>CM045452.1:23986462-25186462 GCA_024666655.1 Dascyllus trimaculatus
TACAACTCAATTTACAACAGTGAAAAACGTAATATTTGCATTGTTGTCTAATGCATCTTTTTCACTCACTGTGAATCTTTACATAAAATCACATTCACACATCGTATCAGCGAAATAAAATATTACTCCAATAAACACACTGTAAATAACTTTAAGAGACCAGTTAATGAACACTTTCTTAAGATGAAAACGTAACCGGTGCATACTAAATCTAACTATACACATGAAAACTGATTTTCTCACCGATCTCACGAGGACAAAGCAGGGACATGTAATGGCGCCGCTTCGAAGCCTTGACCGCCTACAACCACAAGTACGAAACGGACCAAACCAATTAAATCCTGAGCTATGTGCATCGTCTTAGGCGTATAAATGCATAAAATGATATTTAACATCAACAATTTATTGTCAAATTTTCAGTCTGTACCGGTTTTGTACCTGTTTCTGAAATTTTCCAGCTCTGTTTTGCTAGCATGTGTAGCGCTCCAGTCGCAGGCAGAAAGAGACCTTCACTACCGGAGACGGACGGAGTAGGCGGGACAATGCGCCATTTCGCAGCAGCTCATTGGTCCAGATGGCTGGGACAATGTGCCATTTTGTAGCAGCTCATTGGTTAAGAGCAATCTGTCAATCATCTCAGAGGGGTTAACCCTTTAATCGCTGGTGGTACAATTTATTATAGCAAAGTACAACAGCTAACTAATAACCTTGTCACGTTTGTGATCACATTTATTATAGCCATAATTAAATATGGGCTACATTAGGGATTGACTGATATGGGTTTTTACAGGCTAATACCAATGCTGATTATTGGTAATCAAGAAAGGCCGATAACTGATATTTTGAGCCAATAAACATTAGATGTAATGTTTTAACAGCAAGTAATAGCAGAAACCCTGTCATTCATAACTAGGCTTCTTTATTAATAAGGGTGACTATTACTGAACATGTAAAATACAAATAGGAATGATTAACCCTTTACCTACAGCCATAGTGCCTGTGCTATGTTTTCTGTGTGCAGAGTACTATTACCGTAACTCCGTCAAAGTTTGTCCGATTAGAAAAATTCCAGCAGTGTTGGAAAGCTGAGAAGTGTGGGAAGGCGCGCATATATGGTTCATCATAGTAGTCGCAACCATATGACACAGACATTCATAGCAAAACACCGGAAGTATCGCAAGACCACTACACAGCTACTCATTACCGTAATAACAAAATATGTACGAGCTGCATTTTTAGCCTCAGTAGGTAAAGGGTTAAATTAGGACGCTTTCGACTGAGAATTAGTATTTTGTCTCATTTAGTTACGTCTGATTTTCTTCTCTATTTTCTTGATCTTTCTTGGTTTTATCACTTTTATTGCCCACTATGGTCCATATCTTAAAGCATTATTAAGTATTGTTTTGTAGACACTCTTTCAGTGTAATTTGTGGCTGCCTTCAAACTTAGCTGCAAGCCATTAGCATAGCCTTAGCTACTGTGAGAGTTGCTGATTTCTTGCTTTGTGGCAACAACTTGCTTTTTGTTCAGTGTATGCAGTCTCTGCTTGAGAGACATTTCTGAGACCACAGAGTGATGACAGACAGGGAAAGGAGGCTGTATCAGACCTGAAACAGTCAGTCAATAAAAATACAGATACTGATAATTGGAAAAATGCCTAATATTGGCCAATAATCATTCTGTCCCTACTTGTAGTAATAGCAGATAGTCCACAGGTCTGACTGGAAATCAAAACAGTTACCATGAACTCAATAATATTGGCTAACAAGTCAAACTTTAGACATGGCTGTTACTTATCTGGGTCAATTGTGCTTGAGTTTTAAGGTATCATGCATATTTTATTTTGCAAGAGCGTAAAACCCTAACTGACCCTAACTGAATTAAATTTTGCACTCGTATGCATGCCATGATTTTAACTGAAGTCAGTTTTAAGGTTAAATAAGTTATGCTCTGTGTTGCACCCTCTGAGAAAACACACTAACATACAGTAATTTGAGGCTGATAGAAGCCATTTCTGGGACTTCTTGACCACTCAAACTGTTTGCTGAAGGTGAGGAAACTGAGTTGGGACAGCACTGAAGACGGAGAAACATTGGACTGGTTTGGTCTGGGTAAAAATGTAAGGTTCAGGTTAAAAGAACTATACATGCCATGAGGTTTTGTGATTTAAATGAACTTTATGTTTTTCTGAGGCAGTAAGTAGGTCAGGCTAAATGGGCTGTCTTCATATACGTAGTCTATAGTCTGTGTCAGTGGAAGGATACTGTGCTGGGTAAATGGAAGGCATAAAAAATAGAAGGATAATCATTAAAAGAAGTTCGTGTTGGCTAACAAAATTAGAAAATCGGGTGATCACTGGAATCATGTTCCTTCTGCAGCCTTTTACAGAAATCCAGGCTTCAAGAACAGAGTGTAGCTTCCTTCTACCACCTTTGGGGAAACTGATCCTTGAAGTGTTTTATCAGTGAGTGAAGCTCTGTTTCGCTGTGTCGCCATTTGGTTTGCAAATTCCACCCTCAGGTTCTCATTTATTTTTTAACAAGCGAGTTCCCTGGTTTTCTATGAAGACTTGAGAGCCTACAGAAAGCTCAAGGCTGACTGTTTGTGATGCAGCCAAACCAGCCAGCCTGTGCTCTTAAAGGCAAGTCACCTCGGTGGAGCTTTTTCCTGAAGGTAAATGAGCTTGGACAGTTTCTGTTTTTCTAATACCAAGTACCCTCTACTCTTGTTTAGGCTGGCTGGATTGCAACTGAGGTGGATGTTTTGTTAAATGAGAGTTGACTTGTATATGGTATTGCACTATTACTCGAGGCGGGAAAACATTATGTGAATCAAAATGTCTCAGCATCAGTTTATATATAATACATTGCTTTGGTTGTTAGCATTTCTACAAGCCTTCTGTCAAACTTTTTCGTACATTAATCAAACCTTTTTTTAATTAAGCGTTGTACACCTGAGGCAAGCTGAACAGTAACTCATGCACAAAGCACTGCTATTTGTTGGAGTCTTTAATGCTGATTCCGGAGCATAGAGCAAGATTCAGCGCATGTTCATTGGAGAAAAATACTTTAATGTTGTTGTTCGAAGGGTTGTTAGTGTTGTCTGACTTTGTGGAAGACTTGTGAGAATGAAATCAGTGGTGTGTGATATCTTAAATAGCTTCTACTCCCTTAGTCCCAATAATATCCAATTCCGAAAGCAATAGAGGTCTAGAATAATCTTTCTTCTGAATCTTATGTGTGAATTTTGCTTGACAAAATACTTCTGTGAGGGAGCAAACACCTCGCAGGTCTTTCTAAGCTTTTAAATTGATCTCTAATTAGGTTTTAAAGCCATGCAACCGGTTTTTCTGTAGGATTATCCAAATCTGCAGCTATTCGCGAGTCTCTGCCCACCATTAGCTGAGGTATAACAAACCTTTCCTTTCCCACTCAAACAGAACAAGAGTGTCTCATTTAATCACTGATGATTTAATTGTTGTTTTTTTGTTATTTTGCATCGATACCAATGACACCATCCTTAAATGAATGCACTTTTGGAGTGTGTGTTGCATATCTCACCTCCCCCAACCCCTCTTCCCTTGTTTTCTGTGTGTGTCTACACTATTAACTTTCCCAAAAAGAAATAAATGCCCAAAAATGTATCTTTTTTGACTTTTTGTAAAATTTCTTCTAAAAATGAATGTGAAAAAAGGTTAAGAGACTTAATGAACCCCATTATTAAATCCCTACTGATGAGCTCACGAGTCTTTAGGCACAAACACCTACTGTTTGTTGTTCGGAAAGGACACTGGGGAGTTTTTTTTTATGAATTAGTGAATTTCAGACTAAGCTAAAACATGAATTTGAATATTTCCTTGCAACTACCCTTGCAAAGCCTCTCTTGTAGAGTTTAGCAAAATCATGCCTCTGCACTGAGATGCTTTGGTTTGGGATGAAAGGTAAATCTGCCTTCTTGTTGCTCAAAGTTGATGAAAGAGTTTACCTGAAAAGACAGCAGTAGACATTTTTACAGCATCCCATTCTGTTCCTTTATGCGAATGCAAAACAGAGAGGGAAGTATAGTTCTGCCAAAAGATAATATTTCAAGTGCAGCGACAGAAACAACCAAAGGTCTGTTAGTCGTCTTTATGAGCTGATGTAATGAGCTATTTAAATGCATGGAAACAAAACAAATGTACATATTTGTTTTGAACTGTACAGTGCTGATTGGAGCAGAATAGAATCCCCACTGTTAAAACATTACATAAGCTATGAAAAACCTAAATGTTCTCATAAAAAATACTTTTATATCTTTTCATTTAAAATATTTGTTATATGAACATATACATGAGTTGTCCAGAGACTTATATGACTTGAAAAAATATATGTGTATGCTCCTAACATAATTATGTACAGGGACATCATAGCCAGGTTTATGTAGCATGTTTGATTTAAAGAGGATAAAGTATAAGTTCCTTTTCTTGAAACCTGAAATCCACATAGTGTTCATAGAAACAGCATTACCTCTGACACTACTAAGAATTCCATTACTTATAAGCTTTCTAAAGAACAAAATGATCACCTGACACTGGAAAATACATTAAGCATAACAGTATTTTAACCTACCCAGTTATAATGTGCTGCACTCTGTGATTATGAGATAAAGTAGACAAAGAAAACCTGTGTTTAACTCCTATGTCTTTTGTTGCCTCCTCTGTCTTTGCTCGCCCATGCATCTTTTAGATTGGGTTAATGTCGTAGGTAAACAAGGTGAAAATCAGGTCTAGACTTCACAATTTTATCAAGTCGCTTAGCAAAGTTGCAGCATTGTTGAGTTCAAGGTACGACCAAAGGAGGCTACACTGGAGATAATGAGTCTTGAGTTAATCAATCTGATCAGTGTCTCAGCCCAATGCATTAGAGATAAGGACACCGAACCTGTCAACTTTAATGATCAGATAATGTGCTCTGCTGCGGCCACTGAGGTAGGTGACCAATATTAGCTCTAATGCTTGTCGAAAAAAGAGGTTGTGCCCAAGACAAGGTCACCTTTCCCTTTACCGACTCGCTCCAGAGGATTCATGGGATGGTTGTGTTTCAGTCATGACTTTAGCAGACATAGCACCTTATATGAGACATTCATATTCTGGACAAAGCTTACTTCGTTTAGCAGGACAAATACTGAAAGGCTAAAATTGTTAATCAGCCAAAAGAGTATTTGAAGACAAGTCAGTGCCACATCTGGCATTTTCAACAAAACCAGTCTGGATACACGCCAGGACTTAATAGGTTCATCCTGTGTCCATGTTCCATCTCTCCATTAAGTTTCATGACATTTAGCTTGATAGTTTTTGTGTTATCAGGCAGATAAATGCCACTAATTGAACATCTAGGGACTCAACGAATATAAACCAACTGACCAATTATTTTGATAATGGGTTAATTCTAGCAGAAATTTTGCAATCTGCTGTTTTATTTTCATTATATTTCCAATGTAAATGTAGAAATCTGACACATTTTGTATTTTTTGACACTTTGTAGAGTAAATGATTTTATTTTATTTTTTTAAATAGGCGGACGAACTCAGCAGCACTCATTCTATTTGCCTGGCATCGTTACAAATTAAACTGTTGTCAGTGGCAAATGATGCCCAATACATTTGTCCTGTGTATATGTCACTACAGTACAGGCTGCTTGTGGAGTTGCTTCATGCCAGAGCTCTTGCCTGTATATTAGAACAGTTGCTGATATATATATATATAACGCTGGATGTGAGAGATAATGCACAGGAGGCACTTAGCTAATTCGTGTGAAGTGCTTGCTGGGAGCACTTCAGCTTGAATATCAGATGCAGATTTTATCATCCGGATCCAAACTTAAATCACTTTTACAGCAGTCTGACTGCTGCAGAGACTTGATTTCCATCAGCTCCTGTTTCATATTTTTGCGACTTAGAAAAGATATTTTATATCTGAGATGAATTGACAGGTACAGGCAATCATTTTAATATATTCTACAGAACTTTGTTTAGACTCCTGACTGCTGAGGTGGCTGTTTGAATGCTGTGTGTACACTTATTTATGTTGAGACCAGGAATAAGGTGACACCCATTCAATGACCGAAGTGATTTATCTGCTCTGACTTGCTTTTTTTAATTTCACCTAGTAAATCATAGTTTCGGGTGATCCTGTAAAAGGAGTCTAATGTCCTTGCTGCCATGTAGACAAGATTTGTTATTGGTACTTTTACAGAAAACCGCGTAGAAGGCAATGCTGCCGTAAACATTTAAGTTCAGTCTTTATGCATTAGTCAGTGTATTATCTGTGCGTTTTTATCTTTTCTTGAAAATCTGAATGGATTTTAAAGACACTGTGTGACATTAGAAGTCCAAAACTTCCCTATCTGGTCTAACAGATGGTTGTGTTTGCTGACCCTGCACAGGTGGTGAGTTTTGCTAGCCTGAAGTTCGACCGCTCCTACAACTGGATGGTTTTGTGCGTGCTGTGGTGCTCCATCGCCCAGTCCATCCTGCTGCCCATGTTCCTCTGGGCTTGCGACCGCTACCGGGCCGACATCCGCATGGTGTGGGAGAAGTGCGTCGCCATCATGTCCAATGACGACGTGGACGAGGGTAAGCTGCTGTCAGGCGCCTTCCTCTCTTCTTGCCTCCTTTTTTCCCTTCCTTTTCACCTGATGATGGGAATGTGGATATGTATTTATGTTTCCTAAGACAGCTTAGGGTGGGTTAGTTAGAGATATAAGAGTTTTTTTCTATTAAATACTCTGAGGAAAGGTCCAAGCTAATTTGGCAAACAATAATTTATGTGTTTACAGTGCTCCAAAATGACTGAGATCTTAAACTGAAACTACAGATAATTTGCTTTAAAAACTCAAAGTAAAAGATTATGCAGGCTTCTCAAAAGAACGATTCATGTGTTTAGTTCTGAATTGTCTGTGGTGATACAGTGAATTATCAACCTGAAGAGTTTTAGTGCTTAGTCTGATGAATAGTTCTGTCAAAATACTGGGTGTTAATTCTGCAGGAAAGAAATTGATGTTAGTTTGTAGCTAAAACACCTCTGGTTTATAGGATATTTCTTTATAGCCATGTCCACTTCTGGTCCTTCAGGAACCGTATGGTGCGATCTCTGCAATTTGTCAGACTCTAATTAATTTGCATCTCATTTATGAATTAGCAGCTGAGACATGACATAATTGACAGTAATATTTTTAAATTTAATCCTTAGCTCAAATCCAGAAGTCATGATAATAACCTCATATAATCATCAGACATCTAAGGAAGCCAAAATCCAGACTTGTGATAAAGAAATGTAAACATTTTAGAATGCTGTTGCAAATTAGTGATGTTGATATAGTTATTATTGTTTAGGATAATATGTACAGCTCTCTACCCTGGTCTATCTTGAGGCCAGGGATCAAAATAATTATTAATAACAAAATAAAACTAAGTTATCACAAACACCCATAATTTATTGCACTTTTTTTACACTATTTAGAGGGACATTTTAGCATTTTTAGAATATTAAACATCAGTTAGGTGGTTGTAATTTTCTTAGATAAAATATATATACACACACACATATATATATATAATTTAGGTTCTTAGGAGTGGACATTATTACTTGTTGTATTTTGTTGTCGCTGGAGGTCTGAAATCAGTGGTCAAATGTTATCATGTGACCTATCAAGTGACCTTTGTTGTCAGGAGATGAAACTGAAGTGACAAGTGTCTGTGTAATTCAACTCTCTCTACTAAAATATATCTTCTGTGTTTTTGTACATGTTGTGTACTTTCTAAAAATGCTTTGCTCTCCCATGCTATGAGACTGATGTCATAAAAAAGAGAAATATTGCTGGACAAAGGACATATTTACCTTGCAGCACTTTTGTCTTTTTCACTCTAATGCATTTAAACTGGGCAATCTTCCTCTAGAATGCCCCGGCATGAGAAGATGATAAAATAAATGGTTCCCCATTTATTTGTTGGAATCCAGAGTGAACAAACTAGAACAATTGCAGCAAAGCTCAAAAGCACTTTCATGTCATTACGATGGTCATATTTCCCTCAAGTCACAAAAGGATACACACAAATACAAAACTGCAAGTAAAATGAGTGATTTATATGTATGCATTTATTTATTTATTTTTATTCATTTTGTTTGTTTTATTTTATTGTTATTTGTGTGACGTGGATTTCCAATTGCTGGTCAGATTGTAGTGACATATGGGCAGTAGTGTGAATTAAATGGCACTTAGTAAACATCTGACTAATAGATAAAAGAGAGCATCTTTCAAGGGGGCTGAAAATAACGTTTCACCAAGGAATCACAGACACTTCAACAATATCTGGTCCCAAAATTAGGTCACATGATAATCATAGGTAGGTTAGATCTCTTTCAAACTGATGACAGTATGAACCATCTGTCTTTTTTTTTAAACTATTGGCACTGTTTAAACTCAACCCAATCTGAACCCCTCCTCTCCTGTTTCTAACCCTCCGCAACCTTTTGATCCTCTGCCTCTTTTGACACCCTCCCTCATAACTGCTCATTGTCCAGCAGGAAACCATAAAACAACACAAGGCAGTCCGTATTCTGTGTGATAATTAACACTGCCAGTTCTCTGCTTTTTTCCAGAGGGCTTGCCATGTATAAGTCATCACAGTTGTATGTATAAGTATTGTTTCCTGTTTTTTTTTCCTAAGCTACTGACTTGCATGCCAAGCTGCCTGTGCAAATAGCTACTTCCATCTTTCATCCTTTTGGCCAACATTTTCCTCAAGATCAGCATTTTACACCCTCTTCCAATTGATCTTTAATGAACATAAATGCAGTAATTGGGAAAATATACTTGGTAGATGGGTATTTTTACACTAAAAAAACACTTGACATTGTGTGTGTGATATTGTTGTTGCCCTGTAAAGATTTTTAATGCAACTATTTGGAATAATTTCAAATTCAGATCCAACCTGGGGACTTTTAACCCCCTAACTAAACATTTAAATGAATTTCTTGGTAATTTGCTGCGTTTTTTTCTTCTCTTTTTTTTAAAACTAACCCTGATATTCCTGAGCAAACCGGTTAGGAAAAGTCAACCAATCAGACAACAAATTGAACTTGTCTCTCTTATCTATTCGTCTGTCTGTCTGTCTGTCTTGTGTATTGAGTCCGTTGTTCTCTAATCCTGACGCTCGTGCTTTTCTGCACTTTGCAGAAAACAGCCATGATGGAGGAATTCATGCCGACTTAATATATGACAGACCATATGACTATAGCTCGGCGCCTGAAATCGTGACGGTAGACCGTAATGCCAAGTATGAGTTCTCAACCTTAGAAAGGGGGGTTCTGCAAGGGTATCCATTGAGGGAACAACAGGAAGATAGAATGCAGTATTTGCAGGTATATTTTATTGATTTTCTTCATTTCTTTTACTTGATCAGTTGAACTACTTTTACTTCACTGCTAATGTGCATGGTGCAATGGCCTTGTGAGCCTTTACAACATCTTGATTGAATTATCTGAAATCATAAAACATTTAATGCTGTCTCTCCCAGAAATGCCACAGATTTTTTTTCTTTTCTTTTTTCCTTTTTCCTTTTTTTACGTGAATCAAAAATACACTCTGGCTGACTAATGTTTGGTAAATATGACCATCAGCAGTCCCATCAACACATTAGATGTGCTTCATTTATCCAGTAGTGTGTCCTAGCCACGGAACTGCAAGCAATTAACATTTTTATTTTGTAAGAGGGTAAGAGTTTAGTAACTGACTTACCTTCTGCATTTCAGGAATCCCTCAAGGCTTCAGGAAAACACTATAAACATCTACTCATGTTCTACCCAAAAGCATTGTGTCCATTGGATCCAGCATCCATCCCAGTCAGATGCAGAACATTGAAATGCTCATTTTCAGCCTGCATTAACAACAAAGCTTGTGCTAACATGCAGCCTTCTAGGACAATTCAACAAAACCTTCTGTTCAGTTATGATTCTACTCCTGATCTAATGCAGATTCTGGCCTATTATAAGATATTGGATCAATATTAAAAAGAATAACTGATTCAAGTAGAGATGATTATGAACTCCTAGACTTGGCCTGGAAGACTGTGGTGAGAAAATGTAACTTTAGAATCAGCGAATGCAGCCCACATGATATTAACTTTAACAAAGCATCTTAATACTGTGCCATCTTTGTAAAAAACTATTTGACAGGGGCAACCTGAAGCCCAAGCTGTTACATTTATTGAAAAAAACTTAAATTGGTACAGCACCCCAGTTGTCCAGCATTCTCATGGACATTTCAAACACTAATGCTCCTATGGAGTTAAATTTTAATCCAGTTTGACTTAAAAGAAGTCTTGAAACAGAGATGTTTACAGTAGCTGTCACTTCATTACATCAAATCATTGCTCCATCCATTGTTTTTTGTCTCAGAAACTCCTTTTCATATTTCAATAGATTTGTTTTCATATAAAGTATTATATAGCAGTGTTACTCCTTGCTGTATGTGTGTGATTGTGAAAGTAATAAAGTGCATTTTTGATTTCAGTTACAGGACGACTGACTGAACTGTGGTACAGTCACATTATTTCTGTTGCTCCTCAAAGGTCCAAGTAGATCATGAGTCAACAAAAACCCTCCAAATCTTAATCAAGTAACACCTACATTTGAGAACTGCTGCGGCACCTCTCAAGTAGTTTTGATTACAAAATAAAGTCACTTTGGCTTTATTGGCTTGTTGGCTCTCTGTCACACTCTGTCCATCCTTCCAAGTCTGTCCTGCATCTTAAGTCATTCTAATGCTTGTGCTGCCCTCTGCTGTTCCCACCTAACACATTCAATGCTACTGTACCGTCCGCTGTTTGATTTCTCCTGCATTTACTAAAAGCCACCACAGGGGGGCAGGCTGATATCAATCTTGAGGCTCTTGACATCACCTTACCAAACCCTCTCTCTCTTGCATAGTTGTCAGAACAGAATGGAATGTGAGTATAACATGTAGGGAATTATCTACTTTTACAGTTTTCCTCTCTAAATAAAGAAGGCGAATACTCTTGTTGATGTTTGCTAAAGAGTTAAAAAAAAAAGTTTTAACATGTCCTGAGGGATTAATTAAGAAATTAAAATTTCACTCAAAATCTTGGACAGACAACTTATATGTGCTACATGTAGGATTTTACTTACACAAAACAGTTGAATCAGGCTACCAGAACAGTTATATTATATGTCATCAACCTCAATACGAGGACACCTCGAAAGGTTCTCCGCCTTGCCTGGAAACAGGGGGCGTAACTCCCATTTTAGGTCATAACTGTATATTTAAAGCCTTATATTAAAGTCCATGAAAACTCAAATGTTTGTTGTAATTTCCTTTGCAACGAGAGCAAAGCTTTGAGCTGGAGTGCTGTTGCTCCAGGAAAATGCACCAGTCCACACAGCTGTGTGAACGGGTGCACACTCCAGCTCAAAGTTTTCTCTCCATTTTTTCTTTGATTACACTTTATTTACCTGACCATGCACTGTCTGATTTCTACAAGTGAGACAGTGCCACCTTTGTCGTGTGGAAAGGCTCGTTGTCCTGGAGCAACAGCACTCCAGCTCAAAGGCTCCCTCTCCTTCCAAAGAAAATGACAACAAACCTTTGAGTTTTTGTGGACAGTGATACGAGGCTTTTTAGCATACAGTTGTGTCTCAAAATAGGAGTTACACCCCTTGTTTCCAGGTGAGGCAGAGAACTTTTGAAGTACTCTTGTATTTACACAAAACAGTTAATGCTGTTACTGCTGTGCTCTACCATTCAACAATCCTACATGTACTACTCTTTATATCTGATAAAACTCTAATAATGATACACAGTGTGATACTTACTTAATGTACTGTGTTGCTGTATACTTCTATGTGAATTCATGTCTAACTTATTTCTGTAACTGAGGGATCTGGTCTGTGTCTTGCGTCCAGGTGCCCCCTACAAGAAGATACTCCCACGACGAAACCGACATGTGGACCAGCGACCGGATCCCCTCATACCTGCACCGATGGGGCTCCACCGAGGACATGATAGTGAGTGCCCACTACAGCTCCACCTTGCCGCGCCACGAGAGGCGCAGGAGCAGCCTGGTCTCCTACCACGAGGAGAGCCACCATCACCATCACCCTCACCGCAAGCGGCGACGCTCTGAGGACAGCATGCACTCCCTCAAGCATCTGCCGCGCGTGGTCTGTGGTGGGGAGCGCTATGAGGACGAACTGCGCTGCTTCAGCCGCGACGAGGTGATCAACTTTATAGACGAGACGCCGCTGCCGAGCCCGAGAAAGAGCCCACGGCGCACGTCCACCATCTCACTCATCCCCAATGTGTATGAACAGCACACAGTCATTCTTCCTCACTTCCCACTCACAGACTTCGAGCGTGAGCCTCAAGCGCTCAGGCGGCTGTCAGAACACAAAAGGAGCAGTAGTAGTAGGGGCAACTCGCCTGAGGGTTCCCCCAAACCAGACAAACCTGCCGGAAAGAAGAGCCCCGGGGCTTGTGGATCTGGGAAAGGCTGCCGGGAGCGTCCGCGAGATGGGAAGCAGCATGGGGAGGCGGGTTCACCTGGGCGCAGCCAGCAGACTCCGGGGCACTCCAGCTGCAGGCCCAGGACAGGCGGTGGTGCCAGAGCTGGAGCTGCACCTGAATCAGGACACCAGAAGCACCTGAGCAAGGCTGAGAGTAAAGGAAGCACAAACAGTTTTGTAAGCACGCCCTCAGCATCGTCCTCGGGATACATCACCTTTCACTCTGATTCTGTAGGTTCCACCACCTGAAGTTTCCTTTGTAAATGTCAGCATTAGTACTGAGGTTATTATTATCCTAATGAAGACCACTGGAATATCAGTGGTTACGGAAGAGTGACATGCTGGAATATATCAGCCTTTTTTTAACCTGTGCCACTATTCAGTTTTACTATCTACCACCAATAAACATCTGTTATGCTAAATGGCCTTAGGAGCTTTGGACATCATTTCTGAATGGGCCTTATGTTGATTTTAGTATGTAGGCTGGTGAAAAGGTTGGGATGCTCTGTTACTTAGCTTTCACATCACAAAATATCCACTGAGGACGCTTCCCCCCCACCCAGCACTGACACAAATAAACTGTTTTTAAATGGTACATTCCTAACTCTGTTTTTGTTGTTTGATATTGTTTCTTATAAAAATGCTCAAAGATTTCAAAGAGGCAGTTGTCAGGGTGGTGTGTTGCTCTTTCTTTTTTTCACTTTAAAAACTTGAACTCAAATTGTACTTTATTTGGCCTGTAATGACTGTGTGTTTTGTTGTATGGACACAAACTTTCCTGAT
Source organism: Dascyllus trimaculatus (assembly GCA_024666655.1). NCBI lineage: Eukaryota > Metazoa > Chordata > Actinopteri > Pomacentridae > Dascyllus > Dascyllus trimaculatus. The sequence goes on from CM045452.1 coordinate 23,999,805, forward strand.
TACTGCCCATGTACTTTGAGCTCGGCTTGAGGATATGACACATTTTACATATTTATCTTATTTTGATCATGATGTGCAATTTTTCTATTGACATTATTAATCATGGCACACATGAGAAGCTTTTTTTTTGAGCACCCTATGTTGAAGTAAATTGAGAGTGATAATCCCAAAACTCTTCAACACCTGATAGTTTTACAGTTACTGTGTGAGACATTGAGATTTAACGTGACGACCCCTAAATCCTTACTGAAAATGTGAAGTCATTTTTTTAAAAGAAGCTCAACATGTCATGTATATATGAAGGATATTGGATTTATGGTTTTGGTGTTTTCTGTTTAATGAGACCTTTGCTTAGAACACGTCCTCCCAAGTCTTATTATTCCAACATTTGTTTTAACGCTGGAGATCCACAGTTGCTCACCACAATTAATATAAATAGACTTTGGAACCAATATGCAAAAGCTGCTTAAGTCTCATTGACTGAGCATCTTAATCTGACCTCATGTCCCAGTTGTTTCAGTATAAAGCATCATTTATGATTTCTTTTAAAGTAACCAGCTAAGAGGGAACCCAAAACTGGTCCAAAACTTTAGCTTTCGGCTGTGATGTAGCATAATTTAAATTCTGGTGTTGACACAAATGAGGAACATTATAAATAGAATAGGCTGCAAATTCATAGCTTTTAGTAAATTACTAGCCTCTGCAAAAGACAAGCATTATATATTTGATATGATATCTCAGTGGCCCGATTGGTAAATTTTCTGCACTCGTGTAGCACCTTTAATTCTTGGCTAAGTTCTACAAAGCTCTTTACAGTGTGTTTTTCATTCATCCACACAATTGCACAGCGATGGCACAAGCATCAGGAGCAACTAGAGGTTCTACATCTTGGGAGGTTTTATTTATGTGATTTTATGTTTTTTTTTTAAAAACAACTTGAAGTGACATAAAGTAAATGCAAACATACCAAGAGGGAGGCTGCAGGAAAATTCAGGTTTATTTCTATATTTCCACTTGGTTATCTAACATCCTGACAAAAATGGAAAAAAAGTTTAAATGCCCTGTCATTTTGACACATTCTCATTTTGCATCCCCATCTAAAACAGACACTGGAATTAGTTTACAGTGCAGCTGACTTTGCAAAGCCCACAGTTATATAAATGAAGAACATCACATTCCTACCAAAGGGATTATTTTGTAGGAGGAGTGAAAACTCTTCTGCTGACAGGAAAAAAAAGTAGCAAGTAGCAGACAGTAGTTGCTAATGTGAATGTATTTGCACAAATTGCAAGTTTTCAAGGAAATTCGAGCATGAGGACAACACGAGATGAAAATATCCCCTTTGACAGCCTTATTAGTTGTGAAACTTTATTTTTAAGTATTACCATCCAAGTAATGAAGTTGCATGTGTTTTGCATATATGTTTTCAATCATCTGCCGTCATTTAAATGTTTCATTTAATTCTCATGTATCAGTGTACCTCTCACTATTTGCAGCCTATTCAGTTGGACAAGTTATCAGAAACTTTCTTTGGAAACTTAACACTACGTTCCCCCTGTCAGACTTTCGCTATGTGTCATAGATTGTTTGGGATTTTGTTGTGTTTACAATATTAAAAATCTAATTTTGTAACATATTCAAAGATTTATGACTCAAATATGAATGATGTTAAATGTTATGATTTTCTTGTTCAGTTGCTGACTTTGTTTAAAAACAAGATATGGCTGATTAAATTCACAAGATGATGCTTCAGAGTGTGTTTGTAGAATTTTGCACTGTCTTTGTTATTTTTACATGCTTGTTGTGTAAGATTCTTCTGTTTTTTCATGATCTTTTTTTCCAGGCATTGCAAGCATTGATATTCTTCTTTTTTGTCTCCAATGCCACATAAAACAGAAGTCCAGCAGGCATCAAATGGAAATCAAGGTTTGTTGTTTTGCACAGTGGTGTGAGGTATGATCGATAAGTCTGCATCATTTTGTCAGTGTCATTCTTTTCCCATAAGAAAGGGTCAGAAATATCTCTCTTGTTTGGAGCCATTATTTAACGGAGCTACAATTTTTCTGTGTTTGCCTTTAAAATGTGAGACATTGGACACTTATTTCGATTTTTGCCTAAAAGTACATTTTGTTACCACTTCTCAATTCCTCTCTTCTTCTCTTTTCCTCATGCTCACACTTTTTCCCCCTAGGAAAGAATCAATAACATAAATCTTGATTGGCGCCATTATTTAAACGTCCTGCACTTTTTTTTGTCTGTGGTTGCCTTTAAAAAAATGGGTTCGTGGAAACTTATTTCAATTTTGCGTAAAAATGCAGTTTGTCACCACTTTTTAACCCTTCTTGTGCAGCTTTTGATCGACAGTGAGTGCTTTATTTCTAAACAAGGGCAGTGTTGTCTTTGCAGGTGTCTCTAATCAGCTGATTGGGCAGTGCAGACCAGAGTAAAAGCTTTCGAGGAGAGGTCCACGCTGCGCAACAATGAGCATGGACACGGCTCTTTCTGCGAGCCAAAAGGTAATTCCACGGTGCGCTGGAGGTCCGGCTGGAAGCAGCCTGGAACCAAGCGCAACCTCTATTGTGTGCGGTTCACACTTCATTATGGGTCTCTGGGTGAGTCACGTACTGTATGTTTTAATTGCACAAATCAAGAAGTGACAGCGTTGTGTGAATCTGGCCAAGCAGTGGGCATATTACCAGCAAACTGGTAACTGACGCGTCTTCAGCGCACTTCATCCACGTCTGGTGTCTTAAGAGCGCTTCACTGGGCCCAGTCTAATGCTAATAAAGTATTCTCTGACTCCCTTCGCTTCTCAGCTCTCATGTGCATCGCTATTATAGTGCACCGAGCAAGGCTACTGAAACAATGTCGAGAAGAGTTCATAGAAATTCTTAGAAAAAGTTAAAGGGCATTCAGCGGCCTTTTCCTTTCTTGTATTAAACAAACTCTTCTTGTGCCCTGAGCCTCTGTTGGTCACTTCAAAAGAATAGCTTTGACTTTGTGGGGAGAGACGGTTAAGAAGATTTACAGGCTGGGGCTTTGAGCAGAACAAACCGAAAGACGCGTCGAGAGTGATACTTGAGTTTATTTCTTACTTTTGGGGGCGAAAAAGCTCGAGCCAGGCAGCAACTTTTTGTCCGCAGCCCTCCTCCATGAGACGACAGTGTCTTTTCAACATGTGAAAGCGCTGTGGGCGTTGCAGCAATTCTCCTCGCTGTAAGGTGCCATCCTCTCCAGCGCTGCTTCCCAAGAATGGAGAGACACTTTACGACATCCGTGCCAAAGGAGCGGAAGAAAACTACTGGGTGCGTTAAAGGAGGCTGATGAACAGTTGGTGTGTTGTGCAACAGGTCAATGACAAGGCACAGGTGCAGCCAGTGTGGCGCAACAGGTTCTGGGTATATAAACACTGAAAACTATTCTGCTTCGGTATGCTGAAATATTGCAAAAGGCGATTGCACTTGGACATACATGCATACTCTAATGCATGTGGTTGTAGGCACTTGCACTCTGCTCATGCATGCACACTGAGCTCATACATGTCCTGCACATACATACTCAAAATGTGCATATGTGTATGCATGTATCCACAAGTGCCAGTAGCCTATACTAGTATATGCAGGTGCATGAGATTCAATTCTGAGCCAAACCGCTTCATTTTAACTAAAACTGCTACTACTGTACTAAAATTGTCATATAAATTCAGACATGGTTTATCCAAAAAGCTGCCCTGTTCACTCCATGTTTTGATTTTGTTAGGTTTAGTTTTTACTGGACACGTGGCATGCACACAAACAGGAAGGGAAGAATTTAGATATTTATTTATATCATTTAAATTAATGGAGATTACAGTAAATTTAGTAGCGAATGAAGGGCGTGAATATGAGCCGTGCGGATCTAAAAGCTTTGAACTGCGTCGTTTCGTGATTTTTCCTGACTCAACTCGCCCCACAGGACCCCAACAAGGGAACACGGCGTGTAATGAGCGTCTGTAGCAGAAAATTGTTGAGCTGTCCGACAAGCATCTGATTTGCCCGCCACTGTTTCGGTACTTATGCGTGAAACCAGACAAAGAATGGGAGAAAACTCAAACCCTTCACTCTGCTTGATCTGTTTTTCTCTACATGTCAATGCCACAAAATGATTTCTTGACTGAGCTTAAATTTGATGTATTGCAAAGGAGTTTGAAAACGTACAACTTTGAATTCATGAATTCCAATAACATGACTTGTTAAATGTAAGATTTAGAATGTTTTAACTCTATTTAACAATAACAAAAGCACTCATTTAATGCTTCAAAGGCCCTGAATCATGTTACCTACAATCAGTCTTGTTTCCACTTTCCATCTTTCCACAAATACTTTCTCAATATATGTTATCTTAAAACCCAAACTGGACTCATTCGCTGTAATTCTTCTTACATGTTGTAGTGAACAATGGATGGCAGGTTAAGATCTAATCTCATTTTGGAGAGAAAAAACAAGACAACCAAAGGTTCGTTTTGACACTTTTATTAGGAAAATAATGCATTTACAGTATAACCTATAAGTAATAACATATAAAGGGAATCTATAGTGCAATTATAAACATTCATTCAAGCTAGAACTCATTATTTAGTTTTTATCAGCTCTACCAAGGCCGCCACACACTCTGCTGAGTGTTTGCAGCTTCATTCCTGTGACTGACAGATTGAAGCTTTTTGTGACTGGAACTTTTGTTAATCAGCTTCTCATTAACATTGTGTGGAGGTTCTGCTAAAATAACAGCGTGTTTGGCTCCAGATGACTGCTGCGCGTCCTCATTAGGTAGAAAAGGAGATGAGTTTGCACTGTGCCGTTTCACAGCTTTAGATTTGACCGTTTTCCCCTCCTCAGGTCCAGCTGCAGACGGGAGAAGTTTCCGAGCCTCATCCTGTGACTCAGCTTGTTCCAGGCCACTGTCCAAGGTGCTGGAGACGTCTCCTCCTCTCCTAGAGCGACAGAGTTTGTTGGAAAGCTGCGTTAACATCCAGCGGTCAGTCCCACTCAAGGTATCAGCCATCAGCAGGTACTGGTTCACGTTTGCCAGGCAATTACGGAAGCCAGAGTGGTAATCAGAGAGCTCGGAAGCAGCGGTAGTGACTGAAAGCAATAGAAAGATAAATCAAGGTGAGAAACATACAGACTCTGTGTATGAAGCTGTGCGTAAAACTGTGCGTAAAATTGCGCTTGGAGCAACAACTGAACAGTGAGCCAAGTATTTTAATATACCAGAATGAGGTGAACTAAAACTTACAGCTCTGGATCTTTTGGAGGTTCCTTAGATGTTTCACAGTGAGCTCCAAGATGTCAGCCTTTTCCAGTTTGCGCTTTCGAATCTGAAAAACGGAGATTACATTACTTAAATGGGCATTTCTCTTAATAGACTTACTTGACACTAATTGAAATGACTGAAAAAAAGATGTTTTGATTCTGTAGTCGTAGTCTGTGTACTTACACTGCTGCTGTAGTAGTTCTCCAGGAGAGATTTTAATTGGTCCAAACACTGGTTTATGCGAGCTCTTCGCTTCTTTTCCATGAGTGGTTTGGACACCTGTAAAAAAATAATAATTAAAGCACGTAAAGTTAATATCGCACTCTACACCCTTGAGCAGTTTTGTGGTACCCAGTGATGTTCTCCACTTGAATCCAGTTCCTCTTTATTCTACACACCTTGTTTCCAGCAATGGGTTTGGATTTTTCCTCTGTAGTCGCCACCATTCTCTTAGTCCTTTTTTTTTAGTTGGTTTCCTTGAACTTAATCTCTTTCCTTGTCTGGTCCACAAATGAAGGAGTCGATCCTGAGTGGATTTATATAGAGACACCCACTTAACATTTCAATGCAAACAGTCCCGCCTGTTTCTTGCGCTCAAATGAATAACACTGGCGTCATTTGACAGCCAAAACCAACCAAAACGTTGCACCCACATCATAAAATATAATAACTTTAAGTTGTTGGAGTATTTTAAAGTATGGAACATTTTGATATTTTAGTACCTAGAATTTATGTATTTGTTTTTTTTTTCATTTATTTATTGTTTATCGACATAAACGTCTTAACAAATGAACTGAAATACTTAGACAAATACAGCCCAGAGAAATGAAACTACCAACACGTGTAGATCAGTGTATGTGCACAGGAACAGCGTGTTGACAGAACTGTCTCCTTTGGCATCAGTACTTTACTCAGTACTTCATTTGACTGATTTAGAACAGAAAACAAACACAAACCATAAAATTAGCTGTGCAGGGTTAACATTAAGTGCAAGTATCCACAAATCAACGTGTGGGGCACAAAACCACAGAGAAGCGTAAAAATAATAAACATAATCATAATGGTTCTGCTTGGTGTGCGCCGTGGCCACCATTGACTCCTGTATTCAGCCTTTTATATGTGAGTTTCACGCCACCAGGTCGAAGGCAGCACCGTGGTAATTCCCTCCGTGTCCCCACAACATTTCGATTTTCTGGTGGCCACTGATAGTAAAACTTTCGCACCTGCAAAGTCCGATTAACATAACCCAAAGAACTTTTGGAGGCAAACAGTGTAGTTACAGTTTTAATGCACGTCAAACACGCAAGAACGAAAAGCACATACGATTGTGAATAGATTTACCTTTAGGACGCTTCTACACTTTTAGGATTCTTTGACTATTGTGCGTCACCAGTTTTTGTCTTCATACCAGGCTCAGTGAGGCACCGAGGAGAATCGCGGGCCGCCCCTTGTCCTTGGTCCCTCGCCTCCCGATTTTCCACACTACTTCCTGAAAGGGGCTGATGCTTGGGAAAGTCATACCAGCTGAAACAATGTGTTGACTATAGGCTCACTGCGGCCCGCTGCGCATCTTGTGTGCACAGACAAACAACCTGAAAATGCCAAAATGGGGAGGAATGAAGTCTCTGGATAATTAAAGAGTTGGTCAGAGCTGTCATTAGGTAGAGGTGTTCAGTGTATCCAGGTAACTCTATGGATGTGTTCAAGGTTGCTTGAACATGTTAAGAGCTAAAGAAAGAATTAAAACTGTGTGTTTTGGATGATGGTGGTTGAAGCATTCAGAGCCTTTGAGTAAAAGTACCACACTGTGACAGTACTCTGTTACAAGTCATTTAAAAGATCCAAGCAGATCTTCACATTTTTGAAGCTGGTACCTTGAAATGTTTTTTTACATGAAAAATTATACTTAAAACATGTAGACTTTGTGTGCAATAATCTCAAATTGTAAACTAACTAAAGCTGTCAGATAAATGCAGTGCAGTAATTTAAGTGACTAATGTAGCAGAGTTCAATATGAAGTGTCACAAAAGGAACAGATTCAAGTACAAGTGAGGAAACTAGTGGTGTAGAAAGTATTCAGAGCCTTTACTTGAGTGAAAGTACCTCTAATAGCACACTGTGACACTTAGTTGCAAGTACAAGGCATTTAAAATGTTCCAAACATTGTGAAGTTGGCATCTCGAAATGTTTTTGCATGGAAAAATCCCTTAAAAATACCAAAACACTGAAATTGAGTGGAGTCTAAAGTATAAAGTGGCGTGGAACGAAAAGATTCCAATTGTATTTGAGTAAATGTGCTCAGTTAGTGGTATTTTAAAGACAGTTGCTTTGAAATCTGCTCATGTTTTCTTGCGCTGATTCAGCTCGTGCATGTGCTGCTGAAAAGTGTGGCATGTTTGTGTTCAGTTGTATGAAAAGAGGCCAATTTCTCATAATTCGTCATTGATCTTTTCACAGTGGACACCCAAAAATTCCCTCCGCTTCTATCCAACAGAGCTGCTTTCCTCCTCATTCTGGTGCTGCAAGATTAAGTCCTGTGCCGTCTATGGCTTGGAGTTTCATTTTAAAAGCTTTAAATTTGTACATTTAGAAGCAACAGGATCCATTGTTGGGAGTAAATTGATTGTCCTCGAAGAACTAAATCACAACCTCGATCATTCAGAGAGACTGAAGCCTGGACTTGTCAGTGTGTCAGAAGACACTAATTGCGTAAAAACCGAAAAATTGAAGGCCACAGTGGCGCTGCTGCGTTCTGAAGCATTTAATCGGTATGAAATTTGGCTGGGATGCTCTGGTGTAAGTGGGCTTTCTTGGTGCCTTTTGTCCCGTCCGTGCGCCACATTAAATGCAGTTTTCACGCTTGGTTCTAACACAAGACCGTGGAGGGCTGATTTCAGCGTGGAGTCGTGGCATCACAACAGTCGCCTGTCTCGTTCTTCTGTGCAACAGGGGGACAGACTTCACCGCTGATTACTCGGTATAATTTCAATTAGTGTCTCTCTGGCATCAAAAGAACCAAGGAGGGAGATTTGCAAACACATCAATAACACCCAGGTCTGCAGTGAAGGAATGCAGCCGGGCTTTAAAACTGTTCCCCTCACTTCTCTTATTCCATCATCTAGCCTATCCATGAGAATAGCGCAGCGAGAAACTTGTGTCCCGAATGGAAATAATAATGCAAGTGCCATTAAATGACAAGTTAAGTGTATGTTTATAAAAGGGATCGGGCCTTTTGCTCCACTTTCACTTTTCAGCCTCGGGTCATTCATTAACCCTATCGGACCTTTGTCATGGATTCCTGCCGGAGGGGAACCCACAATGCTGCTGTAATAATTGGACTATTGGGGAACTTGTTAACAACAATTAGTGAAGCAATTATGCAATTACTGCAATAAACTATTTTCTTCCAAGAGGGAAAGTGGCGCATTTGCAAGCCAAAGGTTAGTCTTATGCCCAGCAGAGGCAGAAATGTGGGATTAAGAGGATTTCATCGGACAAAACTGGCATTTTCTTTATAAATAACAAAAGGTATGTTTTAGCAACACGTAAAGTTCTATTATATGAACGTACATTTATTCTGAAGACTTTTTACGCATTTAAATATCTATCTAAAGCCAAATTAAATAGACTTCTATGCACGCTCTCTTATGTGCACAATTTACTTTCCCCCCTATATATTTTAAATGCATTGTCAGGCTCTAACATGTCTGCATGCCTTTGCAGAACTCTTTAAATGTATGCAAACACTGGCCCATAATTTGGCTCACCGTTGAGCGGAGCAAATCGATGAACCGCCTTCCATTCACACGGACCCGAGGCAGCACTGGTGTGACCGAAACGCTCATTGTGCGCAACAAGGCCACACTTAAAAAAACAGAGCAGGTACAAGAACAGGTGTACTGGAAGAAGAAAAAAATATTAGAAATATTGACACGGTTTGGTGAAAAGCCACGCGACGGACCTGTTGGCGAAGCTCTGATCAAACATCAAATAGAGGGGAAAAAAAGCATCATGAATTTCTATAGACTGGTCCCCGGGTTATTTAAAGACTTCTTACTTTGGTTTTCGAGCACAATGGCCGCTGTTTGCCTGTGTGTGCCGGGGTTAGCGCATGAAAGGGCCAGAGGTGCACATTAACATCGCTTAAGGTTTTCTCAAGGGCCGAGATGAACTGACTGGAAAGTAACTTTATAACTCGCTGGAGGATGAAGCCCCTTTGTCGAGCTCTGAAGTGAAAGACACAAGCGCCGGACAAAGGCAGGGCTCCTTTGTTAAACACTAAAGCGCATGGGTATTGATGCGCCTTGAATTGCAAAACATCTGCCATTTACTCTGAACGACTAGAGGCAGATTTGAATGAGAATAACCAAGCAGCTTTTTAGCGCGCAGCCTGTAGTCGTGCGTAAAACAACAGTCATATGAGCAACGTGGATAGTAAGTATTTGATTTGAGACTGAAAACACACAGAAAACTCTTCTGCTTTTTTTTCTAGTCACATGACCTCAGTTCTGGCTCTCACTCCTGACAGATCAACGCTGTCCTCCTCCATAAGTTCTCGATTTTAATGTTTCTCCAGGTTGTGTTTAGTTTGGAGTTGGCGTGTTTTTGACGGGCTTTCTGCAGAGACCCCACAGCTAATCTTGAACAACCCATTTAACAAAAAAAGAACTCTTCTGAAAGAGGCTTTATTGCGTAGATGGAAAGAAAATATAATATTTAGCCATTTAAACTGAAATTCTCAAATACGCAGTGTTTCAAAAATCATGGCGCGCATTTTAAATATCATTACGCGTAATAAAATGCCACAACTGGACTAATGGAGGCAGGTTTAGGACAACACTAGGCCAGATCTCTCGACATAAGCCCCTTGGTGAGGGATGTATGGCTTTGGATTCAAATGAAGACACTTTTAAGGCCAGTCCCATATGGCCACCAAACGCAAATGGCCTCCATTTAAAGTGCGTTTTGTTTTTGCTTTTGCTAAAAGGATGGACCAGTTGCAGGCCAAGTTTTTTTCCCAGGGATCTCCCTTTATCTGACCAAAGTGGAAAATTGAAAGGTACAAGTGAAAAGCCACGGGGCGTTCCTCCGATTTTCCTCGCTCCATATTTTGTATACCAGAAATATGTGTCCCTGTAGCACAACCGACTTAAACAAAGTCACAAATTCCTTAAAATGAAATTAATCAGGCTCTATAAGATGTTTCTAAAATACTAAAATGTTGCTGTAATGTAAGTTAAGGCCATTTAGATACTGATGGTTTAAAATATCTGAATTCATTTAAATTCTAAACAGACTCATTTTCTGTGTCAGGTAAATCTCAGAATTGCACAAACGCGCTAAAATGCTGCGTGACATCGTGTGTGGCAGTAACTCTGAAATTGGTATGAAATCGTCAATTTGTTGATGTCAGCGTCCAGCTCTCCAAACGCGCCATATGCCATGCTAAGTGGCACCATTTACCAATTCGTTCCTAGTTTCACGGTCCATCCTCCCCCTTTTCCCTGCCAGGAAACTGAATGGCTGCAACAAAATGGCAATTTACCGTCTGGAATTGGCGCATACCCCCTGCGGCACCGCTCTTTCCGTTTCACTTCGTGGGGCATCCACAGACCCACTGAGCGTCACGGCGTGAAACTTTCAGATGGAGTCTCAGGTCAGCTTTTTCTTTTTCTTGTGTGTCTGACAGCGCAAAGTAAACGTGTCATCCGAAGGCCCCGTAGGATTCAGGTTAAAGGTTAAAACAGAAGTGGAGCATGTGACTAATAAAGATACACCTAGACTTATTATTGGATGGCAGGATGGAAGCACAGGTAGTAAAGACAGTGTCCCAATCTAAAGACATAAACAAATAAATAAATAAATAAAGGACTGAATCTGAAGCAGAAAGTGTTTGATCAAGTAGAACATTAAGGCAGCTACTGGGAGCAAACATCTTTAAGATCACATAGATGCACACATCACTGATGAAAAGCTGTTAAAAGCCTCCAGAGAAAACATGAATGCCCCAAAAGGTACAGCTGTATTTGTCACTGCCATTAAGGTGGATGCAACACTGTAAAAAAAATAAAATAATTAAATAAAATATATATAATTTTTTAACAGTCTTTAACCGAAATGTTTAAAGAGTTTACTTTTATTTGAAAAAACTTTACCTGTTTTGTTAAATTGTAGATAACTAATAAAACAATTTTTGTTAAAAAAGGCAAAAACTATGCGAATAATGTCCACTGCAAAAATCAGTATTTTTAAAAATGATAATGTGTTTGTTTTACAACATTTGACCGTGAATTTACATTTTACTCAGTAAATCATAAAAAATTGTACATTAAGGATTGACAAATGAGGAATATATACTATTTTTACACTGTTAAAAAAACAGGCCAAAACTGTTATGTCTGTATTTTTAGAAATAATAATTTCTTTTACAACATGTGGCCATAGAACCATAGACCATCAGGCAATTGAGTATTAAGACGACAGAAAAACTGACAAAGGCAAAACAACAAAACACCGTCATATCATTTGAATTTAAATTAAGCACTGATTTATGTAAAAACATAGTTAACTGCTTTTGCTCTAATGTCAACAGAGAAGTTCTTCACTTAAATTATAGTTTCAATGTTTCAAACTATCTCCTTTTTATATTTAGGATAATATCTAGGTAAAGTTGGTACTGAAGGACAAAAATAAAATCAGACTGTATGTTTATCAGGCCTTGACTTTGTGTGCTGACAATAGAAGAAAATAGTTTTGTATATGATGGAACTGCTGTCTTTCCTTCACTGCATCACTGTGAAGTGGCGCCCCCATGTGGTGAGATTGGTGTTACAGCAACAGAGAGGAAAACTTCAATTACATGTGGAATATCCTTTAATTCTGCTTTAAGCCTGTTAAATTACATGCGACTTAAAAAGATTTAAAACGGATAACACACCAGCACCCGCATGTACAGTGACGATTCAGTGATAAAGCAATGCTATCAGATATTAATGTCAATGTAAAGACTGCAAAACAGGGTAAATAATAATGCAGAATTTAGTTTTAATGTGGATGATGTCAATGCCTGACGAGCACAGTCAGAAAAGTCTAGCAAGAAGGGACACGAAACTAACCAGATAACCGACCAAACAGGTACTGCAGTTACTACACGTCCACTCTGTATTGCAATCGGCACAATAAAGCAGCACTGGCAAACACAGCTTTTTAAAATCTTAATTAGTTGTACTTTCACAGCAAGGCAAAATTCTGCATGACTGACTGCAGATATGAGCCACACAAAGACTATTTAGAAACCTTAAACAAAGGCTCCTCGTTAGGATTAGTTGCCAACAATTAATTTTTAAATCTTTTTTTCTCGTACAGTAATTCCAAGAGTATATTCCAAAACACATTTGTCAAGTAAGACAGTCATAGATATCAGTAAGAAAGAACACATGAACCCTTGAAAGAAGTAATGAGACAACTATTTAAATACTATAAAAGTTAAAAAGCCCAATTATTCAGATGCATGTTTAGTGGCTGCAGCTATTGGCTAATAGTTTTAGTGTAATTCTGAATGAGACCTTGGAAGTACTGCTGTGTGTTTTTGTGGGGTTGAAACACAATGATGTAACACTTTGGAAAAAAGTACCACAACAGAAAGGAGTAGAGACTGGAGAGGACAGCCATGGCGTTAAGAGTTTGGATGTACTTGCCACGATAAAGCATGTACACAGTGATAAAGATGATCCATGTGAGGATCAGCAGCAGGAGGCAGAAGGTTATTGCTTTGGCCTCGTTGTAGTTTTTCGGGAGGTCTTTTCCCATGTAGGAGAAAATAAAGCAAAGGCAGCACAACATTGAAAGTAAAACCACAGCACCAGTTGTTGCCGTAAGACTGATGTCACAGCTGAGGATGATTTTTTCTGGATACCACATTGTTTCATTGTAAGGTTTTGGAGGTCCATTAGAAAAGCCAATAAGAAAGAAGAGAGCCTGAGTTGTAAATGCCACAGTGATGACCAGCCACTGTGCATGATACTTCATCCAGCAAGTATGGATCTTTGGGAACTTGGCAGCCATTTTGAAAATGCAAACAATCTGAAAAGAGCGCACAACAAAACACGCCAGACAAACAGTGTAGAACAAGAAAAATGGTAAGAACCTCAAGACACACGAAGCAACTGACGGTTGTCCAAAGTAAAAGAAAACACTGATGCTGCACAGACTGAGGCAGCCTAAGATTAGGAAACACATCGGTCCCCCAGCAGATCTCACAATAGGCGTGTTGTAGTTGAAGGCAAAGAGAACAGACACAGCTAGTGTGAGGCCCACAAAGGCCCCGGCCCCAAACATGATCAGCATGGCAACACTGTCTGTAAAGGGTACGAACTCCACCAGCCGCAGGTTGCATGATGTGCTTCCCTTTGCTGACCATTCTGTGTCCTTGCAGTCGATGCAGTTGTAGGGATCCTCTGTTTTACATGAGACAGATAAAGTTAAATGTCATTTCTGAAAAACCTTTGCTGCGTAGAGAGAATGGACGAGGAAGCAGTGTCTGCAGTCTGTGGTCATATATACCGATCAGCCACAACATTCTGACCACTGACAGGTGAAGTGAATAACATTAATCATATTGGTACTATGTACTGTTATGCTGGAAAACCTTGGATTTTGCCATCCATGTTGAAGAAACTTAGACACCCAAATAAACATTGTCCCAGAACAAGCACGCTCCCTCATGCAAATGGAAATCCCAAATGTCACTGGCCTACTGAGAGCCCATTCTGATCAAGCGTCAACAGGAGGCAGTGGAACAAGTTTGACTGACAGAGGCCCACTGCACAAGCCAGAGTACCCAAAGGATCCACTGCCAACATCCAGATCCCATAGGACACCCTGAGAGGTCCTCTTGTCCATGCCCAATGGCTCAGAGCATTTTTGAGCACATAAGGGGGACCAACACAATATTAGGCAGGTGGTCATAATGTTATGCCTGATCGGTGTATGTTCAAGAGTATATTTTCTTGTAAAATTAGCTTTTGCTTCTTTATTGCAACCACTACTGTAGAGGTAGCAGTAACACACCTAAGAATGTATTGAGTATTGGCAAGAAACTGGTTGATTGTGCTGTTAAAGCTCTGTGGCACAACTGATTACATATCATTCATTAAGCTCTAGATGAACTTACCATCTGCTAGCCATTAGCTCATATCAAAGCAAGATTGGAAGCTATGTTTCTACTTAGTTTCTTCATCCCATGTGTAATAATTTACCTGTACTGTTGATATAAGTTCCATTTGGACAGATATCGCAGGTGAAGCAACATTCATGTATTCCATTTTGCTTTTTCACGTATCCTATGGAACATTCTGGGGAACACAGTGAAGTCGGCACCTGTGCAAGACATTTATTGAGCAAAAACAAATCGGAGTAGAGACAGAACAGACAGAAGTTGCAGTAAACAGGCCATATATCACTATATAAAAGTCCAACTACTTACCTCTTCATTTGTGAACCACTTGATTTTGGTGTCATTGATGAAGAAATGCAAAGGGTGAAACTTATAAAAGCCGATCTCCTGTGCATCACCACTGTGGTTCCAGAAAACTATGGAGTATAATCCGAACTTGACGTCACCGTTCTCATCAAACTGAATGCTCCTGTTTAAAAGTGTGAAATTTGACCTCTTCAGCTCTGCCAGAACCTGATGCAGGAACATAAAATTTATATGACCATTGCTGCTTTGTTTTCAGAATTTAAAAAAAATCATATGCCAATGAAATGGATGCACATTATCACACTGTAGACCTTATCTATCTTTGAAATTTCTTGGTTTTGATACCAATATGATATTGGAAAGACAGTAGAGAGTATACAGGTGTACTAGATCAAACAATATCAGTTCACCAAGTAACAGCTTGAAGATCTCGATAGATATCTTTTGTTGTGTTTTTATTATTGTTTAGATTTTAATAATAATAATGGTACCTTGTCCTGAGTCTACCACTTATGTAAATACAGCAAAATCTATGCTGAAACTGCATTATATCTTAGATGCATACTGGCCTACCCTCTCCACCCTCTGTACTTACCTTATGTGGGTACACTGTCATGTTTTTATTACATCTGCCGGTTCCACATTGTAAGGTGTTGTGTAAGGCATGTGCAACAGCATATATGGCAGAATAAATGGGAAAAGAGTAAGTGGGGTTCACAGTCATGATATCCTCAGGGTTAATCCTACTGCAGTTACAATCCTGATTGCAAAACATCTGTTGTTCTGCGTCTCCCCAACGCCCCTGGGTCTTAGTAGAATAGATAAAATCACTGAAACCAGGTATTGTTACCACAGGCTGAGACACCCCGAGGACAGTTCCAATATTTTTGATTCCTTTCAGACGGGAGATCTCTTTGCTTAAGGACCAGCTTTCTCCTGCTACCCACACCTTGTTTGTGACATTCAGTTGTATCGCTGCCTCAATGAGAGCTTTGGCAACCAGTTCAGGAGAAAAAACAAGATATACATTTATCTTCTGTGCCTCGATCTGTTTGAGCATTTGAGAGTAATTTGTATTGTCATCGAGGCCTTTGGAGTATGCCAGGCAGATCTTGGTGTCCTTAATCCTCTTAATGAACAAATCCAGTCCGTCATTTCCAAAATCATTATCACTGTGTAGGAAAGCAACCCAGCGCCAGTTGAAATGTTGCACCATGCCAACGATCACTTCTATGATGTCTTGATTGGGGTATACTGTCCGTAGGAAAGAGGGGTATTTCATTTTTTTTGAAAAAGCAGAAGTTGTAGCTCCATAGTTGACCTGTTGAAACAACAACAGCTTTTTTACTGACTCTACATAATAAAAGCTATGTCAACTGACAATAAAATTTATTCTGTTTAAGTGGGATTTTTTAAATATCTTATCTGTTTAAAAACTTACCATTGGAATGAGATCCGCCATGAAGAGTGGGGCTACAGTCAGTGAATGAGTGCTTGTGAAAGGACCAATCACTCCTATCATTTTGGACAGATTCTTGTGTTTTTGACCCCAAGGTTGGATCAAGTCGTTGACTGAGATGAGTTTCAAAATTCCTGAGAAACTCTGTGTATCTGAGCAGTGGTCAAATATGTCATAGCCGAGAGATACATTTGGCAGTAGGTCGGTGGAGTTGTTGATTTGCTCTACTGAGAATCTCATCAGCTGAAACCTCCGATAATCTGAGAGGCTGAAAGGTTGACTGAGGATAAGAAGACAGGAAATAAGGACTCTTAGTGCAGTAGTGTTGTCTCAGTGCTTCCTGCATTTTCATTTGCTGCTTTTGTAAAGGGCTAAAACAACACTGTACAGATATGAAAGTTCCAAAAGAGAATCCTAATGAACGAAGACTGAGGTCAGACTGAATTTTACACAGCAAATTTAATCATGTAGCAGTAAACTAAATAGGTTCAGTAAATTATTGTGTTAGTTTTGGGAAACAATTTATTAGAAAACTCACCTGGAGCAGTCAATAGCTTCTGGTCTGGTGTGATGACGAATGCTACTGACATGATGGATAGTGAAAAGTCCACCAATCCAATAATCTCCTTCAAGATGAAACTCTGAGGCTGAGACAGTGCATCGAGTCAAGGCATGCAGAAGAGATCCGAGCAGACACAGAGGAGCTAGAAAACGTTTCATTGTTGTAGCTCCCTGTTACCAATCTGTTGCGAACTATGATGGGATTTGCCTTTAGTAAGTTGTGACACACTGGTGACGGTCAAGCCTCATTATTTTTTTCACGCACGTGTAAATTCATGAGGGGTGATAAATGAATACCTGCAAATGGGTCGAGGAGTTTTCACAAATCAGTATGCAAAAGCGCCTTAAGTGCTGCTGCAACAATCACAATGAGCAAGCAAAGTTTAACACCTGCAGCTTGAGTAATTTACATAATCATGCTTTACAACATAGAGCATCTTCCTTCAGCATTACACATTCACTTTAATTTTTAATTTAATCTATGACAAATATGAGAATGTGCATATCATGGTGGTGACAGTTTTTTGACCCAAGCATGAGAATGAAAACAAAAAATCATTTTAGGCATCCAGAAAAACACAATATTCATTATGTAAGATGATGTGTATTGCACAGTTTAAAAAAGTATGTATTGCACAGTATGCTGTATAGTTTATTTTGCACAGCAGATAATCTAATAATGCTGCGGCAGCAGAAAAAATAGATTGCGCTAGAAGATAAATGATAGAACTTGTAGAAATGTTCCTATTGCACAATGAACAGGCATGTCCACCTATATTTCTGATGACAGGCTGGATTGTCCTAGACATTGATGGTATCACTTTGCATTTAAAAATGCTCCAAAGGTGATATATTAGACTTTTTTCTTCTTCAGTATGCACGCCAAGCAGTTTCTACAAAGTTACTACAAATTGATCATCGACCTTTGGCCTAAGGTGTTCTGACACTGAGCACAATTATGAGCCACCTTATGCTCGAACATGGTGTGTGTTATGGCCAATCCATGACTAGCACAGGAGTCCAGTAACAGAGCACCACTCGGTTGCAGATCAGTCAGGCTGTTGCTCCCGATCACCCCCCTCCAGGTTTCTCCATTGTTTGTGCTTATGCATCTGTTGTTAGATGCAGAAGCACAAACAACAGTCAGAGTTCTCCCTTCCGCAACACACAATAGCAGAGAGGCGACCCTCTCTGTTTCTGGACTTGTGAGTATCCCCACATCCATCCTCTCATTCTTGGCAACTCTGGAAAAGGAGAGAGTCCAACACCGCTTCCAGACCACTTGTAGTGAATGGAGATGAGCCCAACTATATCTAGCTGGTACCAATCCACCTCTCACACCAGCTCAGGTTCCTTCCCCCCCCAGTGAGGTGACGTTCCATGACCCCACAACCAGATTACGCCACCAGGGGTCAGCACACGTAGCTGTTGGCTCCTGTCCACTGCCCGGTGTGCATAGCACCTCACCCCACTTTCCAGTACTGTGGGTTTAGGGCCCACTAGGCGACAGCCCCATGTTGCTTTTTCTGGCTGTGGAAAAAAAATAGTATAAAATAGTATAGTGTGTTTGTGATTATTGTGTTGCTGGAAGATTCCTCTCTTGCAAAAGCTCTTAAGACTGGGAGCCATCTATTCATTCCATCTATCAGTTGTCACCAACTCCCACAACCTATATAATTAATAAATCATATTCCTTTCTTCATCAAACAATTGCCGTTTCATGCTTGATGCTTGTCTGCTGATTGGTACTTTGCTTGAATAATGACCAAAACACCATAAGGTTGTTGACCAGCAACTCTTGTGGCTTCAGTGAATGCTTATAACCTGAAATGCCCTCTAGAAGAACAATGTACTTAAAGTATGCTCTCACCAAGCCTGCTGAGCAAGCATGTATGAGATCAAACTGGTTAGGGTCACAAGCAAACACACACAAATTAGTTCAACCCTGTATCACTTGTTAAGCTGACAGACCACCTATTAAATCATCCCTGCACAATTTAACATTGAGCCACACAGGTCATTTGAAAGAGAAAAATTTGCAATCACACAGCAGAGGAAAGTGATAAATGGCCTGGACTGTCAGCTAAATTTGAATTCAGGTAACCACTTGGTGGAAGGGCGGAAGTCCTCGCTCTGCTTGGCAGAAAGGGAGAGTGGGGTCAAAAACAGGGATAGCTTTAACTGTGACTCAGCATTAAGGCCAAATGTTCTCACTAAAACACCACAGTAACACCAAAAACATGGTCTAATTAAATTTACTACCAAACTGACGATCATTCAGGCAAAGCACCTTCCAGTTGTGTTTAGTGCTAAATGGTGATGCTGTGATATGTTTCCACTTTTACCCTTAAAGATGAATTACTTGATATCAACAGTGTGGCTGTTACCGTGACATTTTATTATTTAAATGCTATAATTAAATATACTTTGTAGATTTAGTGGTTGGTTTCCATTTGTCTGTTTTCTACCAGTAATCCAGGCCAAGGCTGTGATGGCAGTCCATAAGTCTCTCTTCCTAATATGCCTTCCAGCTGCTCCTGGGGTATCTTAAGGCATTTTAAGTCTAATGAGATATAAAACAATCGCTCTCTCCTACCAAAAGAAATGTGTCCAGGAGGCATTCTCATGTGTCTGATCTGCCTCAGCTGGCTCCAGTTTAGTTTATCCACCTTATCACCTTCTGATTTCCTAACTCCAACACAGACATTCAGTCACAGACTTCTGAATATCTCAGCCCCTGTCTGCTGCCTTTCACCCTGTAATTAAAAAAAAACAAAAGTTCAGCGCCTGTCCTACCATTTAGTCCCAGACCCAGTGTTCCTTGTAGAGCTGAGGTCAACTAAATCTGTACTTTAAGAAATCAATGTTTTTTTAACAGTTTGCAGCTGTAATTATGTGTTTTATTATCATAGTTAACTATGATAAGTCCTAAAACTATCAATAATGTCAACATCAAAAATCTACATTTTTACAAATGGGAAATTCTTCTTTTACATTTGATTTAATTATTTTACAGATATTTGCTGGTATTTTCAGTTTTTTGTAGTTCTCAAATGTTACAGAAACCACTGTTTATATGTGTGTATGTATATTTTTGACTGTATAGTTGATCAAATTTGTCTATCCTAGCCCAACAAAACCTGTATGTTTACCCTCTGGAGTTTTACAGTTAGCCCTACAAAATAAAGTTAAATATTGATATTTAGGTACACTTAAACCATGCAAGCATGTCATGGGGTGGTCGTGTCGTGAGATCACTGCAATTTCAAAAACAGTTGAGAAAAATGCACATACCTTATTTCATATTTTTATTGAGTCTTTCACTCTGTTATATAACTTCATGAACTGTACAAATGGATATATGCATTTGTACAGGGCTTGAAAGAAATGACTATATGTGATTTTGTCATTTAATGTAGAGAGGTTGTAAACAAAATATACCACAAGATGTCGGCAACGTTTCTGATGATATAGAACAAGTCTTTTTTGGTAATGTTTCTTGTTTTATCTTAACTAATTAAGGCTTATTTTTAATGAACAAACAATGAAAACATGAACAAACACTTTGATTTTGACAAATTTACATGTGTATCAAGGCAATAAACTAAGTAAACAAAGATTCAAACTATTAAGTTCAGTATAGTTTTTTAAAGACCAGATTACTACAATTGCACTCAGCTTCTTTGTAACATATTTAGTGGCTGCAGCTACTGACTAATAGTTTTAGTGTAATTCTGAATGAGACCTTGGAAGTGCTGCTGCGTATTTTTATGGGACTGAAACAAAATGATGTAACATTTCGGGAGGAAATACCACAACAGAAAGGAGTAGAGACTGGAGAGGACAGCCAGGGCATTAAGAATTTGGATGTACTTGCCACGATAAAGCATGTACTCGGTGGCAAAGATGATCCATGTGAGGATCAGCAGCAGGAGGCAGAAGGTTATTGCTTTGGCCTCGTTGTAGTTTTTTGGTAGGTCTTTTCCCATGTAGGAGAAAATAAAGCAAAGGCAGCACAATGATGACAGTAACAAAACAGACCCAGTTTTCGCTTTAAGATCAATGTCACAGCTGAGTATGATTTCTTGTGGGTACCACACTGTCTCATTGTAAGGTTTTGGGGGGGCAACAAAGTAGCCAATGAATAGTAAGAGAACCTGAGTGACAAACGCCACAGTGATGACCAGCCACTGTGCATGATACTTCATCCACCAACTGTGAAGTTTGGGGAACTTGGCAGCCATTTTGAAAATGCAAACAATCTGAAAAGAGCGCACAACAAAACATGCCAGACAAACAGTATAGAACAAGAAAAATGGCAAGAACCTCAAGACACACGAAGTAACTGACGGCTGCCCAAAGTAAAAGAAAACACTGATGCTGCACAGACTGAGGCAGCCTAAGATTAGGAAACACATCGGTCCCCCAGCAGATCTCACAACAGGTGTGTTGTAGTTGAAGGCAAAGAGAACAGACACAGCTAGTGTGAGGCCCACAAAGGCCCCGGCCCCGAACATGATTAGTATGGCTCTGCTGTCTGTAAATGGTACGACCTCCACCAGCCGCAGGTTGCATGATGTGCTTCCCTCTGCTGACCATTCTGTGTCCTTGCAGCTGATGCAGTTGTAGGGATCTTCTGTTTTACATGAGAGATGGACAGTCAACAAAAAAAAAACTTAACTTGTAAACAAATATCGATATGTTTATATTGCATTTGCTGCTAATATGTTTCAGTTTAATTGAAATGTGTAATTTTTTTTATATTATTTTTTGGGGGGAGATTTTTGAAGCTTTTTATTGATAGACAGAGTGAAAGGGAGTAGAGAGGAGAGAGACATGCAGCAAAGGGTCATGAGCCGGATTTGAACTCACGACCGCTGCTGGCGACCTGTGCCCATGTGGTAACGCCTTAACTCAGTGAGCTATATGGCAGCCTGTGAAATGTGTAATTTTTAACAGTCATGGCTATCTTAGAGGTAATTTTAACAGTAATAGTACTGCAAGATTAAAGAAGACAATGGTATATTACATCAGTGGAAATGGAAGGTGTATCTGTCCATTCTGTTTCCTCCTGTACAATAGTTTACCTGTGCTGTTGAGGTAAGTTCCATTTGGACAGATTGTACAAGTGAAGCAACATTTGTGGCCTTGAGTTTGCTTTTCTGCGTATCCTGCAGGACATTCCGGGGAACATACTGAAGTAGGCACCTGTACAAGACAATTGGCAACAAATAAAATATAAGTGAAGCAAAAAAAGTACTTTAAAGAGAGGAGGCAAAACAGCATACTACAAACTATAGATATTCAAGATTTTGTGCTTTGAGTCTGTTGCAGCTCTTACTATACAAATGTGACTTTGCACACACATGCACTCAACCAAAACAAAACATATTCTGTCATCACATATGGAAAACAGCACATTATGTTGTAATTCTACACATATTACAAGAAAAATACTGACCTGTCCGTTTGTGTACCACTTGATTTTGGTGTTGTTGATGAAGAAATGGACTGATGGATGCAATTTATAGAAGCCGATCTTCTGCGCATCACCACTGTGATTCCAGAAGATTATATCAAAGGGTCCGAACTTGGGGTCACCGTTCTCATCAAACTGAATTTGTTGATTTAAAAGTGTGAAATTTGACTTCTTCAGCTCTGCCAGAACCTGATGTGGATACACAAAGTTCAGATGACCATTATCTGCATCAACTGGACAGATGTTGGTTAAATTGTTTTTTAAAAACATGACTGGAGAAAAGGAACTGCAATGTGATGCCCGCCCTTAGATGATTAAGGATGTGGTTTATGAGATTTTTTGGCCCAGATTGGCTTGTATACTTACCTTACGTGGGTACACTGCAATATTTTTATTACATCTGCCGGCTCCACATTGTAAGATATTGTGCAAGGCATGAGCGATGGCATATATGGCAGAATAAACAGAAAACGAGAAAGATGGGTCCACGGCAAGAATATCCTCAGCACTCACACTACTGCAGTTGCAATCCTGATTGCAAAACTCCTGCCTTCCAGCACCTCCGCAAAGAGGCTGGCCTTTGGTAGAATACATAAAATCACTGAAACCAGGTATGGATATCACTGGCTGAGACACCCCGAGCACAGTTCCAATATTTCTGATTCCTTCCAACTTTGGAAGCCTTTTGGTTAAAGACCATCCATCATCTGCTATCCACACCTTGTTTGTGACATTCAGTTGTATCGCTGCCTCAACCAGAGCTTCAGCAACCAGTTGTGGAGAAAAAACAATAATGACGGTTACATTCTGTGCCTCGATCTGTTTGAACATTTGAGAGTAATTTGTATTGCCATCGAGGCCTTTGTTATATGCCAGGCAGATCTTGGTGTCCTTAATCCTCTTAATGAACAAATCCAGTCCATCTTTTCCAAAATCATTATCACTGTGTAGGAAAGCGACCCAGCGCCAGTTGAAATGTTGCACCATGCTAATGATCACTTCGATGGTGTCTTTATTGGGATGCACTGTCCGCAGGAAAGAGGGGTATTTCGTTTTTACTGATAAAACAGAACTAGAGGCTCCATAACTGACCTGGTAAAAGAGCAACACAGACATCAGTTATTTTCAGTGACAATAAATTATCGTACGTCACATTTTAAGCTGTACAACATTTACATTAGTATTCATTTGTTTTCAAAAACCTGTTAAAACACAGTGTTGGTAAATTTACCGTTGGAATGAGATCCACCATGAAGAGTGGGGCAGCAGCGATGGAATGAGTGCTTGTAAATGGACCCATCACTGCTATCACCGTGGACTCGTTTTGTGCTTTTTGCTGGTGTGGTTTCCCCCAAGGATGAATCACCCCACCGACTGAGATGAGCTTTAAAATACCTGGGAAACTGCGCGTATCAGAGCAGTCATCAAATATCTCGTAGCCGAGAGATACATTTGGCAGTAGGTCGGTGGAGTTATTGATTTGCTCTACAGAGAATCTCATCAGCTGAAACCGCCGATAACTTGGGAGGAGGACGGGTTGACTGCAGACAGAGAAACAACAGCAAGGAACCGACATTTAGTAACTGTTAGTGTAATTTATTGGAATGTGTTTGAGTGTGGCCTCAGGACGTCTTATTTGCAAAGGTTCTGGCTCATTACTTTAAGCATTACAGTTCGTGAAAACTCAGTTTCAAATGTAATTGTTGGCACTACAATATGGATATAGATGTTTCTAAGCAATCAGACTTCACATCACATACAACAACTTTGACGTATATCAATTAACTGGTTTAGGTATTTTCATCCTGAGAAGGCATTGACCAAGATTTATTAGAAAACTCACCTGGGGCAGTCAATGGCTTCTGGTCTCTTGTGATAAGGAGAGTTTCTGTCATGATGAATATTAAAAAGTCCACCGATCAAATAATCTCCTTCCAGATGAAACTCTGAGGCCGGGACAGTACATTGAGCCAAGGCATGTAGAAAAGATCCCAACAGACATAGAGAAGAAAGAACATGTTTCATTTTTGTAATTAGTGTTTTCCAATCTGATGTGAACACTCAAAAGCATTTGCCCCCGCTTTCAGAAAGTTGTGAGACACTGGTGATGCATAGACCTCATCATTTTCATTTACGAGGGAATTAAGGATACATTTCGAAATGGTTGGATTAGAATTCACAAATTAGAATGCAAACATTTCTGAACAGCTGCTGTGCTGCCTCCATGTGGTGCAGGGTTTAACAATCATCATGAGTAAGCAGGTTTAATGCCTCAGTCATGAACAAATCAGGTCCTTGTGGAGGTTTCTTCCTTTGGCAAAATGAAGCAATTATAGGTTTTAAATTCACCTTGTGTCTAATTTCCTGACAATGACAAACATAGAAAAATGTATTCATGGTTAAAACTGTTCTTTTGTAATAATATTTGGCTTACATTAGCATGCTCTTTCATACCAGACCAAGGTTTGAAGGACTTCCATTGGTTTCCAGGGGGAAAAAATTTCTTTATTCAGTTTTGGCTGTGGATATAGTGGTGTACATAATAACAAGACTAAGAGTCTAGTCCACAGTGGCTGTGTTGGCTTGCTGATGTGAAACAGGTATACTGTTTACTATGCTGACAATCTCTAATACTCTCACATTACCACCAAACACAGTGGAAGAACAGTTGAATTTTATATTTGCCGGTGTTTAGTCATAAACCTACATACTGTAAAAATGAAATGTTGACTTTATGGTGTCATTAGAGGAAAAGGTAGTGACCAGAGCCATCAGGATTCCTCTGGGAATCATTAATGTGTATACAAAATTAAATGTTAACCTGTCAAATAGTTGTTGTAGTATTTCATACTGGACCAAAGCGGCGGACAGGCCAAAGGAGCCATCTTGCAGCATAGCATAGGTGAAAGTCTTAATAGTCATGTCCACTGGTGTTTTTATTCATGATAGCAGTGGGGCTCTATAGGGATAACAGTGGGGGGGTCTGTTGGTCAGTCTATTGGTAGGGTAATTTGTCCACAATTCTTTTGGTAGATGAGGTATTTGCATACACCAATCAGCTGCATCATTTAAACCACCTGCCTAATATTGTGAAGGAAACCTCAAGTTCCACCGAAACAGCTCTGACCCTTAGAGGCTTGACTCCACATGACCTCTGTAGGTGTCCTGTGTCATCAGGCATCAAGGTGTCAACAGCAGGTCCTTTAGTTCTTGTAAGTCCTGTGTGTTACAAGATGAGGCCTCCATGCATAAAACTTGTTCTTCCAGCACGTCCCATGAATCCAACTGAGATCTGGGAAATTTGGAGGCCAAGCTAACAAGTCATAGTTAAGTTCCTCATACCATTCCTGACTCTCTTTTTTTAACCATTTGTTATGTTATCAGCCCATACAATGACCATATTATTGCTGACATTTCCCATTCATATGTGCCAGTAAGGATGTTTTGAATAATCTAACATTTACTGATCCCCTTGAGGAAATTCCTTCTCTGCATTTGACCCATCCTAATCATAGTTAATCTTAACTATACATACTAGGAGCAGGGGGCTGCTGTGGTGCAGCGTCCAGGGAGCAGTCAGGGATTAAGTGCACTTTCCCACCTCAACCTCTTGCCAATTCGGGAACTTGAAACTATGACCCACCAGTTACAAGTTCGCTTCACAGACCACAGGGCTACCACTGCCCCTGGATCCTGGTTATGAGCTATGAGCTGACAAACAATGAAATAAATCTTGACATATTTCATTTTATGTGTACTGAGTCTAGAATATATACAATTTTCACTTTGAGCAATATCTGATGTAAAATATTTAATCTTTTCTACCTTATTCTAATAGTATGATATCCACCTGTATTCTCCTTTAGTGTCTATTTTACTGGAACCATAATTTATGAAATGAACACTATGCTGTATTCAAAAAGTCCTGAAGCTAGTGATAAGACCATAAGCTCATGAGGTAAATGTTTATGGAGGTAATGGGTAGAAGTAGGAACGTTTTTTCATAGACTTCTATATAATCTGACCTCTTTTTGCAGCCAGAGGAGTAGCCCCCTGCTGGCTGTTAGAAAGAATGCAGGTTTATGGCACTTGAGTATTCGCTTTCCTGTTCAGTTGCGAAGGCTGCTCCCATCTTTTAAATACAATTTATATTGTCTTTTTGTTTTTTACAGTTTTTCCATTGAATATTATATGTATATTATAAAAGCTAGGCTATTGCAAACTAATATATTACAGACACACATTCATAAAATTAGTCACCAAAGTCTGATTGGAAATGCAACAGTCAATCAGTTACCTACTCCCACCCATTTTCAAAACAATTACTGTGGGGCTAAATGTTAAAAATAATACCTGCTCTTTGTTAGTGCTGTAGCATGTATCTGAAATGGTGTCCTGTTAGAGTTTGGGGATGTAATCTTACTTTATATCATGTACAGTACTGCAGTTAAGGGGGAATATACATTTTTTTACTGTTGAGCAACAGACGCAGTACAAGGAGCTAAATCAAGTTGAAGATATTGTCACTATGTGTTTATGTGCATATTAGCAAACGAGCAAATACATTTTCTAAGGACAAAATACCAGTAGTACATTTATTTATTTATTTTGCATTCATAAACAGAATTAATCAGCTACTATATTTAGGCCTTCAACATTATGACAAAATATCAATCCAAATCAATTTTTGTCACAAACATCGTTATACAAGTAAATTACACTGTGTATTAAAACACACTGTCATTGTTGTGGTCTGAGATTGAGCTAGTTACCTTGCAAAATGTACACCTTAATTAAAAGACGGATTAACACCTAAAATTATAAATCAGAGATTACAATGTTATTGTAATGTTATGTTATATTAATGTATGACCTATTCTCAAGAAAATGACCTAGTTACAGTGAAACTAAGATTAGTCTTAAAAATTCAGTCAGTTCAGTCTGAAATGAATTCTAAAATAAATCTTGATATGCAAACAGGGGCCACAAACTCACCGAAAGCTGCTGTTAAACATCAAACTCAGAATTAAGTTAATAATCATGTCATATTTTGCAAGTACACAAAATGTCAAACAAGATACACTACAGATAAAATAAAAAAAACTGAAAAATAAACCAAAAAAAGAGGGTGTGTTTTAAGAGATTTGACATTTGAGTGAGCTTAATTTGTGCCTGGTTGGGTTTTTCTTCCATAGGTTCAAGGTTAAATACCCTTAAAACATTATCAGATCCTCCACCTTCATAGAAACATTCTGAATTTGAATATGCAAATGTTAACTATAGTTACATAATAACTGACTTCACAGTTCTTGTGTATGTGTTATGCAGGTTTCAGTTTTTTATGTCGCACTGAGTCAAACTCTGAACAAGTATCAGACTGGAGAAGTAGCTTTGAACATACAGTATTCCTGTGTTCAGAGGGGCTTTAAACCATATTAGCATATTTTAGTTCTAATAGTAGTTGAGCATATAGACAGTAGCCTGCAGTGCTGCCATAATTTAGTGAGATCCTTGTTACAGCAGAAAAGAAACACAACATTTCATTTTATATTTCATTCATTCAGGTCGTTGAGGTCCGTCTCTTGTATGATTTGCCATTTTTATTATTATTATTATTATCATCAGTTTATTTAAAAAGGGACCATGTACAATGTTAAACATAAATGTTTCCATTTGATGTATTGCACCAGAGTTAGCTTTAAGCTAATTTTCATCTGCAGTCCCTAAATTTCATCTGCTTTTACAGATTTATTGTCATTAATCTGTAAAAGCATACCATTTAAAGTATCTCGTATAGTGGAGCTCAGCACTGTATACAGTATGTTTAATTAAAATGAAAACAAGAATAGAAGCACACACTCTATTTTACTTTATTCTCTAGAACTTAATTATTCAAATGCGAAGGTATGACAAGAGATGGTAGTACATGAATTACTTTAGATTTTGAAACATCTAAATGCAGAAATTCATTTTTAATGCAGACATATAAATGATTCAATATCTTTCTACCAATGAAGTGGCAAAAACTGTATTTGTATCTGTAATTTTCTTGCTAATTTATCAAAATACATTGAAAGGACAAAACTACAATCACAATCCACCAAAGATGATACAATGATACAAAAGAACTGATACCACTCTTATATTTGTTAGTTAAATATGAGGCAACAGACAGGTAGGCAGGTAGTTAATTGTGCAGATGGCCTCTGTCCAAAGATCAAAGTTAAAAGCTCAGTATTCTGATTTGTTTTGCAAAAACACAAGTGTAAAAAGGCAAGCTGTAGTTTAATATTATTATTACTTTGCACACTGAAAGCAAAAATCATTTGCTTATACTTGCAATCACTGGATGCAGCTACTGACTAATGGTTTTGGTGTAATTCTGAATGAGACCTTGGAAGTGCTGCTGCGTATTTTTATGGGACTGAAAAATGATGATGTAACATTTTGGGAGGAAATACCACAACAGAAAGGAGTAGAGACTGGAGAGGACAGCCAGGGCGTTGACCATGTGGATGTACTTGCCACGATAAAGCATGTACTCAGTAGCAAAGATGATCCATGTGAGGATCAGCAGCAGGAGGCAGAAGGTTATTGCTTTGGCCTCGTTGTAGTTTTTTGGTAGGTCTTTTCCCATGTAGGAGAAAATAAAGCAAAGGCAGCACAATGATGACAGTAACAAAACAGACCCAGTTTTCGCTTTAAGATCAATGTCACAGCTGAGTATGATTTCTTGTGGGTACCACACTGTCTCATTGTAAGGTTTTGGGGGGGCCACAAAGTAGCCAATAAATAGTAAGAGAACCTGAGTGACAAACGCCACAGTGATGACCAGCCACTGTGCATGATACTTCATCCACCAACTGTGAAGTTTGGGGAACTTGGCAGCCATTTTGAAAATGCAAACAATCTGAAAAGAGCGCACGACAAAACATGCCAGACAAACAGTATAGAACAAGAAAAATGGCAAGAACCTCAAGACACACGAAGCAACTGACGGCTGCCCAAAATAAAAGAAAACACTGATGCTGCACAGACTGAGGCAGCCTAAGATTAGGAAACACATCGGTCCCCCAGCAGATCTCACAACAGGTGTGTTGTAGTTGAAGGCAAAGAGAACAGACACAGCTAGTGTGAGGCCCACAAAGGCCCCGGCCCCAAACATGATCAGTATGGCAACACTGTCTGTAAAGGGTACGAACTCCACCAGCCGCAGGTTGCATGATGTGCTTCCCTCTGCTGACCATTCTGTGTCCTTGCAGCTGATGCAGTTGTAGGGATCCTCTGTTTTACGCAATAGATGGACAACAAAGACAAGGTTAACTTTAGATATATTTCACCTGTGATAGTATGCTCTCTCTAATTTAATATTAAACTTGCCTCATAGTTTACAGTTAGCCGTCTTTAGGTAATTCTAACACAACTGCTAATTTACTGCTCTGACATGTCCAGTGATCAAAATAACTATGTAAGCCCACAAAAACCTAATTAACTATCTTACATTAGCTCCCATCAAATCAAGACCGACTGCACCAGCTTTTACCCATTTCCTTCCTCTCATCTTTAATAATTTACCTGTGGCGTTGATATAAGTTCCATTTCTACAGACTTTACAACTGAAGCAGCATTTGTGCAGTCCATCTTGTTTTCTTGCGTATCCTGCAGGGCATTCTGGGGAGCACACTGAAGTAGGCACCTGTACAAGACAATTATTTAGCGCAAAAGTAAATACACTGATCAGCCACAGCATTATGACCACTGACTGGAAAACACTGGATTTTGCCATCCCTGTTGATAAGACTTAGACGCCCAAATAAACACTGTCCCAGAACAAGCACACTCCCACATGCATCCACACACACACGCATGTACACACACACACACACACACACACACACACACACACGTGTAGAAATGAGAAACCCCGAAAGTACCACCAGAAAAAGTGACTTACTTCCCCATTTGTGTACCACTGAATTTTGGAGCTGTTGATGAAGAAATCAACGGACGGATGAAATTTATAAAAGCCAATGTCCTGTGCGTCACCACTTTGATTCCAGAAAACTATATTATAGGATCCAGACGTAGGGTCACCGTTCTCATCAAACTGAATACTCCGGTTTAAAAGTGTAAAGTTTGTCTTCTTCAGCTCTGCTAGAACCTGACATGGGTGCACAAAGACAAGATCACTATTATTACATTTGATTTCATAATGATTTAATAGGACACAAAAACATATTTCACCAGTAGTAATTATTATCCACAGGTTAGAAGCTGCAAGAATTATGAATGCAAAAAAAATCAGATGGTTAAATTGAGTAAGCTGAGTAACTATTTTGATACTTACCATATGTGGGTACACTGTAATATTGCCATTGCATTTAACAATTCCACATTGCAAGACTTTGTGTAAGGCATGAGCAATGGCATATACGGCAGAATAAACAGGAAAGGAAAACGTTGGGTCAATGGAGACCACATCCTCTGGACTCAGGCTACTGCAGTTGCAAACCTGATTACAAGGCATGTTTTGTTCTGTATTTTCACAATGTGGCTGGCTTTTGGTAGAATAGATAAAATCAATGAAACCAGGTATGGGCACCACTGGCTGAGACACCCCGAGGACAGTTCCAATATTTTTGATTTCTTTCATCTTGGGGAGCCTCTTGTTCAAGGACCAGGTGTCTCCTGCTATCCACACCTTTTTTGTGACATTCAGTTGCATCGCCGACTTAATCAGAGCTACAGCAGTCAGTTTTGGAGCAAAAACAATGACAACCTCTATACCCTGTGCCTCGATATGATGGAACATCTGTGAGTAATTTGTATTGTCATTGAGGCCTTTGTTATACGCCATGCAGATCTCAGTATCCACAATCCCCTTTATGAACAATTCCAGTCCATCAATTCCAAAATCATTGTCACTGTTCAGAAAAGCAACCCAGCGCCATTTGAAGTACAGTATAATGTTAACAATCACTTCTATAATTTTTTGGTTGGAATTCACTGTCCGTAGAAAAGAAGGAAATTTAATTTTCTCTGAAAAAGCAGAGCTAGCAGCTCCATAACTGACCTGTTGAAAGAATGAGAGAAATTGTCACTGTTTTTGGACCACGATAAATTGCAAAACATAAAGTTTAAAGCTGTTCTAATTTGTAAAAACATACATTAATGAGTGTTTGTCACTTAAAAAATGGTAAAAACATAGTATGTGGTGGACTTACCAGAGGAAAGCGATTCATCATGAAGAATGGGGCTACAGTGTTGGTGTCGGTGCTTGTGAAAGGGCCGACCACTGCAACGACTCTTTGCTCTTGGGACACATTCTTGTGATTTTTACCCCAAGGTTGGATCATGTCATTGACTGAGATGAGTTTCAAAATTCCTGAGAAACTCTGTGTATCTGAGCAGTGGTCAAATATGTCATAGCCGAGAGATACATTTGGCAGTAGGTCGGTGGAGTTATTGATTTGCTCTACAGAGAATCTCATCACCTGAAACCTCCGATAACTTGACAAGATGAAGGGTTGACTGTGAACGGGAAAAGCAAAGCAGTGGTGATTTAAATTTAATCAACACTCTAAGTCCTGAGATTCACATTGAATAGTATAAAGTAAAGCAAATATTTAGTGTTGTAGAGCAGCTTTTATAATGCAGCAATTAATTAGGTTAATTGGGTTTGAGATAAATGTTGTTTAATCAAGATAGAGCTCTGTAGCATTTAAAAAGGAAGGATGATCAGTTATATTAAGAGTTTCACCTTATCTGCAAAGATTTGTCACAAAACTCACCTGGAGCAGTTGATGGCTTCTGGTCTGTCCTGATTAAGACTGGTACTGGTGTAATGAATATCAAATATTCCGCCTATTAGATAATCTCCTTCCAGATGAAACTCCGAGGCTGAGACAGTGCATCGAGTCAAGGCATGCAGAAGAGATCCCAGCAGACACACAGGAGCTAGAAAATGTCTCATTGTTGTAGTTAGCGTTTACCCATCTGATGTGGACTCTTTAAGATTAGCCTCTGCTTCTGAAAGCTATACAGTGCCTAATGTCAAGCTCTCAGTGTTGATTTCACAATTCCTGGAGTTGCATGATTTCAGTTGTCATAAATCCATGTTTGAAATGGTTGAAGGACAATTCACAAATCAGTATGCAAAACTGCTAAGCTGTACAAGACTCCCTTGTCATGAAAGGATCTGGTATTCTTATTTTTTAAGCTGAACTGCAGGATATTTGATCAAATGCATAATTCAAAATAAACAGCTTAGACAAAATACATTGAAAGTATGGTCCCCAACATACAAAGTCCGTTCAAGAAGACAACCATCATGGTAATGCCACAAAACTGCAAGAGCTTTATGAACATTCTTTGGTCAAACTAAGCCAAGATAAATCTAATTGGGTAATTTTTAGCATGGGTCTGGCTGTGAGTACTACTCAACCTTTTAAAAAAGAAATAATTCTTGGAGATATTTCAAATATAGTTTGTCAAAATCAGTAGCTAGAAATTGACACATGTACTGGTAGACCTGAGGACCACAAGTCTTGTGGATGGTCATAAAAGTAATATATCTATACCGATGATAAGACTTTAACAAAAGCCTCTGAAGAGTCTGGAACAAACTTGTATGGACCAATGAAACAATGAGGCCTGCCAGTGGACCTGGCACACTGCATTTATGTTTGATTTCACAGCTGACGGTAGCAACAGAGTGAGAGATATGTATAGTGCTGATAAAAAGTGTTCACCCCCCTTTTGGAAGTTTTCCCTTTTTGTTGATTTTCAATAATGAATCACAATCAATTTAATTTGGATTTTTTTTTGGGTCAGAATTTACAAAAAGACTCTTATGTAAAAGTGAAAAACAGATTTCTACAATGCAATGTCAATTAATTAAAAATATAAATAGTAAAATAAAGGATTGCACAAGTATTTCCCCTTCAAGTCGATATTTACTCGATGCACCTTTGACTGCAGTTACAGCACTGAGCCTGTGTGGATAGTTCTCAATAAACCTTACACATCTAATGTAAGTTAACCCCATTCTTCTTTGCAAAGTTGTCCAAGCTGTGCCAGGTTGCAGAGGGATCATTATCATTGAACAGGCCTTTTCAATTCCAGTTGGATCAAGGTCTGGGTTGTGACTCTGCCATACCAGAACATTCACCTTGTTGTCTTTAAACTATTCCTGTGTAGCATTTGCTGTGTGCTTTAGGTGACGGTCTTGCTGGAAAACAAATCTCTCAAAGTCACAGTTCTCTTGCAGACTGCATTATGTTGCCCTCCAGGATCTCCCTATAGTTTATTGCATTTATTCTACTCTCTACTTTTACAAGCCGCCCAGGGCCTGCCGACAAGAAGCATCCTCCTATGATGATGCGGCCACCACCATGCTTCACGATGTGGATGGTGTGTTTGTGATGATGTTCAGTGTTTGGTGTCCGCCAAACACTGCACATTTGACATGAAAGACTTTCTTTGTAAACACTTGTCAAAAAATCCAAATTAATTTGACAGTGACTCAGTTTTTAAAAACTCTATAAAAGGAGATAACTTCCGGGTGTGGGGCGGTGCAAACTTTGTGTAGGCACTGTATATATTTAAGTTTAAATCACCCAAATGTATCAAGTACGTAAGTGTACAGGCAAATTGCCTGGAGTAGTGAAATATTGTCTTTTCATACACTCACTGTCACATTCACTGTCAATAACTGACACAAGAAAAGGTGGCCTTGCTGTTCACTGTGAAAACATTTTCCCCTGATATATGCATTTGTAAAAGAAATACTTGTCAAAGTCAATGTTTCGATAATCCAATGAAACAGTTTTATTTTGAATCCAAGTTTTGTTATAGGGATGAGCGATAAATGACAGCATTGGAGTCAAGATGAGGTTGTAAGATCGCATGGGGTCACAAGCAAATACACACAAATGAATTAATTAATTCAACCCGGTGTCTTTGGTTTATGCTAAAATGCAGCATCCTCTTACAAATGAGTTCTGCATGATCTAACCTTTGGCCACACTGAGGTTATTTGACAGAAGATCATTTGCAATAATTCTGTGTGTGACAGTGACAGATAGTCAGGCTATGAGGTGGAGCATCACCAAAGTTTGAGTTTGAACTCCTTGTTCTGCTTGAAAGGAAGACATGTGGTCGAAGAGATAGACAGGAGAGAAGAGAAGCTGACAGGGCTGATGTAGTGGTTGATAAGAAAAGTTTTTTAAAAGTATAGGTAAAAAGTGTTTTGGAAGCCATGGGATGGGGTAAAGTACTTTACAGTATGTTTTGGAGGTAAGTAATCACTGCTGTGAAATATTTGTACTTTATTTTCAAGAAATCACTGACTAATCAGTACTGTCGCTTGCACTGTTACATTTTTTTTTAATGTAAGTGAATGTCACTTTGACTTTTCAGATGTAGTGGTCCTTTCTTTGAATATTTCTGTTCAGCTCAGTCCTTTCACTCTACCAACACAACATTTTCTTGGTGAATTTCTATTCCATGTTTAAAGAGGGTAAATATACACTGATCAGACATAACATTATGACCCCCTGACTAATATTGTGTTAGTCCCCCTTATGTGCTCAAAAATGCTCTGAACCATTGGGCATGGACAAGAGGACCTCTCAGGGTGTCGTCAATCAAACTTGTTCTACTGCATCCTGCTGATGCCTGATCAGAATGGGATGTAGGAAGTTTGGAGGTCAAATCAACATGTTGGGCTATTGTCATGTTCCTCAACATGTTCCTGATATTTTGATGTTTTTCCATGTGGTGGGGTGCATTTTCCTGTGAGGGTAGGTCAGTGACATTTGGGATTTCCATTTGGATGAGGGAGTGTGCTTGTTGTGGGACAATGTTTATTTGGGTGTCTAAGTCTCATCAACACAGATGGCAAAATCCAAGGTTTTTCATCAGAACACCACAAAGTACCAATATGATCAATGTTATTCACTTCTCTTGTCAGTGGTTTTAATGTTTTGGCTGATTGGTGTATACTAAAATTTATAAGAGTGCTACAATCATGATATTTTCACTTTGTCTCTTACTGACTGGATTTTACTACTAGAGTCCATTTTTCCTGCATAATGTTTCAGTTTTTGGCACAAAGCTGTACTAGGCAGTGTTACAGCGCAGCGTCCCCATTGGCCAGTTACATTTGAAAGGACAGATCAGTCAGAATCAGAGGTGCAACAAGTGGTAAATGATTTTCTCCTACCAACATACATAAATGTCACCAGCTGTGGGCCAAAGCATACAACAAACTGAACGTCATAGTGTGACATCATTCAAATCCATTCAGTGGCTTAATATCAATATTTAAGCCACACAGCAGATTACCAAACTTCCGCTTGACCACAAATTTACATTAAATCCCCACCTGGTGTTGCCAGGAAGAAGCATTTATTATTCTAGGGTAATGAGTCAAATTCTCAGTTTATATTTAAACAAAGTTGTGCACATGAATTCAATAAAATCTAAAATTGTACAACAACTGCACAAAAGACCAAATATATACCATCTACAGTGTCAATCTCTATACAAAACATAATGCAACTTCATGTATATGTTAATTATATTAAAGGGAGTAAATAATAGGGTCATTCTTTAACTTTTTATACTTACATGGCACAAACTAATACAAGACACCACTTAACTCTGCACCATCATATGCACAGCTATGTACTCTTTTACATGTGATTGTAATTAATGTAATTATGTTTTTCAGCATTTTGATCTGCAAAAAGTTTTCGTATCAGCCAAGACAACATATATGTTGAATCACGTATATCTGTGATAAGTCATTGTTTGGTGCTGCACGGTGGCTTGGGGGTTAGCAGCGTCGCCTTACAGCTAGAAGATCTCCTCCATACATCCCGGTTCGGACGCCTGGGATCTTTCTGTGTGGACTTTGCATGTTCTCCCTGTGTAGTGTGAGTTTTCACCGGGTACTCCGGCTTCCTCCCACAGTCCAAAAACATGCTAAGTTTAATTGATTATTCTAAATTGTCTGTGAATGATCTTGTGCTTGGTTGTCTGGATAGGCTCCATTACCCCTGTGACCCTACAGAGGATTAAGCAGTGTATAGATAATGGATGGATGTCAATGTTTGCTCATCAAATTTTTTATATAGGTCAGACTTTAAAGTGAAGCACTGCTTTGATATGGTCAGATCTGTGTTACAGAAACCTCATAAACCAGAAAATATAACACACACACACAACCATTTAGTGTTTTATTGAATTGCATTTACAATTTAAAAACTGCCGGACATGCAAATATATATTACAGTTAATGCTGGGATTAAGATAATTAACCTTGTGTAGATTGTTACTAAATATGCTCTGAAATGAAATTTGATTATTTAACAGCTTCAGCATATTGTTTACAGTACAGTGTACAACCTAATTGTCTAAACTGCTGAACTTTAGCATTGGCCTGTATCTTTACCGTTTCAACATAATGACCTGTACAAAGTCATATACATCTTTCCAGATTCATTGTGCAACATGTTGTCAAGGTCATAATGTTAGGTTTGTATTCTAAAAGAGATTAAAATATAATGTTAAGTCATTTTATAAAACAATGCATACAAAAGCATATTTCCCTTATTACTGTTGGTTGACTGTATATTTTTAATATCTAGATTAAAAAGATTGCATTGGTTATATGAGACACATGAGACCTATATGAAAGTAAAGTTTCAACATTTTGCTTCTTAATACAACCCTCAGTAAAACAAATGAATAACCATTTAAAAATATCACACACAGTTAGGTTACAGCAAAAATAAAAATAGATGTTTCACAGCACTATGTACTTTATAACCATCTGCTCTAAAAAGCTAAATACCTTCAGTCCTCTGTCTACAATAACTTCTATTTAGTGGCTGCAGCTACTGGCCAATAGTTTTGGTGTAACTCTGAATGAGACCTTGGAAGTACTGCTGCGTATTTTTGTGGGGTTGAAACACAATGATGTAACATTTGGGGAGAAAATACCACAGCAGAAAGAAGTAGAGACTGGAGAGGACAGCTATGGCATTAAGAGTTTGGATGTACTTGCCACGATAAAGCATGTACGCAGTGACAAAGATGATCCATGTGATGATCAGCAGCAGGAGGCAGAAGGTTATTGCTTTGGCCTCGTTGTAGTTTTTCGGGAGGTCTTTTCCCATGTAGGAGAAAATAAAGCAAAGGGAGATCAACATTGAAAGTAAAATTGAGGAACCATAATTTCTTATCAGATTATAGTCACAGTTAAGCACTATTTTGTGCTGGTACTCCATTGTTTCATTGTAAGGTGTTGGGGGAGCAGAAGAGTAGCCGACAGCAAGCAAGAGAACCTGAGTGACAAATGCCACAGTGATGATCAGCCACTGTGCATGATATTTTATCCACCAGCCTTGAATTTTGGGGAACCTGGTGGCAATTTTGAAAATGCAAACAATCTGAAAAGAGCGCACAACAAAACACGCCAGACAAACGGTGGAGAACAAGAAAAATGGTAAGAACCTCAAGACACACGAAGCAACCGACGGCTGCCCAAAGTTAAAGAACACACTGATGCTGCACAGACTGAGGCAGCCTAAGATTAGGAAACACATCGGTCCCCCAGCAGATCTCACAACAGGTGTGTTGTAGTTGAAGGCAAAGAGAACAGACACAGCTAGTGTGAGGCCCACAAAGGCCCCGGCCCCAAACATGATCAGTATGGCCCCGCGGTCTGTAAATGGTATGAACTCCACCAGCCGCAGGTTGCATGATGTGCTTCCGTTTGCTGACCATTCTGTGTCCTTGCAGTCGATGCAGTTGTAGCGATCCTCTGTTTTACACAATAGACAGACAGCAAAGATTAACTTCAGAGAGACTAGAAGCAGTTGCTTTAATCTGTGATACTGTATGCTCTCCTAATACGAGCTTTAACTTGATCTTAAACTTGCCTTGAAGTTTACAATTTGCAGTCTTATATTCTGGAGGTAACAACTAATTTACTGTTCGGCATGTGCAGTGATCAGAATGAAAACGGAATCACATGAAATGAGCATTTTACCTGTTTTCTTCCTCCAGTGCACAATAATTTACCTGTGGTGTTGATATAAGTTCCGTTTAGACAGATTGTACAGCTGAAGCAGCATATGTGACTTCCTTCTTGTTGTCTCTTGTATCCTTCAGGACATTCTGGGGAACACACTGAAGTAGGGACCTGTACAAGACAATTATTTAGCACAGAAGTGAATGCAAATGTAGGGAAGGGAATACTGTAAAGGGCTGAGGTAAGTAATAGAGTAGCAGCAGCAATTATATGCAGATTTTTGAATTTCTAAATAGGTTTAGTAAAATTCAACCAGCATTCGATTAAGTCGTCCCTGCAACTTGCACAATGAACACCAACCACTGATTGATATGGTCAATACTGGGGTAGTGCAGTAGTGGGAAAACAAACAATGTTTAATCACCACACATTCTGTGTTTCATGGGGAAAATGTACTTACTTGTCCATTTGTGTACCACTGAATTTTAGTGCTGTTGATGAAGAAATGGAATGACGGGGCAAAATTATAGGAACCGATCTCTTCCACATCACCGCTCCTGTTCCAAAAAACTATATTGTAGGATCCAAACCTCGGGTCGCCATTCTCATCAAACGTAATGCTCTGGTTTAGAAGTGTGAAATCTGACTTCTTCAGCTCTGCTAGAACCTGGTGTTGGTGCACAAAGATTGGATTAGTTGCATTCACTCAGAATGGACATTGGAGATGTTGTTTTCTATACACTTAAACTGCATTTTCAAATACATTTTAAGGGGAAATGTATGTTCTCCAGGATCCAGTTAGGTTGTTATGTATCCCAGGTTCGTTTCTAATTAACATGTTGTTACCATTTATTGTATTACTTTCCTTTTTAGCTAACTCATCATCTATAAGATGAAGCATGACCAGTCACTCAGGTGACCAAAAATGAAGGAGTAGCTTCAAACATGTTCCCAAAGGGTTGTATTTAACTCAAACCATGATTTCCAAAACCTATCCTAGTAGTTTTTGGCATCTAAAATTTTCATAGATGAAACTCCTGCATTTCAACTAATGCCACCACCACCATCTTCATGTACCTCACACAGACTTTGTGGCAACTTGGAAACAGAGATGTTTGCTCCTTCATCATTTAGCTATATAGGAAAGGAATGCCCTAATCAAAGTATAAGTTTAGACAAACAGAATGTGCTTAAACTAAGAGAACAACAATTATAATCTTCTGTGCCTTTATTGCACGTAGAAAAAACTAAGTGAACCCTCGGATTTAATTAGAATTTAGCAATAAACAAAAAAGGATTTTTGGATTTCTTTTGATTAAAGTCATTCTGCTGTAAATTAACTTGGATGTTTAGAACCATTGTCCTGTTCCATCAGTTAACTTCTGGCTTCACCAAGCAGACACTGACATTATCCTGATAGACACTGATAGACTTGCAAATTCATTTTTCGTCTCGATGACGCCGACCTGTCCACAACCACAAGCTCCAAAACATCTGGATATCATGACGCTTCCCCTACTGTACATGATATGATGTTTTCATGTTGGTAATGACTTTTCTGCTATTATGCAGCATGTTCTCAACAAATAATTCAACTGTAGTTCAATCAGTCCACAAAATGTTTTCCCAGTAGTGCTGTGGAGTGTCAAGTTGCTCTTCTGCAACCTTCAAGCACATAGTGGCGTGTTTTTTTTTTTTGTTTGTTTTTTTTTGGAAGAGTGGCAGTTTCCTCCTTTGTGTCCTGCAATGGACCTTAGGCTTCATGCACCATGATCCGTACCATGAACAGAGACTATGGGCTTCTTGTCCTCACTAAATATTCTGCATTGTGCTTTTTAAGCTGTCCCTCCATTTCTAGGGAAAGTAGTCTCCACCTTTTTAGACTGGTCAGGAAAGTAGGATCAATTACTAATCAGACGGACTTTGCAACCCTTTCCAGGTTTATGCAAGTAGGCTGATTAAGTCCAGCAAATGACACCATTTAGCTTCTGTGGATGTTATTAATCTAGAGGCTCACCTACATTTTCCAAACTACACACTATAAATGATTGAATGACATATTCAATAAAGACAAGAACAAGAATTTCAATAATAACAGCAAGAAAAAATCAGATGGGGAGAATATATTAAATGAATTAGTGTGTACTTACCATGGTGGAGTTGACTGTAATATTGCCATTACACCCGTCAGCTCCACATTGCAGTGCCTTGTGTAGAGCATGGGCGATGGAGTACACAGCAGAATAAACAGTAAAAGAGAAAGACTG
This sequence comes from Dascyllus trimaculatus, assembly GCA_024666655.1. Lineage (NCBI taxonomy): Eukaryota > Metazoa > Chordata > Actinopteri > Pomacentridae > Dascyllus > Dascyllus trimaculatus. The sequence goes on from CM045452.1 coordinate 24,040,386, forward strand.
CTCTGCAGCAAGGATCTCCTCAGCACTGCAGCTGCAAATGTGATCACAAAACATCTTTTGTCCTACATTTTTGCAATGGGTCTGGGCTTTTAATGAGTGGATAAAATCACTGAAACCAGGTATTGGTATTATTCTTTCAGAAAGCCCGATTACAGTTCCAATATTTTTGATTCCCTTTTTCTTGGGGAGCTTCTTGTTTAAGGACCACGCATCCCCCGCTATCCACACTCTGTTGGTGACATTTAACTGTATTGCTGAGTCAATGAGAGCTTCAGCGACCCATTCAACAGCAAAAACAATAATGACATTTATCTTCAGTGCCTTTATCTGACTAAACAATGTGGGGTAATTTGTGTAACTATTAAGGCCTTTGGAGTAGGGCAGGCAGATCTCAGTGGGCTTAATCATCTTTCGAAACAGGTCGAAGACATCTTTGCCATAGTCATCATCATTGTATAGGAAGGCAACCCAGCGCCAGTTGAAGTGTTGCATAATTTTAACAACCACTTCTACGATGTCTTGATTGGGACGCACTGTTCGTAGGAAAGATGGAAACTTCAGTTTTCTTGAAAAGACAGAACTGGCAGCTCCATAACTAACCTGTTCAGAGAGTAATAGAGAAATTGTCATCATATCAAATAACAATGAAACAGTCTTTCTCACTTTATTAAAAATGGTCAAGCAATAGAGATCAGTTGGCAGATCTACCATAGGAATGAAATGCATCATGAAGAGTGGAGCCACAGTCCGAGTCTGAGTGCTTTGAAAAGCTCCGATAACTCCTATCACTCTGGTTTGATTCTCATGCAGTTCATCCCATGGCTGGATCTCATTGTTGATTGAGATGAGTTCCAAAATTCCTGGGAAACTCTGCGTATCTGAGCAATGGTCAACCACCACATAGCCAAGAGATACGTTCGGCAGTAGGTTGGTGGAGTTATTGATTTGCTCTACAGAGAATCTCATCAACTGAAACCTCCGATAATTTGACAGAATGAAGTCATGACTGTGGGAAGAGGAGAACCCAGACACAGTGTAAGAATTAAGAAAAAATGAACACTCAGTCAACACTATCAATTTTGAGATAGTGTAAAAAAGAAAATGAACAATTAAAGAAGGATTTTATGCTGCATTAACAGAAGTCAGCAATGCAGACCTGATGTCTTCCAGCAGCTTTGACAATATAGCAATTATTTTTGATTGGTCTAAGGGCAATTTGATAATAGCTTTAGCTACTGCAGCAAAGTTTGAGTCAGAACTGTTGAATGAGTCATGATCTATTACTATATGTGCTTTTTATTATTATTTTTTATTGAGAAGATGTATTTGAAAACTGACCTGGAGCAGTCGATGGATTCCGGTCTGTTGTGAATAGAAGTGCCATTTACTTGATGAATATTAAAAATTCCACCAATCAGATAATCTCCTTCCAGATGAAACTCCGAGGCTGGGACAGTGCATCGAGTCAAGGCATGTAGAAGAGATCCCAGCAGACACAGAGAAGAAAGAACATGTTTCATTGTCGCAATTAACGTAAACTCTAATGTAATTTTTCTCCGTTGTTGATAGGTTGTCAGACACTGGTGATAGAGCCCTCGAGATTATTTCCATCTACTTGTGAATGCATGAGGAATCATAGAGACCTATAATGGCTTGCGGGGAACTTACAAATCAGTATGCAAACGTCGGATCTGCTGTTGCAGAGTTCCTGTGAAATGTAGATTAGCAATTACATTAACACCACCTACCTGGGACTATGTCACCCTTAGCTGTGGAAGTAAAAGTACCATTACAGTAGGCTAATGTAAACATACTCCATTACAAGGAGAAATCCTGCATGAAAAACCCAACTAAGGTAAAAGTATGAAGGTTTTATATCAGAAATAGATGTTGCTAGACTGTTTCCACATTGAGCCTATTCCTGGGTGTGAAGTCCTGTGGTGAAAATGGTGAAAGCACATCCGTCCAAACTTGTCACTGATTTCAACCAGCAGTTCTGTGATATTGAAGCAAAGTCAGAAATAGTTTACTGCATGGGGAATCTAGTCAATATGAATGAAAGGAGCAGCAGCCTTCATGCAAGAGTAAAGGAAAATCTGATGGATTTGTCTCTTGACTATGGATGGTACATATTGAAAACACACGGAGAGTTTTGGTGCAATGTTGAACATATGCATGGAAGGAACTTTTCTCCTTTGAATCTACTTTAATGTGTAAAATGACCTCTCAGCTTTGACTTCAAAACCAGACAGAGGAATATGCTGAATGTGGAGAATGGCCCGGTAACGGTTGTTGTCACACTGCCAAAAGAAGAATTAAAGCTAATGAGAAGACAAACAAGCTCAAATGGTGAAGAATAGCACTAATTATCTTGTTGCAATAGCACCTGCCAAGGGGTGGGGTAGTTAGATAGATCAGACAGCAAGGGATGTGTTGGAAGCAGGAGAAAGCAGCCAGCCTAAGAATCTCAGCAACTTTGACAAAGGCCAAATTGTGATGGCCAGATGACTGGTGTGTTCCCAGTATGCAGTGGTTAATGTCAGAAGTGGTCCAGGAAACTGACATCTGGCTCATGTGCCCAATGGCCCACATTGGACAATCATCCTATATAATGTAAATGTAAATGGTCTGCACTTATATAGCACCTTTTTCTACCTTAGTGGTATCTAAAGCGCTTTACAATGTGTTTCGCATTCACCCATTCACACATCCATTCACACACCAATGGCAACTGAGCTACCATGCAAGGCGCTAGCCTGCCATTGGGAGCAACTTGGGGTTTAGTGTCTTTCCCAAGGACACTTCGGCAGGTGGAGGGGCTGGGGATCGAACCGCCAACCTTGTGATCAGTGGACAACCCGGTCTCCCACCTGAGCCACAGCCGCCCCTTAATATGGCACAAATGACTGAGAACTTTAATGCTGCCTGCGATAGAAGGATACATTTAGCAAAGTCTCCAAAAACACCTGCGGTAATCGATTATATTTTAAGTGAAAATATTCCCTCATGTGATGTATGTTTGCATGAAACTTCCAAAATTGTTGGATAGTGATTAGGACAGCAAAGTAATTGCTAGAATGTGGCCTGTTGAATGTGGAAAAAGTCACTTATGAGCTGTAGAGAAATGGATTTGAGGGTAAACATAAATAAACATCACTTTTTTGTCTGCCTCTTTACTCTCCTACAAAAAAATGAAGCAGACACGGTTGCACTGTTCGAAGGGACACAGCCTCTTTAATAGCATTTGGAGTGAAAAAATTACACTTAAGTTATTAAAATCAAGTTTTTGTTTATAACTGTAGCACAAGAAAATAACATGCATTCAATGAAAAACATTAAATTCTTCAGATCTAGAAACCAATTAACCAGTTTTGCTTTCATCAATTTTAACTGAAATGGATTTTTAACACTTGGAAACAGTATGGTGGTTGGATGAAAAAAAACAAAAACAAAATAAAAATCATCTCAAAAAAATTTATATTTTAAAATATATATATACACACACAAATCCAGACAACCCTTTCAAACACAAACTTTACAGGAAAATGTTTTGATCCCTTACTACAGTGCTGATCAAAGTTTAGTAATGACAGATTCCCAGCATTCTGATAGAAAACAAAATAAACAGGTTCATAGAAAAGAATGTGTGATCGCCACCCACTTCATCCATTTGTTTTAATAAAAGCTCTCAATCTCTGTTTTCTTATGTTTCCTCTGTAAAAGAAAGAGAACAACAGTTTGCTTGGAATGACTATATTTACCATGACTTTTTTTAAGTAAACACAGATTATGAAGGACTACAACAGCTAGTCTACACAAACCAAATAGACCTCAGTCTTCGATGGTCAAAGAGAAAAAGGTCATTGGAGTAAACTTTGCTCGATGGTAATCTCAAATTTGCCATGGGACTTGAATACTGGCTGTGTTCTTTAAGACACAGTATGTTTTGAATAATTGTCAACATAATGGCATATAAAAAGCGGCGCTAAAGCAACTTCATTGACATTTCAAGCTAAACGGCGCCAAATTTTGTTAAAAATTTGAGGTGCTCAGCAATAGTATCCCATTCGTTAAATCCTACAAAGCCGCAGAAAGAGAGAGAAACGATTTTAAGGTAAGCCACTGACTAAATTAGTTGGATTAGTGACACCCTCCTTGAATTATGCATTCAATTATATTGTGGGTGGCTGAAGATTCAAATGTCGTGGGAGATAATCAGGTGCAAGTGAAAAAATCAGGATTACATTAGTAGCCAATTAAAGGCAAACAATCAAAAATTATTTGTGCTGAGCGAAATTATTTCAAGAGATTCATTCATATGTGTTTTTCGGCCTGTTAAGAATGCATATTCAAGTCAAATATGACCAACTTCTCCAAAGTGTGTCTATCTAGTACAGACGACTGAGACACTAGGTCAGAGCAGCAGCACATTTTACTACAAGAGTGAAATGATCCAACTTCAAATCAGTTGCATTTTTAATCAGATTTCACCTGACATCAAATCACATTCTCCTGCTACTAACTTTACTGACTTTCAATATATAACTTGTTACAAATAAGTAGGAACAATATAATAATCAAAAGTTGGCAGACATGGGGGAGAGAGATGTATGGAATCACCATCAGTGAAAAAAACAACAAAAATCACACATTTTACTGCAAATTTGAGTGAGGTTCCTTCTTGATGACATTATACTTACCCAATCAGGTTAAAAAGGCAAAAGGCAGCACTGAGTCTCACCTACTACTGAATAATTGCAGAACCAATCATCAAAACAAAAAAAAAAAAAATCCTTAATAGACAAAGGCAATATTCCCAGCCTACTTTGATCCGTGCTACTTGTATCCTCATCCAACACTGTGAACCTTGGATCAAAACTTGTTTTTTTCATGTTATGTTTCCATGGGACTGTCCAGCTTTACAAAACAGAAAATAAATCTCTAACCCTCGTCACTCCCCCCACTAGCTGTGGCCAATAAATCTTAAATGAGAAAGATAGGAAGGGTAAGTGGGAGTTTTTAACTAGCAAAAGTTTTCCCTGTGTCTTCCTTGCCTTTGTATGTCCTCTTCCCGTGTGTGAAGGGTAGGTATCTGTACTTGATCATATGCTAGAGAAGAAAAAAAGAGGAGAGTATGATGAAGACACACAGTGATTGCTGGTTTTATCTGGTTCACAGGATATATAGATATCCACAATAAGTGCACTGTATACATACAGGAAACTTTGTGGTTGTTAGCATGTTCAGATTTGGTAAAAGTTTTGTCTGAGGGTTAGCAACTTTTGTACTGCATTACACTGCATTGTCTGGTTTCCCTGACATTTTATACAGCTCATCTGCATGATGAAGAGATGCTCTTCCTGACATTTACACTGCACTAAATTTTCTCTTACACACAAAATACACTTTTTAGATGGACTATAATGTTTTCATTATACTACTACTGTTTACAGTAGTACAGTGCTGCAGTGCCATTGTATACAGTGCGTGCATATGTCTGTTAAAGTATATGTTTACCTTAATCTGCCGCTTCATGGTGATGCAAAAGAGCATGATGAAGTACATTACAAGTATGGGCCAGAACACTGGCACGTTGAAGGCTTCAAAAAATGTGCAAATCATGGCGATGACGATGCCTTTTGTTGCTGAGTGCCTGGCAAGAAAAGTAACATAACTTCAGTTAAAAAACATTCTCAACTCTCATATTTACCTGAATTTGTCATATGCCGTATTGTGCAATGCAGCAGCATGATGACAATCCCAGACTTAGAGTCATAAAGAACAATCTTTAAGCAACAACAATAACAAGGGGTCTACTGTATGGCATCCTTTAAATACATTTGGACCAGTCAGAATTACAACTCAAGATATCAAAAATGTAAGATTTTCATAGACTAAACTCTTTTTGAGATATCATTGTGTTTTTGCAGATCTCGTTAAAGGACTAGTCAAAATTCTAAGTCTAGACATCCCCACTGCAGCCTTGATGAGTCAAAACTCCAGTTTCAGAATTACAACTGATTTTCAGGTAGTAATATTTTAGTTTGTAATATTCAAAAATATGCTTAAGATATCTTTTAAAAACACAGTATTAAAGATGTATTTAATTACTTTTAGAACCAGTTAAAAATTCTGTCTCCTAAATGATAAAATGGTGAAATGACATCTGCAATGTCGTTCTAGACATCCAAAAAGGAATTCTTGTCTCACCTTATTTTAGATCTCTAAAATTGGTATTTATTGAATTAACTGTCTTCCAACTTGCAATTTTTAATATATAAAATGTAAATGCAATAGATAAATAGAACGAATCAATACATTAGACAAACGCAAACATTTTATCTGGTAATTCCTTAATGTAATTCAGTCTAACTGTAAAGGTTTATCAGTAATTTTGATAGTGAGGAAACAGGTTGACATCTTTCTCAATCATGGATCTAATGTGGGCTGAATGCTTACAAGAAACTACCTGCTGAGTATCTTGATAATCTGTAAGCATACCTACCAAGGAGTATCGATGCAGTTTTAAAGGCAAGGGGTCGTAACCATAAATACGGGTTTCATTTTCCTGTTTTCAGCCTATGTCTACACACTAAAGTATATTTAATTTTGGGATCAATGTGGGGAGAATAATATGAGGAACCAAAGGGTGTTGGCTACCAGTAAGATATTAGTGTGTTTTAGTGAAATCCATTTTCATTTATTTGATTAACAAAACAAAACAAACAAAAAAGCTTTGATGGTACAGATATAAACTATGTGAAAGGAGGAACCAATCTTTGGTATCTTTTCACACATCTGGCAGCTATATGAAAAGTCAAAAACCACTTTCCTCTTCCTGTTTTAGTACACGAGAGGACACAGAATTTCCATTGAGACATAACAGGCAAGATCTTATGTAAACTATATAAACAGTAAAATTCAGAAGTCTGGCACTGATGATAAAATCAGAGCATGTTCCTTAATATGACTTCTGTGTAACTGCTTAAAGATAATTGTCTATTGCTATGAAAGGTTGTCAAGCCATGCTCAATATCTTCAGTTTACGCTAAAATACTACTTTCTTTTCCAAATGAGCTCTGCGTGACTTAATTTAGCCACACAGGTCTTTCCGAAGAACAAAATTTGCAATTCTCTTACCAGAATTTGAATTCAGGCAACCTCCTGATGAAAGGGCGGAACTCCTCGTTCTGCTTGGTTGGGAGGGATGGGCCCTCATCTGTGGGAGAGAGAGGTTGCAGTGTGATGTAGTGGCTTTCACGTTCTGTAACAACTTACATGTAAAGCAAAGGCTCATTCACATCACGTGAAGGAGGACCTACTTTACCAACAGTTTTGGAATAACCAGACACTGCTGTGAAATTAGCTGCTCAACAGAGTTCCAATGTGACATGATTACATTTAATTCTTGTGAAAGTTCAGTTCTGAAGTTGTGCTCTATTTTTTGACTGTTTGGTTGCATCGATCTCAATGTTAAGGTACACAATTTAAACCAGACACTAGTATTTCAACTCTATCCTCAAATATATGAATGTACAATAGTGTTCTATAGTTTTGATAAATTGCTATACTCAGAAAGCTTTTATAATAAATACCTGAATATACACCTGTGTTGCATACAAGAAAGCACTTTTAGCAGCATCTGTCTTTACTTTGACCTTTTATGGAACTGATATTGAATATAACTGCAACTAGTCAAAATCCTAAATGAACAGGAAGGCAACACCCCAACAGATGACCCACTGGCAAGTACAAATTATGGCCACATTACCAAAAAATACTTCGATGTAATTCAGTTAACTTGCCTTCATCAAGCAGTGAGGGATCCACTTTTGGCGATAGAAAAGCAATGAACAGGTTGAGATGGTAGATTCCCAAAGCATATGTTACTATATACCAACCCTGAAAGGCAGCAAAGGAAAATCACCACATTAAAAGGGTTTCTGGACAACCAATTGCATCAAAAGTGTGTCTGTTGTTAGTAAAAGTGCATATGCCAATGAGTAATAACATGTTTACAGAATCAGACCAGGTGATTAGACACATTTGAGAGCACATATGACACAAACAACAGAAGAGTCACAAGTTATCTGACCACCTCAAGCAAGGAGCATCACCCCCTTCAAAACAACAACAACAAAAACAAAGACGGACAGTCACTGTTCTTTTGGAGTATCCCCCAAGGCAATCTTTCACCTTGAATAAAAATCAGCAAAAACCATAAATATTGATGCATAACAATTCAATCCAGCACAACAGCAGAAACTACTAATCAGTCGAGGTGAATGAACCTCTTAAACTCTGTTTTTTAAAAAGTGGGCTATTTAAAATTTCACAAAAGTAGGATTTATTATACAGCCATTGAAAACTACTGTTACTTATATTTACAGATTACTCTGAGCAAATATTATAAAAGTGAAACAACAGAAATAAATAAATACCTGTAGTATGTACACTCTGATCATGTAGACAGCAGTAAGTAGTAGAGTGGTTGCCCATCGCACTGCATAGAATGGTGTTGACTTGTCTAGCCATGACTGATAGACCTGTTACAAAAAACAATGGCAGAGAATATCACAGGTAAGTAACATGGAACCTTAGATAAAACATTGCAGAGGTTTTGAAACACACTGAGTCTGTTTCACTTTCAATTCATATTTATTTTATGCCACTACAGTTCCTGGAAAACTTCACCAGTGCTTTTAATACGACTTCAACTAAGGTGAAAACTATATAACATTAAGAAATTTGTTTTGCACATATGCCAGTGTACTTATCTGTATATATTTTATTCTATTCTATTCCACTTCTTCTTTTATATATTTTTTTAATGTTATTTTATTTCTTACTATCTTGATCGTTTGCACCAACAGACCAAGACAAATTCCTTGTAATGTAATAATTACTTGGCAATAAACTTGATTCTGATTCTGATTCTGATATTACTTTAAAAACATGTGTGTGTGTGTGTGTGTGTGTGTGTGTGATCTGTGTGATATACACATTACCTGTCCAATCCCTGTGAAAAAGGCAGCAATTACAGATGGTTTCCCATGGATTGACTCCCCAACACTGTCCCCTTCTGACATTCTGCCAGTGAGGATAAAACAAAACACTTTAATTAGTGGTTCTGATAAGCTTCTTGGCTAATCTAACTGAAACAGACTTTTTCTGAGATGTGGTGGGTGATTATCTACTGACACACAGATATAATAGGTTTATTTTGAGTTAAAAATAATCTGTGCCTGCTTTCTGATGAAGGTACTGAAAAATAATCCTTTGACCCTTATAAAGCATCAGTTCTTTGAAGCAGTTACAAGTAAAATCTGGGCTTGGTCTGTGCTATGTACTCTTTCAGCTGTGATAATGCGAATCTAGATTGTTTGGAAATTCCTGTACCTATCAGCTACATATGACCAGTGCACAGAGAGCTTTAAATGATATCAATGTGATTAGATAACTGCAATAGAGTATACGACCTTTCTGACAGAATATAGCAGTGCTTCTATTAGCTTTAATAAATTAAGTAGCTATTTTGTGACTTAAATCTAACTATAGGTTCCACACGAGGCTATTTTTACTCAAGAGTCAGAAATCCAACGACTATCAGTAGGATCATGAATCTCGTAGACATCGTTAGCCGGGTGCCAACCTAAACCCACTGTAACGTGGGTTCATATTTTAGATAGTTGATTACCAAGCGTGCCTTGTTGCCACAACGATTGTTGGACATTTTGATGATTTATTTTTTATGTAATCTTAGCTTAAAAAGGCAGGAGCGCGTAGACCTGTTCGTGATGGTGGCTAGCCTAACATTAGCTACATAACTAGCTAACAGGCTTAGGTAGTCAGGAAGGCATCTCGAACGTCATACTTTTAAAAATAGGTTTGTTGTAAGACTATGACATGATTACGATCCAAACAAACACTTCACTAGTGTTTAGACAGATGTTTTATTTTAAATTCATCGCGTTAGCTTCTAAATTAGCCCTGGAAATAGCTAACTAGCTATCCAAACGTACATTACCCTTTGGCCCAAATTACTGCTTGTATGGGTAATGTAGTTTTAGTAAAGCTTCAGTTAAGTCCTATCACAGCTTAAATGAGTTCGCGTAACTACAATTCCCATATTTCCACTCTATCCCACCTTAAACCTTGACAAAATAAATTGTAGTTAAATGCTCTCTGTCTTTCAATTGCTAACATTGTCCACGAGGGAGCTTCTGAACTACAAATACCATAAATGAATCTGAAGAGCTGACAACTCACTTCCGGAGATACGGTACTACGTTGCCAACGACTCCACAGCTAGCAAGCTAGCACAGTGAGAAATAGAACTATTCTCTAGCAACCGCGGCCATATTCACCTAATGATGCAATCTTTTACCAAATTGTTTCGCAAATGAATACCCTGTTTGCGTCCCTCGGTTGTGTTTGCAAGTACAGCGAAAATAATCAATGACAGCCATTTCTTACCTGATACCGCCGCTGTGTCACTACCCGGTTCTACCTAGCTAGCTAAACTAGCCACCTCTCGTGAAAACTGGTGTGAACACGTCAGTACTTCCGTGAGGATTCGAACATACGGCAGGCAGGATAGTCGAGCTCCGAGCATTTTCCTATACTGTCAATGCGTTCCACTGAGGCATTGTAACACTGAAGTCAAGCTCATGCGCGGCCCTACTCAAATAATAAAAAATAAATAACATAATAATACACGCTTAATTAAACTTTGGTTTATACCTTGACAATTTAATTAAATGTCCATTCAAATACAACTCAGACCAATAAGTCGAACTTTGATAAAGACAGACAAGGAAGGCAAATACTTTAATCCATTTAATCCATGATTTTAACAAAAACACTGAACTTAACAACCTTATAAACTAATTAACATACCACTGATAAACAGCAATACATAGGTACACATCTTAATCATTTTTACAAAACTGATAACAAAAAATCTTACAGAATATTAAAACACAATTTATATTTACAGTGTGGAAATGCATAATACTGATAATCCTAAATTATTTCACTATTAAAGCATTAAAGTGCTCTTTCACTATGACTGGTTGATGGGTGGAATTGTAAGTAATAGGGCCTTAGAAAATGGCTGCAGGTCAGCTAAAAACTTTCTCATGGTACAAAGTCAAGTACTTTCTACAAACAAACCCAACAAGAATTTGCGTCATGTTTTATCCTGTTGGATGGCAATCTAGAAGTAAAAGTGGAATGTTGCTATTCAATATCTACAAACAAGTGCTATGAAGATATTGTACACATAGCTATAATCAATATATGAGGACCTTGCCCTGCAAGGTTTTTCAAAATACACAGAGAAGGACAGAAATACTACCGTCTTGTCTAGTGTCTTGATAAACAGAGATCGTTCTTAATTTATTATTAACAAATATAATTAAATCCCTGCTATGGAGATATAATACTGTTGCTGACATTTGTTTCTCGGCTGTTTTGTAGCGTGTTACTTTACAAGCACTAACACCATTACTTCCTATGACATGAAAAGTAGAAGCAATTCCTAATTTTTGAAAATACGTTTTGATTTTCACACTATTAATGCCAAAGCACATGAAACAATTCTTAACAATGAAATGATAAAGGCATACTGAACTAAAGGTCATCACAAATATCATAGCCATTTAAAACTACACATGACTGTGTTCCCATACCTACCAAGTTAGATTTACTATTCCATTCTATACATTTTGCTAAACCAGATGATATATATTTTTGATTCTAAATACTAATTTTCAACCACATCTATCCAAAACATTTAAAAGATACAGTATATACATTTGTACAAGTTTAGGAAAATTGAAATAAAAATAAATAAGTCAGCTGAGAACTATTTTTAGTATCCAAACACAAAATTGAAGTTTGCAAGCTGCTGGTGGTGATCCGTCCGTTTTAACAATTGTGCTTTTGTGAACATTATTATGTAAATGAATGATGTAAAAGAAAAATGTATCATGCATTATTGCACAGTGCACACAAACAACATTTCTCTGCACTTATCAGAATCCCAAAAAGTGTAATCCAGACCAGAGGTGTTTAGCACTGCCATGACAATCCTTTTATCACAGTCATATTTGCTATGTTGCCTTGAGAGATAATTTGTCTTATCCTGTTTAATCTTGTTTAAGCACAAAATACAGACTGCACAGGAAAGTGTATCAGCACACTGAAAATGACCCCTATTCAAAATGGAAATTGAATCTCTCCAACAGCACTGACTGAAATACGACATGAACACCTATAAAGCACATTTACAAACCCTATCCACGTGGTTTCACTCTGTAATGGGCTGATGTTGACAATAATGTCAGGAAAGCAGTTCCAGGATCCATTTTGAACTCAGTGAACATCGCTTTCCATGAATTCCTCCTTGATGGAGTGCTTGTTACGTGACACCTTGCAGTCAGGCATGTCAAAGCCAAAGTCAGCCCACTCATCAGCAGCTGTCGCCATCCCTGACGCCCCGACAACGCCGGGCCTGTTGGGGATAGTGATAGTGTGGCGGACACGAAAGTGCACGGCCTCCATGACGCGCTGGCGTTGCAGTTCTCCACCTGCAGCTCCGATGGCCGCCATCGCAGAGGCAGCCATGTTGCTGCTGGAGCGAAGCAGCTGCTGGTTGTGATAGTCATGGTGGTGATTGGAGGTTGGCAGCTGGAGCTGAGCGCTTTGTTTCAGGTCCTGGAGACCTCGCCAGATTATAAGGCGGGATTGCTCCGGTATCTTTAGTGCACCTAAATCCTGGTGAAGGCACACAGTTGGACATTGTAAGAGTAAAAAATGTAACAGAAAACTAACACAATGAGTGTGCATGCACATCCCGATGTCTTTACTTGTAGAGACATCATCACTAATGATCAAAAAGTCTACAAGGTACTTTTGAGAAAATTAAATAAATGAGACTTTCTATAGCCCCTTGACGCCTGAATTTATTTACAATTACATAAAAACAATAATTTTATGTTTTTTTGATTTCAAGTTGATGTTAAATTAAGTGGAGATTGTTAATTTGTCCATAACACATATAGTAGGTATAAAGGTGTAATGCAACATGCATTAATGGTAAAAAAAATTTTATTGATGCTGCAAATGCCATTCAAACTGGTCCTAAGAGAAACCAGTGCTTCCAAAAGGTTCCTAGGTATGTATTCACTGGGGGCATTAGGGGAATGCATACGCTATCTCGGCTGCAGCGGTACGTTGCAAATTTGCGACAACTGGCGTTAAGGGGTTAAAATGTGTTCTGTAATATTTTTATTTTGTTTACTTTTCTGTTTGATGTTCATTATTGTTATCTCTTTCCTTTACTGTTTCTTCTTCCTTTTTCATTTTTTTTAAAGTGAAGCTTAATGCACATAACATGTATTACTGTAATTATTATTTCCACTGTAAGGTTGTAAGCGCAGCAAAAGAGTGGTTACCTCCATGGAGAGAGTTTGTAGATGGTAGACAGACTGGAGGCCTTGGGAGGTGAAGTACTCAATGAAGTTCTGGCAGCCCAGATTGGTGAGAAAACTGTATGAAGAGAAAAGCAGGGCTGCTTAGACCACAACTAAAAAAAGAAAAAAAACTAAAAAACTAAAAGTGGACCAAAATAGAGACATCAGCTTCATTAACCTTAATGAAAAGTGCAATTGTGCTTCGGTAGAAGAAATAATCTCCCAACTTGATGAATACTGTCAGCGTTTATTTTCAGACAGAACTGAAACATATCATTTTGTTGTGTCACATATCATTATCTCACTATGTAGTCAAACTGTTAGTCCAAAACTGAGTGTTAGATTTAAGGTATAGATTTAACCTTAAGTGTACAGAAACTAAACATCTTGATAGATGCAGTGGAAATAAGCCATAAACATGCATTTATATTAATGATTCATAAGGCCATTCTTGCTTTGGTGAAGAACCTTTATTATAAATACATGAAATGTTAAGTTTTTAGTAAAATACAATATAACTGGAAAAAGAAGCTGACTATACAATTTAGCGGTTCAGTTAACATAACAGCTTAGAAAACAAAACGATGGACAAAGTCTGCTGTATCAAAAATGCAAAATTTGCGTTAGCAAGTCCAGCGACTGCATTGGCACAATATCTTAAAAAAGATCTTAAAAAATAGGGAAAAAAAGCTTTGAATTAAATAGAATGTAAACATTTGCTGAAAATTTGCTGTGGTGCATTGCAAAGGATGGCTGTACACAAATAAACAGGCTTTTAGGTCCAGGTATATGACAAAACAGTTTAAGCTTTTTGGGTGTATAACAACCTCTCTGGCAGCCATAGTGGAGGTCTACAACTCTTGAGCAGCCTGGTTGCATTAAAAGAATAAAAATGTGTGAATCCTGAGCTGTATTTAATGGGAACTGATCAGCACTTGGGATTTAGACACTCACAAATGCAACTAGTAGATATTTTAGGTTTCTCGTTGTTATCTTGTACTACCCCTGACATTACAGGTTTTATATCATTGTGGTCAAAATTTGGATCCGACCAAAACAAACACACATTTCACCTTTACATAAAACATACCGACTTCACTTAACACCCTACTACTTATTTCCATGCTGCCAATTCTCCAGTGGACCTTCACTATGGCACCAGTTAAGGCTGCTTAGAGATTTGTGATGTAATTGCCTTTACAAAGCAGCCATAATATTCTGTATAACACAGGTCAAATCTAAACATATTCTGCGTCAAAAAGTAACTTTTTCAAAAAAACTGTCAGGTAAAACTTATATGAACTTGGCCAAACAAAGTATGCTGTTTTGGCACCAACATGCCTCTATGGCTCACATTCATCACCGCAAGTGCAACTGACTGTCTGCTGGCCTTTTACAGGAGGATAAAGGAGTGTCATTGGAGGGTGAGGTACCTGACGAGGCTGGGGTCAGGGTTATATGGAGGGGGTGGGCTGCAGTGGGAAGCAGACACTATATTCTGACTGCTGTGGCCACCGTTCATGTCACCATTGGCCTGCATGTGGTTGCTGTTGAGCATGTTTGACCCTGTGAGAAAGAGAGGGGTGAGGATACAGAACTGCACTATAAAGCTTTTTATCAAGTTGGTTTGAAACATGGGCTTTGTTAGTAAATCTAGTTTGATTTGAGTTACATACTTGGAAACTCACCCATATGACTCATGGAAGGTGGGGCAGTGTGGTGTTGCTGGGGCTGCTGCCCCACCAGCTGGTTAATTGATTGTGGTTTTCCAAGGCCTCCTTGGGGATGGAGCTTGTTCATGTTGGACAGTGGAGAGTAAGAGGAGGGGGACGGTATATGGCTCCTATTGGAAAGAGAAAACCATGGCAGAGATTAGAGGAAAATGCACACCAGCTACTGAATTTAAAAGATACTTCAAAGTTTGATGAAGTGAACAAGACTAAATTCTCATGACCCTTGTTATGTATGTCCGTGCAATACCACTGATATGTACAATATTTTTATAACTATAAATATTTTTTAGAAGTAGTACTTACGTATATTTTAGCTTATTTTTTTATACTTAATTTCTTAAATATTCTTGCTATCTTTGCTGTAACACTGCAAATTTCCCCACTATGGGTTATCTTATCTTATTTTTGCACTTGTAAATCACAGAGAAGCAAAAGTACCTCTAGTAACTTTTCTTATGTGCCTTTAGGGTGTGTGCATGTGAATTGGTTGTTCAGATAATTTCAGCCACAATTTCAGTATAGTATCCCTGTTTAAAGCTAAGTATTTGGGTGTTTGTGCTTCTGTGGGTTTGCTTGAGTTACTCACGGTCTCTGCAGCAGCTGCTGCTGTGTTTGTTGTCTGTAGGAGTCCACCAGTGGCTGTGGCACCAGCTCCACCAGCTCCAAGCTGTCTTTGATCTTCATCAGCAGCTCAAAGTTCTCCCGACCACGAACCTGCACACAAACACAACACACACAATAACCTACTGCAGTCAGGAGGTTAAAGAAGATAATGACCCTTAAACCCATCCATTAAAACGTCACCAGTGGTTGAAAAAAATGTCATTATCTGTCTTGTTAGTCAGCATCAATATTTTCTACTATACTTTTTAAAATAAGTGTGTGAAAGGCTCTTACGGGAATATAGTAAATCTCTTCTTCTCCATGCCGTCTCTTCCTCATGTTAATATTTGGACTGGGAATATTTGGTGGACTCTGCTTAAAGTCTGAAGACAAAAGAAACAGAATCATGATCAATCAACCAACCATAACAGCAAATGAAATTTCACTGAATCCCTAACTCTTTAAATTTGACTTACTGCGTTTGTTGGCACTGCCATTTTTGGCCACACTATCATTCAGGGCCTGCTGTTCCCTGAAGTGGTCCTCATCGGCTTTGCGGTCTCGGCCAGGACATGCACATATCCGACCTTCAAACGACCTTCTGCCCAACACTTGACCACTGCAGAAAGAATTTTTGATAGAAATTGTACCAATCAAAACACGTTTACAAAATGTAGGCTCTCTACGATTCCAAGCATCTGTGTACAATGGTGGCGGAACATGTGGTAAAAAAGATCAATAAACATCTCCACACGTGGCCGGAATGCCTCTGAGCTTCACCTCAGCTGGTCTCTGTATAAGCTGAGTGCAAAATAGCACTGCAGGGAAGATACAGGAGGTGTAATGGAGTGCTAACAATGCCTCAGGTTAAGGAGAAGGCAGAGAACACATCACCTGCATCACAGAAGAGCAAAGGACCCCCAGTTGTATACTCACACTTTACACTGAACTGTGATTGGTAATTTTGTTTTGTATTATGTACAAATATGTGCTTTTGTACATATGTATATTTAAAAAAACACATTGTGAGTAAAAACTAAAACAAAGCAAGTGTTAAGGAGCTGAGAATGTCTTGGTAAAGTTAAAAGAAGCACAGTAAACTGCTTGAACTAAGTCTATAACTTTTCAGTTGCCGACTAACTGCCTGTAATCCTAAAAGTTTCAGTAGGAAACAACTTGACTTCTCTTTCAGGTTCTTGAAAGAATCTAAAAGACCTTAAAATAACCCTAGCCAAGACTGCAACCTTTGAAGAAGTCTAGATTCTCTCTACTGAAGCCCTTAGGATTACCATGACCTGGATTACTGAGAATCTGCACAGACATACTTACTCCCTGGTTTCCAGAGTGATGATGATGAGGATGGGTCTCCTATTCATGCCGCCCACACAGCTGCTGTTGCACATAAAATTGTACAGGATGGTGGTAAACTCCGTCCCCACCTGAAACACAAAACAATAACACATGTAAGCTTTGCTGGCTTGGTCTATCTCACACTTACCGAAGAATTTAAGGGTTGTCATTGCACAAGTGTATTATTTAAAACACCAATTCACCACCAGAGGGAAGTGTTGCAGTGCACTTTGATGAGAGGCAAGACAATTACGCTTTTCATAGCCCTCCTCAGGTGCAATCAGACATGCTGATTCTCCTGCTTGTTTGGACATGCCTGCAATCTTTATTTATAGATGTTCACTCTATGAAGTAATTCACTGAAAATGGCTTTTTCTTTGGAATGAACTTGCCTGATCAATTGAATGTATGAAAAACTGGGGACATCTTTCCGATACTGAAATGTCTGAGCATTTGCACAATCGACATCTCACAATGATAGAAATTTTTGCTAAAGGCTTTCTCTATGTCTACATTTATTTAACATCAGCTGGAGCTCTTTTTAAAAAAAAAAACTGGTATAGGTTCAAAATTAACCAGAGTTCAGCTCAACAGTAAAATTCATGAAAATTGTAAATATCACAAGTATGTTGTACATTTACTGTAGACCATGATTTCTGATTTTTAAACTTCTCAATCCTAAAAGATGGATTTGAAAAGCATGCTATCTTTAAAAAATATCAAAAATGACACCATTATTTACAAATAATTTTCTAATTTTTCTTGGCCCATCCATTATATTTAATCAAAATGACTTTATTTTTTAAGTCTCATTTAAAATTTTCCCAAAATTAAATGCTTCCTCTTACCAGATTCTTCACAACTGTTAAGTCATTAGTAACTCAGCTGCAACCAACAGTCACGTGAAAAAATTGGGTACCCTTCATCTAAATTGGGCTGAACTGCAGGCTGTTTACACAGTGCAGATAGAAGACAAGTACGGCAACAAGTTAAAAATGCAAACAGTTAAAAATCTATACTAAGTGCAGCCCCCATTTTTCAGTACTGATAACACCTGTGGGGACTTAGAAGAATGCTGTATATGTTGATTCCAGGTTTTTCCAATTTATTTGTAAAATAAGCAATCATAAAAATTTAAACTTTCAAGTTTTCCTTTGTCTATGATTTATGGCAGTTTAACGTTATCACACTGCACAAAACACATTCTCCTGAGTTCCCTCTCCTTCTAGCCATGGTTGTTCTGTTTTCATAGAGGTGCACCACTTTATATTTCAGTGAAAACTGAGCCCACAGTTAGTAAAAAATATGACAGGAGCACAAAATGATTGGGGTTAAAGTCATACTTTCAGTCTTTAAGCTAACTAATACAATGCTTTGTCTGCCTCTCTTGTCTCTGTGGTATTCAGCAGCTGATGAACCACCAACCTGTGGAGCCTCGTAGGGCACAAAGACACTCTGCCGGCCAGTGACAGGGTCATCCACATACTGACTGAGGTTATTCCCCTCCACTCTGATCAGGTGGCTGGCTGGGGCTGCTTGACCTGAGGCGAGAATGATGGCAGAAAAGTGAGGATACAATTGGCTTGATCAAGTCAAAGCATCAAAGATAGCAGAGATGAATTTTAATTTTGGGTAAACATATGATATACACAAGTAAGATCAGTTACGGTCAACGGAGCAGTCTCGCTGATCATACCATCATTGAAGTCTCGTCCCAGCTCGTGGTTGGGGCACCTTTTGACCACTTCCGTGACGTGCTCTGCCTTCTTGTAGACAGGCATGGCTCTGATGATGCTGCCATGCGGTGGAGAGGAGGACAGCTTGATCTGGATCGGGCATGTTTTGGCAATCTGACAGTAGAGCTTCTTCAGCAAGGGAGAGTACTGGGTAAGAAAAGAAAACACACATTTCGGGGTATTTCAAATGAATGATCTGAACTTAGAACTAGAAGTTTCATGGGTTTGTGAGAAAAAGCAAAAGTGAATGGTTCAAAAATGAAAGCGCATTCAGCATCATTTTTCATCAAAACATCACAATCAGTCAATGACGCATTACAGTCTTGCCCAAAAAACTGCAAACTGTTAACTTTGCACCACCACCTGCTGCTTTTTCTCTCGTCTTTAAATGTAAACCCCCAATTTTAGGAGTATGCACTTTTCTCCTGTCCAGAAAATCACTAAAAGGCATGATAGCAACATATATAACAACAACAATAATAATGATAATAACTTATAAAGAATGAGATCTGCATTAGTTATTAAGCAAATATCAATTAATGGACACCAACACTTTTTCATTTTTCAACAACATCTGGAAATTTTAAGACATTAAAGACACGCAAACTGTCAGCAGGAACTGTTTTTTCTCATTGTGTTGTAAAATCTCTCAAGAACTAGTCATGGCTAAATCTAAGAAGAAGAAAAAAAACAGTTCTACAGATTAACAGTTTCATTCCTAAAGGCTGTGCTACCACTGATATTATAGTAAAAGTAATATTTCAGGAGCTGGAGTTGAAACCACATATGATTTGAACTATTAACTCATCTATCACCAAGGACACTTTAAATAACAGAATGCAACGTGGACAAATGAAGAGCTATGTGATAATATAATGATGATAAAAGACCACAGGACACTGTAATTACAACATAAAATCATGACAAATTGTATCATATGAAGAACGGTAGAGTATGAATGGAAAGGGAAAATACACAAGGACTGTAAAACAGCCAGCAGTAAATTTTAGTCTGTGCTGTAAAGGTAATTACTGTGTTATTAGAATGGATGATTATTATCCAGCAGACTGGGTTTGTGAGCAGTAATATGAGATGCTGCAGATGGTAGAGGAAAAGTGGAAGTTCAAAAGGACAGATGAAAGGAATAAAAATGATTTTGTCTGTGTGAGTGTACCAGCTTACAAACTATGAATACAAGTGGACAATAATAAAAATGTTTGATGCAAGAAAATGTAGTCAATCACTTTGCAACAGTAAACTTAAATGTGAAAATATACTGAGCCAAGCCAAGCCGTCAATGACTCCTCATTTACAAATCGCATCAGTACGTGAATGTGTGCCAATAGTGATGCATTCAAAGACCTCACAAGGAATGGCAAAGCCTTAACATGTCCCAACACAGTCACAAAATCTTAAAAATATTTTACGTGGAAATCTGACTTTCCAGAAAAAAACTAATAAGTCAGTTCTGTCCTGTGCAGACTTGCTATAACGGGCATGAACACAAATGCATCAGCGCACCTTACAGCAGAAGCACAGAACATGTAGCTCCAGATTTGTGATGATGCATATAAAAAAATCCAGGAGAGACAGACTCATGATCAATGGCCACACTGGAACCCATCTAGTCACATGTTCTGTATCTTAAAGTATCATTTTCAAGTTTTTATTTTAAAAAATGGATCACATCAAATGCCACAAAATGAACTCATTCATTCATGAATATTTTTTAGTATGTGATTTCAACTATCAACCATGGTTGACCATATCTGTTAGTCCAGGATCCTTCTGCAGTCATCAGTGATCAGAAAATAGACAACATGAGCTAAGATGTCATCTTAGAAACATATGTGCACATCCACTTTCTCCCATTTCTGGAAGGTTGGATTTTACCAATTTTAGAAATGAGGGTCAGTTTACATTACATTATTTTTCAGCAATATCATGCTTTTCTCCTTGTATTGCTTTATGTTTCTTCTTTTTCTTCTCTTTTTTTTCCTAACCTGCCCCCATTGAAACTCACATTTTGATTTCAATAATCCTAAAATCTACTTATAATTAGACCTAAAGGGATCTATGGTTTTCTATATACATTAATTCTTCAAATTTAAACGTTTCTGATTTACTTTTGACCCAATGACACTTGGGAAAGAGTCATTCCAGCAGCTCCTTGGATTACTTGTAAGCCTCACACACACTGCAAACTCTCTCTCTCACACACACATGCCATGAGCACTCCCTTCAGGGCAATGGAAATACCTGCACACAACATTACCTTTTCCCACTTAACTTTGCCTAACAAGTCTCAACAGCCCGTCCATACCATGAATAAATAATTTTTGGGAGATGCAACAGCCAGACAGACTTCTTATTTACAGACCTGGGGATTTTTCATGCCACACCTATTGTGTCTGGAAAGTTAATCCACTGGGTTGTTTACCAACAGAATAAAAGCAGAAAATGTGATTTAATGTTTGATGTAGGAAGCATTACTGCAGTTACCACTATATTGTATATGCAAAAACCATATAGCAACATTGCAAAAGAACATGATTTTGTTTTATATTTTGGCCATGAATAATCTTTTTATGTCTTAAAAGTCATTCTGGCTCAGTAATAATTTGAACTTCCTCTTCTACTCTAATGCAGAGATTCCTCAACTCATCCACCACAGGGATTTGTGTTTACCTGCAGCATGCACACACGAGTTCAGCTCCATGTGCTTACGTCAGAATTGACACGTTAGTTACAGAACTAGAGTATCTGAAGTGTATCTTCTTGTACAGGCAAGAGATGCTGACTGGTGACACAAGAGGTGAAGAAAGAGAAAAATCACCAACAAATATTTGTTGCTTGAGTACTTGTGAGAACAGGAAATTGAAACTGGGAACTGGAGAAGAAGAATTAGAAGAAGGTTAGATTCTCCACCTTAAACTGCTAAATGTTAAAACATTTTCTTAAGTATAAACTCGGGTGAATCGCCTAATTCTACAATATTTTGGTGAAATACATTGTCATTTTTATGTAATATCGGACTCCGAACATAAAAAAGCTCTGAAAGGAACCACTTCACTTTTTATGACTGAACTTTATGGACTGCCAACTGTCCTCCAGTCTTCCATCCTGTGTTTCTCTGTTTTACCAGCAATGAAAATATAATTATAAAATAAATGGCTGTATCAGTAACCGGTGGACACATTTACTCAGATGTGCTCGTCTCTGGGATAGACACATCCAGAAATTTAATACAAAATGTTATAATGTGATTATAACTTTCCAAATACAATGCATAATTCTCTAACTAGATATTTCATTGTCAATTTTAACTGCAATCCTATTGATTGATGCATCCGTCCATCCGTCCATCCATCATCCATGCTTCGACATGGTGGACCAGTGGAGGCAGGTCCTGACAGGCTCCAGGAGACTAAGTGATAATTGCCAGACTGTCATCCATATACACAAGAAACAGCTTGCCCGCTGTGAATTCACTTAACAAATCTCAGATACGTTTTATACACATTCATACACACGTGCACACAGGTGTACACACACACACACACACACAAGTCAGACTAACCCACTTAAAACTAGCAAACCATCTGAGCCACTTAAGATATGAAAGTAATAATTTTAATCCATTCACAAAGATGAAGTACTATCAATAAGAGTAGTGATGCATTTACTGTTCTGTTACTGTTCACTGGGATGTTAAAAGTTAATTTGTTTAGACAGCATAGCATACATACAGTGTTAAAGCGAGTGTTGTGACACACAGTAGAATACAGCAAATCTTTAGCATTCAAATGTGCTCGATTGCTCGCTCCCCGATGCAAAGTATGTCCTGAACAGTGTTGATAATGAACAATATACACTGTCACATAGAGACGAAATTAGTTAACGTAGGCGCTTTATCGTTTGAGTGTCTATAAAAGCCAATACAAAATGATCAGAATGAATTGAAGTCATGCAGCTGGTGATGAATGAATCTCTTTTGTGTGTTGTCATTAACAAAACACACCTAAAAAGCCAAAAGTGAGTTGAAAATCTTTTTCTCATCGAGTGTGTTTTTCCCAGATTCGATGCTTGGCAGGAAGATCAGCGGTGATGTGGCCGTGGATGATACATGGGGAAAGGAAGGGAAGGACGCATTGTGCAGGACGTGTTGGGGCCTGTGTCCTAACGGAGAGAGGCTAATAGCTGGGAAGAGCAGCTTCTGACAAGCCGTTCTGCAGTGCATGCTTGAGCCTGCATCCCCAGCGCATCACACCCCCTCCCAGTCCTGACACATACTGTACTCACATGCGCGCACACACACACACACACACACATACCACACAAAAACTAAAGTCTGAGTGTATGGAAGAGGTCTTATTATTTGACAATGCTGAGGTGTTAGATCTCATTTCCAGCCATGGTGACGCTTGCCAGCATTCAAGCCAAGGAGTCATCTTCAATGGGCAAGAGAGCGGCAGAGTTTCAGAGCTATTATCACTAATGCATGGTGTCTTGACTAGACAAGGGGGGATTACCAGAGTAGCTTAACATGGACTTATTCTATGTTGAAATACTACGATAGATGCGAAAAAGGATTGTTTGCCTTGTCTTCTCTTCTCTCCTCTCTTCTTTCCTTCTCTCTTCTCTTCTCTTCTCTTCTCTTCTCTTCTCTTCTCTTCTCTTCTCTTCTCTTCTCTTCTCTTCTCTTCTCTTCTCTTCCCCATGGCCTGACTTGGTGAGCTATATGACAGCTATACGCAGCCATAAAACCTCACCTTTTGTCAGTCAACAACTTGAGAAGCTGGGATTTAGTAAGAATTGCTTGATGCAACATGCAGCTACCTTTCTCATAATCTCAGAGCAATGCATGCCACCCGCTCTTAGTGGGAGGCAGGAGGGAGGGAAGGGGGTCGTCCAGGCAACTGATTATAGTCAATATGCCCCCATTGCATTTGGCATTCCCCATTGCTTGAAGCTACAAGGAATTAGCCTGAAACCCAGAAACTGTTAACTACATTCAAACCAGGTGACTCAGTCTGGACCACATAGTCATAGTTTTTTTTCCCCAAACGTGTTCAAACCTGCGCATTTTACTGAATTTGGCATAAATACACACACCCATAAGTGTATGCACATTAGACACACACACACACACACACACACAAATCCTCGTGCAAACCTGGTGTTATTTTTGGGCAATCCCCTGCCATTAGCAGAAACGTATTCATTCCAAGAGGCTTGACCATAATCTCTTTCCTTTTCAAATCTAGCACTTATAAATCAACTCATCAACATGATCCAAGCCCTCAAGAAGCATTTTGCCACTGACCCAGAAAACTTTTATGTACACTTGTTTTTTCTTTTTTTGTAAAAATTAAATAAGCTGTAGCATGTTGCCACTTTTAGCTGGATTAAAACATTTTTTGCCTGCATTTTAGGATATTTTTTTATGGAAACAATTGCATATTCTGCACTGCAGAAATGCATGGTGTACTGTGATCAATTGTATTACATAGTACAAGATCATACATTATCATACTGCATCACTTCACTGATGAAATCTTTGTTTTTCCATTGCTACTATATAATAACACTT
This sequence comes from Dascyllus trimaculatus, assembly GCA_024666655.1. NCBI lineage: Eukaryota > Metazoa > Chordata > Actinopteri > Pomacentridae > Dascyllus > Dascyllus trimaculatus. The sequence goes on from CM045452.1 coordinate 24,064,879, forward strand.
AAAAGCACGTTCCTATACTTCTCCAATCTTATAATCAGGCTTGCAAGATAAAACAAAGCATTACTGTAAACCCCATAAAAGCAATGAGCAATCACCAGGTCTCTCTCTCATTCTAATCCCTCCTGTTTAATGGCAGCAGAGGCATCCGAATAATCACAGGTTTCCTCACAATCCCTTTCTGCTGGCTCATCATCTGTATCTTAAGTCGTGTGCCAGTCAAACACTCCTTTGTTTCTTCTACATAGGTAGGCAATATTAAAACTTTCTTTTCGTCCATAAAATTGGGATCATCAAGCATACCAAAGACATTTATTTTTGTAAAGAGAGATCTGTAACAGTATTTGGGATTTTCAGCCTCCTTTGATTTTAAGTATATTCTAAGGGAAGTTGTGTGAAACATTTCAAACTGTAAACTAATGGGGCATCAGGGAGAATAACGCAGGTTAATTGGAATGGCTGTGTAGTTTCATATAAAACCAAACAGGTTGAAACAGGTTTCTGCCATATTTTAGGATTTCATTTCACTGCAGCAACTTCTCAGGTCGACCAAACTAATATTTCTTTCCATGTTATCCTCTGTGTCAGTGAACGCAGTTTGGCTGTGAGAAATATCCAAGTGGAAGAATGGAAGCAAGACAAAGGGGATGATAGACAGATTTTAGGAGAGGACAGGGAGAAACTTTAGGCGCCAGAGGTGACAGCCATGAGTGTGTTGCTAAGACCACAGGAAGAAAGAGACAGAGGAAGAAAAGCAGCGGGTCAAAGACCACCGCTCTAATGTCCAGAGGGGGATCTTCTTACATCACTGAGGGCTAAGTAAAGGAGCCCACCACGCATGGTTAGTCCCAGCAAACACAGCCGCTGAGGACCTCAGTTTATCCCACAGAGACACTCACAGGCCTGATCGCACACAAAAACACACACACACACAGAGTGAAGGAAGCGCAGTTTGTCTCTTGTTTCTCTTGTTTCAGAGAGGTCAACTGTGTGACAGTCGGGGGTGACACCTTTTTAGGCAGCAGACTTCTCATCGGGTCATGACAAATCACACAGCTCCCATTTCACCTGTCTCTCAGCACCATCCCATCACAAGGTAACTGTGTGTTTTGTATTCATTAGGTTTGTTAAATTCTTATGTAAATTCCCTACTACTGCTGGTATTTATTAACCATTGTGTGCAATTTATTTTCAGTACACATAAAGTTGCAATATTGGTCCAGTTGTAAGTTTCTTTTTAGCATGTGTATGCCATTCAAGCATTTAGAAGTTAAAAAACAACCAAAAGAAATCAAATAACTGCTTATATAAAAATAATAAGAAAAATAATGTATCATATATAAATTACGTCAAAAAATTAATTACAGTCTCTTCGAAACATTTGTGTTATTACATTATTATTACATTGTAGTTTTGTGTCACAGTGATGCAATATTTGATGCAATATTTCCTAGATACACAAAATTACCTCTAATAATGTCTTTTTTGGGGTGGATATTATTGCTGAAACTGCAGACACAGGCTAAAATGTTTCTAAAAAGTTGCCAAAGACACACAAACTTCCTGTGCTGCCTTACTAACACACACATCACACAGATTTCACTAAAAGAGGTGAGTAGTGGACAACGTGAATCACTGGATCATGCACCGCTTTTGCTTGCAAACTACACGCCTGCACATGTGCTGACTTGCATGTGAAAGACTGTCTTTGTGCGCATGTTCATGTGTGTGCGCAAAGGAGTTACTTAGAAAGGAAAAGACAGCTAGAAGGAGAGAAAGAAAAAGACACACTGAAGCGCAGAGACACACTGAACGCCAAAGCCACAAAAGTGCATGTACTCACGGTCCATGTGGCAGACTTGGCGGTGCTGGACTGCTGGAAGGACACCTGGAAGGCGTGCGGCCCAGGGTAGTCGGTGTTGGAAGGGATGGCCGGGGCAGGTGACAGGCCTTCAAAGGTGGAGTTGGGCTGGGAGTAGGGCGAGGGGGTGGGCACGGCTGACGAAGAGGCGTTTTCGGAGCTGTAGGGGCTGGCGGACGTCGCACGGCTCCCCAGGCTCTCCATGCTGCTGCTCAGCAAGTTGTACTGGGACTGGGGAGAAACGAAGAGGGAAGAGAATGAAGGAGGCGAAGAGGGAGGGAGGAGAGACACGGAGGGAGGACACAGGTAGAGGTGCCAGAGAGACAGGGGCTAGGAGGCTTAACGGGAGGTCGGATTACACCGGGAAGAGAGTCGTGGGTAGAAGTGTGTGTGTGATGCTGTGCATGTGAACCTGTCTAGGGTAGGTGTCCATGATAGATGCTGGACTCACTTTTAATGATTTACACATGAAAAGTGACAATCAACAATTGCTGAGACACAAATTTGTGTGTCAGTGAATGAGGGTAAGTGAGTGGCAGTTGCAATGAGGTTGCCACAGTAGCCTCCTCGGGCTATATGAGGCAAGTTGTAAAACACAAGTGTAATCTGTGCTCTGCCTAATTGCCTGCCATTCCTGTTTTTTTTTTCTTCTTCTTCTTCTTCTTCTTCTTCTTCTTCTTCTTCTTCTTCTTCTTCTTCTTCTTATCTGGTGTTTGAGAAGAGGGAGGATTTGATGCACTGAAGTGTGTGCCGTGACACACTTGTCAAAGTTAGCGTTTTATGGGAGGCCCATGCAGTTGCACACAAACTCTAAAGGCTACTGTAGAAGGAAAACTTGTTTTATGATTTTCTGCTGCACTGTATGAACTTAAACACAGAAGAGTAAAAAAACAACACACACAGCCAACTAAGTCCACATGGCTACACTCCGCTCATCAACACCAAACAGTTATTTTCTCTGAACAACACTGAGATGACACCAGTTGATTCAGACTGGACAAACTGATGATTAAAAACAGGAGTAATCTAGATTACAAATGCAAAAACATACATTCCCAAATGTATCCCAAAGTAATTGCCATCAGTGTCAAATAACTGACACTGACTACACACTGAAACAGCCACTGTATTGCACACACACATTCAACAACCCAATGAGCAGACAAAAACAAGGTCTTTACCTTCTTCTTCACGTAATACATCCTTTAGTGCTTAGGTTTCATTTGTCAAATCTTCATTCAGTCAAACGTCCGGGCACAGCAAAGCAAAGAGAGTGCAGAACCATTGCCTAACCGCAGAGTTCAAGCAAGGTGTTCATCAGTGGACACGCCACACACTCTCACACACAGACACATGTGCGGCCAGGACAGAAAGGTGAGTGACTGGTGTGGAGAGAGAGAAACAACAGACTGAGACGAGGGGAGAGAAGCACAGACAGAAAGGAGGGATGGGAACCCAAAAAATGGTACGACATTCTAATTATGGCATGCCCAGACATAGACGGCAATGCCGGGGTGCATGTACGCACACGCTCCGAAACACCTTGTGAAGGCCTGCACTAAGTAAACACTGTCTGGTCTGACAGAGGGAGCGAGATAGAGGGAGAGAGGGAGAGGGAGAGGGAGAGGCAAGAAGGAAAACAGATGAAAGAACAAGAGTTCAAGGGTCAGCCCTCAGTATTGTACATCAATACATAAAATCAGCAGCTGGGGCTGAACGTACCTAAAAACAGAGACTCTTCAAAAGTTTGGAAGCCTTAAAATAAATCATTTAATTTGGGTCTAAATCACCCTTAGATGTTTGGGTCTAAAACCTCCATAGAGTCTCCACAATACTGATTTCCATTAGTATTGTGGAGACTCTATGGAGGTTTTAGACCCAAACTGAGGGGTTCTGTTATTTAGCCATAATCTAAAATCAATACCATGAGAAGGAGGGGACTGAATATACTAACATTTAATTTGTGCACAGAAATTGCCAATTCTAATAGTCAAAAATCAGATTTTCTCACACTTTGTTGAAGAGCAATAATATGGGTTTGAAAAATCCTCATCAACTGTGCCTGAAAACAAAATTTGGGACATTTATCGAGAAAACACCACTTTGATCATGTTCACCTCTGACTCATTTGGTAATCAAAAAAGTCCTAATTAAAAACAAATTGAAAACACATAAACACCAACAATATATCTCATAGATACAGATAGCTGCTTTTATGATTGTCTTTGGATCTAGAAATGATGGCAGAACCTAAGTCTGCCAGCTGAACAAGGAAAATCTGTATGATCACAGCTCATGTAGATTTAGACTAGGAGGTATTGTAACTTATCTTTCCTTCATTATTTTCTCTTGCAAAATTCACCCCTATCATTTTGCGCTATAAAACCCAAACCAGTGCACAGCATCACCTCACTCAGTGATCTACTTTGTGTTTTTTTGACCTCAGATGCTCACAACCAGCACAGACACAAAAATGTTGCACAAGGATATGTAAACCTCCTGTGTTTCTGTGACATGGCTCAACAGATGAAAGCCTAAAGGCACGGGTCAATGTCCACGACTTAATGCAAACTATGTAGGTTAAATGAGGATGCACGCATGCGCCGCTGTGTGAATCCATACATTCTAATCTAATTCAGCCTTACGCAGAATGGGAACATCATATCAGCAGGGTTCAGAACAATAAATTACTATCTAGACATGCATATCAAGCATCTTAAATGTCTCATTTAGCAGTAGAAATTAGCACAGGCATAGCATTTGCTTAGATAAAGACATCTTCTTCAGTATCAAGACTGATGAAATCTGATGTTCATTTTTTAAATGAATGGTGCACAAAGCAGTCAATGGCTTCCCTGTGATTGCTGACTTTTTGTTACCCTTGAAATTTTCCTGTAACTGTTATTATCAAAGGGGCTTTACAGCCACAAGAGGAGCCCAGGTGTATGTGTCAACAACAGAAAACACTTAACGCACACACACGTACACACACACACACACACACACACACACGCACACACACACACAAAGTCACACAGACATATGCATGCACATCACAGGTGTGCTTGGTCTTAATACCTGAACTCAAACTGCAACAAGTTGAAACAGAGCTAAAACCTCCATTGCCACTGTGTGAGCGAGTGTGTGTGTGCGCTGTGTGTAACTGTTTACGCTTCCCATCTCAGCACAGCATCTGATGTCCCCTATGGGCAGCCATCCTGGTAGCTGCCACTCAAAGTCAAGCTCTAAAGGCTGAAAACATTCAGCAATCCAGATAAGCCAGGTGCAGCAACATTCACTTACCAAGATGAGTGAAACATAATAGGCTGAGGAGAATATCACCCTTGTAATGACCTGCTATCACAGCCACTTATTAAAATGAAGTCTGTAGTTAAATTAACCACCGCGGCTACTTTTATCACAGGTAAAATGTCATTTTGTCATATATGGCCCTTACAAAAATTGGTAAACAGCTTGACCCAAATATAAAAGTTGAGCTCCGTAAGCGACTGGCATGGCATTATATGAGTAGAGAAGCATGTCTAAACGACGCCAGCTATGTTAAATAGAGGTGAGGATGAGGGGAGGTAAAATGTGGAGTGATGTGAGAGAAGGCTGCCCCCTGTTGGAAAAAGTTGAGAAAATTTGGCAAAGTGCAGATACAGGAATGGGATATGCCATTCATTCTCATATCAACTAGTAGAACATGTAATGAATTTTAAGCAGAAAGTGATAATTATAAAGAAGTACTATTAATAGTTCATTATTTAATTAATGTCAATATATTAGAGTTTGAGAGGCTAGCCTCTGCTTTATTATCCAGCTTTTTAAAATCAATTCTCACTGTCAAAACAACAGTGACAAAATTAGCCCCATTATACCAGGATAAGCATATCAAATTGACTCATGAACACACAATTTCAAATTCAGCCATGACCACATATACATGCACAACTCTCAAATTGGACAACAAATCATGAACATATCCAGATTTCACCTGTTTAATTGTCAACAATTTGGAAGAAAAAAGTCACTCTATTTCAATATTAAATCAAAGTAATAAAATAACTTCTCCACTGCCAGAGCAGTAAAATGCTAATTTATAACATAAAAAAGTTTTGAATAAGACAGATTATAATTAATGTCCACTCACCACATCACACAGCATCTTAAGGCTCCGGAAATATTAGATATGTTTCTACGATGTCTCTCTGACTCAGCTCTCATAGGACTTAGGTGTGACTGTACCAGTCGAGCTCTCCATGTTCAGGTAACCCCACCATTGAGCAGGACATGATGAAGGACATAAAAGACGTCCTGCCTCTATTCTCCTCCACTTGTTTCCGCTTTGCTCAACTGGGCCTTCTCTACTTGTCTTGCATCTAACAACAAATCCTTGCTCCGCCTCCTTTTTTTTCTGTCATGACTATTCATTAATCAACCAGGCAGGCCCAGGCTTGCCCACTTAAAGATTAGATCTGACCAATATTCCAGATCAGGAGGAAAAGGAAGCATATGTGGTTGAGGGTGATTTGAAAGACAGAAATGGATAGAGCAGGAAAGTCATCAGTGGGATTGTGCTGTCAATCCTGTATGAGATGAGAAACTTCCTATTGAATCTCTGGTCTGGCTCTTCATTGATAGAAAAGTTTCTATTCTTTCTGTAGATTGTGAAGTCCAGCAGGTGCATACACCTTCAAACATGCATGCATGCTTGTTAATGCATGCACAGAAACACACACCCATCCTACAGATGGCTCTACAGTGGAGCAGCAAGAGTCCAAGCTTGGGATTTAACGAGCTCTCCCCCCCAACACACACACAACCATCCAGCAGTCCCTACAGGCCGCTCAGCAGGGAGATGCAGAGAGGGAAAGAGCTGCAGAGGAGAGGGAAACTATATAGGAGGGAATCTCCTCAGCATTGGAGGGAAAAAGTCTAAACTCGTGTGTGTGTGTGTGTGTGTGTGTGTGTGTGTGTGTGTGTGTGTGTGTGTGTGTGCACACTCACAGAAAAATAAGCAAATCTGATACTGAGAAGAAAGACATTCCAGCTTCAGCCCAAAAAACCACAAAGTGCAACACAAGCTTATTTTCCTACCATTACATTGTCGTTCATGTCTCTCATGTGGTAGACGTCCATGGAGACCTCTGCAGTGTTGCAGTGGTTGCCCGGGGTGCTGGTAGAAGGCACTGGGTGTTCACCTGGCTGGGTGCTTGGGGGGAGCTCGAAGTAGGTGCTGTCAGGCTCACTGTGAGGGCACAACAGAATAGGTGCAGGATGATGAAAAAGTGATGAGTTTTCAAAAATGAATCATAGCGAAAGTGTGTCTTTGTGTCACATAATGGAAAAACTGGTGCAAAGAAAGTCTTTTGTTAGGTCTGGTAGGTTTAAGTGATGCATATTTGATACATAGTTGTTCATCCCTTGATTGTGTTTGAAAGACAAAACATTGCTTTCCCCTAAATGCAATGGAGATTGCTGTGATTAGGAACACTCCTATCCCAACCTAACCCTAACGTAACCTAACTCACTCCTAAAATACTCTCCAAGGTGATAACAGATTATGTATTTTAGCTAGACCACAACTTTATTGATCCTTTTCAGTCAAGAACCCACATGTGACACTGAGTATAAAACACTTCCGGCACAACAACTATTCATAGAAGTGCTAAAGAAGAAGAAAAATCTGTGTGCACTGTGCAAAATACACACTCAGAAATTACTTGCTGATTTATTTCACTTTTTTTCATAAAACCATTGCGTAATTTGGAAGGCGTGGTGGAAAGTATGAGCAGGTGTTGTTGACACTCACAGGGAGCTCCACAGGTGCTCGAAGGTGCCTCCTTCTTCAGTAACGGTGGAATGGGACATCTTACAGGATGGGTAGTCTGGTGAGGGGCAGATCACTCTGCAGAGCACACACAAAAACATACGTGCATCTGAGATTATTTCTAGATGAACATGCAAAATGAAAATTGATAAGATAATCACAGAATAAAGAATCTTTCAGCCTGTTCTGAAAGCCCCAAACAAGTCCAAACACATTCACATCACATGGTCATTTTTATCAATGTTAAAAAAGAGAGAGAGGAAGAAGCTGAACGAATGAACACATACACACACATTCATCCAGGTGTGATCACACTAATGTAGTCTCAGCAAGGTGGCACAAGGTATCAGGGGGTCTGAACGTGCCCGGACCTGCCTGACTCATCACCGTCTCCCTCTGAGGGAAAGCTTCTCCTCCTCGAAGTCTGAACCCCACATGCTCCGCCTCTGTCTACAAATAACGCCCGCACTACAACTCCAAAATGTGTGCTGACACTGTGAAGCTCCTACCGAAGCAAATACCAAGTCTTTACTGATGATGGAACTGAGTACGCATGGATTGTTTAAGCTGTGGTTGTCGAAACCAAGTGGCCTCTGCGCTTTTGCAAAACCGTCGCAGCTAAATAATAACAGAAAATCCGGTGTAATGTTTTGACAGTGCAGATGGTGAAAATTTAAAAAGCTGCAAAGACTACATCCGGGCTTCTTTGTAAAAAAAAAAAAATCGGCTGCGTAAAAATAATTCGAGCTCGTGTTTAACAACTTTGGATAGAAGCTGAGCAGGCCTACCGCGAAAGCTGATAAAGTGGATGTCTTGAGTTTCCATTTTGTCTCCGGTTTGATAAGCTGGTGATCACATCCAACTCAAACTCCTGTCGCGCATATTTGGTCGCATTTATTTGGTTAAAATTCACAGTTGCGCACAACAGCGGCGTCACATCTCCTTAGTAACCCCTCTGCGCAAGAAAAACTGTGGCAAAGGTGCACACTGCAACACATAAATAGCGCTTGTTAGTTGTAATGTGGCTGCAGATGTGGAGCAAAAGTGCGTCAATTTAAGGTCCATCTGTACAGTAAGCTTATCTTTTCCGTAACAGGGGTCTTTTCATTTTGGTCTGCAGTGAATCGATTGAAGACTCACAGTCCAGTAAACATTTGAGGTGATGTCATGGCAGCTGGACAAAGACTGTTTTTTCTTATCTTGTGGCAATTACGCTTGCTTAATATACTTTTCCTTCATACCACATGATCCAAATGACTCGACATTAAAAATAGCGGTGAATATACACGTTGCGGAGTCCTGCTTTACGCACACGTTGCGCACACATAATTTGGCACTGCAGAGCACCGCGACAGCTGCAGCTTCCCGCTGCTCCCGGGGCGTCTGCCGCCGAAGAAAGCAGCTCCCACCTCGCCCCTCGTCAGATCCCAGATCAGCTCGTGTGCTTGCACCAGGGGATCTGACGAGGTGTCGCTGCAGGACGAGAAGAGGAGCAGACAGCGGGCTGGACGCGCAGCTCTGCCGCTTTGAGCTGCTTAATTGGGATTCCACCTGGACACAGAGCAGCTTTTCACTAAGGCTGCACCACAGGGAAGGAGCTTATTGTTTAACTCGTATGATCTACAGTACACTCATATATGGACATCTCAGAACTTTTTTTTTTCTCAGTAAGGCTAGGGATGTCATAATATTTCCAGACACATATAACTGTGCTATGGGCCTTATAAAATCAAACACTGTCAAGGAAAATGCCGATATTTTTATATATAAGTAGAAGATTCTTTGCCCCCAAATTCGGATTGATTGAAAATGATCATTTACACTGAGCCAAAAATCGTGTGAGGCATTACTGATTGACATTTAATGAAGATATATTTTTTTTTATTGAAATATGAATTTATTTCCATTGAATTTCTCCATGTTTTTAAACACCTGTGCCATTCCTATAAAGCACGGCCTCTGCTGGTCCTTCTCCTAAACGTCCCACCATCCTTGAATAATTCTGACATTCTGCGATATTCACCTGTATTTATTTAGTGTCTCCACTCCCGGGTTACTGCGCCCATGACAACACACATACACGCACACCGCCTTCCCAAGGGCCAGTTCATGCAAGAAAATAGGCTACGAGGTCCCAACTGAGGAGAAGCTGATTTTAAAAATTGTTTTAGATTCGATCCTCCCCAGGCCCGAGTGAAATATTCCATATGAGGATTCAAGGGGTTGATGGATGTAAATTAATATTTGGGTCTCGCTCGTTATTTCTAGAAATCCACAGTGAAATTATAAGTATAGCTAAAAAAAATTATAGCCTTAGTTACTTGTGTCAGTGATAATTAACAAAATAATGAAAAAAACAAATTAAACATAATTTAATATACTAAATAGCTAAATATTATAATGCTTTTTATGGACTATAATAATAAAAATCTAAGCAGAGACTTTTTTGCATCTATCTACTATAGGCAGTATTTATGAGGTCTGCGTTTTTATGTTTTTTTTAAAATTTTTTATTCAAGATCATTTATTTTAAATTATTGGGCCTATATTTTGGGTATATCCAACAAAACATACTCTTAACAAATCATTACCTTAATGACGAGCAGCTGCAAACCCAGATCGACGAGAAAGATTTTAATATAAGAAAATTTTCATATAATCAGAATGTAACCCAGCCTTTGTCTTTTCTTAAGACAGCTTACAGGCTTTCTGATGAATACATTCGTTTTAAAACGTAACTAACCTGTTTGTCACATTCTGCAAAACAAATAATGACAGACCTGGTAGGCCAGTGGATGAGTGAAAAAACAAGTTACATCATCTTAGTCACTATTTATAGGCTTCTATATAAAACATAAATAGACGTACCTGAAGGTTATTCTTATTCCAATCCAAACTCCCGGATATTATGTTGCACCGAGCACCTGTCTGTTTATTATCGAACATGCCAAGAGAGTGACCCTCCATAAAAATAGCAACAAGAGAGAGAAAAAAACAAAAAACAAAAAACTAAATCGACCGAATTTAGTGATGATAACAGTGTCTGGAGATGATTGACTTTTTCGGAGAAGCAGTGAAATTAACTTCGAGGAAAAAGGAGGAAAACTGATTTGCATGCTATTCAGAGAAGTGTGAGCTTTGCTGAAGGAGACCGAGGAGGAGGCAAAGCGTTTGTTGCGCTTTGAGAAGCAGGGAGGCGGAAGCGCGGATTGTCCGCACATAAGCGGGAAACTCTTTTTTCACCTCGGTACAGGGAAAATGTTGGGGGATTTAAAAACGAATTAAAGTGTTGAGTCTTTGGACTGCAAGATATGTTTCTGGGATTTTTACACTACCTGCAAAATGATTAACAATGAAATATACAAAGCAAGGCAATAGAGTTTACATTATGGAAATATATTAAAATATCCCAAATATAATCCAATCCGCAAATTTTCAAGCTAATTAGACTGTAATGGAAAAGAGTAATGCCTCTGGGTTTGTACAAATTTGGTGCACACACACACACGCACATACACACAATATAACACACGCAGAGAGCAATACATATACGAACTGCATTTCCCGGGATGCAACGCGCTTCAGACAGACGCTGATTGGACAACACCGGTACGTCGTCATGCGTCCATACAAACAAAGTAGCACCAACAGTTAGATGGACAGTGTTTGCACTTCGAAGACAGTAATGTGGAGAAAACCCGCACTCTGAATGGCGTGTGGGACTTTTTGAGTTTCTCATTTAATCGACACAAGAATACAGGTGAAGTTAGAAGTAAGTGCTGACACTAATGGTGACGATTTTAACGGGTTGCTAACGTCGCCTGCTAAGTTGCTGGTAGCGTTGCATGCTAGCGGTGACAGCTAGCTGAGCAGCTAAGTTTAACCGTTAGTTTGTAGTGCTCGCTTTTCCATATCCACTGAGTAAATACATTGATTATAAGATAAGTAAATGTCATGGGACGCTTTATTTTACTTCAGCTACTTAATATTATTGCGGGTCAGCTTGCTAAGCTAACTTAAGTTAGCTACTTGTACTACTTTTCTGTGTTGACGTTGTGTTATCAGACAGACGAAATGCAGGTAAGTAATTTTCATGTGTAGAAACTTCTGTTATGCGAGAACAAACTGCTTCTGTGTATTTGTTTATTTAATATACCCACTGTGTGAAACGTGTTTATTTGTTGGTCGTATGGCACCACCACGTGGTAATATTTGGAAACTACATCAAGTTAAACGAGTCATTACGGCGGGGCAAATCAGATAAAGATTTGTGTATCTTTTGAGCTATAATAAGAGCAGCACTTTTTTTCTCGTGTGTTGTGACAGTTGTAATTGTAAGATGAATTTCTCTGAAGTCTTCAAGCAAACCAGCCAACTTTGTAAAGTTTCTCCAGATGGGAGATATTTGGTAAGTGTTTTCTTTGCAATTTTGTGGTAGATTTAGTGTAATGCAGCAAAAATAATACTTTGTAGTGAGAGGTTGTAAGTTGGTATTGTCTTTTCCCTTCTGATTCCTCTCTTTGGCTGCACTCCTCAGGCTACCTGCGTGCAGTACAGGCTGGTGGTGCGAGATGTGAGCACCTTGCAGATATTACAGCTCTACACATGTCTGGACCAAGTATCTCACATGGAGTGGTCTTCTGACTCTCTGTTTATTCTCTGTGCTATGTACAACAGAGGACTGGTACAGGTAGGTTATGAAAAGAGGACAGACTCAGCATGTGGTGTAAAAGCAGGTGATCAGTCTGCTAATTTAAGACTTAGAGGTGATACAGTTGATTTTCCTTTTGAATGACAGAAAAAAAAATATGGGTTATTGTCTTCATAGATTATAATTCTAAATATAAAACTGAAAGCTGTGCTGTCCGGATTTAAGTTGTACACAATTTATGGCATTGAGTATTAAAAGGCAATTGTTCATAATGTCAGTAATTAACCACTATCCCCACTACTGAGAAATTCTGTAATGCAAAAATAACAGATGTTCTGCATCTTCACTGTTAGTTTTCTGAGTTTGATTAAGTCTGGCCAGTTCACTGGTGTAGATCCTTCAGACATGTCCTATTTCAAATCACATTATTTTTTAAAAAAATTGGGAAGTTATCATTTTATGTTTATGATTAAATACTTTCTTAACATCATGAACAGCATTTTGCTACACTGTAGAGCCACTTGGATTGAGAAAATGTGAAATTATTAATGTGTCTTTAAGCTTTCTCAGGCTTTATGCTTTGTTCTATATGGATAAATCTCACAGGGAATTTAAGTGTGGGAACTTATTTAATTAGTTAAACTGCATGTATGTATTGTTATTGGTATTATTTCAATTAAATATGTAGATCACATACAAGAAGTAGAGGAATGCACATAAGAAATCCCAGAAGCTGCTGTTTGAAAAGAAATTCTGCATTTAACAGATCAATAAAGTAGAAGTTCTGTGTTTCAGCAATTTACATACATTTATCTTACCTCAATACATTTACAATATGTCTTTTGATTACTCTACAACCATGCTGTTATTTCTCGTATCTTTGTTTTTACAATGGGTCCTCTTTATTTTAGAAGGCTCAAAAGTATGGAAATAGTACTATTTATTCTTATTTATCGAAAGAGATACTTTTGAATTAATACTCATCCCATCTTTTTAAAAAAAATAAAATGCTAAGTGACAGACAGGACTTGCAGTAATTATTATTACAGTGGTGACAGGTTTTCCATACTTGTGTAATTTCAGTTTCATGTGCATCATAGTGCAGAAAACTTACCTTTGAAGGGGTATCCAGCGCCAGTCTTTCATGGTTTCTGATGCTTGAGTGTTTCTTACTGTTCGAAATGAAGTTTAGGAGGACACAGGGCATGTGTGAAGGATGTCATCAATGATAACTGATTGCTGTCCTTCCGTCTTCTCTGCCTTTTTCTTCAGGTGTGGTCTCTTGAACAGCCAGACTGGCACTGTAAGATTGATGAGGGCTCAATAGGACTAGTCTCCTCACGCTGGAGTCCAGACGGACGTCACATTCTCAACACCACTGAGTTCCATGTAAGTGTGAAGTTGGTCTGTGCATGTGTGCGTGCATTCATGCACATGGAAGTGTGTTTATACATATGCTTGTCTGGTTTCAACTGTTGCTGGCCCACAAGGAAGGGGGACCTGAAAATAGCCAGACACCAGAGCCTTTCTTGACTGCCCCTACATCCCCCCTCCCACCCCCACCTGCGGCATGTATTCAGCCTGATTTCATAGCTCCCCTCCTGTTAGCGTCCTGTCATACATGGGTCTCAAGTACCTCTGGAGCATGGGTGCAATGTATATCTGCCCTTCCGATGTAGGTCTGGTATTTTCTTTGGCAGCAAATCCTTTTAATGATGTTTTATTGCTCATAAAAATATCACAATCGTAAACAGTGAGGGAAAAACGATAAAAACACCCAAACCATCAAAGCAGTGATATAAAGATATAGTGAGGCAACAATTCTATAAACAAGTCAACAAGTCTGTCAAAGTCTAAAAGGTATGTTTTTATTCCTTTTTTTGATTTAATCAGCCTGACTGAACTGCTCAGTGTAGATTGTGTCATAAGTCTACTGTCATTGAGTAAATGGTCCAAATAGGCATCTTTCATTCTGTGAAAACTGTAGTCACTGTGCTGTGATATAAACCCTAGATCACACTTTAGAAGCAAGCAAATGATAAAAAGCAGTTTCCACACAAGTAAAAGGGATGGTATAACTTATTTTATTCTTATTTTAAAGACAATTTTTGATAAAACTTCACTCTTCAACTGTATAGCAGCTATAAAGTTATGCAATAGGAGATTTGAACTTGAACTTCATCTGAGCTGGGGCCTCATTTATAACTGTCATGTACTCACAAATGGGGCCTGAAACAGGTGTAGGAAACTTCCCATAGAAAAGTTGGGATTTTATATGAAAAAACTTGATGGAGAGTGTTTGCATATGAGTACAAACATTTTGATGCTGGAAAGAGTAGTTTTTTTTAATGATCCTTACTTCATACCACACTGTTAACTCTTTATTAAAAAATTCAGGTTAGTTGTGGTATATTGTGTTTGTACTTCTAGTGAGACACTAATTATTCCATAAACACCTGTCTATTTTTTTATTGTTGAGCTATTAGTTTTGATCAATGTGCAGCTGACTAGTGATTCCATCAACTTCTTACTTATCACCACATACCCAGTCCTAAATAGTGCAAAGCAGCCCACACTCTTGTACAGCCAGTTGACAAGTGCATTATAGTGCTGCTGAAAAGAAAGGACGATGCCAGGATACATCAATATAGGTGGCAGCTTCCGATAGCCAAGCTCACGTTTCCATTCTATCCATCCAGAGTTACCTCTTTCACTATGGCAGTAGCAACTGTTATTTATAAGTTAGAGATATGTAAACCAGAATGCCTCAATATTAAACAAAACTGATGAAATGTAGCAGTTTTTAATACTACTGTGCATTTGTCGACAAGTGCAATTTTACATTAGTCTTTTGTCCCAAATCCTCAATTCATGCTGCTATGGGGATAAAGATGCATAAAAGGAATATGCAGGAGGCACCATATTAGCTACAGCACACTGTGTGCCTTCTTCACCCACCTTATCCACCTCAGCTCCTCCCCACACACCTCTCCTCCATCTGCCCTCATAGCAACTATCAAAATCTGGAAAAAATAATTTTGGATTTAAATGTTCAGTTGTTGCCAGATGTTGAATGTGTGTGATCAGACATGTATGTATTAACAGATAATCATCTGCAGCCATGTGCTACTTGGCTTCTACCTCCACATCTGACCACTTTGTCTAATTTCAGGAATTGTCAGATTGTCATTGTTTGTTGAACTGACTGCACAGGCAGCAGTGATCAGCCTCTCAAAATTTCTTTAGGTGTAACTTTACTGTCATCTTACCCAGGGAAAAATATGGAGATCAGTATATTCATGCTTTTGCACTGACTATTTATAGTTAATTGTGGCAGTTTTGTAGGCAGAATATAACGCTTGTCCACATGTGCACATTTTTAAGTTGATGATATGATTTATATTTATAATTGCACGAAGAAGTGCGTGCACACAGCTTTATGAATGAGATTATTTTTGGTGCACACCATTTCTGTCCTTTGCTTGCATATAAACCTTTGGTATGGATCGTATTCACAGTTTTATATGAGGCCCCTGGACTGGGGCTGGTTTTGGCCCTTATGTCAATGTACATCATAAATTAGTTTCTGTATTAAAGCTGCAAGTCCAGATTTTTAAAGCTGATGCAAATATTTGAGAGTTTGAAGAATCCAGTATTGATAAATCAGACAGTACTCATTTTGACTTTTACCTAAACACATAACATAAACAGTTTTTATAAAGGACCATGTAACACATTGCACTTCTTAGTTCAATTCACAGTATCAAAATTAATCAAATTAAAAGTGGGTTTGAAACATCACAAATGGATAATTGTGTCTCAGTTTCTCTAATTTTCATTGCTCATGTTAGGGTTTTTGCCCCAGAATAAAGGTTTTTAACAAAAACTTTAAAAAAAAAAAAAATCAAATTTTTCATTTTTGTGTTTTGCACTTCTGGTTGGACTATACCATTACCATTAGGGAGTCTATAGCCAGCCACGGACCCAGTAGTGCATTTGCAATACGTATGCAATACATCTAACCGTGCAGTAATTTATTGGCTACCCTATATTGGGACAGTTAGGAGATGTATTTAAACTTTGCACGTAGACTGAAGCTTGTGTTGTTATTGTCCAGATTAAACATAGATGCAGCCTTGAAATACCTTGAAGGTGCCTCTCTCCCCACCCTATATGCAGCTGGCTCAGAGGCTGTATAAAGTTATAGACAATATGTTGTCTCTTGCATTTTATTAATACCTAACATTTATAGGTTAGAGGATAAAGTATAGAATGGTCAGATGTGCTATACAATAGGCTGTGGTTGTGCCTAACACTAACACTAACCACTAACCAAATGGTACAGTTCAACTACAAGTGCAAAATGCAGAAATGGAAAATTTAGAATACTAATGCTTAAGCAGCAAGCCAAACATGAACAATTCAAAATTTAACTACAAATTGAACAAGTAGCTGCAAAGTGTTACATTGATCAATAAAGATCCCTTACATTAGTTTATAAAAAAGAAATCTATGACCATGATATATGCTGAGGACTAATTTAATAGAAGTACACAGAACAATTATATAGTGCACAAATCTGTGAAGAGCCCAGACTCTAACTCTGGGTCACACTAGATGTGACAGTAGGTCAATTCTGGCTGTACTACAAGTTGCAATTAGAGTTTTTACTCCAGTTTATTTCAGTAAAATAGAATTATCTCTCAGTGGTGGCTCAGACTACTGGAAATTCCTTCATGACCACTTCCTCTGACATAACAAGGGTATACATCTACATATTTGCTACCAGAAAGATTTCATGACTTTACTTTAAATGCCTGAAATTAGTATGATGTAAAGAGTACTGTATATTTTGTATTTTGCACAGCTGCCAAAAACCAACTCAGGAGAGTTGGAAGATGTAGAGTATAGTTTATCCAAGTCTGCAAATCCAAACTCAGACTAATAAAGACGTCTTTGGCTCTTTTCTGTGCCTCCCGATTCCTGTTTTAAATTCACTCCATAGTAAGCATATGTTGTCAGGGGTGAGAAGATATAGCAGCTACCCCTCGGGCCATGTGGAATATGACGGAGGCACCGTGGTGGGCCACGTCTGTCATGCTGAACCTGACTCCAGGAATCATTTGACAGGTGTTGTGGCCCAACACACAACTGTGTCTGGTCTGGAGAAGGGTGCAGGGAGTGCAAGATGTCTGTGGCATGACTGCTTTGTGTCTGTCTGAATCTTTCAAAAAAGAAGGAACGAGATGGAAAAGAATGCATTTTCTTTCCCTAAGGCAATGTGGCATGTTAGTCAGAGTGTGAATTAACTTTTAGTGTTCTAATGTTTGAGCACAGTTGTAGACAGGTGCAAGATCAGTATCAAAAGTATTTTTGTCCTATATGTTTCTATGTCGAATGACTAGTGAACACAACCATCACGCAACTTAAAAAATAAAAAAATAAAAAAATTGAGTCATAGCAAAGTGGACTTTTGTTTATTCAATAAAGCAAGTAATTTCATGGCTCTGGTCAAGAATCAATATACATTTTATTGATATATATATTAATGTAGAAAATAACTAACTGATTATAATATGATTAATTATTGGTTGCAGCCCTGTAGCAGTGTTACCTGTAAGCGCCTCTTCATATTTTGTGTGGGGCTTGTTTTTCCTACCTTTGAGGCAGCCATTGCTTTCTGTATAATTTTGACTCACAGAGAATTGAGATGGGGAATCCTTTACTGATGCTGTCACTGAAAAATGATTTACAGAGGTCAGATAATGACACTCTGCTTCATTTACCCCAAGTCTAAGCTTCAAGTGACATTGGATGTGGTAAATTGAAAACGAATAAATAACTGAATTGTTAAATTCTGTTCATGCTAACCACTCCAAATCAATATTTCTGGTAAACAGCTCTGGGAAAACAATGTAATAACATACCTTAATATTATTGATCCATGAATTCTCTTGCTTAACTCCTGAAAGGTCACAGTAGGGATATATTTTTTTCTGCGTTACTTTTGCGTTTCCTTGCAATAGCATTTGCACAGCCTTACAATTCTTTGCTGTATCTATTGCATTACTTTATAGTACTTTTGCATTTCCACACAGTAAGTTTTGCACTTCTTCTGTTATCTATAAACAGGAGTGTTGGTCCATTCCAGTTGTAATACACTGCCAGTTAAGGCAGATACTGTGGAAAGAAGAGATGATGTGATACTTTACATGATGCGTTTAGTGCTCATTACTAATTTTAAAAGGCAGATCTCATACAGTGCTCGGCCACTGCTGTGAGCACAGCTGCTGCTGCTCTGCTTGGCTGTGACAGGTGAAGCTGTGGCTGGATATGATTATTGTTCAGACATATCGACTGCTACTGTGGTGACTCTGTTATTTCATGCCTGTCGTGGCCAGATTGTTTTAAAGTCGCATCATTTTTTATGGTTTACCAGCCTTAGCTTTTGTGGCGACAGTGTGAGACTCACAACGTCTCACACTGCTGCTATTGTGCATTCAAAAACCTGCAGTTACTCACTTTTCTTAAATAAAAATAAGAGATGTAAGTTCAGCTTACTGAGCATCCTTTTGTGGTTGAGATTGCAAAACAGAATTAACAGGAAAATCAGGCACTTGTTATGACATTGCCAAGGAGCCCACTGAACTTACCTTCACCCCAGCCCAAGATTTCATTAAGGCTGTGCCAGGCGGGTGTTCGTGTCAGGCTTAAATTTCAGCCTCACTCATAAACAGCCTGCTATATTAACTTGTTTAGGAACAGCTGCCTGTGGTGTGGATCATGCCTCTGTGTATGTGTTTGTCTGTCTGTCTATGTGTCAGTAAATCTGCTTAGTTGGCTGTGCGTGTGTCAGGTTGCCTTTGTTTTCTTTCTCTTAACACCAACCAGAATCTCTTCAGATAGGTCTAGCTTGTAGGCACACTACATTTTATGAGCTCACAACTGACACGGCAGGAGGAAAATGACAGTATATTGGTCTCTGGTGCTAGCAGAGGTTTTAGGGGTGTCTCTGTACAGACCAGAAGTTAGCATCACGTTTCCAGTCAGCTACAAGTGCTGTGAAAGGCTTAAAGATACGTTAGTTTTCTTCTGTTTTGTTTTAGTTAAAACACAGCTGTCATGGAATTAACAGAAAGTCACATTGCTGAAACCAAACCCATGTATTGCAAGACTTTTATGCAAGTTGTCTCCTATTCGAATTCCAATCATTTATCTAAGGACCTTGCAAAATGCCACTCACACATCCACGATAATCCTTCTTTACCAACTGAGGGGTGATGAACTGAGCGTGGAAAAACTCCAGCCAAGGACATTGCTGAGCTTGACTTCTCTAATGGTTTTTGCATTGTTGGGATCGGATTAGCTAGCATTCTTGGCTGGTGCAGCTGGAGCCTTGCTAACATGTAGCATTGTTGGCATCAGTGCTACTGGACTGTAAACTGTAAATGCAGGCAGCTGATGCACTGCAGCATGGGACAATAGCTTACCCATCCCCTATGTGGGCTGTGAGAGGCTCCAGTTCCTTGGAAGAATCATGAGGCTGTAACAGGAGGAATAGGCTATATTGGTTTGAGATAGCTTTCTATGTGGAATGCCTACAGTCTAATCCTCTGCTGACAGATAGGCCTATATGGCATCAAATGCACTTGGCCATTCTCTCACACTTGCCTCGGCGCGCAACAAGAACGGCTGATGGATGTGTTTTATTCCAGGTTGCTGTCAGTAACTATAGTCTACAACTGATCGTAGTCATCATATTGCCCACAGGCTGTCCTGCTGGGAATGTTTCCTAATTCTGTGGTTTTATTGTTTTGAATACTTGCTAATAGATACTAAATGGATGTGTAGAGGTGGAGTGACTGAAATTTGCATAACATCCCAAGCAAAGTTTGTTTGCACTGCTCTTAATTACAGTCTCAAAGGGCTTTACAACCATATCATGAAACATTATTTTTGAAGGAACTTTAAACAGCATCTCCTAATGAGTAATCCTTGTGCATGTACTGATTGCAACAATACTTAAATAAGATGTACTTGTCTGTAATTCCAGCTGGTACTGATTACCAGCTACAGTTATGCTAACCCCAGCACCCCAAAATCCAACTTTGATGAATAAACAGCAGCTGTTGTAGTAGAGATTTGGCTTCTCACACCACCCCTCAACTCACAATCCCCCCATTACCAAGCCGCTGCTCACCTTTGGTGAGGATACTTCATCTAAAGGGTAGGTTTACCAGCTAAAGATCTTATTGCGTACTACCCCACATGGAGAAGCATTTCCCACCTATTTCCTTCAAGCTACCCTTCCTCCAGCCAGTTTAAAGTTACCCTGCCTTTGGGTCTTGATCTCCCTGCATCCCCTATGTGCTGGGTTCAAGGCATCCAAGAAGTGTAAGTGTGTTTGTGTTTGAGCAGTGTTGGTATCAGTTGCCATGGCACTATGTCTGAGGGGATGTCCAGGAAGCGTGCAGTGAAGGGTTATTACAGGGTCTACACAGCTGGATGTCTTGACCAAACAGGAGGTCGACACTTTAGCCCAGTTAGGTGACAGACTTGGCTCAGTTCAGATGTCTGTCTGGATACTATGATGAAAGCGTCGTCACTTCAGTAGTTTTAGCTTTGCACATTCTTAGATGCCAAAAGTATTTTTTTTAAGAATCAGTCATTATTCTTATTACTTCTATCCAGAATATCTGACTGTGATATTAATAGGAATTTCAAAATAGTGTTAAAATATGTTTGTGTTACAAACTTTAATTTCACCAGAATATGCACTTGCATTTGGAAGTGGAATGTCAGTGCAAACATAGAATATGATGGTACAGAGCCTTTGTGTGCCAAACTAGTGGTTTTGAGGATACCATAGGGGCTGAAATTGTAAAATGCATTTTGTGTTAGACCTGTAATTTGTGAATTCTGTTGAGGCAGCTTTAACACACCAAGTAAAACTGGGCAATATTGTCTAAAAAGTTACATCTTGTTTTTTTCAGTCTATTAAAGATTCAAGTCATTTTTCTCTCTGCATAAATTCCGGACAAAACTTGATGAAAAAATAGCTTCATGATGTATTTTAATATGTGGTGCAACACAAGCAAGGCTATTATCCTTTTACATATTGTATTTACATAATGTAAACTTTGTACATAGGGAATACTGGACCAGCTATATAGCATTTTCACAAGTAGTGTCATAATATTTATAACATTGCACAGAGTAACAGCATTTTGCTTTTACTGCCGTTTACAGTTCTCCTCAATGCACCAAGCATTGCACAAGAGCTAGACAAACACCCAAATTATATTATTTTCCACATTGCAGCTTGATATTAGCTGTTTAATTACCACAGTCATATGTTGTGTTAAAGAGACAAGTGAACCAAACATAAGAAATCTTGTAGCCCTCAACTACAGAGCTAGTCTAAGTCAAAATACATAACTGTAGAACATAACACTGATGGTGTAGTATATGTATATCATAAAGTGGTCCGATATGGATCTGGATTATACAAATACTTTAGATTTCCCTGTCATATCTCAAAGTAGCATTCATTATGCTACTCAGAACTGCATTGTATTTCTCTATTTTCACTTTAAGCCTGTTATTGTTAACAGTGGGATTGTATCAGTGACTCACTCTGTGATACCAAAACACCCGTGCAGCTTCCAGAAGTACAAACCACAAATTCTACAACAGTGCCTGGTGCTTCTTTTTTCTTCAAGGCCAAGATACCACATATCACAGTGGTCCTCAAAATATGCTGCGCTGTTGGCCGAGCGCCACCTGCTTTTTCTTGGCATGAATCCGGCTGAAGTGAGACTGGTGAATGTTTGAGTGACCGCTGTCAAAACTGAGTATTAACACATGTGGTCCCTTTGTTGTGCCGACTTGTGGTCAGATAGTTATTCTTTGGCGCTGCTTCTCATTAGTGGGAATGCACACAACTTGCTGGCTACACATCTTGCTGCTAATTTGTCACACTTGTAGCAAACATGTCTAACATTACATCTTGGCTACTAAATGGACTGGTCCCATTTTAATGCTATGCGCCGAGTGGTTGTTTTGTGTCTGTTAATTTTATATGTACTCAAGTCCTAATTTAATCAGTGTGACCTCTTAAAGTCCATGTCAGTGACTGCAGCTCTTGAACATCTGTGTTTATTCCCTGTGGAAATACATTTATAGACATAACTCCACACACTTGACCATACTGGGCAAACGCTTTAATGACGGAAAGATTTTGCATTCTCATATCCCTCAAAGAAATTTAACTCTTAAAAGAACACAAGAAAGTCTATGCAGAGCCTTTACAGTGCACGATGAACCATACTGACCAGGACTGTAGTCTGAACCTGCAGCTGATAAATGCATCTTTGGGTGTAGAGAAACACCCTAGGGCTTCTGTTAGGCTAGTGCCCTGGTTAATTGACCTCCCACTAGCTATATGCAAAACTCAATAAACAGAAGCATCAGTTACAGATTTTTATTGAAGGCCAGTAGTTAGATAGAGCTCATATAAACTGAAATTTGTCATGGCAGTAAGACGAGGTAGATGTATTTATGCCCCTCTACTGCCTGGCAGCATGGTGTTCCCTCATTATTTTACTTGAAGATAGTTCTCTGAGTCTTTTCCTTCTTTTTTCTTATTACTGTGACAGCTGAGAGTCACCGTCTGGTCCCTGTGCACCAAAGCTGTGTCTTACATCAAGCATCCCAAAGCGTGTCAAAAGGGTGAGTATGAGAATCATATTTTGTGTATTATGCATATACCAGAGTAGTACCTGAGGACACGGCCAGCAGTCTGAATGCCTTGGCGTGCCGTATGAATCACATGCCGTTCTTTATCTTGTGGCACAACCCAGGGTATGTGGCCAAACTATGGTCCTCTCTGCTGACAGCTGTGCCCCTCTTCAGTAAATGGGGCATGCTCCTCATAACAGGCCTGTCAGCAACTACTGGAAAAATGATTGTCTATGACTCTCCCCATTTTCCACATGTAATACTATGCCCTTCTGCGACCTGTGTATCTTCAGAGCTGTCATATAAATAATATGGCCATGATACTGGCATGCCACTGACTTGATGGTGCCAAAGAATAAGATAATTTTAATGGATGAAATGCACAGAAAGCTGTGAGGTTCTGTATTCAGAATAGATTTTTTTCTGACCAGTACATATAAGCGATTTGATCAAAGATTAAGATATTTTTTTAATATGCTTATTTTTTCTGTTGCTGTGACTAAACCTAATAGGGATGAAGTTTTGATTAAATTGGTAAACTGAAAGTCACTTTTACTTTTAAGCACTATGCAGTCACTTTTGCAAGTGAGCATTTACAGGATTGTAAACTTGTATGTAAGTGTGTGGGTTGCCTGTTTCTGCCATTTAAAAAAAGAGTACTTTACTCCTCAGTTTGATGTAGCTGTAATGGAGTTATTTTCTTTATAAGATATTTATAATAATATGGGGTATATGACTTTTTTGAAAAGTGGTGATATTGGATAATGTGAAAATGCCTAAGGGCTGGCTGTGCCTCCGTACATACTTTGGAGCCATACAAATCTTAAATACTAATGCACTGTTATATAATAGGTCCAGAACAATTGAGCTTTCTTTCGCATCTCTAAAGTCAGACATTAAATAGGAAACTGCATCTTGAGGTGGTGTAATTTTATAATTCAGTTTGACAGAGCTGGCAGGCCATAAATAATACATTTTGAGTTGAAAGAAGCAGGCTGTATAAATTTCTGACCCTGTGCCATGATTGCTGGACTTTGGATAGTTTGTCATAACCCAGGAGTTTTCTATATAATTGTAGCTTTGTCCGGTCATCTTTCACCCACAGGTATAGATTTCAGCAGAGATGGGCACTATATGGCCTTGGCTGAACGCCGTGACTGCAAAGACTATGTTTGTATATTTGTGTGTGAGGACTGGCACTTACTCAGGGTAAGTAGGAAATTCCATGTTCTTTTGGTTTTAAAGCCATTAAATGCCCCTAACTTTTAAGTTATTTAGAATAGGGAACCAACAGTGGAATAAACATCAATTTTGATTCCAAAAAGATACATAAAAACTAACCAAAACATTATGACTGCCTTCTTAACAAGCCATCGTATGCAATTTGCCACTAAAATGGCTATATCCCGCCAAGGCATGGACTCTATAGGGCAGGTACTTTATGTCAGGGGTTCTCAACCCTGGTCCTCGAGGACCACTATCCTGCATGTTTTAGATGTTTCCTTCTTCTAACACACCTGATTCAAATGGTCATTGATCCTGATCAATTTCAACTCCTTTAACTTCTCGTACTCCTCCTCCAGGATGACTGACTGCTTCTGCATGTTCACTTTAGCCATTTAGATCATTGATCCTGATCATTGAATCAGGTGTGTTGGAAGAGGGAAACATCTAAAACATGCAGGATAGTGGTCCTCGAGGACCGGGGTTGAGAACCTCTGGTGTTTGCCATGAAGAAGTCAGATCCTTAAGCTCTGTATTTGCAAAGTGGAACCACTGTAGATCGGATTTATTGCTTCAGCACCTTCCACAGATGCTTAATTGAGATCTTGGGAAATGGAGCTCCAGGCAAGATTTAGAACTCTTCTTCATGTTTTTGAAATCATCCCCAAACAATGTGTGTAGTGTGGCAATGTGCTAATAGAATTCACTGCTATTTCAATATGGTAGAACCATTGCCATGAATGCTGTACCTGGTCTGGGTAACTTTCATGGTCAGCAACAGGGTTAAGCTATCTTTTAAAAAAAATGTCATTGACCAAGATGGAGATGCCTTGCAGATGCATTCATAGAATTTTCAATACCACCAAATTGTTTTGATTCAGGCTTGACAATGTCAGTAGTTTTCTGTGTTTATGCAGACTTCTGACTCTTGTCTTGATTGTCCTGTATTTTAGGAATCATTTTTGGCAAGAAAACTGTGTTTTTCCTGTAAATATGGAGCTGAAACTAATAACAATTAAAATTTGATTTAACTCTTTCACAGCATTTTGAGACAGAGACACAGGACCTGGCAGGATTGGAGTGGTCCCCCAATGGCTGTGTACTGGCAGTGTGGGACAGCTGTCTAGAGGTTAGTCAGTTGACTTAATGACTCATGATTCAACACTGCATATGTATATTTGTTGTGCTCCATTGACTCTTCATGTAAGGTTCATGCTTAGAAGCACCTGGCTAAGGATGGTCAGTTGACACTTGAACATTGTAGTGTACTGTAGGAACACATTTAAAGATGTATAATTAAATTAGATGACCACATTTTTAAGGGCCTGTATAGTATGTATGACATATTTTAACATCATGTTATACAGTATAATATAAGAAGCAAAAGTGTCCACATGAGGAAGTGTACTCTCAGTCTACTGATATGGGTTAGTGCAGTATGGAAATGAATGTGGTCAGAGAATCTTTTGTTGTTGTTGACTTGTTTGATAGGCTTTTGTACAGCCTGTGTGTAGGCTTAGATACAGGTAAAACAATATGTTACTGATCCCTTTATTGTCCCTTCAGTATCCCTTCAATATATGACTGATCACTTCATTTATGTTAGAAAAGTACCGGTTTGATTTTTAAAAAATAACAATGCAAGATACCCACCTGTATTTGTGAATTAAATTGAAGGAATCCCAGATAAACAAATGTTGCTTATCATCAGTGCCAGCATAAAATCCAACAGAAAACTGACCACGTGTGCCTGTTTGTGAAGTTGTCATTTGTTGAAAAACTACCACACTTGAGTCCTTGCAACAGAAAAAATGCCCCGTTGTTGGTACTATTGTTTCATGTGTGTGTATCCTGTCCACAGTACAAGGTGCTGCTGTATTCTTTGGATGGTCGGTTGCTGTCAACCTACAGTGCCTATGAGTGGTCACTGGGTGTCAAGTCTGTGTCCTGGAGCCCAAGCAGCCAGTTCTTGGCCATTGGAAGCTATGATGAAAAAGTATATACAGTCTCTTAATAAGTTTATGATTGCTTCTTTCGAATTTTTCATCCCCCAATTTTTTTTCGTTTTCAAATTGAAGTTTTCAGCACCAACAGATTTCATTCAGCTCCCACTGGAGCCTCACACAACTTGATTGACATATGTGGTAATGCTTGCCAAGACCTGTAAATAGACTTTGATATGTAAAAATGGTGGGGTTCCCCTTTTAAAAATGTATTTTTTTATTAATTTCTGCAAATGCAAAATCTTAAAAACTTGACTTTTTTGTGTGCAGTTGTCAATAAAAGTAAAAAATAACAAAAGGCTTTCATGCCCTCATGTCAGGTTCGCATCCTCAATCACATCACGTGGAAGAAAATCACACAGTTCGAGCACCCTGCCATTATCGACAACACAAAAGCTGTGAGTATTATTCAGCCTACAGAATGAGCTTTAAAAAGAATTGTAGATAGATTACTTATTGCGTATTCACTTCTCGCTGTGTTTCTAGACTGTATATAAGGAAGTGGAGAAACGTCCAGGTGTTGGCAGTGATGAAATGTCACTACACAACATCACAATGGGCACCACTCTCTTCAACACCCAGAGCAAATGTATGTTGGCAGTATACACTTTAAAATCAGCATTTGACTAAAACTACTGAGGCCAAGTAACCAGTTTCTCTTGATCACCACCTCTGAATTGCTGGTGCCTTATTCAGATGAGATCTGCCCGCTGCCGGTCCAAATCCCTGTGGTTAAACCAGACCAAGACCGAGCTAACCCCAAGATTGGAATCTCTGTTCTGGCATTCAGCTCAGACAGTCGCTATCTAGCCACCAAAAATGGTAAGACTTCACACTGCTCCTACTTCACAGTGGGCCTAGAGAACTGTATTATATTTGTTAATGGCATCGACATTTTTGGCTATAACCTGGTCATAAACTTTTGTGTTAATTTGTAATTACTACAATGCTAGTATTTCATGGCTGAGAGTGGCTTTGAATGTGTAACTTCATGTCTTTTGTCATAGATAACATGGCCACTGCGGTCTGGGTGTGGGACATGCAGAAGATGAGCCTGGAGGCTGTGCTGGAGCAGACATCGGCTGTACGTTGCTTTCAGTGGGACCCCCGACGCCCTCGACTGGCACTGTGTACAGGCAACACCAAGCTCTATCTCTGGTCCCCAGGAGGCTGTGTTTCTGTTCAGGTCCCAACTGAAGGTACCTTGCTTTGGCACTAAGAATTGGAACAATCCAGTCACTAGAGGACACAGCTCTTTATATTGTTCTAAGATATAGGAAAGGAGAAGCAAGAAATAAGAGGATTCTGTCTGCTGAGTGGAGCATAACGTTTCGGGAACTTTTCACCAAGTTCCATTCTTTGGGAACCTCCAGATTGAGACATGCCTACGATTTAGTGAAAGAGTGAGTCTGAATATACAGTAGAAGACATGAAACGGAGTGTAGCAAACAAAACAAACAAACAAAAAAACCTGAATAAATCAACATTTGGTGCCAGTTTTCCTCAGTCCAGCCACATTTTTTAGAATACTTGGTAGACTGTTTCAGGCATGTTGGACAACCTTCTGGGAATTTAATCTGTCTCAGTTGCTTCTGTTCCTTCATTTAACACCAGATTGATTCAGTAGTACTGAGATTAAGGCTCCATGGGGTTCAGACCATCTGTTGCAGGACATCTTGTTCTTCTCCTTACTACTGATAATTCTTTATGAGCCTGCCTTTATGTTTGGGGTCATGCTGCACAATGAATTTAGAACAGAGGAGATGCCTTGCTATTGGTTATGTGTGATCGATATGGGACTGAGCATATGAAGTGTCAAAAATCAGTTCTGTAGTTGCTGCATTTAATTTTCAAATCTGTGCTATTGTAGTTTTTACATGGATGCACACTGTGTTACTGCCTGGAAGTTGAGTGTGTTTTCTTTAGAAGCCAAATTTAAATTGTCAATGCATTCAACTATTAAACAAAGTTGACTTTGATTCTGAAAATGCTGTTTTTTTCCATCTGAAACATGTTAATGTGTGCATGCATCATCATCACAGTTGCCCTTCTTTCTCTCCTACCAGGTGGTTTCCAAGTCCAGTCCCTCAACTGGCACTGCAGTGGAGACTCTCTGATCCTGCTTGGGAAGGAGCAGCTGTGTTTGTGCTACATGGACACTGACCAGGCAGACAAGTAATTCACACAAAAACACATCTCAAGAATGCCTGGATTATAGTGGAGGCATATTTAGCCAGACGCACTTGTGCTGAGGTGAAGACCAATGGACCAATCGGAACACTCCTGAAAATGTAAGCTTTGTGTTGGACTGTAGCTGCTCACCAAGTTTTAAAAGTGCTCAGTGTAGGTTACTGAGATGTTTCTTTTCTTGTCAAGTTAAAAACATTGAAAACCAGACATGACATTCCTTTTGGATGGATCCTTTGGCAGATTTCACTTTTTAAATGAATAAAAATGTGCTGAAGCACTAGTGACTGTGAGAATGTAAATGTTTACAGATTTTTTTAGATTTCACTCTAGTCTTAGTGAAACTATTTTGTATGTATATTACCATGAGATTGTAATTATTTTGAATAAATTTTGTCATAAATAATGCTTCTTAGGGTGAGTTACTAATATGTGTGCAGTTATCAAAACCACTTGTGTTTCAGATTCAGCAGTTGAGTTACAGGTAAGCAATCTTCAAAAAAATACAGGTGCCATTATCTATGTCCATGGTGTAGGATGTGCTTGATGAACAAAGACATGAGACAGGTTTTTCAGGGGGAAATCTTTAAAGCAGCTCTTCTTTGACACGGGTAGCATTATCTTTCACCTGCAAATGCCGCATCATTACCTGTACAATGTAAGTTGTTATCTTCTGTGGCGATACCAAAGTCTCAGTAAGAATTCAAACAATAAATTAACACGCAGTATCAAAGAGATCAACATTTCTTGGCCTCAAGGCATCATCTGTCTGTATGTTAGCCCATCTTTTAAAAGCTTTAATTGTACAGCCTGTCAAACTGTACTTTAAATCACTTAGCTGCAATCCTTGACAGTACGAATGTAATCTTAATGCACTTCTGTATCAACAATCTGTGAGAGCTGAAGCCCTGACAAAAACATGTAGGAATTTATTATTTTCCATTGTGGCTACTGTGCTACAAATGTTTAAAACATAAAGTAAGTCATCGCATGTTTGCAATAATACACTGATCTCTTTAAATAAAATAATCCAGTACTGGCAATGAAATATTCCTTTTCTAGAAGCATTTTTGAGTTAATTGCATCAAAATAACTGCAGATAAATAAAACAATCAGTATATACAAATTCACTTAGGATATCTTTTCTGAAAAACATCTGTCATGCAAACTTAACGTGCAGAGAACATGCACAAGTAAGACCAGAAAGGGGGGTTTTGGGACACAATTTGTTGGCATTGTTGAGCATGGAAATGTGGTCTGTAACCCTTTGGTTGGACAATAGTGTTTTATAGGGTGCAATTTTGGAGCGAAACCACCAAAATCCTATTCACAATATACATAATTTATATGGTTAATGAACCAATACAAAGCTGAGTGCAAATGTTTGCTTAAAACAAATGAAAGTTGCAGGACAGTTAAGGCAATTTACAAACATAAAGATGTGGTTTACATGTTCACATTGCATAAAACATCTGTGACATACAAGAACAGTTCTGCTATTGGAGCTAATGCAGCTCTGCAAGTGGTACCACAGCTCACTACTCTGAGTAAAGTCATAACTTGAGTAAATATAAACAAGGAGAACGAATCATTGGCCAAACAGAAAGAGAGAGAATCTTAACATGTAACTTAGCATTTCCACTGAAAAGGTTTCATGGATGCTGATAAATGTATTCCACCTGTAAAAGCAACAAAGCTGAGCCCAGAGCTTTGCAGCACAGTAGTGCAGAGCCTATCCTCTTCTATCCCAGTTTTCCTATTGTAACATTTATTACAATAATTGTGTGACATGACTGTTAAACTCCATCTGTCTGCTGCTTTTCCATTCCAAGAAGCTACCCTATGGCTTTATGATCTGAATAATGATATCCTTCATTACAAACCAAGTCATGTAGCAAATATGGAATATATTCTTGGCTAATGTTATGGTTTCACTGCACTGCAGAAAAAAAGCCCAAACAAAAGCAAACACTTAACCCTAATGAGAGCATTCTTCTGTCAAAACTGAATGTCACATTAGTTTTGACAGTCTGGCATTCAGTGGTTAAACAAGAAGCATGAGACTACAAGAAGCTAAATCTAAAGTAAGTGCTTGTCCTTTATCTCCAGCGCAGGTCACATGGGCTCCCAAAGGCCTATGTTCTAGTTCTCTTATGGAAAGCAACTGGGGGCACAAAAAACCAATTGGGTAGACAGTCCATGCAGCGCTGCGCATCATTTACCTACAACAGGCTGACCACTTTGTCTATGACACCGACTTTTGTGGAAAGTCTTCATGGGCTCAAGTTAGACAGACAGACAGGTTGTACATTAGAATGTAGCTTCCCTCAGACAGTGCACTGTAACACAGACACATGGGTTGTAATTTGGAGAAACTGTGGATTTTAGAAGCCGATCTTGCCACGTGTCATGGAGTAGCCCAACTTGGCTTCGTTGTTGATGAAGGACATAATGCCCAGATAGGTCTCGATGAGCAGGGGTCGTTCCAGGATCAGGACACCATTAGCCCGACCGGGGATGGGGTGCTCTTTATGGGCTTTCTTCACTGCCTGCACCAGCTGTGTTCTGAAGTTGTCCAGCTTGGGAAGAGGGAAAAAAAGAGTGTGGAACCACAACAGCCCTTTAGACACTTTTCTGTACAACTTGTATCTTCACAAAATAGGACTTGATGCTTAGAATAATATCTCCTGGAGCTGCTCTCAAATGTAGAATAATGGATACAATTGAGACCCAGATTAGCACCATTTATTGCATTTAGCTATGTCAATGGCTCTGAATAGGAAAATTCCCCTAGAAAATAGCCTCAGGTGCTGTTGTTGCCTTGCAAATGGGAACTAGACACATAGCTTTGAAAATAACTATTCACACACAAAGTCATGAGTACACCGATTTAAGCTGTGAGAATAAATTTCTTTCTGTCAAAGGCATAATTGTGTCTTTAAGGCAGAAATCAGTCTATTGACCTCAGCTGGCCTGTAACCATTAGAGCTGTTTTTGTTGCTTTTTGTGCTATAAGGTGGTCACCACTGTTTGTCTTTTAAAATATAGCCCAACATAGAATACTCATATGCTGAAAAACTCAAATAATCTGCTGCAGGTTATACCTGGCAGAGAGTGGCCACCTTCTCATCAGCGTGGGACATGGGATGCTCTGTGAAGGTGGCGTAGGGCATGTCGGTGGACCAGGGGTTCCAGCGGTTCATGAACGAAGCCCTGGGACGTTTGTCCCACTGGACACGAATCCCATAACCCTCTCTTCTGTAAGACAACACAACAGTCTCTTTAGTATCTCCTCTAATTCCTTATTTTTTTAAATCTTCTTGTCCAGTAGTTTACAACTCTTGATCTTATTCTTTCCTGTACATCATTTTTTAAACATTTCAATACGCATAAATCAAGCTTTTAGTACCAATTTATTAACGTTAGACTTTGTTTTTAAACTCATAGCTGCAGTATATTCCTGAACATTCAAGCAACATGTGTAACTATAACATTGGCATTAAAGTAATTGCTAATGTTCTTCAGTAGACTAGAATGTGTCGACGTACTTGTTGAGGGATTTGGGTGGGAACTCGAATTCGCCCACTGAGATGGTGTCTACAGCGTTGAGAGAGATCCTGATAACTTGCTGACACAACAGGTTAATGAAGTCATACTTGCAGACCAGCAGGGACCTGCACACAAAAGTGTCAAATCATATCAACAATGTCAAATTTCATTGGCTATAAGTTATGGTTCATAAAACTTACGAGTTGGCTTTTTTTAAACTCACCTATCAGTTATAAGCACAAGTCGCTCCCTCTCGTTGTTCCAGTGGTCAACTCTGTAAAAGTTGCACACAAAAATTGGTAATTATTTCCCTTTTATACAGCACAATTTGAAACCTGGCGTCCTCATGTAACAAAAATCACTGTTAACGCTAGGGATAGACCAATTATTTATCTGGCTGATATTTGGCATTTTTCTGATAATCTGTGTCTGTAAATTATTGACTGATTCTTGATAAATTAAATGCGCTGCTTCAGGTCTGATGCATCCACCACTCTGTCTGTCGTCACTCTGTGGTCTCAGAAATGTCTCTCAAGCAGAGACTGCAAAAACTGAACAAGAATCACAAGCTCTTGCCACAAATAAGGAAATTAACTCCTCATACAGTGGCTTAAGCTATACTAGTGACTAAATTCGAAGGCAGCAGCAACTGACCCTGAAACAGAGTCTGGAAAACAATAATTAATAATGCTTTAAGATATGGACCTTATTGGGCAATGAAAATGATAGAACAGTGAAAAATTAAGAAAATGGAGAAGAACAACAGGAGACAAACTGATCAATCTCAGCCGATCCCACATAAACAGAGGAGAGCATCCTAATTTAATCACTCCTGTTTGTATTGTACATATTCAGTTATAGTCACCCTTACTAATGAAGAAGTCTAGTTATGAATTACTTTAATTACTCTGCTATCACATGCTGTTAAACATTACATTTAATATTTATAGGCCCAATGATTGGTTATCGATCTTTCTTGATTACCAATAACTGGTATCCGTATTGGCTCTTAAAAAAAAAAACAATACACAAACAAATAAAAACATACACACATAGACCAAAACAATCACACTAAAAAACCAACATATCAATCAATCCCTAGCGAACACACTAGTCTGCAACCTTCATAATACATCCTCTACATGTTGTGCAGCACAATATTGGCAAATACAGCAGATTTCAGAGTTTCACCTCCTCATGTACCAAAAAAAAAAAATCCCTGTTAACCAGTCTGCAGCCCTAAAGATACATCTCCAGCTGAGCTCCCACTATGTGCTTGCGTATTTGCAAGTCAACTCTTCCTACAACACACACAGCAATGCATCCTCATGCTTCCGGCTGATAATACACAATCACATGCTGCTGTGATACTCACTCTGCCAGCAGCCAGACGCTGAGCACCTCTCCATCCTCAGATGGAAGGGCCACAGTCCGGATGTCGCTCACAGCCTGCTCAATGGTACCTGGCTGAGATCAGCATCACACAACTGTCAATCATCAGCATCACCCCAAACAGGTCAGCGTCCATCCCATCCCTCCCAGCTGATGCCTCCCTGTGTTTTTTTGTATTGCACTGAGAGCATGAGGAGGGTTGTTTTGAAGAGATGCATATGGTGTAATTACAAAACAAACGGGCCTGTGTGCAGATTTACGCAGGAACTACTTACCCTGAACACGAAGTAGTCCTTCACTTTCGCCTGCATCGTGGGGTTGTGCACATGAAAGGGCGTCAGCGTTTGCAGCGGGGGGCAGCAGGCCACGGCGGCTCCGTGTCCGAGGCTCCGTTCGGCCTCCGGCGGCGTGAAGGCAACCTCGACCCCGTCCTCGGTTTCTGCGGGGTGGAGGACCGCAGCGCCCGGACTCTCCGGCTCCATCGTGTCGTTGAGCTGGAGCATGGCGCAGCAGACGCGGTTCGTGGAGCTTCCCCAGAAAATGTGCGCACACTGCTAGATTAGAAAACGTCCTTCCGGGGATGCAGTCTCACCCATTGCACACGAATAATGTTTTGATTGTGAGGGTAACGAGGAAGTGGCTCCCTCTTGCTTCACTTCCCCCCTTCAGATCTCCTTCCTCTTAAAGGGGACACAGTTTGTAATCCAGCTAATAAATAGAAACAGGTGTTTGGAGTGGAAGAGACCCTCTTTTACTGATTGTCAGGGTAAATAATCTGAAGCCGAGTTAATTTGATCCGATTAACTCGTTAGTGTCACGTGGTTATTTTTTCTATATTTAATCACCACATCTTAAGACTGCTTCTGTGTTTTTACTGGCCAAGATCCACAATGGCAGCTAGAACTGGTTTATAATACTGATTTTTTTCAGGGATTTGAGGATTTTAAGGTTGCCTGTAATCTAAATACAGTCATTTTATAGACAGCTTTGATACATAACACCCCCTAAAGGCTGTAGTTTATTAATTAAACCTGCCTTGTGGTGTATTGTTAACTTTTCAGGGATGGAAGATGTGTCTCCTAAAAAAACATTTTTTCTGAAACTGTGCGTTTACAAAACCAGTTTAGAACTAATTTGATTAGGAAAAGTTAATACAGACTAATAGTTATTTTTCAATTAACCCTTTAACCAGAAAAGTAGGACACCATTATTGTAGCTTCTCCACTAATTGTATATAAAGTCCCTTCCTGGTCATTGCTTAAACCCCAGAAACTGATCTATCGGTATCACAGTTACATGTTTAAATTGGTTTTCCATTAAAATATCCCTAAAAAGCCCTCCACTGTTGGTTTCCTCAAGAAGCTGTGGATCTGTGGTGGCGTTGCTTCTCTCTCCAGTCACCCATTCACCGCTGGCTGCAGCTTGAGCACACCAGCTCACCAGCAGCTCTGTTCAAACACTGGACAGCTACTCTACGTTCCAAAAATTAAAGCCAGAAATTGATTCTAATGCAGAAAAACTATCCAAAAATATGTATGAGACCCAAATTCATATTTTTTACTGACTGTTTTAAGGCAAGATTGCTCAGCTGTAGTGTTGACTGTTCATTTCACCAATGATGTGTCTTCCACAATATAAAAACACACTATATTGACATGTTGTCATTCTTTTTTACAGTGTAGGAAAGAGATCATCACCAATGCACAGATGAGACTTTCTACTTTACTGTTATAAATATACCATCCATAGTCTGAAAAAGTTTATCAGGATAAGAATTTCCAGCCTGATATGCAGTACTAAAGCTGGCCAACATAATCACAGCATCTCAGTTTAAGTGGACTGGAATTTAACGCAGCAGCGCCCTCTAGTGGAGGCTTTAGGTAGCCTTGAGCCAGTGCTGCGGATACAGTAGTTGATTGAAAACTGGCCAGGAAGCTTCAATGTAAACCTTCTGACAGACAAACAAATGGTAGTAAAAACACCACCTACTTGACAAAAACACTTAAGAGACCAAAACATTAGATTTCGTTTCTATATTGCAGTTTGGGTGAGGATGGGAGTTTTAGTCAATGAGTCATTCCATGAAAACTCACCCAGGGCCTCCCAGTTGAGGTAATGGATATTCTTGGGGGAAAAAAATCATGCAAAAACCTCTACTTAAACCATGGAACCTTGCAGAATCCCACCGCCCTACTCTAAATACATTTTGAGTTATGAATTTTTAAAAAACAGGCCCTTGGTGTTAGATTTGATAACTTCAGCAGTTCTTTTAAAACCTCACCATGTTCTTACATTTCTGAGGATTTGGCTGATTTTTTTTTACTGAATACCCCAGATACCTTAAGAAAAAGTTGGAACATGTAATCATGTCAGTGGTTTATCCTGATTTTTTTTCTTTTTTACAGAAATTAAAATAATAAAAATCTATTATTTATCATTAAAACGAAAAATCTTGTATTTTCAAAAATTCATATCTCCACTAATACTCACTCAGCTCCGACTAGATTTTTTGTTGTTTTTAGAAACAACTTAGTTTTGTCATATCTAAATGTCATTTGGTGCTACATCAAAAACTGACTGTTTCAGGAAGGATTGTTTTGATTTTTTTAACCTTCTGAAGGGAATGTCTCCATATCCATTGAAAACATAAAAAAATTAAAGATTTTATATTGCTCCTTCATTATTTAAATATTTTATTAAAATGACACATTCTTCGTAGTTGTCAGTGGCTTTAGTGTCACATTTGGTGGCTTTAATTGTCACGTAAATATTTCTATTATGTTGATTTCAAGGTTTTATATGTCTGTGTGGTACCTGCTGAGGTAGTTTGTCAATAGCTCAGACTTTTGCTGCATCAATAGTCATTTAGTCTCTTACAAATTTGAAACAGATGATTCTTAATTGTGATTTAAGTTTACATTTTATTTTGCTGTCATCGCAGGTGTTGATGCCAAACTCGACCAAAACAGTCCCTCTGACCCATTTTCTGTTGAGAAGTTCAACACTTTGTCATATTTAGACTTGAAGGTTAGCACTTGTCTTTGGTTTTGGGAGAGGCTTCGTGAGAACTTTGTCTTGCTGCTCTTCAAAAGCCAGATTTTCATATAGTGCTTGATTTATTAGGGAAGCAAAGAAACAAACTGATCTAAGTTTGCTTCCAGGTAAGTCTTGTTTTATCTATACACAAAGCTAAATATTTTTATACCAACTTTTATGATGTCTCCAGATTTTGCCCATAAATTGCCCAAAGGCAAAGAGGCCCTTCACAAAGCAAGTAGTAAGTACTTTGGTTCAATGTAGAATTCAAAATCCACATTTATCCAATTTCATGTGGTATAAAGCAAGAAAAAGCAGCAAATCCTCACATTTCCAGAACTACCTAATGTTTGATAAATGGCTTAAATGATTAATCAAGTATTTTAGCTTTCAGTAGTTCCAAATAACTAAATAAATAAACTGGGAAGGAAATGACTTGTCTTCTTAGTTTATGGCTCCCAAACATACAACGGACGTCTTGTTTAAAAAGCACACAGGTTTTATTGCATATCAATTTCATGTATAAATTCTTCATAGCATTGGAAAGATTACATTTGGTATACATTGCTATTCTACAGAATTAACATCAGAGTCATATCTTTTCAATGAAATTTCTCTAAAGTACATCTGCAATAATCACAAGCATCAAAAGAACTGCAATTTCAGAATTGTTCAATATTATTCTACAATCCTTTATTGTTTTTCATTATGTCTTCTCCCAAAAGTCTTTTCTATGTCTTTCAGAACCACCTGCCCGAACATTGTAAGGCAGTCAGAACTTGAAGTCAAACCTACTAAACCTAGCCACATGTACAATAAGTGCATCTACGGATTTATTTATTTTTTTGTTTTCATTTTTTTTCCTCATTTTTTGATTTGATACACATTTCACAAATGGACATCATTATGACTGCTAAACACGTCATGCACAATAACTTTTTTTGTTTGTTTTCAATAAACATAACAGAGGCGATATACAACTCAGATTTAAACAAAACAAGCACCATCCATTTAAACCCATATTTTTCAATGATTTTTTTTTCTTCAGACAAATGCACCATTGTTTTTCATTCTTTAAAATACTATACAGTTAAAAAGAAACAATGTATATTTTTACTTTCTCCTGTAACAGTGGGGGCAAACAGCAACCATGTTCTATTATGCTGAAACATATTTCAGTGACCATCTGCCAGGCTGAAGTTGGCAAAATGGAAAAAAAAACTTCAATGCCTTCAATTCCTTTGCTTTACACAGCGCGTACTTATTACAGTAGTCCATGACATGAATTACTACATATAGTCAACCTAAAAACTCAGTGACCCAAGTCTTTACATTTTGTAACCACAAGTTGTAAAACAACGTGTTTACTGTGAATGGAATCTCATTCAGTAGAATTACAAAAAGACTTCTGTCTTTAGAAAAAATGAGATGATGCAGCAGTCCGAGCATCACACTACCACCTGCTGTCGTGAAGAAAAATTACAGTGCTTATGTCGTTCTTAACTCTCCGTGTTGAGCACAGCTTGCCCATCTATTGAAACCAGTCGGAAAATGCATTTGTGTTCTAGAGACCTAAGCCTGATCAATTTATGGCTTGGACCCAGTATGGTTTAAGTGCTAGTTTGAAAATACAGCATCAGGCCTAGTTCTGAAAGTCCCAGTTTGCAGGGAGGAACAGTGATCAACAATGCTCGCCTCCTGCAGCTATCTACAGTACATTACTCTCCATGACACAGCTACCTTGTAGACCACATGGAATGAGTCTTCAGTATGATCTCAGAAGAACAACAGGGAATCCAAGTAATTATCAAGTGTTTCGGTTTTCCCTGTCCAGAATCAACAAGACAGTTTTTTTTAAACATGTGATAGACCGCCCAGCAGATTTATGATATCCATTTTTAATACTATCTGGATTAGTTTGCTCTCTTCTTTTGGTTTTGGTTTCAGTCCTTTGCCTTTCTTCTTGCATAACCAGCAATTCTGTCATGTTCATGCATGTGTGTTTTAGACTTTTGGACCGTGTAATATTGGACAACTCATTGCAAAAAAAGAATTTTCATTGGTTACACTACACATATTGAATTTTAAACAGAAGGGGAAAAAATGGAAGTTGATGTTGCAGAAAGTAGTCAGATTCAATTGTGTGACAACGTAATGCCCTTTTTCTGACATTCATAGTGAAAGGTGTCCAAGTTTGCTCCCCCCTATAATACTTGAATCAATTGGAACAAGACACATTCAGCATACTGGGTAAAATGGTTGAATTGAAACAAGAAAGGAAAAAAAAAGACTAAACACTGCAGGACGTTTCAATGCCAAATAAGTTCTAAAACTAACTACAGCTATCTTTCACTATAAATAAAAACAATTAATTTCATGGGTTCTTTCCATTTTGGCACACTAACCCATCAAAACCAGAGATTCAGAATCCCCTTCATCTTCTGACAGGCGTTCATTCCTTCAGCAATGAGAAAAGAGGGATAAAATGACTTTTTTCTTCATTTTCACTCCTCCAGTCATGACGAAACAACCAAAAATAAATACATACACACACTTCTGAAATCAAATATATAAGCGCGTAATAAGAAAAAAAAAAACTATGACAGCAAATGCAAGCCCCTTGGAAATGAAATGATTGTCAGAGAACAAAACATTTTCTATGGGTTATTTGGCACATACCACTCATGCTATGAACATCTAGGTTATTTTGTACATCATATGACAATATCATACAATTTTGGTCCTTCTCTAAAATAATTATATTAACAATTTAGCACTGTGGTGCCTACAAAGAAACAATACTGTGGTATCTAAGAGGAAAGAAAGTAAATAAAATTAACAAATGATGATGAAATAAGCAAGCAGAGAAAGACTTTCCTCATTTTTTTTAGTATGATTTCAATTCATTTTCAGCGTGATCAAATTGAGTAACCAATTACGATGGCTAGTGGCCCAGATAGCTCAATAAAAAGCACATTTGAACATCATTCTCCGTGTAATCATTCAAAAATCAACAGTCTACAGGATCTGTCAGTTCTGTAAGTAACATGTGGGGCTATTGTTGATTCTGCCGCAATAACTGAAATAATGTCAGCGAATGAGTCACCCATGTCTGGTAGGGAAACCTGGAGACAGTTGTGTGCACACACCCACTGTGTTCCTGGTGAAACAGTGCCACCTTGTGGACATGCAGTGCCAATGCAGTGCTGAGGCTGCAACGTTTGTAGTAGGCGGTGTACACAGACTTTAGAGACATGTCAGTCATTAAGTGTCTTCATGAGAGCCTCCTGCAGGGTCTCTGTGATGCTGCAGTGAGCCTTGTGCACTTGGGGAGGATCAGAGTAATGCAGAGTTTCAATGCTGTTGAGAAGCATTCATCAGGTCCTTCACATCAACAGGAGCTTAGCAGTGCTTTCTCTTTGACAGAGTCTTGCCTGGGGATAATCTTTCCCCTCCGCTCTCTCTCTCTCTCATACACAAACGCACACACAAACAAACAAATAAACACACACATATTCACACAAACTCACTCTTTCTATCTTGAATGTATGTGACAATGAATTCCTCTGCGGCCTCCATGTTCCTTCCGCTACACATGTCCAGTCAGTTCTCTTGTTTCTATCCGTTTGCGAGACTAATGTTCCTCCTACTCTTCCTCCCACCTTTCTCTCTCTCTTTCTCTTGCCTAGATGTGGTTGAGTGGGTGAAAGCTGCTCGTCTCAGACGGTCCGCCTCCCATGCTCAGCCAAGCGTCCAGAGAGTTCTGGGAGGGCGCGTGCAAAGGGTTGTTCTCCGAGAGAGACAGCATCATTGCATAAGCCTGCGCAAGAAGACAGGGGACTTTTAATGTGAGGAAACTGCATGGTTAAACACAGAAACACTTGTTAAATAGCATTTCTCTTTGTGTAATTACCTGTAAGGAAAGTAAAGGATGATTTCAGGTTTCATTGTTAAGCATAAGACTGTCTCACCACATGTTGCTGTAGCATTGTTAACATATTCACAATATCCTTTAATTTCTTGACACTATACTTTGTATTGAGGACTGAATATGACAAAAAAAGACACTAGCAGTTTACAGGTAATATGTTAGTAAGTTAAGTAAGAAGAAAAGATGCGACAAAGTAGGGCAAAAAGTACAGTTTCAGCTCTTGAAAATACGTAAGGATCCATCTCATCCCACATCTCCGTATCCACTGACTGTATTTCATCATTGCTCCTGTCTTATTCGAATATGTCTTTTTTGTGTCCCTCCCTCTTTAACACGGACATCCAAAAGCCAGTCACATACCTGGGTTTTAGCCTGCCTGTACAAAGTCTCTTTCAATGCCTCAGACTCTAGTGAAGTGTTAAATATGTCTTTAACATCAAAGGGTTGCTCGTCACTGGCTGCTTTACGCAAACCATCCAGGCTCTTGGGAAAGCTGGGCAGACCCTCCAGGTCCAAGAGAGAGCCCTCCTCCTCTATACACCTGCACACCGGGGCATGGGTGGATGGCAGAAAGAGGGGCAGGTATGGATGGATGGAAAGATAGACATAAGGATGGGACAGATGGACAGTTTTAAAGGATGATGTTAAAGAAGATGGTAATGTGAAGTGAGGAGAAAAGGAGAGGTATGATTAATAAAAGGGATAGACAGGCAGAAAGAAGAAAATGGGTTGAAAAGTAGAAGAAGCTGACCTGACATAAGCTAAAGGGACACAGGTTTTTCACTGTTTTGTTCAATTTTTGAGCCTCTGTCCTTCTTAGTGTTTAGTATTGGCATTGGTTAGAATGAAAGTAGGAATTAGGAGAAGAAGCTTCTGTTAAAAATTGTGTTAATAGATAAAATATTTGATGTGTGGCTGTTTAAGTTTAGATTTTAGGTGTTATTTAACCCTGATCTTCTGCAAAGTGAACAAGAATGAATACCTGCGAGTGTGTTCATAGCTCATTGCTAACGGAGCCGTCTCGTCCTCTTCCTCGTCCTCCTCATACACTCCCGTCGTGACCGGAGACGGGGACTCGGGCGCTTCATCGTGCGACTTCTCCGTCAGGCTGCCTTCCTCCTCCTCTTCGTCGTCGCCCTCCACTTCCTCCTCTTCCTCCTCCATCCCCTGGAGGCCGAGCTTGGAGTTGGACAAACTGTGGCTGGGCGGGCGCTCCTCCTCGGGCTGGTCTGACCTGTAGAGGAATCAAAGTGTTCAAATGGAGAGGAAAGGTAAGAAATAGTGACACTCAGGTAAAGAATAAGGTATGTAGAGCATCGATGTTGTTATATCTGTCCTGTTTGTGGTGCTGCATATTCTTTGTGAGGAAAAACAAGGTTACAAGAGCATAAAACAAAGTTTCTACAATTGTGAATTAGGGATGGACCGATTATTAATGCCAATGTGGCATTTTTCCGATTTACAGTATTGTTATCTTTATTGGTCAATTATTGATCACTTAGATGTGCTACTTCAGGTCTGATGCTGACACCTCTCTCTGTCTGTCGTAACTCTGTGGTCTCAGAAATGTCTAAGTAGAGGCTAAAAACTGAACAAGAAACAGAAGCTGTTGCCTACAAATATAGCTGCAGAAGACAAACTCGTTAATCTCAGTCGATCCCACATAAACAGCATCTTAATTTAATCACTCCTATTTCTATTTTACATATTCAGTTATAGTCTTAATAATGAAGAAGCCTAGTTGTGAATGATTGGTTCCAAATATTGGTTACTGGCCTTTCTTTATTACAAATAATCGACACTGGTATCAGCCCTGAAAAACTCATATCGGTTAATCCCTGTTATGAATAGCATCTGAAGTTGTCTCCTAGCTTTCACAAGAAGTGCATATGAGTGCTAGCAGTCAACCCAGCCAATCAGGATTGGCCTAAGGAGAATGTACTGCAACTGTGAATCATGGGTAGTGTAGTAGCCAGAGTTTAGAGAGCAAGAAGAGTATAGGAGCCAATTAGGAGAGTATATCTTCATGGTTCTACTGCATCATTTTTTTAAATTGTATTTTATACAAACTGTCTCTCATGAACCCACAGGCCTCATTCGCTAATTTAAATCTTTTTATTGTTTACCAACAATGTTCAAAATGTGAGAAGGACTTCTTGTAGTTTCAGTGTTGTGTCCAGTCTGGAGCTGGGTGGCTTTCACCAATTTCCTAACCATCTTAGAGCATGACTCATCACCGGCAGAGAGAGAAACATAAATAATCTGATGACAGCACACACAGTCCAACTCCAGCGTCCACACAAACAACATGGGCGCTGACAGTCGGCCTGGAGCACTTTTCAAACCGCCCACAGATGATTAATTGGCTAAGCTCCTCGCAAACAGAGCAGGAGATGGTCTGCTTCAGCCCGACTGCTCTACGCTCTGTAATGGTGGAACATAGTTTGAAGGAAGACGATGGCTCGGGCTGCAAACAGGCTATCAGCACGCTACCATTACGACCTGCCATCTGTACATTTTCCAGCCTGCACCCCAACGCCCCACTCCCTCTCCATCGCCCCCCCAGACCACGATGTCATGGCTCATGATATCATTTCCTTTGGGATGGCAAATTTACCCTTTCCATTTTTTTGCCACACAGCGGACATTTATCAAATCGGACAGGGTTACCTCTGGGAAGGGGTGCACAGGGACAGGATTGGGTCACACAGAGTGGGTGGGTGAATATGCGGGTAGAGGGACTTTGAGGGGGGAGAAAAAAAAAGTTCTTCTCTTTCAATCTAGATTAAATATCACCATAATCAAATTGCAGAGCTGGTTGGCGGGGGAAAAGTCCATGCCTGCGAATGGAGAAAGAAGCGTAGACATAGGGGGCCCTGGGTTTTGTCATTTAGTCTAAACACGTCAGCTGGGTGTTTGTGTTAGCGGGCTGGGGGTATGGGTACAGCGGGTGGATGGGGGAAGAGCTCAATCATCAGTGGATCTCCTAGATAAATGCCTCAACCTGAGTCCCCCCTCAGGGTCCAAACTGCCAGCTATTGTAGCCCAGACAGGGAAGCAGCTCCAACTGTAGTTTTCATCCAAACCATAAAGCCCATGCCTGAGACAGATAGTCCTTAAACACTATGCTGCTGGAAATATCTGCGCACATCTACACCCGCTAACTTTTTGTTGTTCACACCAGTGCTGCCTCAGCATCTCCAGCATCCTCGCTTGGAAAAAGGTCAAAGTTTTCATGTGAAAACAAAAAAGTTACCAGGCACTTTTATGTTGACTGGCTAAGATGGTGAAAAGAGACTTTTTTTTTTGAAAGGGGAGAAACTGTGTTGCGAGGGCGGTTAAGAGTGATTACAGATAGTCGTCCATGAATGTGTGTTTGTGTTCAGCGTTTGACTTCAGTCACTCACGGGGAGAATAAACAGCGGGCTGTCTGGTGGGAGGACAGAAAGCATAACACTTAGTCTGAATTACAGATATTAAAATGTCAAGCCGGCTTGTTGTGGATGAGACTCAGTATTGATCCCAGATGGCAGAGGGGCTAAATTGCCACTGGGTCTGCTGGCCATAATGCGTGCTGACAACAGGGAGTGGGGGGATGATGGAGGAAGAGGCAGGCAGAAAGTGAGACTACCAGAAAGGAATTCACATCAAGAACGAGAGAGATGAAGAGTGAATAGAGACAGGAAAAGAGGGCAAGCTACTGGCTGAAAGAGAAGAAACATTTCAACCTCCTTCTCGCC
Source organism: Dascyllus trimaculatus (assembly GCA_024666655.1). Classification (NCBI taxonomy): domain Eukaryota; kingdom Metazoa; phylum Chordata; class Actinopteri; family Pomacentridae; genus Dascyllus; species Dascyllus trimaculatus. Next base: position 24,109,023 of record CM045452.1, read on the forward strand.
TGAAACCACGGAATCTTCAAATAAACTGAGCTGGTAACACTAAAAGCATTTCAGGACTTAAGCAGGACGCTGACCTTTTCATTCACTGGTGGCTATTAGGTTTTAGAAATAGACATTTTCATCAGTACGAAAAAAAACATATAAGATTAACACTCCTGCTAATGTTAATGGAGCAAACATTACAGGTCTGCACAAAGACTTGACAAAGTTTTAGACACAAACTGGGAGGATTTTAATGGTTAAATGGCTTTTACTGGAAGAGGGGCAACACAAAAACTGCAAACTGTGTTCCAGGTTCATACTATAGTGTGTTGAAAATGCAAAGGTGATAAAAAAATCTATTCAAAGTGATCAGCATGTATAATAACATCACCTAAAGAAACCTAATGGACCAGGATTATTTTCTAAACTCAGCTCACATTTTAGGAGCTTTTCCAGGAGCATTTTCAGCAGCTATGCATCATGTTTTTCACATTTTTATGATGCATAGCTACTTTTTCAGCACCTGTGCATCGTATTACAAAGTGAACTCAACTAAAACACCTCTTTGAGTGGTACGTTATCCTTAAAAGAAGCATTTGGTGTTATCTTTGCTACATTTAACAAACAATGGCCTATACCTATCACAGTTAGCGTGAGTACAATTAGTGTGTCGGATGCACAGTAACGGTAGCATGAATCGATTCAAGTGGTGATATTTGCTAAGCATGTTCAAGCCACTAGAGAGCACTGTGCACCAAGTGTTAGCATACACGCTGCTGATTACACACAGAAGGAGGGGAGTACAAATGCTCATTTTAGTCGAACAAACTTTTTGTGTGTTTCCCTGCATTCCCATATCCATGACTAGTTATCCTGATAAGTATCACAAAGTTCTTGAGGACATTTAACAAGTTCTTTCTGCTTTGGTTAGGATTAGCGTTAGATTTATGATGAAGTCAGGTGAGAATTAGAGCTTGGCACCAACAGCAGAATCAGTCTTGTGGTTCAAATGTAATCACTGAGGGTTCTTTGCAAAAAAAAATAAAAAATCCTTAAAGCAAAAGGGATCCATGTTTTCGTCTTACCTCTTATCCGTGGAGCTGGAGGCCTGGTTCATCTCACTGTTGGAAATGAAGTTGCGGATTTCTGAGAAGTATGAGTCCTCCTTCTCGTCTAAAAGTGCATGATTGTCTGGCTCTGAGTTTGGCGAGGAGATGGTGGTTCCTAAGTTGGAAAGCATCCCGGACTGTTGGCTCACTGTTGGGGGAAAGCATGCAGACATACGCATCCACCAGCATAAACACATGGACATGCACACCAGCCACACACACACACACACACACACAACCAAATACACAAGCATGATTAGTTTGATGATCATCAGACACACATAACAAGGTTTATGGGAAATGCAGAATTATTTAATATTTAAGTTTCACATTGTAATACATATTGGAAAGCTGACATTGTGCTTCTTTTTGGTTTTCAAAGTGAATTTTTTGACAAATGGTAATATGTTTAAGGAATTTTGGGAAAGATATACAGTGGCAAAAGAAACAAGTAAAGCCTTGGAGAATTCAGACAGAAAGAAAACAATTTGTGACTTTCCTGCATATTTATTACACAACCCTCTTGTGAAACATATAGAGGAATAGCACAGACATACTGTTAACTGAGGAAAATCCTATACTGTTAACTTTTTTTTGTGTATTTGCCATTTCAAATCTTGAAAATGAAAAGGACTTATATTAAGGTGTAAAAATCAGTTTACATCTATTTTGTCTTTTTCTTTCTTTTTTAAATCAATTTCGCACTTCTGTCAGCGTATGTCAGCAGGTAGATGTTAAACATTCACATACACTGACATAGAAGAGTCTTCCACAGTCTTCTGTTGTTGGTCGATGTGTAGTCAAACTCAAAACTTACTTTAGTCTTTGTATTTCGGTTGCATTCAAGACTATTCTCCCACTGTGTTGTAGTATTTCTGTTCTCTCTTGCACAGATTTTGCAACATTGCTCTTGGAAGAGTCACAGTGGTATTTAACTGGAAATTATGGTGTCACTTACAAAGTACACAAATAGTCGTGTTTGTGCTTTTGAATAAAAAGACAGATAATGTCCCCCAAATATAGTGTTTTGCCAGCAAGAGCCAGTCAGTGGTTTCTCAGTCTGTATCGTGTGGATTACACTGGAAGGTTTTAGCAGATGCTGTTGCATACTTTAATTTGACTCAGAGTTAGGGATCAGTGTTGCAATCAAGGCTTCATCATAAAACAAAACATCGGATGACTCTCACAAGGAACTTGTTTATGAGTTAGTGTAATTCTTAAAAAATGTTACCACAACTGTGAAGCATGGATCACTTGAAAGTTCAAAACTTAAATATGCGATTATTCACTTCTATGCTGGACATGGTAAGGCTGTTTTTGGAAATGGAGTAGGAAAGCCAACTGTGAATCCTTTAATTAGGTAGTTCCCGTCTTTAAATCATTTGCAGCACAAAACTAAATGTTTATTGAGGTTTATGATTTAAAATTTTCCAAATGGGTAATGTGAGCCATTCATTTAAACGTCTGTTAACTTAACAGTCCCCGTTTATTAACTACATTTCAGTTCACACAGCCTTAATTTGTTTTTGTTTCATAGAAAACAAGTGTAGATGCTGCAAACTGACCAGGAATGTTCTCATGCTCGTGCTTCTTGAGATGGCGGTCGAGGTTGGTTTGCTGACCGAAGCAGCGGTTGCACAGGTGACACTTGAAAGGTTTCTCCTTATTGTGGATGTTGCGGACGTGGCGTTGGAGATTGGATGAGATGCTGAATGAGCGGTCACAGTATTTACACCTGCCGGAGGAGAGGAGAGGGATGTAAATGTGGGCTGAAAGAGCAGCAGAGTGAGCAGGGGCTGTCCTTCTACTGGAGAGGAAGGCTGGGTCCATGGGGATTTTATTATTCACCTGCTGAGGTGAGCAAGTAACTCCTTCAGGCTCACCTTACTTGCTCAATAAGTATCAGATTTTTTTAACAAAGGAGCAAATACATTTTGGACATTTTTAGAAACACAGATAAATGAATTAATATTTTTTCCTTAAAAACAGAACAGGAATGGAATGACAGGTGTGAAAAAATAGCATTTTAAGAAGCAGACCAAAGGGAAATACATCATACATCAGTGACAGCTTCAGTGTTTATGAAGCTTTAAGACTGCATTGCATTAGAATATAATAGAATACCTGTAGGGTTGTTCGCCTGTGTGTGTCCGCAAGTGTCTGGTGAGGTTTGCTGATCGAGGGAAGATTTTCCCACAGTACCTAAAGGGGATAAAGGGGAACATGGACAGAAAAGATGGTTGAGTATCATAAACAAAATGTGTATTTTGTTGTCAATGCAATGATTTTATGAAGTTTCATGCAAATATACATGTAAACAACAGTGGAAATCTCTAACCTGCAGGCATAGCGCTCCTTGCCCTTGCGCAGGATGGCGTCTGAGAGGGAAGGTGGTGGTGAGCGGAAGTTGAACAGTGGATGGGCCGAGTGTTGCAGCGAATTGGGCGGCGCGTCCAGTTTTAGAGCGCCAAAGCTCTCTAGCTTCTCTGTCATGTTCTCCATGGCTGACATCTGGGAAGACGTCAGAAAGTAGAAAAAAAGGGGAATAGAGCACATCAGATATTTTGACAACTATCCCATTACCTTTATTAATTGCATCACATTTGTTCAACCAGAGTTTGATACTAGTTAGTGCATTAAAGGATTAATTGGAAAGAGCACATATAATGTCATATAATAATGTATGTGTGTGTTTTAAAAAGAGAAAACAATGCACTGAAAACAAAGGGATATTGTCAAAAAATGTCAAGCGAGAGAAAGAGACAAAGAGCAGAGTCCTTGAGGAAGCAGTATATCAGAGGTTAGCCTTGTTGTTTGTGCTAAAGGCACCTCCTTGACCTATAACACATTCACAAATGCTCAAGTACCATTCCTCCAGTACTCCCCTTCTTTCAACCTCAGGTTCAACCAGTGCTTTGTTCTCTACCTCTTACCTTCTGCTGCCAAAGCTGCTGTTGCAGGCCAGCAAACTGGCTAAATGAGGCATTCAAGAGCCACGATTGGAGCAGTACAATATAGTTTGTGATACCCCCAACTGATAGCCGCTTCCCTTCCCCTAGAAGCTTGTGAACAAAGGGGGCCAGTTATGTAGGAGTTTATTTGCCAAAAACAGCTTACATCCTTCCTTTTTTAGTGAATACGGGACGGGAGAGACACAGGGACAGACACTCCGTCTCGATGTGTTTATTCGCAGTCTGAGAACGGGAGCAGGGTGATTCCGTCATGAGACTGAATTAGAGGTGGCATTGTGTTTGGATCACGGGGAGGATCACAGCTGAGACGCTCCGATATGAGAAGTTTTTACATGGGAGCCTGTGAGAACTTCTTATCTGGGGCTGTTGATCAATCATGAGATGATGCCTTCAAAATGGAGCAGAGCAAATGTCTGTTTGAGCATTTGATTGTTATCATCCACTGATGAATAACATTATTTTAAGATTATGAGCACAGAGGAGCCACCGTATATTTTTGTGCTTGCAAATTGCATCTAAATCAATATTAACTAAAGGCATAACTGCTCACATATATGTGTAATGTCTTATATGCAAATGCTTAATCATGTGTAAATGTATCTGTCTGCATGTACACCAGATGTGTGTATTGCAAAGTCACAGTTGATAGAGGACACAGATTTCCAGGTCAGATTAAACCGTTTCCCCAACGAGAGCCCCCCATTCTCCTGGATACAAACACAGGATGTCCTTGATGGACACGGTGCTATTATCTAGCAAGCCAGCCAGCCACAGAGAAAAAAAACTTGGAGGGGGTTGAGTTATTAGCTGGCCTGTGAGCTCCCAGTGCATAAAACAATGCCACAACTAAGATTAGCGCGGCCAACAGAGGCAGTTTGTTACAATTCAAATGGTTATTATTCTCTCTTTTATTAATACTATCATTGCCTGTAATCAAGATTTGTAGAGGCGGGGAAGGTCTGGGGACAGTCAAACAATGTGACTGATTATCAAAGGGGCTGCGATAACAGTCTGTGTCTTCTGAAAAAGGTAGAACTGACGAGGTACACAGGCGCCATTCAGTAAACAAAGGAAGAAATCATACAGAACCCTTGAGAAAATAACATCAACACTGTGGAATGATGGCGCGTAGGGCCCTATCAATTCAGGTTGCAGCAGCGTGGGAGGCAGGAGTGAGGTATTTTCACATAATACATAGCTTGAAAATAATAGTCAATACCATCTGGGAATAATCAGCCTGTATGCAATACCTGGAGGTCAATTCCCCTGTTTGGTGTTCCCTTGCTATAGTTTTTGTTTAAAGTGCATGTATCATTTACTGTTTCTACACAAGATTACATCAAGTGCCGTCCTTGGTTTTGAATTGTGTATGTGTGTGAATTCTACCTGTGGATGGAAGAGGGGCGGCGAGGGCCTGAGGAACTTCTCCTTCAGAGCTCCTACGGGGTCGAGTAGCTTCCTCTTTTCCACCCTGCTGGACCGACAACAAGGCAGAGGGTTACGTACCAAGGTCAGAGTTCATCTGAAACCTCCAAACTCACACTTATCACCAATCTTCTTGAATGCTTGCACATGAAAGCTTTGGTGCTGATGATGTGAGATAAGAAGCTTCTGGCCTAATCGGGGTTGAAATACCTGTATATAGGGTCCATGAAGAATGCCGATGGCTTGGCGTAGTGCAGGGGTGGCGGCTGGTGTGGCTGTGCCTGCTGGTGCTGGGTGATGGAGGATTGGTGTAACGACTGGGAATGGGGGTGTGGGAAACCAGATGGGGATTCGTCCTTGACGGAGACCCCCTTTCCGATTCCATAGATGTGGTTCTTTCGATTTTGTGGCTCAGCTGGCACGCCATTATGACCACTTCGGCTCCGGCTGCCAATGCTGAGGTCCAATGGCTGTTCTTCACTGCTTGATATTGCTAAAGGTCCACTACTGTTTCCACTACTACTGTTGGGGTTTGAGGGGTTTGTTGGAGTTGGAGGAGCTAACTTAGCCTCCTTGGGTCTTGTGGTGAGATCAAATGGTGTCTCCCCTGTGGGAGCAGGAGCTGCAGGGGAGCTGGGAACCATCTTATGCAGTTGTTCTCGAGGTGACTTGGGCTCTGCCTTAAAGAACATGCTAGGATTGAGAGCACCTCGATCAGCGCCGAACGGATAGAGTGAGTTGTGGAAGTTGGGCAGGAACTGAAAGGGAAACATGGAATGGTAGGGCAGTGGACCCATCTTCTTCTCCTGATGAAGCCCAATCAAACCTGGACCAAAGTATTTCTCAGCAATAGAAGCAATGGCTTTGATGGAATCAGTGGTAGCTGCATTGGCATTTGTTGTGGTGGTGGGTGGGAGAGCTTGTTCATCAGGCGGAGGGAAGAAGGAGTGTTGGGATGATGCAGAAGCAAGAAATGGACGATCAATAGAGAGGTTCCCTGAACTAGACATGGCTGATATCAACGCACTGTTCGTGTCTTCTAACTGGTGGCCTTCTTGACTTGACACAGTGCCAGATGGCTTCCTTCTTTTACCACTTCGCTCACGTTCACTCTCTCCGTCGCTGTCTAGGTCAGAACCATCACCTGAAGCAGTACCAGTGGTGGTGTCCAAATCCGTCCCACTCGTGGTATTAACATCTTCAAGGTCACTACCGTCAGACATGTCGGCCATCTTAGATTTTGGCTTGGCTTCTCCACTAGAAGACAAATCCAGTTTGTTTTCTTTCTCCTTGTCTTCCAGCTGATTCAAACTGTTAACTCCATTGCTGTTTGTGGAACTAACCAGAGACAGTGGAGGGGCATCTAAGGGACTCCTAGGCAACTTTACCTCCTGACTGCTGCCGCCCAGCGGGCTCTTTATCAACGGACTTGCCGGTAATAAAGGCGGTCGTGGATACAGCGATGGAGGAAAGATACCTGGGAAACCATGTGGGAGGGACGGGAAACCATGGGGTCCTGGGGAGAAGGGCAAGCCAGCATGAGGATGAGGTCGAGAGGGAAAGTAGTCAGTGAAGCCTAAACCTGACTGGTTTAGGCCTGCAAGGTGGGGATGGTGGGACTTGGCCTTAGCCATGATGGGGCTGGAGCTCATGGGAATGCCAGGATTGAACATTCCTGCTGGGGAGCCGTAATGATTTTTGCCCTCACAGAAGCGACGATGCTTGTTGAGGGAGGAGGTAGTGCTGAACAACTGTCCACAGTCCTTACACTTGATCTGGGTACGGCAATCAGCGTGCATACGCTTGTGGCGGCAGAGGTTGGAGAACTGGGTGTAGGATTTGTGGCACACCTCGCCTGGGGGAGCAAAAAGATGCAGCCCATCAGGGCCTGGTTAAACCCATTTTAACACTGTCTCTAACTCTGTATACCAAATCAACAGCAACACAAACATCTTAAAGTAAACTGCTGATAAAATAGCTTTTAGAAAATGAAATACCTGCTTTCTGTTGACAAAATTAGGCACTCATTCTGCAAATGAAAACTGCCAATTCTTGATTTATGTATCTACATTTTATGTATCTCACAGACAAATAATTACTAAACACATGCTAATAGACATAAAAACACATGTCTAAGTCTTTGGCACCAAATTCAAAATTTTGTATCAACAGCTTACGTTAGCATCTTTTTCATCATTGTAAAGTTTATCTCAGTAATTTAAAGTATGTATAGGGATGTTTTCAGTTTAATGTAAAATGAGCTTATGTGAACAGGTCTAATCAGTTTTTTACAGCATATAATCAAAATTAATAGCAATAACAAATACAGTCCCTGGACCTGTGTGTTGGGTTCGAAAGATGTAAACAAGTTGGTGTACATGAAAAAAAGACACTGCACTGAAAAGTGAGTCAAATAAATTAACTGTCATGAATAAGGCAATCATCAATGTCCAAAGCTCCTACTTACAGATAAAGGGTTTGACACTGCTGTGGATGTGCTTATGCTGTTTGAGGCCTGACGAAGTGGCAAAGGTCTTGCCACATTCAGGACACGTGTGAGCGCGAGCTCCCACGTGCTGGGAGCGGATGTGGCGCTGAAGGTTGCTGGGATCTGTGAACACCTGCAATTTTACATTAAAAAGCATTTAAAAACACATAAGCTTAAATACATTTGCTATCCTTAGCACTGTTAATGAAAATACACATCTCTTTAAGGTACAGTGTGTTGCACTTTCAGAATTACTAAATGTCCAGAACCATTATGAATGAAGCCTGAGAAACAAAAACAAATAAAACCTGTGTGTTCTGTGCCCAACTTACGTGCCGGGTATGCTGTACCTTATCACAGTTTTCACACTCAAAGCGCTTGCCACTGTCATGTGACATCTGGTGACGGATGAGGTTGGACTTCCAGTTGAAGGCTTTGGGGCACTGGTCACACTTGTACTCCCTTTCCTCTGTATGGACTATCATGTGTTGGCCCAGACTTGAAGAAAGAGCAGGGTCATCAGTGAAATCATCAATCAAAAATCTATGTGATTTTTACTGAAGTGTGGCGGGAAATTGTCTGTGTACCTGTACTCATTTGGAAAGATCTTCTCACAGTCTTTACACTCGTGGACGGGTTCGTCGCTGTCCTCTCGCTCCTGTTTGAAGTCCTCCCTCAACGTGTCAAAGATGGAGCCAGCACTGGAGCACGAATACTTCTGATGCCGTCGCAGTTCAAGCGTCGAGGAGAACAGCTCATCACAGTCTTCACAGCGGTACATCTGCTCGTCTGCACACACACACACACACACACACACACACACACACACACACAGATTTATTTAGCCAGCTCACTGAAATATTTAACTGCTTGTAACACACTCTACACAGTTTAGATGAATAATACATGACATTTTTACATGATCTAGTTTGATATTAGTAGTGTAACAATCAATTGTAATGTGCAGAATTCTTTGTCTATGTCAAAGCTTTCAAATCTCAAATGGATGGTATTGCAAAATTTTAAATAACAGGGTGTTTTGAAATTAAAAAAAAGTAATTCAATTTTTATACAAGCAAATGTATGTCAAATTGAGCACAAATGTCAAATACGGAGTAAAATTCTCAAAGTTTCTCTTTGTATTAGATATATATAAAGACTTTTATTATGGTAAACTTGTCAACATTTTAAGAAGAAATTACCTTCTACAATTTATGAATGACATTTAGTTGTGAACTGGATTTTAATGCATGCATTTATCAAAGTCAAGATGATATTAACTTAATTGCACAAAGAAAGCAACTAAGTGTCGATTTGCATCTTAGTATTTATTAACTCCTATAAGCTGCATATCCGCACAGATGCAGAAACAATTATCCAACTGCAGAAAAATATAAAAGTGGTTGATATTATTCAGCAAGACAGGGAATATATTCCTATCTTGTGGTTTAGTTACAGCTACATGGACCGGTTGTACAAATGATAAAGGCAACAACCCCGTCATTGACATCCACATAAAATGGAAATCAATTAGCAGTGAAATGTGGCCTTCATTAACACGCTTAATTACTTGTTAAAGCAAGTGTTTTGCTTGAGAATGGAGGTGTAATAGCACACAGGGGAAACAATACGGGCTGGTCTTCCCCTTCCATGTTTGATAACCTTTACAATACTTCTCACCAACAAGGTCAAATGCATAAAACTTGGACCAGCTTTTTCAATAGCAAGTTCCTGAGTCAGACGCCAAGTTCAACAGATCAGGGGAAAGCCCAGCGGAGTGTCTTTGTGCGCACGCATAAATGTGTGTGTCTGTGTGTGAGCGTGCTTGTGTTAACTGTGGACATTTTCCAAAATGAGCCACAAGGAACAGAGGTAAGCAGGGGCACGGTGGCGCCAACCCCATGGTGATTTTAGCGCCAACCTGCCATACCCTCCTTGCCGTGACCCAAGCAGCCGACGCCTGACTCGCTTCCCCTCCTCCCCAGGTGTCCCAACACCCATCCATCAATTCAAGCCGCGCTAAATGAGTTTATCCAAAATGACTTACAGCGCACGGCTCACCTGTTTTCTACTGCATGTGACCGTTTATCCAGCTGGAACTTCTTGGACACATTAAAAGGGCATTAGTGTAGCAACATCAATGTGTCTAACCTTGGGGAGAAGGATAAATGACCTTCTGCTCATTGGACCATTACGCTGAGCTCAAATACTAAACTAACTAGCTTGCTTTGACACCAGCGTGTGCACATATTTTACCGTGGTTGTGATTTGCTCTCAAACATCTTAACACTCAGATAAATTTTGCATGCCACCGTTAAGAGTGGAAAATGTTTGTGCAGAAAAAAAACACATGGTTCATGAACAACTACAATAAATTTAGCTGAATTTTTTGTTAAAGTTAAAACTTTAATAAATGAAAGGAAGTGTCTGGGAGGACACTCAGACGTGCATGTAAGAGAGGATGCACACAAACAAAGGTGAATGTGTATCGGCGTGCCTGTGTTTTTTCAGTTAGTCTGGTCTGGGCGGCTGAGCTGGGGTGCGGTGGGGTAGGAGGGTTATAAAGTGGAGACTAATAGCTCTCTGGGAGACGAAGGGAGGCACAATTATGTGCAGTTTAGCAGCTAATCTGGGAGCATGGGTGAGGTCTCAGGGGACTCCTCAAGTCCTCTACTTCAAATTCCTTCTCCGATAAGCCAGACACAGAGAGCCGGGCTGCACTGCCAAGCTGCCGCTCAGCCCTGACTACCTTTCTCTCTCTCCCACCCACACAAATGCACCGAGACAAGAACACAAAACAGACGCTATCATCCCCACAGTGGGTGGACTTTGTCCCTCTCTGTCCTCCTCTCGTCATGTTTTTCTGTCTCTCTTGCTCACCTCCCAAATAAGCATCTTTAAACCAACTATAGTGCATTTTTCATTCTTCTCTCACCAACACACAAAGCCAAATACTTTGGCTATAACACACACATTTTGGCAGGTGAATTTTTTTCTCTGTCTGCCTCCCTTCATACACAAAGATACATCGAACAAATCATTTATAAGTCTGTTTCATTTTGACACACTCCTACAACATGCCAATCTGCTTCTTTTCAATGATCCAGCTTGCTTTGAGCTCCTGTTTCCTCCTGTTCCTCTGGCATGGAGAGCTGTGCATTAACTGTACATCATGCAAGTGTGTTGGGGGGAAAAACTGGTGAGCAGCAGAACATCTCACGAACATCTTGTTCTCCCTCCACCATTTTATAATCAATGACAAGTAACAGTAATCAGATTTTTCTTCATCTGTGGTTCCAGAACGACTGGAAACACAACAAAACAATGTTACCTGACAACAGCACTTCGCCACAATAAGTCCAAGATGTTTCAAGAAATGTGAGCGGAACTACGGCCCCTTTTCCGCCTAAGTGAAGTTTGAAACAAAAGCCCAGGTCTACGGCAAGCAGCTGTCCAAGTTAGATTATGAGATAAAATATTAGATATATTCGGTCTGACGTATGGAGGCACGGCTGGAAGGTAGCGAGCTCAGTGAGTCAGGTTACTCAGTCGGGGAGGAGAAGGGCGGGTGAGAGCACCTAAAAATGTGACGCACTTTGAAATGTGAGCCAATTTGCAGACACAGTGTACAGCAAGGTGTAGCAGAGCACTTAACACAAAGATCAAATTAAAATGCACAGATAGATAGATAGATAGATAAATAGATAGATAGATAGATAGATAGATAGATAGATAGATAGATAGATAGATAGATAGATAGATAGATAATTGCCATTGTTGAACAGCAAATTAAAATAACACCAAGCAACATAAATAGATTTGATCAAGTTATTTTGTTCTTTCTTTCTTTCATTAAAAAATATTTATTCTCAATCACCAAATACACATAAAATCTACATTGGATGCACCAAAAGATGCCTGACAGATAGAATTAATGAAGAGAAATATATTATCAAAATTACAAATTTGGATTCTTCTATGGCACCACATTTTTCTGACATGTTTCTTGGAGTAGAAGGAACAAAAGAAGGGCTCACTGTCTAAAAAAACAGCATAAAAGGGAAGAATGTAGGATTTTTGAATCACATTCTAATATATTCAGCTTTGAATGAAGAAGAAGATTATAAAACCTCTTTAGAAACCCTTCCTGTGAATAAACCTACTGATTGGACAACACTATTTGGAGGTATAGCACTTTTAATATTCAAAAAATATATGTTTTATCTATTTTCATGCAAAATGCTCTATTTTCTATGCCTTTTGGAATATGGTTACTCCACTGTTGCTTTTTTTAAAAAAAAAAAGAAGAATACAGGTGTAAATGATCTGCTTTGCGCCTTGAAGAGGACCCGGTTTGCAGGTCTGCCGACTAAATAAGTCTCCTCTTGTTGCTCAGCCAAAGAACGCTCTCCTTTCTTTGCTTCCATAACGTGTTGGTAATGATATGCATGGCTACCGAATAATTTCTGTTTGATCTCAGCTTTCCGTGAGCAGAAAATTTCTGCTCGCACTGGATGGAATATGACAAGTGCCAATTGACGCCCTAATACAGCATTTCAGGCAGAGAGGCCCCAATACATCTTAGCATTGTAAAAAAAAAAAAAAAGAGCGCACAATTCAGAGCAGACTCTTACAAGTATCCTTCGTTACTGCCAGGCCTATTCTAAATGACAGCTCAAAAAAAACCCGGCTTTTCCACCGTGTGCTTTAATGCGGGATTTAATTCCATCCTGGAAATTTATGGTTCGAATAATTCATATTTTCTTGAGGAGGAAAGAAGGGGGAAAGACATTCTTGGAGGGAGAGATGGTGTCTGTTCCCCCGTTATGGGAGCGGGTTGGCCGCGAACGCAGCCCAGGATGCAGGTTGGAGTTTGTTTAAAATGTGCGCTAATGACGCGCATTAATCTTACCTTGTAGGTTGGGTGCCATGGATCCCTCGGGGAAAATACCGTCCTTCATATACACTAAAAGCTCCTCCCCTGCTTCAATGTCCCGGACAGCTTTATAATAAATCTGAGGAGGGAGAGAGAAGGAAAGAGGGAGACTTTAATTTAAGGTCAAGATGGAATTAATAAGTCTGGGGCTCTTATTGTCGCAGGTACAGGAAGAGCCTGTGTTGAAACTGATAACATATTTGAAATATTAAATTTTAAAAAACCGCAATGAATGTCTTAAATAAGCCACATTATTCAGGACACTATTTTCTTCAGAATTGTGAACAATATTTCACAATGTAACACAAATTAAAATTTCGTCCACTAAAGGCTATTTTAATACATTTTACGCACAAGCATTTGTTTTATTCCACATTTACGCACACTTTAAGAAATAAACAAAACGAATTAAATATATAAAATCTCCTTACAGATCAATTCAAATACAACAAAATGCAGATCTGCGTTGATACAAACTAGCATTTAAAAATTATATCTTTTAAAAAGAAAAGAAATGCAGACGAAATCCAGACCATGCAAATGTCGCTCTGAAAGGAAAGTGACACCAAAATGAACCCAGCTGCTCCTGTGCGTTTTTTTTAAATTTAGCTGCAGCAAACCTGGAAATGCCAGCTCCTTATCTGCACACAACAAACAGTTTTATTGCAGTAATTTAACTTGTGTGATCTGACATTAATTTCTGATTGATTTTTTATTTCTGTTTTTTTACGTGGTAACGGCGTTAAAATGATGACACAATTCGAGGCCATCCAGAGCCGAGGCCTCATCAAGTGTTTGTCGAACATCTGCCAACCAAACTGGGCTCACTCAAACAAATGTGATCAAAAAAATAAATCATTGAACTGGGTCACAATTGACGTTAATAATCTCCCTTTTTTTTTAAAAAAAATACACAAAACACATTAGGTTGCAGCTTCGTGCACCTCAATGTGCCACAGCGCAACCACTCTCAGCTGCACACTGAGGAGGGTGATGCCTGGACGCATGGGGGCGCTCTGCACCAAGTCAACAATGTCCCCACAACAAGGAAGGCAGCTACACTCTATCATACACACAGACTCATACACACAAACATACAGAAAGGCTGGTGAAACTAACTTCCAAGACTTAGTGCTCTGAAGATGGGAGAGGAGACAAGAAGCAAAGGCCTAAAATCAATAAAAATATTAAGTATTATTGTTATTGTTATTATTAGTATTAATGCTATTATAATACGAAGTGTTTAGAACAATTCGGCTACACTAAACAACCGCCTCTCTACACTTTTTTTTCGACCTGACCTTTCTTTTCTCCGTGAGTCGGAAGAGTTCCGAAAGTTGCGCGGCGCTGCGGAGAGCCTCCAGCTGCAGTAGCACTTCAGTCCCGGTGGAGTTGGCCACACAACCCATAGTAGGTCTACCGGAGACGGAGCTTGGGCGCTGGAGCGGACCGGGGGGGAAAGAGAGGGGGTCGCCGGGGCGGCCGGGAAAAAGCGCTGCTGCGGACCGGTCGGTGTCGTTTCCCTACCGGCTGGATGAAGACCGACGCGCTTCTGCCGAGCTTCTTTTACTCTCTGATCTAGTCAGTGAGCGCGTCTTTGATGAGGATGATGAGTCTCTCTCTCTCTCGCTCTCTCTCTCTCTCTCGCTCTCTTTCTTTCTGACTCTCTCTCTCTCATTAGTGATTCCCTATTGCCCCTTGGTGCTCTCTCGGTTACCCGTCGGCCACTCCTCCTCGTCTTATCTCCAGCCAAAAGGATTGAGGGATCTGCGGCGCAGACCCCTCCCCGCATCTCCGATCCCAGCCGCCACTCTTTGGCCGCATGATAAATCTATTATTGATGTAAATAATGGATAAAGCAGTCTGACAGACCTGCGCTCACCCTATCACTCACTCTATCACTCACTCTATCACTCACACACACACACACACACACACACTTTTACGCGCAGACATATTTTTACGCACAGAAAATGCAGTTCATCAATAGGCCTTTTTAATGATTTTTAAGTTCTTTCTAGATGGATTATTTCGTTTATTTGCTGGTCTGACCATAACTGCACTAACAATGTGAGAAATTTCTTCACAATTATTCGTATTAAATTCGATCAAAAATAGTTATTTGTTAAAGTTGGATGCTTTGAGATCACATTTTTAGACAACTCGTGAAAAATAAAAACATTTTTTACAGAATAGTAATTAAAATCGTTCCTTTAAAAAGCTATTAATTATTAATATCATCGTTTAATTATTCTCAATCATTTTTAATTGTTTCTGCACAGGGAAAAAAACAAAGAATTCAATATGTGAGGCACTGGAAGAAAAAACACGAGTGGCAACGTGGCAATATTTTATCTAACCTTCTCTGCAATTTTCTATGAATAATATGTCATGCAAATTATTTATTTTAAGTCTAACATGGCTTAATTTGTGATATTAATGACAAATCTTCCTCAATTTATGACAAAATTATAGATTAAAGCATGATTAGAAAAAAATCATTTTAATTAATAAAGCCCATTAATAATTAAGAGGATTTTAATATATACCTAATTCATATTTGTTGTATGTCTGCAGCATTGTGTGTGTGTGTGTGTGTGTGTGTGTGTGTGTGTGTGTGTGTGTGTTCTACAGTAAGGCCTTCACACTCTCGGACCTGTCTTGACCTCTTCCCATCTCTGTCCAGTGTTCAAGAGACAGATGCCTCATCGATCAATGCCAGCCGTAGGGCCTGCAGTAATCCCCTACTGTGGCCTCACACACACACATACACAGACACACACGGACACACACTAACACACAAACACACACCAGTCTCTATGAATTGATAGATCCATCTGGGGGTAGAAGGGGCAGATCAAACAGCGTAGGAAAGGGCTCCACTCCAAAATACAAAAGATGAAGGGTTGACAAGAAGGTGGACAAGGTTCATCTTCTCTTTAAACTCCCATCAACTACCCGCCAAACACACACACACACACACACACACACACACGCACACACACACCACTCATTGCACTCTTGTAGCCATTTCAATCACTAGATGCAACTTGGCCTTAGAAGCACTGAATGGGCTCGCTTTCACACCAGTTTTCGGCAATTGTTTGGCAATCTGAATGAATGAGAACAATTTCATTGGGGTAGACACACACACACACACACGAACACACACATGGTCACATACACACAGGAAAATGTTGATTTGTCTTTTTTTGATCAGCCATTATTTAAGAAGCCTGAATATTTTATTAGGCTGAAATTGCAAGCAGTATTATGCGAGAACAGTTGTTGGAAATGTGCATGTTTGTGTGAAAACGGACCAAGAAGAAAAGGACATGACATTGTTGTTTGCGGATGCCAACACAAAGCACAGACATGCTTATTAGTCTTGTTAGAAAATTTCTTAAACCTACAGCACCTCTAAAGAAACTGTGTCCAGAGCACCGGAAACAAATATATAAAATATTGCCAAATTATCAGAGGAGCATAAATATCTAAATTATGGATGATCATGCACACATTTGTTCATGTTACATCATTAATGACAAACAAATAAATTCTACACTTGCTTTTTAAAAGGTTACCGCCTGCATTTGAATTTGCCTGGTGTGCACATATTTCCATAAACTCATGCATTGTGCATGCTGATGCAAAAAAAAAGGAAGAAAGAAAAGAAAAGAGAAATCACTGAATGGTCTTTTAAATTATACATTTTAGCACTGAGTGGCTGTGTGTATGCGTGCACGTGTGTTTGTGAGGCATTTCTAAATAAATGATAGGGTCATACCTGTGAGCCACTACACCAAGAAACTGGCCAGACAAACAAAAGCAGTGCCCGTTTGCTGAGTACAAACAACTGCAAAACACATCAAAAAGCGACCGTGCACGTGGCCTTTTCTTGGTCCGATAATTCTCCACAATTTTCTCTGGTGCCCTGATTCTTTCTTTGACATTGTGTGGCAGTGGCAGGGGGCACTGATGTGAAAATCTTAAAAGGATTAGGCGGGTTGGTGTTGCAGCCAATTGGTGCTTGTCAATCTCAGAGGCCCCTGTGTGTTCCCTTCTCTTACTTGGTCCAAGCCCCTTTTCTCTCTATCGGTCAGACTTAATGTCTGAAGCTTAAATGGACATACTAGCCTGTCCCCTTGGTGTGACAGAGTGACAGGTGGCAGATCAAGACATGAGGACAGAGAAAGGAGACAAAGTCAGCGAGGAACAGGCGGCTAGAGACCAGAGACAGGAAGGGGAACGAGCCGTGTAGGCAGGGATTAGGAAACAAATAAGAGCGGAGTGACAGGAATGTGGAAACACACAGCCAAGTCATATGGATGCATTTGGCTACTGTCATACCGCTGTCACGTCCTATGTCATGCTCTGGTCTCATTTCATCTCATTCTTATTCTAAGTTCTCCTTTGGATGCAAATTCTGCCCTTATTTTATTATCACAGAGCACAACTGTGAGTTGTTATAATAGTCCAAATTGAAGTGAGACTGAAATGTGTGTCGAGTAATGGCAGGCTAACAGCGGCGGTATTTCATTTAAAGAAACTAGGACAAGAATCAGCAGAGCAAAAGAGGAAAAAAAAAAAGATAAACAGAAACAGAAATATGCTAATACATTGCAGCAGTAAGTTGCGGTACACACATTGCATGGGGTTAGGGTTAGGGCCTAGTTAAGCAGTTGGGGTTTTATGGGCAATGGCTGGGCATCTTTCCAAAAGTATCCGATGCCTTGCCCAGGTTTCTTCAGAGAGAGAGAGAGAGAGAGAGAGAGTGGAGTGCATGAGAAGCAAAAAGAGGGAGAAACTGCTGCCTCCACAGAAGAAGACCTAGCCTCGGATAACGGTTATTATGGAACTAGGGAGTGTCAGACTATTCTTCAGCCTCTTTACATGGGTCATTTCTTAACGGCACTGGCAACCGGCCCAGCCACGGACGCACAATAGAGCCATTCCTTGGTCATTACCAGCGCACACATTTTTCTAGCACAATGGTAAACACACACACATAGCCATACACACCATGCATGCAACCCAGCGTCTGCTATTAGTGGAAGGGAAACAATAACTGCTGGTTCCCCCTCTCGTCTCTGCCTGCAACTATTTTCTTCATATCTGGACCACTGGGACAATGTTGTCACGTCGCTCACCTGGTCTCCTGTGAGATGACAGGCGGCGAGGTTCTGCTCCTCAAATGACGGCGCGCAGCGGACGTATTTGAGCCAGCTGTTGTTGGTGGCATCCGGGCCTGTGTCCAGTGCAAACTTGACGTTGCCCATGTCGTCCACCACCTGTTGGAGAGCAACAAAGTAAGACATTAAAAAAGTATCTATTCAACAAAAAAACAGAAGCTTCAAAATCAGTTGAAATACTCATACAAATCACATTTTCCTAAGGAAGTTCTGTGCAGTTATAAAAGAGGCTCAGGAGAGTATAAACTTGCGGTGGCAGGAGTTTGATGTCATTTAACTTTAAGACATACAGAGCCAACGTGTCAGTGGGTGTTAGGGCCACCTAACCTTGTCAATCCTGACAACGAGAAGAGGAAAGAGGGGAAAGGAGGAGGGAGTAGACAAACTGTGGCTTCTTTCACTTGTCTAAAGACTTTCTCTGGCACATATTGATCACCCTTTGTAACCCCTACAGCCCCCTGAGACTCCAAGAGCGGCTCTCATGTTACCCGCTTTCACAGAGAATGAAGGTAGTGGTGAAGGAGGAAAAGGAGGAGCAGAAGAACAGAAGAGGGGCTTATTGTGAAATGAGCAGTGATGGGAAAACCAGGAGGAAGTAACAATGCTTTATGTTTTTTTTCTGAGAAGCAAAATGAAACCTATTCTCAACTAAATTGGAAAATAAACAGTCGATTGGGGCATATTTTGAACTATAGAGAGTGAGAAGAATAAAGAATTTGTCAAAACTGCCAAAGAAACACACATATTAGACAACTTTTAGTGTATTTATGAAATGAGAGGTCAGAAAATGTTCCACTCTTGGCTCTTTAAAGTGCGTTTGTGTGTGTAGGGTGTAGGTTGGTGGTGCTGGAGAATCTGGGGGCGACTGAAACCCCCCAAGCCGGAGCTGAAGCTCTGATTTCGGTGCTGCACGTGATACTGAGCCTGTGTGAATCCTCCAGGGAGAACCAGCCCGAGACAGAGCAACTCCTCTAATTACAACTACCAATCAGGCTGGCCTGAGCTCAGCGCTGACCTCTAGCTCGACTCTCTGCACTACTAATCACAGTCAAATGTCTGCTGAAGGAAACCGAGGTGTGATGGAGAAGAACCAACAAGCCGTCTGACATTTTTAGACGTGCAAAGTTCGCGAACTTCTGTAACTGGCTGCTTTCTCTAATGTCGTGATCATGTATTTTTTCCCCCTCCAGCTCGTAAAGTGTGAATGGCCGTGTTCTTGTTGTCCGACTGAGCGCGTGCAGAAGGTGTATTTTTGTGGGTGGGGGTGCAGGTGCCAAGTTTGGTGAGTAAATATGCAAAAGAGGTCTGGACAGAGGTGTGGATGCAAGCGGCGCGTGCTCGTTTGTACGAATAACTGTTTTAGGCCGACGTATCTGCACACGGTGGAGGTAACTACAAATAAATGCTGTGCTACCTTTGAACCGAGGTATGAGTTTACCCTCTTCCATAACAATGCCTGGCTAAAAATAATTCATCAAAACCTTGTGTGTGTGTGTTTAAAAACCCTGAGCCTGAAATAAAACCTGTGGCTGCTGCTTATGTAAATGTATTTGCTGATTGTAAGAGGGCGGAAGAGGCTGTTTATGGAAATCAGTTCCTGCAATATCAGATATTCAATAGCAAATAATGTGATATTGCCCAATGGAAGAGCTGAAAAAAAAATTTTAAAAAAGATTTTTATCCATCCTTCACACTCAGCTACTATCTCTTCTGCTCCCAACACAGCTTGATAGAGTCCAGGCCTTTTATTTTATGTGTGAAAACAGTCACTGAAAACTAACCAGGCCCCTCTCTCTCTCTCTCTCTCTCTCTCTCTCTCACACACACACACTTATTTTCTCTATCCAGTATCATTTCTGTAGCCGAGTGCACTTGTCATAGGGTTAACTGTGGAGCTGCAACAGGTATTGTAGGTGTTTTATGAACAGCTGAGAATCCAGGCGGGGTTATTCCTTCACATTTTGGACACACACACACACATATATATATGAACACTGCTAGGTCTACATATTGGGCATGGCAGTATTCATACACTCTCATTTCGCCCCCCCACCTCCTCTCTTATACACACACCCGAGGGTCTGATCATGGATTTAATGAGCAGCAGACCTGTGTGTGTGCATGTGTGTGTTTTGTTGTATGTACATGTGTGTGTGTGTGTGTATGTGTGTGTTGTCTGGGAGGCCTGCTAACACCCTGTCTCGGGGTGGAAGCCTGATTTATAAGGCTTCAAATGAGGGGCAACATAGAAGGAGAGCCAGAACAAGCTTGCGGCTGATTGTTTGTTTATTTACCTTTTACCTTTCTTTTTCATCCCCTCCACCTCCCTCCGTCCACACATGTCACACGGAGGAGGTGGAGGTGGAGGAGGAACCGGCTGGAAATCATCAGCTCCACGTGTGAAAGAGTTTCAGCAAAACAAAGCGACCAAAAGCAAACTTAGCTATGCCCACCCTTCAGTTTATAGGCTAAAAAAGTGAAACTTTAAATCTAAGAAATTGGGAATGCTGTTTTAATATTTTCAAAATCATGAATCCATGTTGATAAAATTGAATTATTGATTTCATCTATCCAGTTATTCTCTTTCTGCTCATTTGGGCAGTAATCTTAAATTGCCAAGACACTTCACTGATCTCCTTCATTCTCTTAAACTGCTTTTTACAAAATTTGATCTATTTTTTTGTAGCCTTGGCAGTCACTCTGATCAAGTTAATCGCTGAGATCTAAAAACATGGCAGCTCTGCTAAAAAGAAGTCCAAAAAACATCAGTCATCAGATGCTCATGTGGGTTTTATACAAACACCTAAGCTGTTTGGAAGAGAAAATGAAGGTGTGCATTAAAAGTATTACCCAAACTGCCAACTGTAAACATTTTTCACAGTTTAAACACTGAGTTCCTGGTTCCAATTTGGACCGACCGGTTTGTGCATAGTGTCATTGTGTAATAAGGGATTACGGTCAACATTTCAGGGGTGTTCACTTTTAGTTTTGCCTTCGAAAAAAGTGGTTGCGATAATGTGGCTTGTTTACAGCTTTACTGTCTGATTGCTGCAATGGTTGTGTCTTGTCAAACTATGCAGCATGTACAATGTTGTTAGAATTGATGGCAAAACCAATGAAAATTGGAACAAAGTTGCATTATCTGAGGAAAATTGTCCTTTAAGGTCAGTTAAAAGATGAGAATAGCCACCAATATTATGTTAATTCATACCCCTGATTTACTATCCACAAAAAAACACATTCCAAAAATTTTGATTTGAGAACTTAATCTATACTTTGACTTGATTAAACAGTATCAGAAAATGACTCCGCTGACAGCACACACACACCTACTAACACATGCACGCACACAAAGACACAATGAGACTTCACTGAAAGAGAAGCGGCTCTAAGTGGACAGGATGCAGAGCAAACTCCACAGGAAGCTCTGATAAGAGCACGACACTTATATCGCTCCTCACAACACAAAGGGGAACCTTTGACAGCTAGGAACCTTTAATGGCTGTCTCGGCATGCCCTCTCCTCCGCCAGTTATATCTGACGGATGTGTGTGGCGCACTGGGCTGAATTAGTAGAGGAAAGTTGCTCGCACGGGTAGACGCTGGTGACAAGGTACATATTATTTTCTGTTTGATGGAGGGCAGAAAATGGAAATGGCAGCTCGGAGCGCGATGGTGATTGTGATTTTGATGTGAGATGGAGATAGGAACAGACTTACAACATGTGAGACGTAACTGCCAGGTTATTGTGTGTCTCTGAGGGAATATTTTTATGAAGTGTGATCATGGTGCTTTGTTGCACTCCCCCCCGGTTCTCAATGTGTGAACACACCCTAGTTTGCATGCATTTGTATACATGTGTGGCCGAGAACAAAGTAGGTCTTGTTGTTCCAAAACTGTAAAAATGAAACAACCTCATTTGGACTTGTCAAATGATGCTATCAGTAAATAGATAAAGGTTTGCTTTCGAAATGTTGTATGCTTTAGCAAACAGACAAATGTCAAATATAAGCAGTGATCAGTGATATCCGCTTTGCCATTTTTGTTATCCGTCTATGTCACAGTCTGCCGGACAGTTTGTATTTAAGTGATAAAGACAAAAGCACACAGAGAAGAGAGAAAGAGGCTCTTTTCAACAAAAGATTTCTCTGCATTGAAGTTTTTTTTCTATCTGAAAACAGGAAAGCAGCACATGATTCACCTACTCATATCCTGGGGAAGCTGCAAACAAATGAAAAAGGTTGTTTATCGAGGAGGAAGAGAAACGTACAGGGGACAGATTGCCTTTCCATACTGATCTCGCTTTTAATCTGCTAAGATATGTGAAAATGTAGACAAACAGAAGCACAGAGAGATAAAGAATAAAGAGCTAGGATGTGGGATTTGCATGCACTTCTTCCAGAATGGGACAGGGGGCAGCCTGGCATGAAAAGCTCTCCAGTTGAAGAGCAGAAGTGGAAATGAAGCTTCCCCTCCCTCTCTGCAGCTGTGCACACATACATATACATAAACACAAGGCCGGGGTGCTTGTGGACAATATAAAAATGGGTAGACAGAGCAGGAATTACATGCACGCACACACACAGATATACACTCTGTTTTACTCTGACGAGAGGGACAGTCATGGAAACAGAGCAGTGACAGTGACAGATTGAGTGGCTGTGAAGTGGGGCTGCGGAGCCGGTTGTTAGAGGTGTTACAAATTAAGGTGCAGGACGACTAACAAGAAATAAAGAAGTGTGTGTTAGAGTGTGTATCCTTTCTGGAAATGGGTCTGTTTCCAGTTGGGAGGCCCCTTTAAAATGCACACACACACACACACACTAGAGACACACATACACAAATAGGCAGCCTAATAAAGCAGCTGACAGAGTACAGATCACGACAGCCTCCAATGTGTTTGCGCTCATTCATGTGTGTGTGTGTGTGTGTGTGTGTGTGTGTGTGTGTGTGTGTGTGTGTGTGTGAGCGTCTGCGTGTGATGGATGGGGGCCTGCAGAGAAGACCCTGGCCTGCCACATCACTCAACAGTCTAAATGAGTGTGTGTCTGTCCACATTTGTGTGTGTGTGTGTGTGTGTGTCTGTGTGTGGAGGTGAGAGGTGGACAGGCACACAAGGGGTCCTGACAATAAACGCTGTCTTACAGCGGGAAGGCAAAAGACAGAATAAATGAGATTATTCATATTTTTATTAAGTTCAGGGGACTTGGGTGAGGGAGATGTGGGAGGGCGATGCTATGAAAGTCAATGACGAGGAATTATAAGGAAGAAAGAGTCTTAATTCTTCTTGCATCTTAGTAAAATGATAAATTTTCGCATTTATTCAGGATTTGTAAGAAGGAAGGAAAAGCAGTTGGAGAAAACTAAGGGCTCAGATGCATATTACACTGTGATATCCATTATAATATCTGTGAAAATATGATGAGAAATTGAAGCTTGTGAATGCACAAAAAAGACATCTGTAGCCAGTGATGTAGCCACACAAACACCCAAACACTCAGCTTTGAATCTGCACTAAAAGTAACTTTTAACCTGACTTAGTTTTGCACCACCTGTATCATTTATGACATTCTATACCAGCAGATCGATATATTCACAAACCCTGAAATCCTTGTACATGCTAAAAAGGGTGATGTACAATCAGTAGCTTTGAAATAATCTCTGAACATCTTCTTACAAATACAAAATCCTCCTGACTCTCATTTCAACGCTTAAAAAACAGCGTACAAATGACATCGTTTCACTTTGTCAAAAATGCTAAATTGACGTGGGAGAAACCACACAGCAGAAAAAATGCAGGGGAGTCAATGCGTTTCCCTGATAAGGCTTTAGTCGATTTCATTTAATTCAAAAATCATATTCTCGCCCCGGTGTAACATTCATCAACCGGGGAAATTTGCTCTTTTCAGCACTGCTCTGAGGATGAAGTTGACAGCATTTGTCAAGCATGACTCATTCATTTTCTGTTTTTTTCCCTGAATTTATTTTCCCAATATTTTCCCAGCAGGTCCAGAAATTTAAACAGACTTTACATCCTAAGCAGAGGGAGTTGGTGTTAATGCTGCACATCCTTCTTCTCTTGACAGTTTCCTTTTCTCCCCCCTTCTCTGTCAACACTACAAAAATCTCATCTTTCCTGCCTTTACATGCATGTACATAAAAAAAGCTCCGTGTTAAATGCACAAAGCGAGAATCTATTTTTCCAGCAAGATTCCAGTGACACTCAAACATTATTCAAACAGCGCAAATGTGAGAAGTGTCGACTGACATAGCCCATTAAGTTGTGCTGACAACGCGTCTTCTATTAATGCACATGTGTTTAATAACTTGGAACAAAACTTTGAAATCAGTGAAAATATGTTGAGTCCAAATAAAGAGAGTCAGTAGCAGAGTCAAAGTGTTTCATCAGGAGGAGCCATACTGTGAGTAAAGATTGGGCCTTTAAAAATAGAGTGTGTATGTGCGTGTGTGTGCGTGTGTGTGTGAGCCCTATTACCGATGCTGGTAATAGTACACCTGTGTAGCCATGTCTGGCAGCCTAATGACAGCTAAAAAGGAAACAGGCTGTAAATCCACACACACATGCACACACACACAACACACACACATGTTTTATTGTGGTATGAGCGCATGTGTTGAATATCACATATTTACTGTTTGTCTCTGTCAAAGGCACAGGTGAACGCCGTCATAAAAAGAGTGCGTCTGTACCTTGTTTGAGGTTTAGATGTACCACCAGTAAAACGTCTGTATGCAAGGTGTTGGGAGTGTGTGCTCACCGTCTGTGTAAGTGTATGTATGGTGTGTGTGTGTGTGTGTGTGTGTGAAGGTGAGTGAAGGCGTGTTAAATGTGACCCATTTTATCTGGCCAGGGCAGCCATCGACATAATTAAAAACCAGGCAGGCAGGCCAGGGAGGGCCTGGGGCCTTGTAAAAGCCATCTGGGTTGTAGTGTGAGTCTCTGTGTGTGAGTGTGTGTGTGTGTGTTTGTGTCTGCATGCAGTGTGAGTGTCAGAATGTGGCCCTGCTCACTAATGACCCAACTTGCTTCTATCGAATCTCTGCAGTCACCATCACACAGCTATCATTTGTGGTGAGCGTGCATGTGCCACACTGAAAACATGCATGTGGAAAGTTCTCCCACACTCACCAAATCACGGGGAAGTCAGATCTTGTTTTGTTTGACTGCGAACCATCCAAGTTTTCCATTTAAAGCAACAGAAACCTGAACACAAGTTCCCATGCATGTGGAAATTTAGGGCTGAGGTGGAATTATGTAACTTTGCAGAGTTCAGTAGTTGCTACATACAGTGGCATTCATGACAACAGAATCAATCTAAAGAATGTTTCTGGTGTTATCATAATGATCGCCACATAATTTACAGCAGCTTTTTATTATGTTGTTTTAATTTTTTTTGCATTATTAGATCATCAGTTTTCTGCCGCAAATACACCTTGGAGTTTTCAGGTGGCAACATGTCGAACTGAAACAGTAGAGGAGCCATTAATGATCACACATGTGCTGTTATTTTTAGCATCACGCCACCGTATCCACCTCCGCACCCCCGCAGCTCATCTGAATGAGCAGGTTGCCATGTGCAGGGTTGCCAGGTTAGGGTAACTTAAAACAGGAAGTGTGTGCGCTTTAAAAGAAGAGAGGCAGCGAGTTTTCAGGCTGGACCTTGTTAATGAAATGGCTTTGTGTTATTTACAGCCCCTTGTTAAAAGGCTGAAAGAGTGTGTGTAGTGGTGGCTGTGCATGTGTGTGTGTGCGTGTGTGCAAATGTGCATAGTTGTCTGTGCAGTCTTATATATGTTGTGTGTGTGTGTGTGTGTGTGTGTGTGTGTGTGTGTGTGTGTGTGTGTGTGTGTGCAGGTGTATGCTACTTTTTGCATGTGCGTTTTCTATGTACGTGTGATATGTTCAGTGTACAAGTGTGTGTGTGTGAGTGTGTGTGTGTGTGCAGAGGTTGCCATCATGCTGTCTGTTTTACTGTTGCACAGTCTTTTACAGGCAGCTCTTTATGATATGTATTTAGGGCAATTAGTGAGGAGATATATTGGCTCATTATGGTGAAGCAGGTGCAGCGTAAATGGGGAAATATATGAACAGTACATCAGGGTCACACACTCTGTCGGTGGTGTTTGAAGGATAACAACTTGACTTATGCGCGTGACAAACAGGAGCACACACGCCCAATCAGTCAAAGCCAGAGTAAAGACACATTTTATGTCAAAGAAATCTGACGATGCGATCAACAAAGACCCTTTATCGCATTTTCAACTCGGCCAAAGCAACTGTTAACACACTCAGAAGGAGCACGGAGTGTGTAAACTAGTTAAACATTAACTGAAGAGGGGAAGCAGAGTTAGTGAAGTATGTGTTTACTGGTTGGAAGCGGCGCACAGTGAGCAAAGTGGTTGTTTATTGGCTACAAGGACAAATGTTGGGCTCGTCCGGAGAGGAGTTTACAGACACAGACACGCATTAAAACCCGTTCAAAAGCACATTTATGGAGAGAATGTGATGATTATCCAGAAAGACTGAATTCTTGTTTGTACAAAACAGAGAGGATTCCAGTGGAAAAAAGGTCTTCGGTTACTGAATTTTTGTGCTTTGTACTATTTTTTGAGCTTCAAATCAATTCTGGAAAATCTGAAATGAGAATCAAAATGGGAAGGGTAAAACATGCTTGATCCCAGCGTTCCTTCTTCTCTCGATGATCTTAAACGTCGGGGATATAAAACAACATTTCCTGAGCTCAAGCAAAGCAACCATAAATCAGTCAGATTGTATGCATCCATGCCAAGAATAATGACAAATAATAATGAGGTGAGGAAACTTGCATTCAACACTGACACAACTTGACCTCCACTCTATCGACTGACATCGGAAGTGAAACACAAAATGGGACAATTCCTGGAACTGTGCAAACACAAATAGGGAAGTGGCGCTTGGGACAAATTTATAGAGCACGCAGCACTATTAATTATTTATTGACACCCAAATAAAGGAATACTTCCGGGCTTGGCTCTGGAAAGATGAGATGCAGAGCACACGGTAATAATAAGATCTTTTAATAAGGTGCAGCATTTACTTCGGCTTTTGCTTTTGTGATTATGGAGGATGGTGGAAGGAAACAGAGGGAGGAATTCATTCTTAATCATATTTCTAGTGATCCAAACCAGACAATTCCACTATGAAGTTAGATTTTTTTTAATCCACATCTGAGTTGCTGTTCTGTATCAAATCTGTCCCATCAGCTACCTCATTCCTCGAATCTCAGAGAAGCAGACTGACACAAAACAGAAGAACTGTCTCAAGCCATCTTCTTCAAATTTAACTTTTGCTGGAATGCCAGTTTGCATTGTAGAAAGCTGCGTCGTCCTTCGATGCACTGAGATCAGTGAGTCGGCGGGACAGAAGAGACAAGATGAAATGTGAACTCTCAAAGTAAAGAAAGTCTGAGAGCGACAGTCATGCATTTGTCTCCTGTCTCGCCACCATCAGCAGCTACAGTCCACCTGGATTTCTGCAGCAAGCTTGAATTTCAGAACCCGAATCAACAAAAATGCATTGTGCAGGAAATTGTTGCCCAAAAAAAAGAAGCATTTCAGTGCAGCTGGCCAGGACAGCATGTGGCAGAACCCCTGTGTGGCTGCAGGCCTGCGGCTTATTGGAACCATCTGAACAGAACTTTTTGTTTACAGTAACAACCAGACTTCACTTTTTCCTCTTGCCACCCCCCACCTCCTCCTCCTCCTCCTCCTCCTTCTCCTCCACACCTGTAGCAAAAGGATTTACTCCTCAGACTGATGAGCCAAGATTAAAAGAATCTAAATTTATGCATTAACAACTCAGCAAAAAAGCAAAACTAAAATCTAATCATCTACTTTTAGACAAAGACCTTTAGAAAATGAGAAAAAGGGAAGGCTGGCACATGTGTCATCTTGATTAAATTTTATATGGCCACATAATGAACATGAATAATGTTTTTTCCACAAAGTGAAGAAAAACAGTAGTGTGCAGAAGTTTAAGGAACTAATACAGAACTTGCGCAGCCTAAATCCACAGAAGCATGGTGAGTTCTCCCAGATGCTTTGGACAACCAACCTGCCAAGTACCTTGGAATGTTTTGCAAGTGCACCAAGGAGAACTTGTGCTGTTTTAAAAGTAAAAGGCGGTCACACTAAATTTGATCACATTTTTCTGCTTTCGGCACCTTGTATGAAGTTGATTAATAAAAAGCTATTTATGGCGTTCCTATTTTAAAGGGATATTCACTTAAATCTTGCACAGGAGAAATGCAAATGTACCAGCATAGTTCTTGGCCACAAATGTATCTGGGCAAACTCACCTTAAAGATTTTTGTTTCTGTGGCAGCAAAACATGAAAAAATGGGGATGATTTTGTAGAGAATCCTGCTATTCTTGTCAAACTGAAGGTAGAAAAACCTTGCAGGTGCACAGCCTTATTGGAATGTCTTAAACTCAAAAGTGCTATGAATATTTAATTAGGTAGTGCTTTAAGACACAAACAAACCAAACTCCTTTCTTTGAAAAGTTCAGAGTTCTGCTTCATATTCAGGCCAAACGGTAACACACAAAGTCAAACCCAAATAAAGAGGTTAACTTAGATCTGAGAAAGTTATACTACTAATAACTGTTATATGTATAAATAATGCTGTGGTTATATTAAAACAAGATGAAATTATAAAAGTAAGAAAAGAGGGATTAGTGATTATTTAAATTATTGATTGTTATTGTTGCTATAGCAAGGTGAATTCATCCAGTTTTCATTGCCCTTCCCTTTACAAGATTCACCCCTTATCTCCTTTTGGTAATTAAAGAGAGTAAAAAGCCAAAACACAACATATTCTTGACTATTCAGTCTGACAGTTGTGAGGGCAGAGGCCTTGACCAATAAAATCACAGGCATAAACGATGCTACAAGACGTGTTACATCTAATCCTGGATGAAGATGAGGAATCTGGCTATTCCCACCTCTGCTATGGATGACTTAACGTTTGTGCCATACTAAGAATACGGTAGATCGATCTGAGTGTGAGCTTTAGTCCAACACTGGCTTCGACATCTTCCCTTCTTCTCCCCTACCAAGGGCTGAGACTATAGCCAAGACAGGAGGGCCAATAAAGCTTTCTCTCTCAGTGTTGGGCCTGCTGGCAAGAAACAGAGGAAAAGACCTATTCCACTGTTGTGTAAACCATTGTTTCATTTCCACACTTCTCTCTCTCTCTCTCTCTCTCTCTCTCTCTTTCTCTGCTCTGATATTTCACAGGATTTTTGGCCCCTGTTCAAGTGTGAACACAATACAGCTATTGAGATCACGGTTCGCACCTCCTGGCCCGGTCTGTGCTAGCGTTTAGCGCCCGCAAGCTACCACACCGACTGCCATAACTACTTCTTTTCTTTTCCTTCCCTTTGCTTAATTTTTAAAATTTTGACCCAGGATGCGGCACAGACAGACTCCAAACCACACCTCCATCCCCCCCCATCCCGTCATCTTAACCTTCACCCTAACTCTGGCTCCAGAGGGCCCCAATGTGCAGGTAATGGATCCTGCTTGACCACCTCCACCCAGAGGCCCATATATCTAACTTTTAATTAAGAACGCTCATCCCCTCTCCTGAGAGAGAAGGAAACGGTGGAAAAGGCTGTGGCTAGCAGCGGGTATCGTGTGTGTGTGTTGCAGAAGAGCCCTGCAGACATCTGGTTCGGGTTAGACACAATTTTAAAGAGTGTGTCAGTGGCGGAGGCCTGGCTGATGGCTATCAATCTGCCTTTTAATGTATGATGGGATATATGGAGGGATGGATGCTATGGGCCCCCCCTCAGAGAAGCTAATGGCTAAACAGGCGCATTAATGGGGCCCATAGTGGAGCTGCACAAAGAGACTTGAGGGCCTTCTTATGTCCTATGACACTGGAAACTATAGGGCAGGGAAGGATCCAGGAAAACATACAAATCATGATTAAATTATAGGTCAGTTTATTCTGTTACAAATTCATTGTTTGGGTGATTTTGTCAAGCAAAAGGAATTTGAAAATTGTCATTTTATGACATTTTTCAGACTAAATTGTGAATGAAAACTGTATCAACAGGTCAGTAATCAGTGATCAAACATGACAATAAGCAAAAACTGAGTGAGCTTTTGATTTGTGAGAAAGTATAAAAGGGTGGGAGGCGGAGATGAGGAGACAGAGAGAGATAAATGAGGAGGAGGAGCAGCTGTTGACACAAGTCTTCTCCTCTCTGTCAGATAAGAGATAACTGGGCAGCCAGTGTTTAGACACACCATTAGTGGTGTCATCAATCACACACATGCACACACACTCAGACACACACAGTGAGGAGATACAGAAGGATTACTGTGGGGTGACACAACATATTGCTCTATTATCGCTTCAAGCATGTCTACGCAAAGACTACTTTTTTTCTATGGGGTGCATGCACACATTTCTGCACACACACAGACACACGTGCACACACAGGACTTTGCTAACCAGCATGAGATGCTTTTGCCATATCTAGAAGCTCCCAATACCTACAGTTTGTGTGAATGAACTGCAAGGTTTTAATGTCTGTATGTATATTAAAATGTAGTGCATAGCCATATATTATTCATCATTATATATTATTCATTTCAGTGCAGGACAAACAAATGACACGAGCCACAGAATGCAGTCACTACTAGATGAAACCACTCGGTACAGAAGGGTCATGGAGGACAGAGAAAAGGGCGCAGACCCAACTTTAACTCCCACCTGGAAACTTCTCATTAAAGCCTAAACAGCCCACGGCGTCCAAGTTGCCATTAAAATAACACTAGCAAATAACAATGACTTTCAAACTATCCTTTGACTAATAATGCTGTCATTATAAGTTACTTGTGGCTTTTCAAAGACCAAAAAACTTCTAGGAGTTGTCCTGGGCTCCCCATGGTCACATTAAAAGGGAAGGCATAATTTGGCCATTCACTTACAACTCCTGGAGAATGCTTCCCTAAAGGAACACAATCAGGCATAATTGGCCAATCAGGAATGAGAACAAACACAACGATATACCTCACACAGTGAGGCTGTTGGGTACAGTCATGCGGACAAGACCTGGAACACAAAAATAAAGAGGGGAAGGGCATATCACAATATTGCTGTTATTCTCTTGAGAATATACTGTATACTATGTTGCTTGAAGCGCTGATTAAAACTACTGTACTTTATCCTTAAAGAAGTTAGATGCACAGGTACAGTACAGTAACGTTCCATTGCAGCACACGCATGTTTCCAGAGTTAATCCCCAATATATCATTATTTCAACTTATCTTTGCAAAAAAATTTTAAGCACTACAAGCAAAGATGCTTTAAAAAATGCCATGATTATTACCAATTTTGTGAATTAACTTTATATGAAGTAGCTACCAGAAAAAACCCCAAATCAAATCAATCTTTGGTGTGCAGCATCAAATAAAGGGGGTTAACTTGCACAAAGTTTTTGAGGCATTTGGCAGACAATTTGTTCCAAACATCATCAAGAACTTATCTCAGTTGTTTCTGTGTCTTCATGTGACTCTGATATTGACACCATGACTATGTGAGATCAGGGCTCTGTGGGGAAATACTACGTAAGAATAGAAACATCTAAAGTTCCTAAACCTTCAAACGCAGCATCAGATAACAGGGAGAACATACACACATTAACACATAATGTACTCAAGAACGTGTAGATGAATTTGAAGGCATTAACAGGTCACTGGATCCTTTAATTTTTCATTGGGTACTTACATGAGTGTAAGATTTCATTTGAAACAAATCATTTTCACTGGGTGAATGAGGGAGGGTTTTTACATTTTCATGTTAAATGTCAGTTGTTTTCAGGAATCTGTAAAATGAACTCTAAGAACCCTCCATGGTTGCCATTCCTGAAAAGTTGTAAATTTGGAGATGTACTGCTGTCACCCAACAACAGGGAAATAAAAGAAAAAAACTGCTGCCAGTGAATAGAAGCTGACCTGTGAGACTGTTTGAGTAAGGATCAATAACACTGAGGACACTTAGGGTGCAGCAGGTTATCTCACTGCACTTAGGCGTCATTATCTACTATTGACTGACTATCGATCAGTTCAGCCAAAAGGAGTCAATACCAGCATAACAAACTTAATTTAATAGACTCTGTAAAGTCAATAGGAAGTATTTTAATTTTATGACACTGGAGAACAAAGTGCTCTTACCCTGAATACAGCAAAAAAAAAAACTCCAACAACAACAAACAAAAAAACCCACTGCCTTCGGTCTTTGCAACCGCACTTGTCTTTTATAAATCTTTGCACTTGAAAGCAACACAAACCTGCATTATTTTTTTCATTTATTCTGTAACCACAATAAAATGAAAAAAAGGATTTTCATTTGTCTCTCCTAATGTGGGCTTGAGCTTGTTAGTTGTACTAATTACTCCAAACAGCACATTGGATCTTTTTAGCCTCAGGGGCGTATTCACTCTGACCTCCCTGTGTGCTGGAGCTCAGTGGTCCAGGGGGGTATTTAGGAGGTAAACATGTTGACTGCACTTCTACCCCACCGCACCGCCATCCATTTATTTCCCCACACGTGCAATTAACGAGCCACTAGCTAATTTAGGGTTTGGCGCGCATATGCAAATGAGAGGCAAACAAAAGGAAAGGGTGATGGATGACAAGAAAAGGGGGGCTTGGTTAGGGTCCATATAGGACACTTAGCACCACGGCGCTAATTAAAAAGCCATGGCACTGAGAGCGCTAAGGTGACTCATTAGCTGCAACCTGCTTCTGTGCCACACAGCGCACTGAGTGCTAAGGCTAGCTAGCTGTGAGGGGAGGAAAGCCAAATGCGGAAAGAAGGGGGGAAAAAACAGTACGAGAATGATGGACGTGGGCATTGTGCTACACTGAGGTGTCCATGTGGGCATATAAGCCTGCCAAATGAGGCTGGTTGCATTAGCCTTCCCGTGCTATTGCCCATTAGTTTAGTGCAGGGGGTTGCAGCTGAAGAAAGGTTACCATAAGCATGGCAATTAGAGCTATAATAGGATAAACAACAACCTGGCTGATGGAGGGAGTGAAGCAGAACATAGTGTAGGGAATGATTACAGAGTCCAAGTGTGTGGAGGTGGGTGACTTTAGCTATATTGATCCGTGGCACTGTGGTGGAGGGAGCTGAAAGTGGCACCCACTGAGCCTGCATGGCTTCTCCACTCAGCAGAGACAATGCCAACAGTGTCCACATGAAAAACACAGGGGTAAACAGATTTGACTCCCACTTTTTCACACCTGCATGCACACAAACTCGCACCGTGTATGTATGTGACCCATGCATGTATAGTTCAGTGGTATGTGAGTGACCCCTCTCCAATAGCGATCGCGGTGTCCTCTGGCGATTCATTTCATGTCAGTGTGAATTGTCACAGTCTTTCTCCCGCTGCTCTTTATAAAAACGCAGCCATCTCTTAACATTTACTTCAACGCTTAACAGCAACAAATGAAAAAACTCCAGAAATACAATTTTCATAGAGAGGGTCCAGGAAGGAGGAGGAGGAAAAAAAAGGGGAGGGAGAAACAAGCGCCGTGGGATCAATGGTGCAAAAAATTGTTTTTATCGAATGCAGCGTTGGCTCACATTTCCTGCAGACACAGATAAGAGAATGGGAGTTGGGCAGACCCTTCTGTGTATGTGTGTGTGGTGTGAGAAACAGGGGAGGGAGGGGGGGCAAGAAAATAAATGAGATTATTGATGTTACTTGTCAAATATAATTGCTGAGATTTGAGCAAAGAGGAGGAGAGGGTAGGCTGATGGGCTCGCTGATCCGTGGAATGCTTCATTTGGGAGAAAGGCCAACAAGTCACAGAATTTGGATTGTGACCTCGGGTGGGTTGCATACGTGTTTGTGTACCATATTGCAGGAAAAAGAGGAAAAACTGAGTTGTTAACTTTTAAACTCTAGCTCCTAGACACACACACACACTGACTCACTCATGTATCTCCAGCCTGCATGTCATAATCCCAAAACAAGGTGTCAGAGTTTCAGTCTGTCAAATGTAATATGTTCTGATGTTTGCCTGCGCATGTTCTCTAGATTTTTCACCTCTAAGGTCAGACTTTCAGGAAAAGACCCTCCATGTGCAATTCACAGAGGCCTTAAAACATGCATTCTTTATTTCCCCCTGCAGAATGAACTTTAATTATCACAGAGCTGAATGGTAACTTGCCTCAGAGCAGAACAGGATCTGCATACAGTATGCAGTAGAAGAAAAGCATCTTACAGACTGTGGGAAATTTTGCAGCTTGGGTCAGACCAGAAGTCTAGTTTTGCCATTGAAGGAGTCATTTCAGGTTAATTTCCTAATCAGGTAAAGCAACACAAGCTAACTGAAGTGCTACATTATAGAAAAGACCAAGTTAAACATTTGAATCCAGAGTTTCAATAAATTCTGCGGTTTGAAACTAAAAAAAATAAAAATAAAAAGATGGATAAACAGATGGATGAATAGATATGTGTGTATGAGGACAAGTGTATGTTTTGGATAGCAGACAATGACCCGTCCCATAGCTGGTAGCTGTAGTCCCACAGAGAGAGATGTTCAGAAATTGCATGAAATTAGAGATCAAGGCCAAATGGACATCTGGTCTGTGTGAGTGTGAGTGTGTGTTAGTGTGTGTGTCTGTACCCACTCACAAAGACACATTCAGAGGTCTTGTGGCTCAGCAGAGGTCTGGGCTTCGCGATGGAGTCAGAAATCTCATCTTATTCACAAAGCAAACATTCCACCTTAGCAGCGCTTTTCAACACTTTCCACTAATTCTGCTCATTTCCAGCGTGCATCGTCTTCGTAAGTAAACAGGAAAAATCTCAAAATCCGGACTTATCCCCTTTTGAAAGGTAACATTTTCCACCTCAGCAGACAAGATGGGCCCTCTGGTGTTATTTAAACGTCAAATGTCCAGATCAAAATTCAGGACAATTTGTTTGAATTCGTTCAATATTACAAAGAGACAACAGAGATAATCAGGGCATGGTAGTTTAAAATACACATACTATAAATGTGAGTATTCATTAGAAGAACATCTGCTCTAACTGTAAATAACTGTAAATAAAAACGTACAATCATCCTCTCATATTTTCAAGCTGACCGTTTTATGGTAATATCTGTAAAGGAAAGCCTCCGCCTTGGCCTTGGGTTCATGACACCGCCCATAAATACTGAGCTTATGACAAGAGGGCACTAGGGTCAGCCTGGACTGCAGTAATCTGCAGAGAGCATCTTCATGGCACACTATGGAGACTTGTAGTTTAGCAGTGAAAATTTTACAGATTTTTAAACTTTGCAAATATGCATTCTCTGACACCGCCTCTGTCCACAAACACCCCACGCTCCTCTGACTGTGTCTATTAAGATGCGGGTTGAGAATGTATCTAATGACTCCAGCACCGCCCTATCAATCAGCGGCCATGTGTGGACAGTGAAAATCAATGGTTCCACGCAGAGCTACCTGAGGTCCCCCACACTTCATTCGTCATAACCGCTCGATACGTCGATGAGCAGAAACTACAACACATTTCAGTCAGGAGGCTATTGGCTAAGCGTGGTGGGTGTAAATCTTTTTGGTGTTTTCCAATGATTGTGAACTTCTCCATTTCAAAGAAGCATTGTGTCGCGTTAAAGATCTCCTATTCAAGTCTGCGGCTGTGTTCTTTCTTTCATTGATAATTCATTTGTTTTCTTTGTTCCCCCCTCGGCCTCTCATATTTTGTGCGCGTGATCTTTCTTTGATAGATTCAGCCTTTCTTTTTTTTCTTTTCCCCCCGTCTACATGTCTCCCTCACTTTCTCTCCTTTGCAGCTCCCGACTCTCTTCTCTCTGGGCGCTTATTGACATTTCCCCGCTAACCTTCTCTTTTACGCTCACCTTAATGTGTGCAGCCTTATCAGATGCGCAGGTGGTTTGGAGTTTCATTCGACCTCACTCCCTGCTCTTCTCCTTTCTTCCGGGTTATTCATCCCTCCTTCCTGTGCTCTGAAAGTCAAGCTTCCCTTTACAAAACCCCTGCGGTCTTATCTGGGAGACCCCGCGACCCTCCAGTCATTGCAGCAGCCAGCAAGAGAGAATGGAGACCACGACTCTCTCGGGAGGAGGACAACAGGACCAAGGTGTGCATGAGTGTGTGTGCATGTGTGTGCGTGTGTGTGTGTGTGTGCATGTGTGTGTGTTCAGCACCAGTAGAGCAGTCTATTTACTGTCCAACTGTCTAAACACTTGTGATAACATACAGTGGTGCTGCAATAGACTGCAGCGCTCCAGGGACGGATCTGATGCTGCACAGCGCGGAGGGAAATGAAAAATGGGGCTGCAACTAGCAATTATTTTCATAATTGATTAAGCCATTGATTATTTTCATTAATTAATTCACTAGTTTGTCTACAAAATGTCACAGGTTCCTGAAGCCTGTCCTCAGGCTGCTGGTCCAAAATAATCCAAACCTTCAAAAAAATGTAAGAAAAATGTCGATATATAACTTAAATGATAAATCAATCATGAAATTTCCTCATTTATTTGCTGTCAATCGACTATTAAATTAATTGATTAATAATTCAGGACTAATGAACCCACTGCCACCTTATTCTGACCTCCTGTTAGACACACTAACAGACACCCACAGGGTTCTCGCAATCCCTGACATTTCAGAAATTAAGCAGATAAATATGATTTTTTTCTCTTCTAGGCTCTAAGTGTGAGACATTCAGAAAATTGTCACATATCAAAAAGGAGTTACAGGGATTCCATGTCAACAACACTGATACCTCAGTAACTCTCACATTGTTTGTTACTGCAGTAGTTTTTCTTTTTTTTTGTTTGGTTCTATCTGGAAACAAGCCAATGAAATGCTGTGATAATGTGCCCTGGAATCTTGCATTTCCTTCCTATGTCCTGTGCGTGCGTGTGTGCGTGCGTGCGTGCGTGCGTGTGCGTTTGTGTGTGTGTGTGCGTGTGTGCATGATTGTGTTTGTTTGTGTTGTGTGCGGTCTTTGTCACAATCAGTGCAGGTGCACTGCAGCGCACATATCCCATATTCACATCCTCATTCTTTCCTGGCCAGAGAGAGAGCTCCCCGAGGAAAGCACCTGCCACAAAAGCACACATGCGCAAACACATACACAAAATTTTGTATTCACTCGATGTTTTTCAGACGCCGCATTCTTGCCCATTTCCTCGCGTTCTCATTTTCCCTCCTTAGCAGCTTCATTGATGGCTATAAGGTAACCCTCTCGCCCTCACTGCTGCAAACACACACACACACACACGCAACAAATGCATGTCTCACACACACAGATGCTGATTTATGGGGAGAACAATGGATTGAATATGCTTGGAAGAGCAGGAAAGAAACTGACACCAGAGAGAATATATATATAGGATCTAGAATGATAGAATGAGTATTGAAAGCACAAACGACTCCCAGTTCAACAATGAAAACCTTTGCACAGATTAGGAAATGATCATTTGCCAAGTAACGATCACAGGAAGAGAACTACTTTTAAAAGCCACTGAATTGCTGACAGAAGTCAAGGGGTTTTTAAACTTTGACATGAAAATCTATAGAATTTAAATCACATAAACTCTAAGTCGATATTGGACTTAAATGGTGTGTGCACAAATGTCTTCATATATGACTATTTAAGGTCATACATTCCAAAATGGTGAGATGGGTAGAGATAGACGGACAGGGCCTGGCTGCTGTTGCTGCTGCTGCTGCTGCCGAGTGTATTTATAGGTATTATCATCCAGTCTGTAATGCCAGCGATCTACGTTAAAGGCCTGCTATTAGGTTACACTGAGAGAATGACATCACATCAAAACGAGGAGGACAGATGATCGAGACGTTACGGCTGCTCGCAAAACTTTACTTCGGTGTGCCCTTTTTCGAGCAAAACATCCTCACTTTCAGGCCTGATGTCAGATTTCTTCTGAAAACTGGATTTGGGAAAAAATGTTATGAGCTCATTGCAACAGTCCAGGCCCTTCACAGCTACCTACAGGGGTTTTATTTTGTTTTTTGACAAGCTGTTTAGAGACTGCAAAGTTACTGTTTTCTCTCAGAGCAAATGATAATGGA
Organism: Dascyllus trimaculatus; assembly: GCA_024666655.1. NCBI lineage: Eukaryota > Metazoa > Chordata > Actinopteri > Pomacentridae > Dascyllus > Dascyllus trimaculatus. The sequence goes on from CM045452.1 coordinate 24,147,288, forward strand.
GTAGGGATTGACAGAAAAGAGCAGGATCTGTGATATTAAGGAAACCACCTCTTCTATCAGTGTTTTGATTGTAAAGTATTTGATCTGTTAAAGATGAAATACTAATAAATAACAAGTATATCATCAGAGCTGACACATGATCTATACAATAACATCTCAATAATTGCAATAAACTACTTAAGAAGACCAAGATTAGACTTTTATTTGTCCTTTTAAGATCAAATCAGCTTCATCATAGTGCTGTTTCTAGCTTTTATGATGTTTTTTGTGTGGATTTGGGCTGTGAACGTCTCACTGGAAGAGACACTTTCTGCTACTGCACTGCTATTGAACAAAGCTCTGATTCTATTATTGCCATTGTTTGGGACTGTGATGTATAAATCAAGGAGTTAATGTTCTATGACCGTTAAAGATCGGGAGGACTTTTGCTTTTAAAAAGTGTAAATTGCATTTATTTTTTAAACAGTTCTTAGTTAATTCTGTACAATCCCTATTCTATATTGCATGATGTAAACAGATCATCTCAATGAGAAGAAAAGAGGGTATGAAGATGGAAGATGAAGTAACAGAGTTCTGTACAATCTCCACCTAGCCATGGTCTGCCTATTGGGCACTATTCAAAGTGTGAGTGTGTGTGTGTATATACAGTACATGCTTGTGCCTCTGCCTGGCTGTAATCAGGGATAGTGTTTCAGTGCATACAAAGTTTAGCTTATTGCTTTAGCTGTGGAGGTCAATCTCTAATTGTTTGTTGGTTGGTATGTCAGTCTGCATGTTGTCAATATTTGTCTCACATGGCTACCTGACCAACACAAAACAAAAGATAAGATCATTTTAACACACGCATGCACAGGTAAACAAACAAGCGCCACACTGTTTTGCTCATATGATTCTAAATGCATATATTCCCTCCCTGCTGTCCGTCTCTCTTCTTTTACTTCATCCTTTGTGTCCTTCTCATTTTGTTTAGGTGACACTTGATAAGCTTATGTTTGTTAGCCAAATTTACATTACTGCATGGAGCTGATATCTGTGATCAGGTCTCATCTGTCTCTATTAATTCAGCTGTATTGTCCATTAGACAGAACAGATAACATCTGCTACACTACATGCTATTATTTCTATTCTCTAATGCACTTTACTACCGTCTTCAACTGTATGAAGTGTATTTAAGCTGTAGTTGAAGTAAAATACAGTAAAAAAAAACTCAATTATCTTTTACTTTGGTGATGGATGTTTTCTTTTGTGGATTCTATCAACTTGACATTACATTTGTTCCTTATAACTGCTAATTCAGTCACAGCAAAAGCGTAAAAATTAGGTTTACTGTTCCTTTAACACTGTCCATGTGAAGCCATACGATTACAGAGTGAAAAACAGGAATTAACTGGAAGTTCAATGACGAAAGCATGTTTTATGTTTTACATTTGGATAACACAAATTCCTGAGAAAACTGACTGAAACTTCAAGCTGACTTCCTCTTTTTGGGGTGGGGGTGGGGGGGTCGAATGATAAGTACTTTTAAGCACGAACTCAAACCAGTGGCATTAATCATACTAGTTAACCTAATTTTCATAAACTTAATTCAACTGTGTGGCACCAGTTGAAGCAATTCCTTTAAGGTGGTCCAATACTTTTTTTTTTTTTTTTGCTATTCTGCTATTTTTTTAATTGACAAATAAAATAACAAATAAACTACCCCTTTATATGCACTGTAGACACTGTGTTCATGTACAAAAAGCCTCTCTGTATCAAATAAAGACTAACACGTGAGCCTCAGTGCATTATAACAAGCCAGTTTCTTGCTGAGACCAGAGGATCTGTGAAACAACCAAGATGCCAGCAGAGATTGCACTGACGTACTTGCAGAGAACCAGGACTTCATGTACGCTCACAGCAGTCCAAGATCACATCAGTGACATCATGAACCAAAAGTTCAGATCTGACTTACTGTGACTTAGTTGCACTGAAGTGAAAGACACTGTGAGGGGCTGTGTGTTTGTATTAGTTGGATTTGCAGATGGAGCTACACATGCCAGCACACTTGCACACACACTTCAACATACAGTTGATGGACACAGTAGCTAAACTCCCAGACAGAAGACAAGACCTGCCTTTTACCTAAACACTGAAGGCTATCTGTCTCCTCAACTTTAGCCCAGTGGCCAACAGATATGTTGTTAATGGCTAAAATCATGGTCCTCCAATCACGGACGGTGAGCAGTGGAGGTTATCATTCCTGGTGTAGAGAGAGACAGCTTAATTCCTTCCAGCTGCAAGGCTCTGAGCGGTGTGTGTGTGTGAGTGACTGAACGTTTAGGGGCTAAAATGACAGATTTACTTGGCCCCTTAAACGCACCAGACAGGCGAGGTTGGATATACTGTAAGAGAGTCCTTGTTAGAAAAAAGACGAGGCCCCTCAGACCAGACTGGGTGAATGTGTGTGTTCATGTGTGTGTTCTTGTTCAAGTCCATTTGTTCATTTTAACAATTGCATTAAGTTTGTTATTTGAACTTTGTGCATTGCCGATTGCAAGAATGGCACAGCATCGACATGTTTTTCTTGCACTTGCCGCTTTCTTTGCATGTTAACTTAAACGTAGCAGCCTCCTCGACTTGTACACGCTCTGCACTCACCTTTTCTCTCAAGTCCACTTAATTCATTTCCTCACTTATGTAGTTACAGTATTGGGACCACCACAACCTCTCCTGCAAAGCCCACCTTGTGGCCAGAGGTGCCTAGTTCACAGCCTCGCACAAACACATAAACACACACAGTAAGTGGGTTTTCCCAGACCTATACGTTGCTCTTGGCCAATGCATACTGTACGCTGTATGAGTGTGTATGAGCAGGGCTGGCAGCTCTCACTGTAAGGAAGCCACACATTTGGAGAGGGAAAGGTGGGAGGAGCGTTTTAGGAGAGGGAAGGCGTGGAAGGTGATGAAAAGGTAAAAGGAGATGGCTTCTGTTAAATATGATCAACATTTTCTATTTGGGGACATTTTGGTGTCTTCCTTCTCTGATTTTGAGTGATTTGTGTTTTGGCTAACCCTATTTTGTTTCCCCAGGTGACATCTTCACATTAGATATTTCAAATTCTCACAATCTATCTAAGCCAAAATCCGTTTTTGCTCCGTAACCAGTCTTTTCAGAAACCAGCTATTTCAGCACAATCTCTTTGATTGCAAACACACTGTACTTGGACATTTCCAATCCTACCACAGCTTACAGAAGGTTGTGCACTCTCAATCACTTGCACACATACACTCATTATCTCTTTACAGGTCTTTGCTGTGAGGATATCATTAGCTCTTGATAACTGGTGTGCAGTGGAAAGATACTGAACTCACGGCAAACCTTTAAAACTGTCGAGGACGGATGGGCACACACACACGCACACACACATGCAGAAGTACATTTAAAGAAATTTATCAAGAACATGGAGACATTGGATTATACAATATGTGCATGCGTACACATTGACACACATGCATACAGACACACAAAAGTACATATTAAGGCACACACTGTACATTTGGTGTCTCGACATGTATGCATATGCGCAGACACAAAGAAAAAAAGGAAAAAATGGGGAGATGGAGGGGGAGCACAGAATAAAATGCAAAAGGTATAATTTTCCACAATCAGCCTCTGCTTGAAACAAGCAATTAGGGGGAATGTGCAGAGCATCCCCTTTAGCTGGGGGAGACTCGGTGTGTGTGAGCGTGTGTGTGTGTGCGTGTGTGTGTGTGTTCATGTTTGTGTAGACCTTTCGTCTCCTCCTCTAGGTCTTTCTTGCGGTTAGGGAGGGTGGTTCAGGGGCAGTGCACAGCAAATTTGATAATTCCACCACCAAATGGACCAGAGCATGCCCTCGTGTCATGACTACCCCGTGCAGCATCACAGTACAGTTTATCTGTTAGACACACTTTAAACTACAAACTGCACTTGCAGGATACTGAATAAATGATTCCCCATAACTGTCTATGATTCCCTGGTAGATTTGATTATGTTTGGGGATAAATGATAAGGAATAATTCACTAGAACAGAACAGAACAGACGCAATAACACAAGTCAAGCAGAACAGAAATATATTGTCTGAGGCAGCCATGGCAGTAAATTGGGGAAACACAAGCCTTAATCCCAAAGGTGGAGTTTCCTCCTTCAGGTTCCTTGAAGAGGAGAAAGAACAGAGCACACTCTTTTATCTGTGTGGTCCAGCGGCTCAGCTTTCTTTCTCTGTCTGTCTGTCTCTGCCCCTCTTTCCCTCCATGCTCCGTCTTGTTCACAGTTCACAGATGTGACTTGTTCTCTGTTCAGGTAGTGTGTGCATGTGCATGTGAAGTCTGATCTCCTCCCCAGAGATGCCCCTTTTACCCCCGAAGTCACCTGCATGACCTGTCATTCCTATAACTGATAACTATGGGTTCATTTTCAACCATAAATTCATACTAAAGACCCCATTTTTTTCCACATCACCTTTTATTTTTCTCGTGAGACATTAAACCTTTCTTCCTACCACTTTCAGGATCCACTTGTTGAAACTGCAGAACATGCGAGGTAACAGGATCCGTGGTGGCCGCTATCAGCTTGCAGCCCTGTCTGTCTATAGAATAGCTACCAGTGTTTGTCCTCCTGATCGCTTCAATACATTTTCCCATCCAAAGAGCACGGTGGCGGGATCTTACATCGCTTTAAAACCTGCCTTCTCCGGAGTGATTATTTTCCTACAGGGTACTTCTGCCTAACACATACATGTGTGCGAGGCTACGTGTTTATCTAAGATTAATTACCAAGGCCTGTGTGTCTGCAAGGAAAGCGGCGAGCAGCAAATGTGTGTGTGCGTGTGTGTGTGTGTGTGTGCAGAGTCCAGGGGCCAGGTTTATTGAAAGCTGCCGTCCTGCAGATAAACATACAAGCAACCGACAAGATTCTCCAAAGACGAACAAGGTGTCATGGGAGATGCAGGGAAAATAATCGGAGTTCAGAGGTGGAGAGAAGAAAAGCGCGGAGCAGAGAAGAGCAGAGAAAACAACACAGGAGAAAAATAAACGGCAGGTGTTTGAGGAGATTTAGTGTAGCACTTGCGAAAACGGGAAATGGGTTCACGTGGAGGAGGAGAAGGAATTCCACATTCTTGGGAAAAGACTAGTGTCAGGGGTACTTTGGAGTAGCAAAGCAGGCGGCGGAGACTAAACGTAAACCTTTCTCTATTGTTATGCTACACTCCTCCTTGTGCTTGGAAAAACACACGGTAATTCAATAAACATTTACTGCTCGTACAAGAGGGGGCTCACTCCTACCACAGAGTTGGGGGAAGAACTGTGCACCCAAATGGCAGCTGGATTGAGGCTGGCTGGATTTTTTTTTTTTTCTTTTTACTCTGTGGGGCCGGTATAAAAATGAAGTGCTTGTGGCTGAGAGCAAGGCATCCGATATGGGGTCTGTAAATGTGTGCAGTAAAGGAGGGAGACTCATTCCACCTCCTCATTTGTGGGAATTACGGTGACAAAGAGCAGGCCTAGCGAGGGCAGCAGCATCCTGCCATACATGTGCACACACACACACACACACAGAAGAAATCCCCATCATGTCTGTTTTAGATGTGCCATTCATCGGCTGCATGCAAAAAACAACGACTTTGTAGTCACTTCCAAGCACAGATTAAAATAGGAACACCTCACCAACCACAAACTTGCTTAAGTTGGAGAGAAATTCCCAGAAACTCCCATAGGGGGGAAAACAGGGCAACTTACAGAAAAAAAAAAGTTGCATAAGAGACTTGTTCCCTGCCACCGCAGCGGCAAAGGCCACAAAACGACTCTAGTACCTGCTTCCCAGGACTGAAAATACAGGCACTCCTAAAATAAACCTTTAACTCTTGCCACCAGGCAGAAACGGGCACTAAATGGGGATTTTCAAAACAGAAACGACTAAAAATACAATATTTGGTGGAGTGTGAGGTCCAGCAGCTGTGTGTATGTGTGTGCGTGGAGACAGAGAAAGGGTTAGCAAAGAGAGAGGGGGAGAAAGAGAAGCTGGCATTTCTGTGGTGGGCCATGAAGCGTGAGCCAAGGGACCTGAGGCAGGCTAGCCGCTGGAATGCATGGGCCAACCACCAGCTTCCTCCTAACAGTTATTGACAAGTTGCTGCTGGCACCTGCTAGAGATGCCTGCGGGACGGCAAGGACCTTCTTTCTTCCCCGTTTCTCAGCACCACTACCTATTAACATGTTCACCGAGCAAAAATCCTGCTTTTATTGGACTATTTTATGAGATGCAAAACAGAGCATTCATGAGGAAATAATAAACAGATTTGTCAATAGTGAAAACTCAGAATACCTGTGCAGAGATCATGCAAAACTAATCTAATAGAGATTTTTTTCCAGCACTGTCACTTTTCCTTCCTGATACTGAGATGGCGTCCGGCAAGAGACAGAAAGAATGAAGCAAGGGAAGATTTGCAGAGTGTGCCAGGTAAAATATGAGCCATGTTTCTTTTGGCCAAATGGAGGCTAATGTGGGGGATATAGAGGTTTTAACAGGGGGCAATGGCGACGCATCTGCAAGCACTGTCAGCGTCTGGCATAACATCTTCCCTTGTTTTAGGAGGCCAGCAGAAACCACCGTGAGCGCCTGTGTGTGCGTGTGTGTACGCATGTGTTCTGGGCCCGTCTCCAGAACCAATGTATTACAAGAGTTCCTGCTGTAAGATTATATTTGGATTCTCTAGGCCCGCTTCCAATTATTACTGGCACTTAATACTTTTCACACCATTCACAGATCCCTTTACCCCCGCCACCCGTCAGCTCCTCTCTCTCTTTTCTCTCAATCTCTCTCTCAGCTGAAGCTTTTGGCTTGAATCAGCACTTTTTTTTGGTTTATTGGTATAAAGGTAGGGGGCGAGAGACTGAGTAAAGCAAAGGAGGAAGTGATTTAGCGCTTTCATGCTGCAACACAAATGTTACTGGAGATGCATTTGGGTCAATGCATCATGCGCACACCGGCATGTCGGGGGAAACTGTAGCTGGTCAGCTTAAGGAATAGCAAATTTCACACAGTTTCACTTGTGATAGCAGCTCCTGTTTAGACTGTTTTTCCCAGCTCTGTGCACAGACATGTAGTGCTACTGACGAGACATGAAAACTTAAAAGACCAGAGGGAAAAAATCGCAAGAAAGTGAGACAGCAGGGGTGAAAGAATGAAAAAAAGACGTATAGTGTGGATACATCTGGATGAGAGGGACTGATGGGCTGCAGCAGCACAGCACTGATATGCTTTTCATTACAAAAAGGTGCTGGAAATTTCAAGATTTTCTCAAGTAAAACACTCGACAAACCCTCTGTCATGTCGCCTGGTTCAACATGCAAGTATGTGTAAATGGGGCAACTCACAAATGGGCACGATAATAACTCAAGATGAAAAAAATGTGTCAAATTAATTGTCACTGTAAAATTCACCATGCACTGAACAAATGCCTCCATAACGTTTTAATAATTTCAGCAAACCATTCATAAACGCTAGCAACTGCTATTTCGAGCATCATCCAAAAAAACATACGATTCATATTTTTAAATCAAATAAAGATACGATAAAAAAATACTAATCCCAAAAGGAAATTCTTCTTGTGCCAGGTATTGCTCAGAAAAAAGCAAAATGGCATAACATAAGACATGCAGCGCCTAAAAAGCAGAAAAGCAATAAGACATAATGTTAAATGACTATTATGAAATGTTGTCAGAAGCTGCTTTGCAACCAGAGAAGCCCACAGTCAAGGAAAAGACTAAAAATCTGTAATAATGTTCATTTTCTTTCCTGGCATAAAACGAAGATCAGACTCTGCCAAACTGCAGAATTTCTTACAACAACAACATTAATCGGACTCAGTTTCACGTAATGATATTTATCCGCGTGTGGTAACTACTGTTGAACATTCTGACGTTTCAAAGATCCAGTTGGGATAAAATATTATTTAGGATATTGTTTTACTACTTAAATCAAATTGTGGACTGTGCTTGGTACAAACTCTTCATAAATCTTTTAATCTCAGTCCACGAGGCGTAACTGATTCTTGCAGACACATGGCAGGTTATAAATTAATATACTTGCGTGTCCCCAAGTGCATTTCACATTACAGATAAAGAGAGAACGCACCAGAGAACCCTGATTTTTGGTGAATAATAGGATACACACAGTTCATCTTTTAGGCTGATGATATTTTTGTTTGAGAAGCTAGACTGTCATGCAGTTAAAGCAGCAAATGTTTCAGGTTTTTATTAAGTCTGGGGTCAGGACTGTTGTTCTGGACACAAGCTTCTAACTCAAACACCGAGGATCTGCGTTTGAAGTCAAACCAAGTTCTACTTTATGGAGCAGTAAGACACGCTCTGACTTGGATTTCTGCATGGTCTGCTTGGCATCTAATGGTAAGCGTGGTGTGTTCAAAGCTTCGTGTCGTCATCTTTGGATGGATTTGTTTTCCTGATTTATTAAACAACCCTGAAAATAAATGCACAATGTGCTTCGACGACATGTGCATTAAGGTGCGATTACAAAGATGTATTCGGTGTGCTTCAGCTCGCAGATGCTCAAACACTCACAAAGCAGTCAATTGGCCATGCCCCCAGAGAGCGCACCTTTCTTAGGAAAAAAGAGTATTATAATAATTCAATAAATAAACAAGTGTATTTTCCAAGTCAGCAGAAACAGTCCATTTCCTTGTGTGTGTGTGTTAGTGAATGAATGTGTGATAGATTCCTTTTTTGGTTCACAAAGGTACAACATCCCCCCCTTTCCATACACACTAAACACACACACACTGACACACACAAACACACGGGCTGTGTCTCATCATCTGTGAAGAAATAATGGAATTATATATATTTTCTCCCCTGCGCGCGACGAAGCATCAAAGTTCAGTGCTGTGATAAGTTGCCTGTGTGCTTTGCCCCTGGCCATAACGGTGTGTGGTGTTTTCCTATTACTGGCATGTCCTGTTTCATAGATGGATGGACCTCAGGCTGACGTCTGCCACTGCCTCTGCTCTGCTCTCCGTGTTATTACCAAAATCGATGTCCATGTCTGCCGCCATTTATTATCCCCCACCACCCCAACAAACAACACACACACACACGCTCACACACTCACACGGAGAAACAAATACGCATGCACGCAACATAAACTGAAATGAGATGAAGGGGGGAAGTTCTATAGCATGGAAATTCTGCTGGGCTTGTGAATCTCTGAGTGTGTGTGTGTGTGTATGTGTGTTTTAGACTACACTTGCACCTCAAGATAAGCAACTATTTTCAGATTTTGGAAAGTAAGTAACATTATTTGTCTCATGGTGCCTGCTTCTCCTTTCTGGCTTAATTTACTCTGTATGTGTGAGCCAATAACTTACTTTCTTGTACCGTTTCTCACAACATGAGATCATCAGAACACGGCAGGCAAAGAAGCACCTTAATGAGCAGTACTAATGGAAACCAAATTCCCAGAATTAACACAAGTACCATCTAAACAAGATCAGATGTCATCTTCACTGATGATGAGATTGCGATGACTGCAATTGCACTGATGGAAATGTTTTTGAGGGAAAGCAGGAGGGTAGACCTTTGATTTTATGGCACAGCTGGAGATATTTCCTGTCAATTACTGCCAATAAGACAACAATAATAATGTCAATATGTCTGTTAGTGAAGCCATGAAGTTTAGTAGAGAAGTAAAAAGTGAACATCTGTGTCGAAGACAAACTGAAGTGGGCTGTTTTGTTTTGGAGAGATGAACTAAGTGTATATCAGCATGTATCCTTACAGTTGTACCTCAGACTTCCACTAACAGGTAAAGTTAGACTGTTTTCTGTCACAGGAACAGATAAGTCACTACACCTCCTGGTGGCAGAAAGATCTGACTCTCTGGGCCCCCTTGAAGCATAAGAGTCAAGTCTGACAGTAACACCAGAGTCAGTGAAAAGTGAGATATTTTAAGCTCTGTCTGTACATTTGCAGGCACGAATGTGTTTGTTTTCATCTATATAACTGTGCATCAGTTTGAATGTACGTGTCCTTGCGCATGTGTAACTGTGTGTTATGTCAAGGTAGCGTCTCAGCCGCGCCCCTGCGGCGCTCCGGGCCTTCTGTCCTCCCCTCATAACCTCACAAAGACGCTAATAAGCCCCCCGATGATGGACGCTTATGGATTTCTGCGCTGCTAATTTCCGTAACTATCACTGTTTGAAAGATAGCTGAGGGATTTAGCAGAGGGGGCCAAGAGAAGGCCCCCTTGTATTCTGTGGGAACACAAGAGCTGTATTATGTGATATAAAAAAATGGAACGTCCCCCCTTTTCTCTCCCTCAGGCTAAGTCCATGATATTTATCTACACACAGTCACATGAGACCATTATGTTTATGGAATATCAAATGCAGGCCTACACCGTTGTATTGAGTTGAGGCTTGGTAATTGCCAGGGGGATGCACAGGTTTTCTGCAACAATCCACTCTTTCAGAGGTGACATTTGAACTTTGGTTAATAGTCTGAGATAAATTTGTGTGGCCCACTGAGTGGAAAGTGAAATAGCTTACTAATGTTACAGTTAAATGCATCGGCAGCATACATCTTGACGGCAACACCAGCGTTTCCCCTGATAAACAGAAAAACAAGCTGTGAATCCAAGTTATTTCAGAGGCAGTGACCTGTAGGGCGACTACAAGATGTATTAGTTTTCTATTTGCCAATAGATTTCCTATCAAGCATCCAGCTCTCCGAGCAAGAGGAGTTTGTCATTCTGAGGCCATAGGGCCCAAAAATCCCTTAATTACATTGTAAAGACAAATGCTAGCGAACTCCTGTAACCCAATCCCATGCAGCTGAACCAAACATTGGCCTGAGCCTGCACTGCCTGATAAAAACAATGAGGCAGAGAGCAGCACTTTCATATCATGTGCACCACATAATACAACATCTTCATATGCCGACTTTCCAACTTTGCTTCAAATGCAGACTTTCCTCTTTCTATATTCTCTATTAATGCTAAACAGCTGTTTATGGTTCCACTTTAGTTTAAATCTAGTTTATTTATGCTGCTTCTAATATCCAGTAAAGCCTCTATGTTCACCTCAGGCTTTCACACAGAGATTCATACATGCTGCCGTCTCTAAAAAAAGTGAGTGTGGAGCACAACTTACTGCTGAGCCCAGCACCAAACAAAATCCATCACTGTCTGTCATATCAACATGCTACAGAGCTCACTGGATACACCAGCCGATGAAAGTCAGACCACATGCGCTGCAGCTACACACACCTAAACACAAATGTGTGCGTACTTGTGCGTGCCCATTTTCTACTCCACTTGCATTAATTAATTTGTCATCACCGGTTGTCCCCCCTGCCTTCACCTCTACAGTGGATGAATCCTCCAGCCGTGCTGTAGTGGGTTTTCCTACCTGGGCCTTTTGCGGGGTGGTCAGGGGCCAACTTTCTGTCAGTGAGGAATGTAATTAGGGAGAATTAAGCGGCATGGGGCTACAAGGGAGGTCAGGAAGAGCTGGCAGGGTCGAGGCGGGTCACTACCAAGCATTCTGTCTCTTTCTCCTTTTCTCTCTCGCCCCTTTCTTACTCTTTTCTTGTAAGATGGGGTCAGGGTGAAGAGGTGTCATATTTAGTCCTACACTGTGGGAGGCTGACACAATTATCCATGGATCTTTTTCCTCTCCCTGCTCCCATCTCTTGCTCCAGGTCTACTGTCATTCCCACTTATGTGCTTCCTTTGAGTTCCTTTAAGATCCTTCTGTTTTACTGATTTAAATCTAACATTCACTTAACTTCTTGCACTTACGTGTGATGAAGCACTACTGACTGAAAGTGAGGTTCTCCAAATATTAATTGTAATTTTTGTGTCGGGGTATAAGATGACCCACTTGCTCATCCCACCTCAGATTCATTCAGGCAAACACTGGAGTTGTCAGTTACTTTGTCAATAACTTAAAAAGTGATGAAACATGTTCCAAGATTTTGCTTCATGCGCACATGATTTGAAAAAATCTCACTGGCTTCCTTATCCTTATATGTTTCTGGGCCCAAAACATAAAAACACTGGAGTCCTTGAATGGCACATGTACTGTAAATGGCACCATTTTTTTCACAACTATTATTTTAAGTTTATGGCTCAAATTCAGATTCTACAGTCATTCTGGGGTATGCAGTTGTGCTCCTTTTCTTCTGATTTTGCATAGGAAAGGTGCTTTTTGGGTGACTGTGCATACTCTTTTCCTGATGTATCTTCTACCATAAAATCATATTAAAGTCCAGAGCTGCTCCTACGAGATTGGGAAACCCCAAATCCAAACAGCAAAACAACCCTTCACCTATTAATGATGGCTGCTATCCACATATTTTTCTACAATCTCCGCTCCTAGCACAGATATGTTAGACTCTCCAACCAGAAAATTGTCAACTGAAACTAAATAAAGTGAGAGAATTTTGTCTGGTGCAAAGTTAAGTCACGCACAAAGCGCATGCATATCACCCTGTACTTTTACATTCTACGTATACTTCCACGGACATCTGCAGTCCTCAGAGGGTAGGTGTGTACATAAGGATGCAAGTGTGTGTGTTTGTGTGTGTGAGACATAAAAACCACATGTTAAGGCCATCAGATACAGTGTGGAACAATATTAAGACAAAATCAGGCAGGAAGCCCTCAGCCAGAATACATCCAAGCGAACAGAGCTGCTCCCGGCCATCTGACGGAGTGGGAGGCCTATGACTCTGAATATATTAGGGCCTCTGAGTGTGTGCGTTCCAGCAGAAGGTCTGTATAAGTGCTTTTGGATGACATAATATTGACAGGGAGTCCTCGGGGTAGAATACACTGTATAAACTGAATACACCCCTCTGACTGTCTCAATTACACCGTGTGCAGACGCACAGACAAACACACACTAGCGCAGACACACACACACACTATGCAGCTGGGTGCTTTTATTGAATGTGTGCACAGAGGGAATTTCCCCACTCATCTCCGGTTCAGTCTGTCTGTCATTGGGCTACTCACCCGCTAACTCACCCTACCCATCTCCCTCTCGGGACGTCTCTTCTTGCGCTGCCTCTGCATCTCCTCGTTTCCTTCCTTCCTTGTTTTTGGCTCTCGCTCGCTCCTCTCTTTCTTGGCTCAGTCCTCAGTTTCCCTCCCTGTCTGTCTTTCTTGCTTTTCTAGTATCTTGACTCTTCATCTGTTGCTTAATGGGTATTTTATCTTTCAGTCTTGTGTCAAAGTTTTGTCTCTCTCTGCACTTTTCTCGACTAATTAAGGATGCTCTGTTGTTCTGTGAAATTCTTGTCAACTTATCTGCTGAGAGCAAGCCTTTGAAACATTAGAATAACAGGACTGACTTTTAGGCACGTCTTTTGAATAGAAAAAAGCCTTCTTCCAAACGAATGAAGCCTGCTAGATCTCCTAACTTTTCAGTGGTCTTGAATTCATTGATGACAGTTTCCCAAGTTGGGAAATCAATCACCTTAATTAGAACTTCATATGCGGGATTAGGAACGGTGCTGCCATTTTCCTTTGATGAAACCAGGAAAATCTTAAAAGGCACTACACAAAGAAATGACCACAAGTTTCTGTAATTAACGTGGCAAATGTTAACTGCACCTGTTCAGCTGATACTTTTGCAGCTTCTGAGTCAACTGAACCACAATTAATCAACGGATATGATTATGTTTGTCATCGCAAATCAGTCAGAGCAAATCAACCGCTCCACCCCAACAAAATCAGCAAACATAAAACTTGATGAAAGAAGTAAAAATGAAGTAAAGGTCGAGGACTTTAAGTAGTTTCGAATGTGATCACAGCTTCTCCTATGGCACGCACAAAGTGTCAACTCAAATAAACACATGTAAAATACATATTAAACATCTTTTCTGTGACAAGAGCAAGAATTCCTTTGTGATCTAACCAGGGCTTTACAACACAGTGAAAGAAAATACCTCGTTTCCTTCCTTTCTCCTCCCAAACCTCTCTTGTTCTCTCTCACCTTCTAAAAAAATGATGAGATTGACAGGTAGCGGTGTGCTTTGCCCTCATCTCCTCCTTTAGCCTACGGCAACTGCCAAATCCACCGAGGGAAGAGTGGATGGAGAGAAAGGAAGTGGAGAGTTTTTGTTGTGTCTGCTGGATCTAAGTGTCCTGGGAGCATATTTGAGACAAGAGAAAGACTGGCTAGATAAATGGATAAATGAGATGATGGGATGTTTAATGAAGGCTAAATCATCCCATTCATTTTCATGTAAAGGAAATAACCATTATTTGAAAGAGAAGATGAACAAGAGCATGTGTTAGCACACATAACGATAAACTCCAGGTGATTTGTAGCATTGCATTGGAGTGTATGGTATTCTGGAAACAACTGCTTCTGCAAACACAGCTGAAGAACACAAAGTGGAAGGTATTAAAACCATTTCAGTAGTAGTACTAGATGGTTACCATCCTCCATAACTTTTATGCAGCAGCTGGAGAGAATTACAGCTGTGTAAGGTCTTGGAAAGCAATCCAGAGGTTTTCAAGAGACAAGCCAGATTTAGGTCTAACATATAGTGTTTTAGACCATAATTACACATTATAGTATAAAGGTCCAAAATAGAAAATGTCTGGTAAAAAGCATAATTAGGACGAAGTGCTGTTTGGTGACCGAGCTTACGCCGGAGCTTGTGGTGCAGAAATGTGATTGTTTTTTAATTGGTGTCAGATATTGGGTCATTTTGAATTATTAAAAAAAACAACAAAACTCTAAGTCAAAATTTAAAATGAGCCACCTGGTGATCCATTAATAACTCAGTTCAGATATTCATCATGATACTTGTTCCTGTAAATTACACAGTGCATTGCAAGATTTATTGAAAAGTAGTGGCAAAGTTTGTGTCAGCATTTGAGTGATATACATACTTTTATGGTTTTCAGGAAAATTAACGAGTTTAAATTTTATGCTTCGAAATTAAGACAGATATAAGGCAGGTCTCAACTTCTTGTTCCTGTCGTAAAGTTTCAGGTTGCCCCCACATTCATGCACACACACACACACACACACACACACACACACACACACACTCATGCACGTTAACAAGTATCACCATGCAATGGATGGTTGTATGGGATGGTGTTTCCGCAGAAACAGTGGGGGGATATTGGAGCCAGACGTGTGGAGCTGTCAGGGTCTAGTGATAGGGATGGGTGTCAGTCACATCCCAGGGGTCCACACACACACAGCATACACAAGCACACGTGCACACACACAACGTTATCATTAACCCTTTTACTCTCCTTTGCACACAGATGAGTGTGATTTGATGTGCTGTAGCAGATGTAAGTGGACACCCTTATTCTCCTCAATGAAGATATATTCCTGGCCAGGGGTGGATGTGGGGGTCTGACTCTGCACCTTTACCATGCAGGGCTCAGTCCACATCTGCTTCCCATCAGCCACAAGGCTTACCTTTTTAAGGCAGACGCGAGGGCAGGCGGGGAAACGAGGGGGTGGTGGGGGTGAGCAGAGTTCGGTTTTTGGCTTGATTCAATTACTTGCACCACCGCCGTGAGAGAACATTCCCCCTCGGGTGTCTCGCTCTGAGTATGTGTGCATGTGTATGCATGTGTTTGTGTTGCAGAGACAGACTTTGTATCAGTCTTGGAGGGTGTGTACGTGCGGCGGTTGACAACCCAGGGTCACTGACATGTTAGCTGGTCACTCTGTGACCCAGTAAGGCCCCTGTTTCTGGTCCTTCTATTATTTCTCACCTGGTTATAAGCTTGCTACATTTCCTCTCGTTTGCGCCAGTGGCCTCCTCTGCTCTCTAGGCCTGTCTAACATATCTCAGTGGGTGGAACTTCAATTACTGCATAAAATGAGTGGATTTAGTGGAATTAGTCAAGAAAAAGACTTCATGGAAGTATTATTTTAATTTGGGTTAAAAAGAGAGTAACTCCCAGCGTGTACCACTTCTTAGCATTTAATAACAGTTAAAAACTGGCGGAAGTTTTTAAGGGCACCAGCATTTACCACAAATATTCACTCTGTGCCCATGATAACAGCCAGCAACACATGGCCTGTGTGTTGGCAAAGAGGGGAGCTGACAACCACTCATCAGGACCCTTTAAAATAAAGTGGATGAATACAGACCAGACAGAATTCTCCCTCTGGTTCATGTTATTCTCATGTAACTGCTGGTTACAATTACAGACAAGCTTGAGTTAGTTACGAGGGCTCATCTATGACTATAAACATTGCAACAGAAGCCTGCGAATACATTGGTATTTGTCAAAAATCACAGGTTTTTAATGGGCTTACAGTTGATTATTTATACTCTTTAGTGTCAGGAAGCTTTGTGGTGCATTTGTGAAGGGGTTCTTCCAATTAGCACAAACAAAAAACAAACATGAAGAGGTTACAATAAGCACGCATCACCTAAGAAACACCTAAAAAGTGCTTATTTTCAACTTTGCACATTTACACGACAGCTGCTGACATTATCATTTAGTGAGAGAGAACCTTCTGCTGCATGGTTGGATTTTTCATCAAGTCTCTCTCCTTCCCTGCAAACTATGTGACATTTTAATAAATGTCATACTGATAAGAAGTAGCGGCCGGTGACGTATGGGCTGGGATGGACTGCATTAGCTGTTACACTGCTGCCTCTCCCATACACAATAATCAAAACTTCTGTCAAGACATGAGAGTGAAACCTTGTGAACAGTTTGCAGAAACACAGCAAGCAGCCCAAAAAAAACTTGGCAACCAGGAGCTGTTTTTAACGCTACTCTTGTACAGCTGTAGGTCTTGACAGGCTTCATACACGGTGAGTTAAGAAATGTAACATCTTCGCTTCAGATCTGTCAGAGGATCTTAGCGGCATGTCTCTCTTTTTCCTCCCTCGTTCTCCCACATCTTTCTACTTCTTTTTCAAACTGTGGCATGCTGCGAGTTGAAAAGAGTGGCTGCTTGATGGGTTCTTCACTTCTTCTTCTTTTTTTTCTTTTTTTTTAAAAGGGGGTCTTGGTGTCTGAGACAGTGAACAATGGCCAAACTGTTGAGCAGCGACTCAACTCGGCCCAGAGGATTTCCTCCTCAACCCTGGACCACCTAATAGTATGTGACACGCTACATCGCGGGGAGAGGAGACACTCATTAAAAAAACAGGAAAAGAGAAAGTCAGATACGTTCATATATATGCTTGTTTTGTCTAGACTCACAAATTGAGCAGTTTGGCACTTCTGCTACTTAACACTGGAACTTTTTTTTGGACATTCATGCCCCTCAACAAAAACTGACTTTGGAAATCAGCAGTTTTGAGATGACAACGTGTGGTGTGTTTTATTCTGAAGGAGACAGACAGTTTTACTTTTCATTACACATTACACCCCTACCACCATCTAACAGACTCACACATGGGTTCTCTTCCATGGCTTCCCTGGCCCAAATGCTTTTACATCATAAATCAGTAGTAAAAACATCTCTATGTGTAGCAGCTCCACTCGTCACATGACTAGCTTTGACCTTCTCCATCAAATATCTCTCACCTCAGTCTACTGTAGCCTTTAGCAGCGCTGCTAACCAGACACAGATGGACATTTACAACTGACAGCAGATGGAAAGAACTTCACACAGCGAGCTGAGTCTCAACACTGTAACCTCATTTGCAGTGCCATGTTTCTAACCCGGCTCTGTTTTCACCATTGTCTGTCGCATTTTAATCTATTTTCTTCAACTAAAAACTCTAATTCTGCTAAGGTTTTCGTATTGTACTCTGATGTATGCAAAAACTATGCCAAAACACATGTAGGTGTTGCTATAATGTAGAAAAACACAAGTTAGGTACATCTTTTATGCATTTCTAACTCACACAAAAGTAATCAGGTTCAGGATTTTGCAGTAAAACAACTTAACATACTGCATTTATTAATAAAGTATTACATTCACTTACTGAAAGCCAACACTTGACACATAAACTCATCACTATTCACAATTTAATTAAGTCTGTGATTTAATTACATTCTGTTATCAAGCTCAGGAAGCATCTGTAATCTGTCAGACGTGATCATGTCCATTATCTCGCCTTTTCTCCTCTCGGCTCTCCCCTCATAATCCGTCCTGTCCTAAACACACCCAGGGTTGTCCCGCAGTGAGCAGACAGGGCTTAGGCTGGGGATAAGAGAAAGTGCTTGGTAGACAACGCAGGCTAATTTGTAAAAGATACAGTGGCTGCATGGCCTTCCAAGGCACCGTGGGGGAACCAAAACATTCAGCAGTTGTCCAAACAGATTCCTCACTCCACTCCACAGTGGACGACACAGCACCGCTATAATTTACGCACATGCACACTCTCTCTCTCACACACACACACACACACACACTTACACACACACACTCACACAAATACACAGGCTCTCTCTATCCTCTGGCGCAGGAATTTATTTTGCTTGGGGTGATTGCTGTGTCTGCAAGTTCTGAAGTCTTGTTAATGAATTCGAAACGGGGTCATGCCGGGATTGATGGGTGAGAAATATGTGTCTGCGAAAAAAAAAGTGATGTGGGGAGCTATTATGAGATCACGCAAGCTAAGCACCTTTGTTTCACAACAAAGTCTGACGGTATCTTGATAAAAGATTATCCACTGTGGAAGATTTGATCAATGTATGATGTGTGATACAGCTATGATAACATGACAACAAACCCGTGTGTTACATCTCTGTGTTCACATGTGTAACTTTTCACATGTTTGCTTTCTGCAGAGAGGAAAAAGTGAAGGACAATAAGCAATAGGGGGCGCCTGCACACAGCTGGACATTCGAGTAAAGCCACTGCATCCACACACAAACTGTGCAAGGAGACGTTTGTGTATATGAACCCTTTGTTTCCCCCTGTTTGATCAAATATATATTGAAACATTAATCGTAACTCAGCCCTAAATCAGCACTAATAGCTTCATTGTGATGTTCACTGACTCTGCAGTCTGGGCACTGGCTGCCTC
The DNA here is from genome assembly GCA_024666655.1 of Dascyllus trimaculatus. Classification (NCBI taxonomy): domain Eukaryota; kingdom Metazoa; phylum Chordata; class Actinopteri; family Pomacentridae; genus Dascyllus; species Dascyllus trimaculatus. The sequence goes on from CM045452.1 coordinate 24,166,312, forward strand.
ACTGTGTGTGTTTCTATGTGTGTGAGTGCGTGACCACCGCTGCCCTTCCCATATCTGTCTCCCCATCGCTCTGTCTTATCACAGCACACACATACCTCAGCATTGCCTCCTGTGATTGTGTAAAAAGCCTGGCGCTTTTTTTTTCCACGCCGCAGAGACAAGGAGAGGAAAAGTCAGTCTAGTTGTTTGTGACAATACCAGAGTGAGCGGGCACTGCAGTGCTCGGGAGATTCTGTTGTTATAGGGACAAAACAAATAAAGTGTCAGCCATTCAAAAGATGGCTAGGCTCAAGAGGGTCAGGCCAAGCTAATTCCTTTGGAAAACAATCAACTGCCCTCTTGTTCTCTCCCTCAGCAGCTGTCTTGACTTTCCTGACACTGATGGACATTTTGGAAAACTCTTCAGTAGTGGCACTTGGGTCAAGGGTTACATTACTAGTTGAAATATACAATAAATTACATGTCACAAGGGTTAGTCACTGAAAGAGGGGGAAATTACAGTATTTTCTGCCATTAGTGGCAAATAGTCAGTAAACAGATCACTGGATTTTGAGGTTTGGAATCGGTGTCATAATCGGTTCATTTGTGATGATCAAAACTTTGAAAATTGACTTAAAAGTAACATGTTCCTGTTTAACTAAATAATCCATACACCTCACTTTACAGAGTGGGGTGTATGGATACATTCTTCTTCTGGTGTGGTTCACATTTTTTTGACATGTTATTTAAATTGAGCCTTTAAAGAAACATGCTTATTAGGCATCTCTATTGTTTCTGTACGACAAGACTTTTGCAAGTTCTGCATGTAAACATTAGATGCCAGCTCACCTACCATGTTGTTTAAGGGCAACAGTCCAGGGGCTGTCTTTGCTTCTCTGTGAAAACTGGTGCCTTTACCTTGTGTTAGCTCTGGAAAATGGCTGCACTAGCAGGCTCAATACATAGGTCAGCCAGGATAACCCCCATATCCTGATTACTGACACAGAGTGCCCTCTGGAACACAGGCCAGCAATAAAAAAGGCTTCAGTGAGCTGCTGCAAACCCGCCTGCACAGCTAGTATGGCTGTCTGGACAGAAGCTGTAGAGACATTAATCTACTGTGCGGCATTTTTGTTAATGTGTGTGTGGTGCTACGTGCTCAGAGGACTCTCCAACAGGAAAATATCATAAAAATGTCACAAACAGTTCAAAAGTGAATATGCGTGTGTGCAGAAATCAATGGGATTTTGAGTCAGAGCTTTTTGTTTCCAACTTTGCTAAACACACTGAAAGACAAAGAGAGAGAGAGAGAGAGAGAGAGAGAGAGAGAGAGAGAGAGAAAGAGAGAGAGAGAGAGAGAGAGAGAGAGAGAGAGAGAGAGAGAGAGAGATGCAAATCGTAAAGAGAGAGAGAGAAAAAACAGGGCTTTTAAATCTTCACTTGATATAGCAGAGTGGAAGCCCCCCCTCCTCCTCTACCACATGTCTATGAATATCTCTTTTATTATTACTATTGACCCATGAGCCATAAAAAATGGCAGGGGCTCTGCATTACTCAGGACTCAGAATTATGTGGCCACTACTAAAGGGCAACAGACAGACACACAAACAAACATGTACACAACAATGTGCCAACTCAAAGTGAGTGCAGAAACCTCTTGGACAGCTTTGATAACAGACTCGTCTAACAGTCAAGATAAACTTCAACCTTAGTAGGCATAAATTAATTACGATAATTCAAAGAAGTGATAAGCTTGTTAATACATCAGCCATGTTGTATCTCTATCAGTTAGACATATGATGACACTGTGGGTGGACAATATGCTTGAAATCAATTTCACGATAATAACAGTTTTTAGGCATAATTCTAATGAGAACTATAGACTGGTATTTACATGTGTAAAACCAATAATACTATTAATAAGTGACAACTCATCTTAGCTTCACAGTCAGCTGGTGCAGAAACCTGGAAGATGACAAGTTGTATTCATTGTTGTGAGAGCAAATGACAGTGTGCTATTACTAAATGGCTTTTTCCACCACAAAGACAATGCCCTGGGACTATTTCTCTAATCTGTATGTGTGTGTGTGTGTGTGTGTGTGAGGGCCTTTGTATGTGCGTGTACTGGGGGGACACTTTGATAAATGGCCAGTTTATGGTGCTGTCACACTGAGGATGTCTGTGGGGAAATACTTCCCCACAAGCGCAAGTGTGTGCTTGTGTCCGTGCGCGGATGTGTTTATGTGTGGAGAGGGGTGCAATGCTCTGGTCATCTGATTGCAAGCCTCTGGTCTGGCGCATGATTAATCAAACTGATTGGATGGGGCAAATATGGTTTGTAATAGTTCAAAAAAGGGAGAGGGTCAGAGAGGGAGAGAGAGAGAGACGCATTACTCTGTTGTATGCGAAGATGTGTGCGTGGGCGTGTGGATGTTTGCACATGTGTGCTTTGTGCAAAGGTGCAAGAGGTGTGTATGAAGGCAGCTGAAGTGAGGCTGCTGTGTGTTTGAGGGTCAGGGGTCAAATAAATGGAACATGAAAGACTAAAAACACAGCGCGGCGCTGCTGACACAGCCACAACCCGGTTAATATCTCACAGGGGCTCGCTGTGAGTACACAGACTTTTTTTCTCGCACACAAACACTCACCTACAAACACATGTATCCCGGCGCTGGTGCACGGCAACGTTTGAGTAATTGAGCTGTGCCATTGCAGCTTTGTAATCGCTGACGTGTCTTTACATAGCCTTTGTGCCTGAACAATAGAGTGCCGGGACTAAGTTGTCGCTGGTCACAAGAAAGGCGGAAGAGAGAGCGAGGGCAAGGGAGAAAGAAAGAGCGAAGGAGGGGGTAAAAAAAAAAGCAAACACGCCGCTCAGCTTGCATATATGGGTGCCACCTGGTCTTAGATCAATGCGCTGACACGTAGGTCATTTTTAATATGCTTTGATCTGTCGCCCCAGCTGGGTTGTGTGTGTGTGTGTTTAGGGGGGTGTCTGGGTGTGCCCTATCAAGCACATCTTGCTTTAGGACGCCGGATGTGGTGTGTGAACTATCAAATTGTCCCTTTAATAGCCCCATTCTTCTTCACTCATTATCTCTCTAACCGCCTCCCTGTAGAGGTGGAGAAACAGACAAAGATGGATGGACAGTTTTAAGAAAGAGTGACATGGGAGTAATTTTATATAGCCATTAATTAGAAATTAATTCTGTTAATTTATAAACTATTTCTCTGCACATAAAATTAGTCATTTTTTCAACAGGTCTATGAAAAGTGAATATTTCCCGTCTCTTATGCTCCACAGTTTGACTTAAAAATAAAGCTCAGATAAACATTCTCCAACATTTTTGTACACCTTTCAACCTCAGTCTTCCCATCTTGCACAACACCACCCTTGTCAATCATGCGCTCCATGTGAGAAAAACAACTCAAGGTGGCGGCACATAAGAGCATCCCAGGGTTTACTGCACCCAGTCACAAAGACATGAAGATAATAGTACACACTCTCCATCTTTCTTTACTCCTCGTTCTCTTTCATTTTCTTGTCTCCTTTTTCCCCCTGACTCTTTCTTCCCTTTCTCTCATTAAATCCGTTCCACCCTTTAACCCCGTGGGCAGGTGCTACTGTAATTAGCCATTATTTGACTATCAAAAGTCAGGAGTTGATTAAATGGCCACGAAGCGGCGCGCAGAGCACTTTCCCTCTGAGCCCAGCCCCATAATTTCAAAAGCTTCTTGCAACCTGCTGAGGGCCTTTCAGGTCTGTGAGACGCCGCTTCCGACTGCTGGTAAGAGCCTGTTGCCGGCGGTAATCAAAACTGATAATCTTACAGGAGAGAAAGGGGGGGGAGTGGGGTGTGGGTGGAGGAGAGAAAAGAGAGTGAAAGAAAGAAATGGTTGGGGGCTTTCGGGAGGTTGGAGCTCAAGCAGAGAGCCTTCCATTAGAAATGTGTTGTGGCTCTGAGGGGGCCGGTGGCCAGCAAGCGGTGAAAAATGCTGCCTTCTTAAGGCAAGTGAATGGCATCTCTTTAGTGATTAGGAGCTGTAATAATGGGCACCCCTGCCTGTTAACCCTAAGTCCATTTTATTGCTAATTCATTTACCTGTTATTTCAGACATACTTGACAGGAGTCACCTGCTAAGAAGTCATGTTTGTCAGGCAGGTATGCCCATTAGCTGGGGATCTTAAATCAGCCTCACAATGGTGCTAGTAGGGGAGTAGAAAGGCTGGCCCTTGTTGTTAGCAGATAACACCACACCGCAGTTATCCTGACCAACATGGAAAATCTTTTCTGCTCCAAAAATAATTAGACTTCATCCCCGGAGCGATTCTTAATTAATGCATGTTTTTTTCTTCTTGGTCGTAAGTGGATTTTTAAGCCAAGCTGATCTGCTTTTGTGCTCTGCTGTGAAAATCCTGTACTCTCAGGAAAATATTACATCTGACCTGGCGCATTAAGGAAAAACAGCTGATTGAAAATGAGTTATGAAAACATGCAATAATCTCTTTTTGTGTGAAATTAAATCTGACTTTTGGACCCAAAGAACTGATTTCGAATTTTGCTATAGTTTCAATTATGAGCTGACCTTTTTTTTTTTCATTTTGCAGTTTCAGCATCAGATCCCTTTTCAGTGAACAAAGTCATTAATATCCACATAAATATTTGACTAGATATAGTTTATACAGGAATAAATCATGTCATAATCATGGTGTTAGATTCCCGAAGGAGAAGTGGGGCAAAATAATCATTTTGACTCCCTGGTTAATGTTCTGGATAATTCTCCCTTGGGAAACACTCTCTATGATAATATCTTCATATGAGCATCTTGATCTGAAATGTCACAGCTGAGATTAGAACGGGGTCGACTCCCGGCGTATAGTGTGTTTCGATGGAGTGTGGAAAAACTAAATGGGGTGTACTATTAGCGGACTGAAGAACCACAACAAAATATGTAAATATATACAAAGCTTTGATTGGATTATTACATTTGGGTATTGAATTTTTCTGTGAAAATCCGCTGCTTGAGACAATAATCACCACTGAGAAAGAAAGGATGTGTAATTGCATTCAAATTGAGCCTTTTTCTCCTGAACTCTGTCGCCTCGGATCCCTCTTTTTTCCTTCGGTGCCCAGGCACTGTCTATACGTGTTAATATCGGCAGTGTGTAGGTCACGCTCTGTGACTGCAGTGAACTTTTCCCATCAGTTTCAGTGTTGGCTGAATAAAAGGATTATCCACTATGAATTAGTACTGAGACACAGAAAACCCCTCTCTTGGGGATGATGCTGTGTGTATATTTGTGTGTGTGTGTGTGATACCCTCTCATTGCATTGCCTCTCCTGGGATCCCCCACTCAGCCTAATCATTGTTTCTCTAACAGATAATTCTCCATGTCCTCACACGTGTCTGTGTGTGTGTTTGTGTATGCGTTAATTAGCACTGTGCTGGCTGAGTGTGCTCTTCCTTGTAATCACTTAATTAGGGGTGACGGCCCCGATGCTTGTTTACTCAATTAGCCATCCTCTTTAATTATCTAATTCACAGCGAGTCGACTGTCCTTGTTAGCGAGCTCAGCGAAGACACTATGTGTGCAATATAGCTACGTGTATTTGTCATGTTTATCACCTGAGAAGAAGAGGATTAACTTGTGTGTGCATTGTATGTAAAATAACATTTTCATGAGTATTAAATAAGACAGTGACGGTTAAAAGACAAATGTAAAAAAAGGGGAAGTTAGTGCCAAGTAGAACAGTCTATCACTCACACACAAAGCTACAAACACACAGACACACACATGCTTCACCAGACACTAGGCCATGCTCACAGACTGCATATGAGTGCCGAGCCACATGCCTCAGATTACTGTCGCTCCGATTCCCCGAGATTTAGTCATTAATGATAAAATCTACGTCAAAGAAAGAAAGAAAAGTGAAATCTCATGGTGAGTATGATTGATGGTCGCTTTAAATGGAGGCGTCCAGGGCCGACTCCATTGTTTCTCCTGACCAGCGTTGCCATCTACTCCGCCGCCACCTCCATCCCTCCCCCACCCCCCCACCCACTTCTCCTTCGTGTGGATTAAAAGGCCTGCCGTTTATTTAACAGTTCATTTGAGCGAAGGGGCGACCAAGGTGAAGCCAGTGGGAGGCAAGAGGGGTTGGCAGGGTGTCTGTGCTGTGCCGTGGCAGGACGTCCCTTGTGGGACAGTGCCAGGCTGCGCTGTGGGGAGACGAGACAGGGCCTCCCCAGTGGACTAATGCCCTGTAATGAAGATTAAGACTCAGTCAAAGACCATACTGTTCAGACCGAGATTGGAGGGAAGGATCGAGGGATGAAAGGAGGGGGAGAGGGAAGGAAGTGAGGATAAAGGCTAAAGTAGGGATAGAGAGGACAGAAACCCTGGTTTTCAGAATGTGTTTGAGGGTGGATTATCCAAATTTGCAGCAACAGGTACAGATACCATCAGCTATGGAAAAACAATTATCACGTAAAATAGTACAATCAATTATCTGAGGAGGTGTGTACCACCACATTCGTCTTCTCAATAAGGGTTTCTGAGGCACAAACAGGTTGTTGTCAACAATACACTGACTGCATTACCAGCTATTAAGGCTGACCATTTTTAAAAATATGTTTGCAGACACAAAGCTTTATAAAAATATTCACTGACACACAAAAAATGTAATTAACATCACTGTTCTGCAATTAAGCAGTCAAAAAATTGCAAACAAAACAAACACAAAAACATTCATCTGGATAAGATTTTGTAAATTCATTTTGACTCTATTTCAGACAATAAAAAAATCACACGCAATTAAATACACAAATTTTAATAAAAGAAATTGACCCACACATGCAGTTATAAGCTTAAGCAAAACAACCAAAGTAAATTCGCTCCAATCAAGGCACAACAACACATATTATTACATTTAAAATCTGTTACATCTAATTTGTCGCTTGCCTGTTAAACGAGCAGATATGAAACAACAGAGTAAAAGCTCAGTCCTGATAAGAGACAATATTCATTGTCATTTAACCTTTTGTTTGGTCTCCAAGAACCTTTGAGGAAAGTACCTGTCTCAAAGTACTTGTCCATTGTCTTTATGAGCTTGTTGTATCTATCTGTCATTTGATGGTAAGCAGGTGTACTGGGGAGTTGTTACTACATCACATAGGAAATGTATTTTAAGTAAAGCAAATGATTAAAGAAGCAATCAGCGATTCTAATCCGTTACCCTCTGTTCTGTGTCTGTGCTCGAAAAAAAGCAATGTTTGTACACGGCTCTGACTCTGAAATGGGAAACAAAGTGGCCTGGACAGATCCACTCAACACTATTCCAGTATGTAAATGATAAATCTAGCAAATGCTAACTATTGAAATATGTTATTTGCTAAATAACAACAATCTTTCTCCAGAATTACAGACTCCACCTTTAAAGGTTAACTACAAAGTATTTACTAAAGCAGCTCTAAGTATTTTATGCGTTTTTTAAAAAATAAATTATGAATAAAAAAAATTGCAATATTTTTTTCTTTGTTTTTTATCTGGATCCCCATGTAGGTTTTTAATTTTAAGTATTTATTAAAGCAGATTTAAGTAGCAAGAAATTAAACGAGCTATGCTTTTTTATAACTTGATAATACATTTGTTGTTATACTTACCCTTTTTGAAAACATTTTTTTTTGCTTACATCAGTGGTTTTCCTCATTTCTGTGGATCCCCATTACCTGGTAACAACTGCTCCTACTCTCACTATGAGAAACCGACTGTGCACTTATTTCTCTCTAATTTCAAGTCTCAAACTCTTGTTAGCTTTTGTGAAAGTAGCTGATGCATTTTGGAACTTTCCAGCCACCATAGAAGATAAACAGCAGAACTTCTGGTATATCTGGGGCCCATCAAACACACACTAAAAACACACTGAGCGCGGATGTTCATGCATATGTGTGCACGAGTATGAAGACAGTTAACCAGAGCTGCCTGAACACACGGCACGCTTCACTTACCACTCTGTGGCTAAAAGCTCCCCTAAGACCTGTTACGCCCAGACACACTCCCGCCATCTCCTCATCCCTCACTTTCACATCTCTCCCTCACCCTACGTTCTTTCACTCTCGTCTCCTCATTGGCTCTTCTCTTTTCTTTTTTTCCTGATGAATTGTCAAATGTTTTGTCTATGGAAAATATTCAAGGGGGCAAAGTGACGTGTGGACGCTGGGATGGATGGACGGATGAGTAGGTGGGTGGATGGGTGACTGTAGAGAGAGGGATCTTTTTTCACATGACCTTGTGTTGACGGGGCCAGCCTCTTTCTCCCCCCCCCCCAACTCCCTGTCTCTCTTCCCCAGACGGGCCGTGTCTGTGACTGGGCTGGCAGTTCTTGCCTCTCTTGGGCATTCTGGCATTCCTCCCTGTCATGCCCTCCCATCCCCCTGCCTCCGGCTGTCTCCTGAGCTCTGAGCGTTTCCATCTTTACCGATGCTCACTCTTAAACTCCATCTTTTGCCTGTCTATCTATAGGCATTGCACTCTGTCAACGCGTCGCCTCCTCTCATGCCATCTCTGCTTCTCTGGCAACTTTTTTTTCTTTTTTTAACCTTTCCTCTTTTTTAAGATTGATTAATGAACAGGAACAGGAAAGTTACGCCAACTCACATGTCGTGTGTCAACAGGTTTTTCCTTTTCTAAATCACATATAAAGCCATCCACAAAGCACAGAAGTGCTAAAATAACCTGTAGGATATTCTCAGTTGCAAAAAATGTTAAGATTATCTGCATATTCTTATCTAAAACAGCTGAAAATGATATCAAAAGGTAGATGTGTCTGCAGGGAAAAACTCCTCCTATCGAGAGTTCCCAGCCGTTCTCATGTGCAGATGAACCTTTATCTCCCTCTCCTGACACATGAAAATATTTTTGACGAACAGGACCACACAACTCTTTGCTCTCACCCTCCCCCTGGCTTCTGTGTCTCCGTGGCAACGCCATGTGGATTGTCATGTTATTATCACCGATGCTTGACCAGCCGGCCCTCCGTATTCACTCTGTCTGCCTTAATGGACTTGCTGCTTTCTTGACAGACAAGACAGAGAGTGTGCATGTGTGTGTTTGTGTGTGTACATGTGTGTTTCTGTTTCTATTTCAAAGCATCTGAGATGTGAATGCTCTTAAAAGCACTGAAAGATGACGTTAATCCTCCAAAGTGAGGACATTTTAACCATGAATGATACGGTTAAGAGATGATTTTGTAACAGAAATGTCTCAGCTTATACATTTTACTTTAAAATGGCTGTGTTTTATATTAAATCACGCAGAACAACACAGTAAAGACTTTTGTCTGCCTCATTTACTACCATGTCTTTTTCATTTGGGGGGTAAATATCAGACCTTAAGCATTATAATTAAGGTTAGGGAATCAATTCCACTGATCTAATATGGTGCTGCAATACATATCAAGAAGACAGGAAGACTGAAAAGTTATATATACACAGGTGCTGCTTGTAGATCTGCAAAAGTGCAAGCTTTGACTGAATCGTAGTCTCTTTGTTTGAGAGTCTTTTACAATGGATTTGATTGATCAGCATGATCAAAAAAATGACAGTGAGCACCAAATATTTCATTATGAAGACTCTCTAAGGCAATATTTGATAAATCATTCATAGAAATAGATTTTACTACATGAAATGACAAGAAAAGTTTGCCACTTTCCAAAAATAAATCCATAAATTGAAGTGTTTCAATAAAAAAAAAAACTTCAATAATGTGAAATAGCACAAATAGAACTCCATTAACATTTATTACACTCTTAGAAGAATGCAAATTTTACAATTTATGCTTATACCTTTCTACTTATGTTTATATTTTTAGGACATATTTTTCTAGTTATGTTTATCTATATATTTTCGTAGTGTTTATATTTCTTAGACTTTGAATGGAAGCAACTCTCCCTCTGCGATCAGTAAAGTATTTCAGATTGTGATCGAGACATGTAGTTGAGAAGGATATAATCAGGCAGCAACACAACATCCCCATTTGGATAATAAAAAAACAAATGTGAGAAAGTGAATGTGTGTGCATATGTTTGAAGAAACTCATATGACAGCCCCCGCAACTGTCAAGACCATCGCCCTCCTTCTTTTGTTGGGTGACCCCGGAGAATGTGGTGGGAATGGCCACTGGGAGAGAGATTATGAAGAAACAAAGACTGCGAGAGGGGAATGAGAGAGGGATAGAAAGAGTGAAAGGCAGAAGAAAAGAAAGAAAGGGAAAGAGAGAAAGAGGGAGAGAGACAGGGGTCAGGGAGCCAGCTGATGTGAAAGTGCCTCCGATCACCTCGTGCTTCTCCTCCGCCCCCTCGCTCTGTCTCTCTCTATCTGTTCCACTCTTTCTCTCGTTCCCACTTGAATTCCTCTCCCAGCGCTTCACTCCGACATGACGTTGGTTTTTGATCGACGATAACAACAGAGATGCGTCAGTCAAGGCCCACACATGCACACTGGACACACACACACACACAAGTTAAAAGTGCCAATGCAAGTTAAAAGTGGCACTCAAGACGCACACACACATGCATGAACACAGGGACACACAGCAGCGGCCATTGAGTGAAAGCTCCTCACAGGGCATAATGACAGCATTCTGCAGTAACCATAGTTGGGACAGTTCCCACAGACAAGACAGACAGAGAAAGAGAAAGACCATTTCTTTCTGTCTTCACCTCTCCTCCTACTCCCCACCTCCTCTCCAACAACCCTGACTTTGTCTGGACCATGTGACCTTCCACAAATCAACGCTATTGGCCAAGAAAGTCTGGACATATGAATCTTTTACAGACAACATTAAAGGAGCACTTCACCAAAAAATCTATCTTCTCGGTATTATAAATATTTACTGCTTTTAAGATTTAAAGTTGTCTCTGAAAAGTGTGAAGTCTCTCAAACAACTCCTGAAGCTTAACTGACACAAAATCAGTTAGAAAATAGCTCAGTATGATGCCTTTACTGGAGCTCTGTAAATATGTAAAATGAGATGACCCAGGACCTACTCTGTCTGCCCATTTTGAGTGTTTGGTACATACATAACACACTTGTCAATAACAGAAATGTGAATGCAGGAGTAGTTTAAGAAGTTATATGATATCAGGAGGCAAAAGGAATTCAGTAAAGTCCAAATATTCCTTAACATACATAATTATGTCCAAATGAGCTCGATCTCAGGATATTTATCTGTCTGTCTGAAGACCACACCCCATCCTTCCATAACCGCCACACAAACTCTGTCTACAAGCTTGGTGTCGACCGCCTCTAGTTTTAGACCATTTTTCCCCTTCCAGCGGCATTGGACCTGACACAGTGCAGCATTTGGTGGTGTATATTTTGAAGGGGGTGGGGGATGAAGGTGGTGATGATGGTGGTGCCAGTGGTGGTGGTGGTGTTTCGGAGCCAAATGAAAACATGTCACTCAGGGCCCATTAAAACGTAACCCTGCCCAGCAGAAGAAAGAGACCCATATCATCATTAAGTCATCTCGGGGCGCAGCAAAAACCGCAAATATTATTCCTACGTCCCCCCCCTCAAAAAAACCCAACACACACACACACACACTCACACACTCCTCCCCTTCTTTTCCTTTAGATGACAGAGAAGATGGGATGATTGGAGCTACAGTGTGTTTGCTTACTGCCAAAGAGTGACAAGAAGAGGTTTGGAAACTTCCTGATCATGCCACAGTTTGTATGTTATTTTTGCAGGATAATGAAGGGAATCAAACAGTGTTGGATCTATCTATCTATCTATCTATCTATCTATCTATCTATCTATCTATCTATCTATCTATCTATCTATCTATCTATCTATCTATCTATCTATCTATCTATTTATCTATCTATCTATCTATCGTTGATTAATTATTCATTTCAGCACTTCATACATCTATCAGTGCATGTATATACAGTATCTATGCTATTCTGAGTGGAACTCACATGTAACAGAGATGTTTAGGTGTAATCCAACTTCAGGCCTGCAATATGCTTTGCATCTGTGTATGTGTGTTGCAGAGAGCCACCTCTGTAACCAGGGGGTATTTGTGACGTTCAGCATTATGAAAAATGACTTGCCCCCGTGGCACACCGGGGTGGCAGTGATTATAATATCCAGATAATCATTTCAAACAAATTATCATAATTATCAATCAATCATGAGCCTATTTAAGCAGAGGGGGGAGGTGGGATGGGGGAATGCGGCACTGCTGGCAGAGGGTAAACTATGGCCGGGAGCACTGGATCACTTCTGTGACCCATGAGCCTCCCCCCCTGTCCACATAATAGCCCTCATACATTTAGGGCCATTTAGCTTGTGTATTTAGAGACTCAATTCCCCAGCTTGATATGGAAGGGGGAGCGGGAGAAAAGACACTCAGTGCGTGCACGTACACACCCATGGACTCACAACTGCAGCTGACCCCCATTTGGCACCCCAGTCTTTCAACATGGAGTGGGAAAAGCCTACTTATAGGTCAGAGTTCATATCAACCCCTGTCATATTCCCATTTACAGCTAATGTCGCATCTAAAACACACATTTACCACAAACACCGCATTGTAATGCGGATGAAATAAGTGCTTGAGATGTATTAAAAATCCATAAAGGAGTCATCTCCGACAGGCACAGAATGAAGACGTGTATCCCTACGTAGAGTGTACAGGCGCTTAAGAGGAGAGCATTTGGCAAGCATGTCCACATTCAGTTGGACAAATAAGAGAGGAAGAGCGAAACAGACAGAGTAACAGAGACTTGATCGTCTTAAAGAGATATTCCTCTGTATCTTTTCGCAGTAAATCCCCTGTGAAAAGCGGCATGAATTGATTCAATCTCAGTGGTATTGAGAGGCGAATGAATGGGGCTCGGAGGGAGAGGGGGGAGAAAATGAGAGAGGAAAGAGAGATAGAAAGAGAGGGAGATAGATAGTAGCCTTCGGGGGAGATGATCGTCTTGGGAAAAAAGCAATCAGTGCTCATTGATTTTCTCTGCTGGTTGAATGGAGGGTGTCTATCTGGAAGTCATTATCTGCCATCTGATCTGCTGGAGTGTTTACACACGTCGGCATGGACAGCAGCGCTCTTCTGAAGATGAGGATTAACACACCCGCAGACAAACACACACACACTCACACACACACATACACAGCACAGACTGTCTTCTTTTTCCCTGCTCTGTATCTAGCCAGTACTTTTAAATCCAAGGAATCCAAAAAAGAAAACACAAGTCCTCCAATACCCTATTAACTTCCACACACACAAACTTACAGACTTAAGTGTATGTGCAGCGTGTGAATGAGAATATACATAAGCAGGGCCTAGACAGCTAAACAGACAGATAGTCCGGTTTTTGTATAGGCAGCCCAGACCAAACCAAACAATCCCTGATCCTATCACCAATAGCCACAGATAGCAATCTATAGCTACAACAACACCATCCTGTCTGCTGAGAAAGAGACCTTGGGCGAAATGAGTGGAAGAAGATGGAAGAAGTAAGCAGAGAGGGGATTCAGATAACAGATCTTTTTATTTTCTGTTCGCGTGTGTGGCGTGAAGATGCGAGTGACTTTACGGTGCATGATGTGTGCGCAAACCAATATGGCTCAGCAAGCACAGGATATGAATCCAAGGCCGTAAACTACACACACATATATATACACACACACATACACACAGAGCTGTAAGGAAAGCTTTAGGCAGCTTTCAGTAAGTGGGGCTGGAGAAGCTACAATAATATCTTTGCTTCCATTTTATCCTATGCCTTATCCCTGACTCTAACGGGAACTTTTGCCTTCAGATTGATGGAACAATGTGGCCTGAGCCTGGGTTTGTGGTCAATTTGGATGTGTTAGTACAAGGCGAGGGTGAAATCTCTTCTAAGAACACATAGTGACTTTTAATTTTTTTTAAATATTGTGACTTGAACTGACTCTTACTGGACCTAGTGTCACCGTTTCTTTTTTAAATTGCTGCATTGTGCATTAAAGTGTGCTCTATAAAAAGGCTAATACTACATTATTACTTGGAATTACCATAAAATTACTACTATAAACTAATCCATCCATGCATGCAGCGCAGTATTCTACCCATTTTGTGCAGGACCTGGCAGCCTTCCTGTGCAAAACATTCAGTTACCATAGAGGCTAAAATAAAGTTCACATGAATTCAATAATGCATATTGTAGTAGCATGTAGATATTTCTCTCCGTGTAAAATATATGTAACACATAAAAACACAACGCCGTAATGTAAAAGCATAGCTACAAATGAGAATTAATAACACGCGGTTATGCAAACACACCTTCAGCAATGAAGTAGTTTATTCACAAGCTACAACTCAATTAACATTCTGCTTTAATCAAGCATAGCGATGGTAATGACATGGTGGAGGAAGGAGAAGTCGATGGTTGTGTGTGTGTGTGTGTGTGTGTGTGTGTGCCCCATGTTCGTGTGTGACTGCATGTGGATGAATGAGTCATGTCATAAGGAATGGCTCATGCATAATTTCATTCATATTCATAACAGGCATGTGGTCTGCCACCGCCCGATGAGGGCCCACCGCAACTCACACTCTGCATAATGAGATGTGGCCTGTGTGTGTGTGTGTGCGTGTTTGGATTTTATGTACTGTAGGTAGGCATACGGTATGTCTGTGTGCACATTACAACTTTATGCTTCTATTTGTACATGCATGCCAACTATACGTATCTAAGAGTGTGTCACAGTGTGTCTCAGTGTGTGTGTGAGTCTATGAGAACATGTGCGTGCAGAGTGCAGTGCAACGGGCCACTCTCATGTGGAAGGTGGTTAGGTAGTTTATAAAACCAAGTAGGTTTTTCCACATTGTACGAACATGTGGGGAACACGGAACAGCCCAAACCACCTGCGGTCAACTCTTAAAATAAGCTCATTGACTAATGTAGGATTTCAAATCAACCAAGTAGTCGGTGATTTACATGCCTGCCTGCCTGTTTATAGAAGGTGCAGCAACAAGACCCTTGACCTAAAATGCAAATGAGCAAATTTAAGTGGTTTTGTTATTACAAGAGCCAAACTGGGAAATTACGCCAGAGGAGATTTTAAGTGAAATGCATTTTTTCCAAAGGTTGCTCACAAGGCATCTCTGTAGTGTCCCCATGTTCTCTCTTCCCTTTCATGAAAAGGGAGCTGGAACATAAGTCATCAATAGCTCTGCTGCTGTTCATCATGTCAGATAAGACAAAAATCTAAATCTCAGTTCTGAATTCTCTGACAAGTTCACAGGATCCAAAATATGTCCCTCATATGACAAACTAATGTTGATGGTTACTGCAACGAAAGTTTGGTCAATTGAATTTTTACATCTGGAAAATGCAATCTCAGCAGTGGGTTCTGCTGGTTTTAAAGTCATGCATTGCTCATCTAAAACTCTAATCTGATAAAACACTAGATAACCTTATCGTTGCTCCATTTTCAGCCATTGATTTCAAATATCTCGCCATCGACTCGGGTTGGAAGCCACGCCTGTGTGGCTTCGTTACTTCTCAGAAAGAGTGTGCCCTCTGCGGCGGCCATTGTTCTTTCATGGACCATTAGATGAACATGAACTCTCTTGCTGTTCCGTTTTGACCCGGTGACACTGGCTGTAAAAACAAACTGCCCAGCCTCCTCAATAAATTTATCACCTCATAAAGTGGTCAGTGACTGGTCAATGAGTCGTATCGGTCACAGTGTGTTTGGAGCATCGGTACTTTTGTCTGTGGGAGGAGAGGGGTTTCCTGGACTGCAGATCCCCTGTCTGTTTGTCCTCTGAAACACATGTGCACTCTGCTGAAGTTTTTGTAGAGGGCTCAGCAAAGTTATTAAAATAGTCTGTTACTAGGAACTATTATGGCAAACCAAACAGACTTTTTACAGCTTTAGGCCACAATCTCAGTCAGATGAGCCATTTAGAGACACTTTAACATGTTTGTTTACCTGGCAAAAAAAATCATGTGAGTGCACTCTCACACTAAACTGCAACTTAATTTAATGTGTGCTGTATCTTCTCACAGAGAATGAAGATTTGTGAAGACATATTGTAACATCATGCAAATACAGACACAGTTTTTGTCGTTGGTACAAACTGCCACTTTATTCCATCACCCTCAGAATAACTTTGAAACCTTTGATATGCTGGTAAAATAAGCGTGGGTAGTTGTAGTGCAGGAGACAGAGAAAGGATTTGTAAAGTGTATAAAGAGATAAGTATCCTACCTTCTTGATGCAGCTGTCAGGGGAGTCATCTTCGTGGTCATTCATCATCTGCTGGGACAAAACGAAGACACACATTAGTGTTTAATTGTAGAAATCATGTGGAAAACAGACTAATTTTTTGGTTTTGATCGAGAAGAAAATCTCTCTATTAAAGCAGTAGGAGAAAATATTGATTCCAGCTCTTCAAATGGCCTCATCCGTGGGTTGTGACCATCGCGGCTTGATGACAAGAGCGCGGGGTGTTCACAGTTCATCACACAGGCCCTCAGGGCTACAAATGTGACCAGAGGGATATAATAATGGGCTGGGAGGTCACGAAAACACACACAGAAGCAAACACAACACTCCACACATTCTGATGAACGAATGCCCCACATTTAATTCTCCACTGCGGCATTGCAGGAAATTTTGTCGTGTGTGAGTGTGTCAGGGAGTGTGTGCATAATTAAGCCTTCAAGCAATATTTACTGGGGGCAGATGGGTGGTAGAATGCTCCCAGTGTCTGCCAGAGGAAATGAAGGAAGTGGGGGAATGATGATGAGATGGGGCTGCTCTGCTGCCATGAGAGGGTATTTCACCCAGAATGGTAGCCCAGACTTCATCTGTCTGTCTTTTTCTCTCCCTCTCTGAAGCCCATTGATGGCAAATGAGGATCAAAGAAGAGATGCAGACTGTTTTCAGAGCAGTTTTAGGTGGGGCTGGGGATTCGCATAGTGCTTTTACAGAGTTTAGGTGAAATTAGGCCTATAAAACTTCCCCAAGCACAGACACCCAGCATATCTGAGCCTTCCTGTTCCTGCTCCCTATCCTCCCCATCTGCCCTTTAACAGTAGGTGTGTTGTTAGGGGGGCGTTGTGACAAGACTGGCTGCCTTTATATTAGAGCTGACATATTAATGTTTGTATTTCCTTAACCAACATGGCCCACTGTGATTGGGATAGAGACATTTATCTGCCGCTGGATCTCCCATGGAAACTGTGGGGCTATTCTTTGAATTCTGGCGTACAGCAGCTTCATTTATCTACCTTTCTGTACAAGGACTCAATTCACATAAAGTGATTATGAATTGTGCATAAGAGCTTTAAGTTGTGCCTGCTCACATGTAGATATTTTTTTCTTGGGTAAAACAGAAAAACAGCAATTAGGAAACATAGTAGCACACAGAAGTTTACTCTCTTTCCTTCTTCTTCCTCTCCCCTTGCTAAACAGTGAACCAGATGTGTCACATGCACACAGATGTGCCATACTCCACGGTTTCCTACATTAGGCTGTCAAGGGATGTGCTTCTAAGGCCCGCCAAATGGAAGTAATTACACCACAGACACTTACAACGGTGTTCCCAGCCTACTTACTGTACACATCATCTAAACCCTTACAGACGCATCCTGTTCCTGAAATAAGCTTCAGACAAAGCGACGGTAAACATTTTATCAAATCTGTCAAATGGTTTTCACTTGTAATTGCGGTTCTCCTGCCTTCAAGTGCAAACAAACAAAACGCTGATCGATATTAGTTTTTCAGTTCTCTTTGACACTATTTGAACATTTGCAGTGCATCACAGTGAGTGTGTCAATTGATTTTAAATAAGATGATTAGAAAACAAAAGTTGTAAATGAAATAAGTGTACAATTTCTCTGCATAATATGTTAGAATCTATCAGTAGTTATGAATATCAGCCTTCTTGAGAAAAACATTTTGCAAAAAAAATTAGCCACGGATGCTAATTAGGTAGTTTACCAGAACAGGAGAGCGATTACAACATGTTCAAAACCAGATAAAGTAATTTATTTTTCTTTGTTTTTCATTTATTTTGTGAAATAGACAACACAATCCTTAAATGTAATAACTGAATGGATCTCAGGATGACTATTTACCAGGAAGAAGGATAAATCAGGTTAATACGTCTGCTCTTTAAACGTGGGAATGCAGCTGACAGTGGAATAGAGTGAGAGCATAAAAGAGGAAGGTTGGCTATGGGATGGAAGGGGGGAGACTGTTTCCCGTTTTCTTGTAATGCACCAAACCAGCTGCAACAGTTTACAAAACCAACAGCTTGGCTGGGTCATCTAAAATGCTACCAGGCGTTCAACAACTATAGGAGAATTTCTGGACTTTCCCCCTGCTCTGCTCAGCTACATGCCAAGTGTAAATATGTGTGTGTATCAAATTGTGCAAGAGTAACCTAAAACTCTAGAAGACATGCAGGCAGACATGAGTGGTTTTACTGATGCCTTAATGTCTTTCAGCTTTAGGTGGGGGGTCTGGACTGTGTGGGCGCTCCACCATCCAAACCTCAGTTTTGCATCCAGGAACAGTTCATTGTCAGAAACATACTAATTATAAAGCTTCCTGAGTTTGAGTTACATGCATTTCTAGTCTGTATTTTGTTGTCTGTAGAAAAGTGACCTGATAAGTTTTTTGTTAAAAGGTCAATTTAACGATTGGTGGTTAACAGGATATTCAGCACTTGAGAGTGAGAGCTTGTGCAGTGATGACAATACCTTCAACACAAAGGCAGGTGGCATGCTTTTCCAATGCTGGCACTCACATATATACACTAACTCTTACCAGACAAACACACACACACACACAGAAAATATTGTAGCCTTGCAGCAGAACCCACCCAAACAAATAAATAAGCTATTAATTAGGGAAGGAAAATGTGATTGGCCACTGACTGGCGGAGCTATGATTTATTGCACATGTCACCGTCATCTCAAAGTGACTTTTACTCTGGGTGCCTGAGACAAGTTCAAATACAGGCTGACCTATGTTGAGAGGGATAGATTTTCCACCACACAGAGAGAGGTAAAATTGTCCATTTGTTCTGTATCTCGCCTGCTGAATGCTGACATGTCAATACGTCTTATGGAAAAGAGAAAACACTGAAGTGAAGGTAATTAGAAAGAGTGTGTAAATGTGTGTCTGGGCACACAAAATTCGCTCTCTGGCCCATATGACCTCAAACATAAACAAATCCAGTCGTGGCTTGATGAAAGTGCAGCCACCTGCAGAATCCTTCCACCGAGAGCTGTCCAGACCCTCATTAGGAATATACGTAACTGTGTGTGTGTTTGTGTATGTGAGAGAGAGCGTAACTCACTATTCCTGTGGTGTGTGCTCTCACCCAAGCCGGGAGGGAAAACCCCACCATTATTAGTTTCATAGCACAGCTTTTGTTATTGGACAGAGTCAGGAGTTTTTCAACACCACTTTAGCACCATTCGTATTGACATGCCGTGATGACCGAGCAGACAAAAGAAAACACAACGTGGGGAGAGACACTCAGCGAGTGGACTGCCTCATTGTTTTTGCAAGATCCGTCACAGCCTAAAACACATGACAGAGCGAAATCCCTCTCAGTTTATTTCCAGAACTCTTCTAAAATGAAAAAACAAAACCCAGGCGGGGTCGCTGCATATGGCCCGTAAAGCACATGTGCTGGTTTTGCATGTAAAGCTAAAGTCAATCCTCGAATGTAGGACCCGTACAGTAATCTTCTTCACCAATAAGGAGACTGAGTAAGTCACCATAGCAGCCACAAAAGAAGAAGACCTAACAAAAGCTTGCCCATCATCATGCACAGGCGTGAGGAGAAGACGAGGGCCCCACTTGGAGGTTTGCACCATAGGAAAATGTTAGCATTCTGTTGCCAAAAACAATTCTCCTCAACTCTGGATAATATGAGGCAATACAGCAACACGGCCCAATAGATGGCTGCGGATGTCACAAAGCCACAAGTTTCCAAAAAGAACCAGCAGCAAACAAACCTCAGAGCTTTTTGAACCAGATCCCTGACTGACAACTCATTGGCTGCAAGAGCCACACCAAGAAAGCCACAAATTGAAAGTTTTGCTACGCATTTATTGGGAACTTTTGCAGCTCCTTGGCACACTGACAGAACTTCATTGTGGTGGCAATGCCCTGGATGGGTTATTGATCTTTTAGATGTATAGACGGGAGAGGAAGTGGTCTTTCACTGTGGCTCGTGTTGAATAATAAACTGCAGAGAAAGTGTATTTTTGTCAGGGAGGAAGGAATTAAAAAAGAAGGAGAGAAAAATGAAAGAGGAGGTTCTGTTTCTCATTGCTGGAGCCCTTAAAATAGGAGCTAAGCATCATGTCATACATGATCTAAACAAATAGATCTGACTCCTCTGACTCGCAGATACTGGCAAATCTGATGGGAACACTTTACAGTCAATGAAACTACATTATTGGCCCAAAAAAGGAAGAGAAAGGAGGGATAACAAGTCTCCTGTGTTTTTCTCTAGGGTCTCTTGCTATCATTTCAAATCCCTGATAACAAACCTTTTACACTTTCCTGCCAGAGACTGCTTCACTCAGGACACATGTCTGATTCAGTCTGCTTTTTAGCATTAAGTCAGATAGTGTCTGCTTCCATGTCTTTTCTCTGGCTTGTCCTTTAAAAGGGTGTAAAATGCAGCTATTTCGGGACTTCGCAGAGATAGGGGATTTGACAGCGGACCCAAAACACGACCAGGGCTACGACGTCTTAAAAACATGCCTCAACAATGAGGTTGCTCCTTGAGCTGAAGTAGCAGGAAGACTAAGTCAGGAGGCAAGGAAACAGGGTAGAAATTTTGCACAGCTAAATACCAGGAAGCTGGACGAAAATATTAATAAGCCGAAGACTTGAGGTGTTTTAGCCAAGGCAAACATCAAGGCCACTACTGATAGGAAACTTTTGCTCTCTTGCTGCTGATCTTTCTTTGTCTTAGTTGGGACAGAAGATAATTCAGAATATATTTACTGATTGCCTGTTGTTATCTAGATTTTGACATGAAGCTTTATGTGAGAAAAATTATACTGATCATGAAGTCGAAAGAATGCATTGTCTGAAAGACACAGGTGAGATCAGATTTGCTTGACACGTATCACACTGCGCTAAAGCTAAACTCTGTTACCCAACCCTACACCCAGATGGGTCAGGGTGCGGCCCGTGACGGAACTGAGAACTGTTGGTGAGATAGAGCTTACTGCACAAAGGTTAGATTTGGAAGGCAAACACTCAGACCTATTGTGCGACTCTGGAAAGTCACGGCCTCTTGTCAAATACAAGAGGCTGATATTTACAGAACAAGCTCTGACCCTGGACGTCCCGAGAGTCTTTGTGTGATTTATGAAGAAAATGCCATAGTGAAATGTCCTTACAGGGCTTACGTTGACCCCGGACAGGCATGTCTCATCATTTCAATGTCCTGTATGATTCACAGATCTTGCACAGGCATGCCGTCTAGATGCCACACACTTAAGCAGATTCAATATTTACATTCATACATCTGACTTTGAAGTTAGTTTGCTGTATGAAAATGATGTTACCAACTGGGGTTTGGACTTAGTCAGCAAACAAACCTTGAGAAAGAAGCTCATTTAAATGAAAAGGAGAGTGAGAGGAATGCAAAAGGGAGGCAGGAGGGAGGAGGAAGAGAGTAGGATTTTGCAAATTTATTAAAAGGGTCATATTTTCATGGGAGCTTTGTACGACCATCCATCACCCAACGTCCAAGGCCCCTTATCCTTTTAAGGCCGCTGATTCTGAACTTGATATCGACAGAACCATACAGATAAATTATCTGCTTGGCCTCCGCTTTATTGATAAGTCATTTGGGCAGATGATCAGTAATAATCATAAGTGAATAAGGGTGTGCCAATAGATCTTCTGCTAGCAGATGCTGTGACAGCCGCAGGAGTTGAGACCCAATAAATAACCCTACCTTTTGGCCTAAGAGGATTGCCTACACAGCAATGGCAGCTGCTGGAGCATGCCTTTCAGATAATGATATATCACGTCTTCCCTCTTCATTTTGATAAAGGTTGCAGTTTATTGACACGTGGCAGCAGGAAGAAAAATAATATTGCTTTATTTCTAATGATCTCCCATTCTTCCCCTGACACACATTGCCTCTTAGCAAGCAGGAGGTTATGAGAGTAAGATTTAGGGTCTTGACTCGGGGGCATATAGATCGAATCAAAGGTCATGCCACAGATACTTTTCATTTCACATACCTCAGCTGAGCAAGATGCAGCCAATGCATATATGCATGTTTACATTTATGCGCTACATAAATCTGATATTGCCTCTTCAGCACAGCAATGTCATATGTTTCATATCTCCATTTCCCCTTGCAAACTGAATTTGTGTATTTAGAAACATATACCAGACCACACTGTCTGTCCCCCCGTCCCGTGCCAATATGAATCCCTAATTCAAACCAGGAATTCCTTTTAGTAGGTAGGAAAGGACAGAGAAACACAGAGAGGGGTATCTCTCATCGCATCAGGGCTTTTCTGGACAGCAACCACTGAGATATTGTCATGTGACGACTGACAACTGGCGAGTAAATTGCATATAGTTTATCGGGGCCTGGCTAAATATTTACACCGTTTGCATATTTCAACATAAACAGAGAGGTTTTGGTAGCTTTTCATTTCTCCTCTCTCTCTCCCTCTTCAAATCCAATATATGCACTGAAACAAGAAGACTGTATGCGGACAGATGTTGGTGCAAGACAGAAGGAAATGAGGTAAAAGGGAAAGACATTTTGAGAAATAGTGCATTTTTTTTACATCTGTATGTTAGCATCTGTGTGTGCTGTGTGTGTTGGTTGGTCAGGCATCCCCCTGCAAATCCAGGCTGTGGTTTTTTCTGCATTTTTTGGATCACACACACACACACACACAAACACACAAACGCACATATGTAGAAGGAGCTTGGGCGCAGGCCCAAACATAGAAGTGAAAAGTCTCTAGTGACTCGGAGGCTAAGTGCATGTATATATGGGTTGGTGCCTGGGACAAGCAGGGGCTTTCTTCGGGGCTTCGAAGGTTTATACCGAGGTCAAGCTCTACACATGATGATTATGATGATGCTTGAGAAGGCCAAAGCCACGCCAAGTGACTCACTGATGAGATTTCTCAAACAGATAAACAAACAAGGCCTGACCGTGGATTTCCTGCTCAAGGGTATGAGTATGTGTTTGTTTGTGCGCAGCAGGGTACTTTGGAAATACGAGTTTGATCTCCCGCACCAAACAGTGAACAGATTATGCACACACTAGAACCATTATATAATTACAGTAGTAACAGTTATGCAGTGCAATTATCAAACACCTCCCGTAGGTCCTCTGTCTTCTGTACACTCCAGCGTCCGTGTTCTCTAGCCTGTCTTCACTCTCTCAATGGACTTTTTGTGCTGGTACGGCCTCCGTGTTTACAGGGAAGACATGGGGCTTAGCTCTTAGGTCATCGGTAGGACAGAAGTGAATGGTGGAGCATGTACGGTGTGTGGAAAGAGTAAACAGATTCTAGTATTCATAGGACATCCTTTGTTTCGATAGGTAGTCTGTGCTTTTAGCTGCTTTCATTGTGCCAATACCTTTTCGAGTGGACATGTGATGAAATAAAACACTGAACCCTGCATCCGTCAAACATGACAGTGTCCTTTCTTTAACAGAAACAGAGCCACTGTGAGAATAAAGACGTGTTTCTGCTTGAAACGACTGATTCAGCGATCTAAAATACCTCCGAGTATAAAAACTTGAATCAGAAATTTTTTTAACGATGAATTTAAAAGGCAACTACCATTGACTGAAGCACGTACGCTATATAAATAACCAAAAAAATAATGGCAGCTTAATAGTTCTAATGGCTGCTATTAGCATGTGTATTATTTCGAGTTGGATGTGGAGATAAGGCACAAAAAGCATTTGTGTTTAACAAATGGAATGGAACTAGCATGCTGTTTATCCTTGCAATTTCTGTTGGTAGCCGATCAGATTATTTACATGGTGGAAACATAGAAAGACCAGGGCAGTTAAGCGGGCAGCTACTGCCAAATGATACTGTCTGGAGATATTAGCTATAAATGTTTTCTTTTACTATGGTGGCCAGAGATTTTGCACAGGACTTGTACAAAGAACAAAAAAGTAAAGAGACAGCAAACTCGGCTGCCAAATATGTATAATTAACTCTAAACCATGATGACTTGTTGTTTTCAGATTCTGCTACTCCGCCAGCCATTAAGTAAATGAACAATTAAATACATTCCAAATAACGGTATAAAGGCTTTTGCTGCTGTTAACACTATAACAACAGATGAATGAACACGACAACTGTACATATCTTTGCAAGATTATTTGGTGACAAGTTCACGGTTTTGTGAAGATACATTTTTATGAAATGAACTGCACCATTCAGCACAAAAAAATGAATCTGAAGAGAAGCAGCACTTTGAAACACCAAGGTAACATTTAACGAATGATTGATTAAACCCATTGTGGAAATGACTCATCCACAATTGATTTGCTTAGTTAAATTTTTTGTTGCACAGCAACCTCTTTGAGGTTCTTTAGCTCAGTGTCCAGTTTTTTTCCTCTGTCTTTCTGTACTCGTGCTCTGTTTATCCTTGCTCTCAAGAGATAGCAACATTTATCACTACCGGAGCTGTCTCCAAGTCCACAGGATCAACCCATCACCTCCCCAATAAACGTCAAGCAGCTATGATTTATGCAGCTAATGAAATTGATTAGATGGCCACAATGTCCCAGAACTTTGTAATAGCATGATTCACCACTGTCCTGTTTCCTCAGCTGGCTTGAAATGTGTGTATCTGGCCTGGAACTGACAATGGGCTGTGAAAACAAGCCGTGAGACATGTTGTCCACCACTGACTTGAAAAAGATACAGTTACATCTTCGGAGTCTCCGTCATCAGTCTTTATGGTTTGGCCTTGAGGACACTTGGAAGAAGATATAATTGAGTGGAGATAATGTAGCAGTCCCACTCCCTTGTACAAAGGCCATTGTCTGATGATTTGCCATCAAAACCCAAGATGAGTTGAAGTGTCGCAGACTTTGATAATTTCAAGGAAGGTCTCGGACTTCAAAAGAACGTGTGGTAACGATGTTGCAAAAGCGATGATACGATGCTGCTGCTTATCCTGGGGCACTGAATGGAAAACTGTGGACTTTGTGGTGTGAGACACTGCCAAGAAGAATTTTAATATCTGACGGATCGTATCATTCCAAAGTTCAGTCGCTCTTATGCCACACAAACCAACCAAAAACTGTTCCATGGATACCAACCATTAGAATTTTGACTCCCACATCAGAAGTGTGTCTGACAAAGTCAAGTACTCTCTGTAAAAGACAAACCCACCTTTCATTTGCAGGTGAATATGAATATCTGCACAGTTGACCTTCGGGCTCATCACAAATGAATTTATTAGCTGGGCCATATAAGGTGAAGGTCCTTTACAACCCTATTAGCGTGAAGCAGAGACTATCTCTGTCACTAAGATTGATGTTCCCCGGCTTATCGAGCGCTTCCGTTATCAGCAAAAACCTTCAGCAGGGGATACTAAGTCCCATTTGCACACCTCAGACTTAAGACTCATCAGACCTCACAACTCTTTATCACTGACATCATCAGCTGTTAAAAACCCTTATCATTATTGTCTTCACTTGTGTCTCTGATACCGGTTTTATTTTATTTAATCATCATCCTCCTGGCTGTTACAGAAACAAAGGCATGATTTGTAGATAGGATGCGCTTTTTTCCCTAGTTTATAGCTGTCTGTCTGTCTGGCCTGTCCATGGGATGATGACAGATGACTTTATTGGGGGAAGTTGCATGGTCACAACTTGAAACTGGGACTTTCCATTAGTCATCTAAGTAGAGCAATCAGCATGGAAAATGTTTGCAAATATCCCCTTGACCCCTTTTTTGTGTTGTTTTTATATCTGCAAAGCCAGAATGTGCGCAGTTCTTCACCCACGCCTCGGTCTATTTCAATAACAAAATAGAAAAATGAAAAAAAGACCAAACAGAGAGGAGGGAAGAAATCGGATTTTGGAGCGATACACTCATTACATTTTTCTCTCATTTTGTCCCTTCGCGGTTGAAAGAGATGGCTTAAAGAGAGAGCTGCTGCTGGACAAATGAGGGGAGAGAGCAGGGGTGAGCCTGGTGAGAGGAAACTTATCTGTCCTTGGGCTGAGGGACGGAACACAGTGCCGGCTTTATTCGGCGTCTCGGCCCTGTCGTTAAGGAACGATGACACACTCCTCCAGGCCCACATTAATCTTTAACAGTGTGATTTCTAAAATAACACCAGTGTTTTCCCTAAGGCACGTGGCCCGTTCAGTCCTGCCCAGCTCCAGCTCTGTCAAGGTTTTTTTCCCCCCACACTGTTAACATTGGAACAAGGGAAAGCGGTTAGAGAAGTAAAAAAGATGGATAAGAGATTCAAACAGAGGGAAGAAGAGGCATATTGCATCGGATGGCCGCAGAGTGGAGCCTCAGTTTGGCGCAACGTCACCAGATGCTTAAAGCCCTTAAACTCACTTATCCACGCTGACAGTGGCAGCTCCAGTGGCTCCTTTGCGCCGCACATTACTATTGTTAACAGTGTTATCACAGGGCTGCCCTGGGCAAGATAAAGACTGTGGCTGCTGATGGGCCTTAAGTGAATGAGCGACTGGCTGCAGATCTGCATAGATAGTGCAGGGAGTGTCAGTCAGCCGGCCTCTGGTTAATGACAGTGGAGAGATAAAAGCCGAAACAACAACATTTGGTGAGTGTGTTTTTACCAGCAGGCTGGAAAAGTCAGAAATAAGACAGTGTTGTTTGGGTTTTGGGAAGACAGGCAGGAATCTCTTTTTCTCTCTCCTCATCAGGGCAAAAGTCGGAATCTCTCACCATTTGCTAGTGACCATTACACAGCATGATAGCACTGCAGGTTTGAGGTATCCCATCAGGACGAACAGGGGGCCTCACAAGGCACAAAGAAAAAGATTGAAGATATATTAAGCCGATTCTGACACACAACCAAAGCCGAAACTATCAGCTTTTATGAAGCCAACAGTTTCTTGCAAACATCTTGTCCCACAAAATAGCATCTTTCTCCTTTTATCTCTCTCCTTCTTACCCCCTGTGCAGAAACAGTATATCTTATTTCACAGTATTTTAAATTCGGTAGATGTAAGAGTGATATGAGTGCTCCTTTTATAAGACTTTTTAAGACTTTTGGGGGGCTGTTAAGCTGTCGGATAGGCTTATCCGTTCTGTAGCTTTCAATAACTTCCATATGCGTTTCATTTCTCATCTCCACCCTCCTTCCTCTGTCTCCCTTCCGCTGAATGCCTCACACAGTATACAGAAGGTCGGGCCAAGGCTAACATGTATCTATAATGTGTTCGTCTCAGGCAGCCCCCTGAGGAGTGGAGCCCTGCTCTGGCTCGTTGGCACAGCGGACAATGTGGGTGTTGTGTGGAGGAGCTGGCTGGCTGTCCACTCTGAGACGAGTCAATCTGGGGCCACTACTGAACTGCTGCCTGTCCTGCCGCTCTTGTGCCTCAACAAGACCCTTCTTCACTTTTTTTTGTGAAAGTGTGCTTCCCTTATTCATTTCTTGTTTTTTAAAATGCCTTAACTTTCCTTGTGCTCCCCACGCTGGATATGATCTGCTCCCAATCCTCACACTCAGTACAGCATGTTTTCTTTTATGCGCTTGTCTCTCTGTGTAAGTGTGTGTGTGTGTGTGTGCCTACATGGATACAGAGTACTCCTTTTCACAGTGTTGACACCCGGCAGATTGAGACATCAGGCGCCTGCGTGCTGTGGTAAATTAGCCATTCTTCTCAATGGCTAATTGGAAATCTAAATGTTTTGCAGGAGGTAGAGAAGAGCTGTGAAGGAATTTGCATGGGGGCGGAAAATCAGATTAGAGATCTTCCATCTGCGACCATCGCTGTGATGACTTAATTGGAAAAAACAAACAGAAAACAT
This sequence comes from Dascyllus trimaculatus, assembly GCA_024666655.1. Taxonomy (NCBI): domain Eukaryota; kingdom Metazoa; phylum Chordata; class Actinopteri; family Pomacentridae; genus Dascyllus; species Dascyllus trimaculatus. Next base: position 24,194,373 of record CM045452.1, read on the forward strand.
ATTCAGTCAAAATGAATATTGAAAAACCAAGACTTGTCAAAAACCTTTTGTGGAAATGTATTCCCAAACTGAAACCCTTGCCACTTATAATGAGTTCGCACTCAAAACTCTGAATTAGAGGCAAATACATTTCCATGCATAATGATCCACCACAAAAAAAAGAGAGAGAAAAAACATTAATTACAGTGCCTCCATCTACATAATTCAGAATAAAATATGAAACAAAAAATGCCACCAACACTAATTAACTAATTCATCACAGGACCTTGTTGGTAAATGTTTCTCCCTGCTTGAGCAGTTTCAGCAAAATGAAAACATTTGCATAAAGTTAAGGTTTGAGGCCCACCAATAAACACTGGAAAATGGATCAAAATATTGTTAAACAATGCAGAATTTCTTTATATAATTATATTTAACACCGCTGTCTTGCAACTGATGTTATAAAACAGTGTCTTATTACACAGCTGCAATGTATGAAGTATGCAAAGAGACATAAATATATGATAAAAATTCCATTCACTGGGTCTTTTTTTTCTTTTCAAATTGCAAGGTGGTTTGACTTTGTGCTTTATATGCAGACAGTCCTGTGAACATGGCTGGAGTCTGGCCTGTGCACAGTTATGGGCGGTACTCCCTGTTGTTGGGGGCGAGTTGGAGGTGCTGGGAAAAGCCACCGTGCATTCACAGTAAATGAAGCCTTGTGAGTAACCGTGGAGAGACCGCTTCTTAACTGATGAGTCCAGAGACAACTTCCCAGATCATCTCCGTCACAAGGAAGCACCCACAATGCTAAAGACCTACTGCCATCTTTAGAGTAAAGCACAAGAAAGCGGTTGAATGGCTTAGTTTTAGCCTCGGTCATGAAAACAAATCTAAACACTGTGAATTGAGTTTTGTCTCATTCTTCTTAATTGGCAGCAGCAGGTTTTTGCCTCTTTTTCTTCTCCGTTCAATATGAATAAATGCGACAAGCTTCTGATCCCGGCTTTTCAGCCTATGACTGTTTATTTATCTATTTCAACTACACCCGAGGGAACAAAAGGCATGCAGAATGGGCACTGACAGCCATGTCGAATATCTCTTTCTGCCAAATCTGGCTGTTTTCTCTCACTGCTGTCACTTGATGTCTTTATGCGAGGCTGAGAGTTCACCACTATGAAAGGGGTGGGGGGCGAGTTGAGTGAGTGACCCCCACAGGAGGGGAGTATTAAAAGTAAAAAAAAAAAAGAGAGAGCGAGAGCAAGAGCAAGGGATGGATGAACCAGAAGGCGGGAGAAAAGTAGAAGGGGGAGAGAGGGGGGTACCCCTGCTGGGTCCCAGGCATCTCGGCTGGCAGTCCCCATCTTGGCTTCAGACGGCTTTTGTCAGAGAGGGTAAAAGAGGGTCTCTTCTTCACTTGGGCATGGGACAATAGACGTTTTGTCAGTCTGGGAGGGGGTGTCAGTGGGGGAGTATGGAAGGATGCTGAAAGAGGAATAAAGCCAAGGACCCATCTTCACAAGGGGTGGGGTGGCGGCAGTGGGCAGCCCTTTGGGACTGGACAGATGTTGAAATGAGGATGATTTATTAGCCTTAGTGTCCTTGGTGGCACTTGGCCACCATCCCAGATTTAGGAGTGAGAGAGAGAGTAAGAGACATGGGGAAGAGGAGGAGGAGGAGGGCAGCTATGTATCAGAGACATCTTAATACCTTCTATGGGCATGGGGCGCTTCTTGCTCTCCAACCGTCATGGTATTTTTGCCCAATTCTCTCAAAGAAAATAACTTGGTTGGGAGTCATCTGCACCACTGAGCTGGACCTTGTCACCCAGAATTACCCTCTCCCCTCCACCTAACCACAACCTCCTCCCCCCACCAACAGACAAACACACCGACTGTGTGTGCACCATCACCACCACCGCCGCCATCCCTCCCCTGCTTAAAAAACAACAAATTACCAAATTAACATTCCCAAGAGTTCTCACTCTCCCTTCACAGTTCTGGGCAGACACTCTCAAGCTTGCCAGAAAACAAGTGTAAAAAGAGAAAAAGTTGTATAGGTGCATGCGGCTGTGTTTGTGTGTGTGTGTGTGTGTGTGTGTGTTTGTAAGTGTGTGTGGGAGATCCTCCACTTGTTGCCACTGTCGCTAAAGAAGGAACGATGAAAATATAGGAGTTAAAAATGTGTTTCTGTGTATCTAACTGCAGATCCCTGTGGTCTTAAACTGGGAGGTGTCACATGTTTGGAGTCATAGCATGTCACCCTGCCGTGCCACCCATGAAGAATCATGAGCTTAGGTGCGTGTGAGAGAGAAAGTGTGTGTGAGTGACTGAAACTACTGAACCCAAAATCGAGGAGAAATACGATGCATTCCTCAATGCAAACCTTCCTCAACAGTTTTCCACATTCTATATGAGCGTCTTTCCACCCCTGCTGCAAATCTCTCTTTTCTTTAATCCAAACTCTGCCGCCACAACACAATTTCTCTTGAGCTTGACCTGCCAGTTCCTCTGTCTTTTACTCTCCCTTCCTCTCTCCTCTCCTTCCAGGAACATTTATTCTTGCCACTTGTTTATCCTTCCTATTTCCGGCCCTACACAGACAAAGTGTAGGAGGATTGCTCAGTGCCAGAGAAAAGTTTGGACAGCTTTCCATCGAGGGCACCCAGGGGGAGAATTGATTGGCAAAGTAATTTACCGCCGAGTGTCTGTTCTGCACCTTTTGGTCTCTGCTCTTTACCTGCCCTTCTCCTGATCTGTCTATCCAGCCATTCTTTCAACTCAAACTCAAAAACAAATCCATACCTGCTGCCTGGAGGAAAAGGTCTCTGTGGGAGTGACGGTGAGTTTGCCTGTCTGTATATATATTTGTTTATGACAAAGTTTGCAGGTGAGGTTGAGAGGTTGAAGTCTTGGTAACCACTGATTGTCTTCGGGTTGACACAGTGGTTGACTAGACTGCTGCAATAGTGTGTGCAAATGTGCATATGAGGTCTGGGAGGGCAAGAGCTTTTGACATGAATGAGAGGGAAGATCATCTATCATCTAGAGAAGGGTTGCGGAGGGAAAAAATAGGAGAAAGGAGAGAAGAGGTTGCAGGGTCAAGTCTTCATCATTTCTGTTGTCTTCTGTTCTCCCACTGTCAACCTCATGGCAACTGACCACTAAGCAGACTCCACTTCATGGCTGTTCTCCCCTCACAGACTGCTCTCCCCCCTCCTCTTCCACCAGGCCCCCGGAAACTTTTGTTCCATTCATTAGTACAACAAATACATACAGATGCTCTGGGAAGGAGGGCACAGAGAGAGAAAGAGGTTTTCTAAGCACACGGTCCCCCCCCCTCCCCTTTTAAATGACTGCTGATTTGGAGGCAATCTTCTTCTTTGTAAACAAACAGCATGACGAGGAGCTCATGCGAGAAGTGGTCTCATTATTCAATGTAAACGTGGACAGTTAAGTTTTTAAAAGGGGTATTAGTGATAGGATGGTTGGTGATTGGCTTTACTTATTTTTAGGTTAATAGTGGAAATATGGGATGGGAAAAGAGAGAAAATGTAGCCTATGACAATGAATTGGACACCCGTGAGTAATGGGAAGTCGGCCCAGGGGACATACAGAAATGCTGCAGGTGCTGATTTTAAGCTTTCCGTGTGTACGTAAGTGTTTTACAAGAAAGAACATTATGTGAACATGTCCAAGAGTGTGTCCCTATGACTAGCGTCAGCATCGCCTCACCGTAATCAAGTTTAATTTCATCTCAGCAAAGCCTTGCCTTTCCCTTGATATGTATATTCAGGTTAATGACTTTTGCTTCTGCAGTGTCCATCAAAATTTCAACATCAGCAAAAAAAAAAAAAAAAAAAACGGGCGACAAACATTCATTTCTCTGCTTTAATGAGATGAAATGCTCCCGTCTTCATAGGAAGAGTAGCGGCTGACTTTCACTAGAGGTTAATGATGGACATGGAACAATGACTGTGTGTGTGGGGAGCAGTAATCAATGGAGAGAAGCAGGGAAGATGGATCCAGGGGCACAAAGCCTGGCATACATATCCCCTCCAACCCCCCACGACTTCTCCATCCAAACTTTTTTCCAGCACATTTTCTTCTCCCTGTGCCTCCCATGAACTATGTAAGAGACTATGGTGTCCTTCTCTGCCCACAGCTTGACGAAGGCAGGAAAAGGGAGGAAAGAATAGACAGAAGTGAGAGGAAAAAAGAGCCTCCTTCTCACTTTTTTTTCTCCCCTCCTTTCGCTGCACAACCTTTCATGTTGGCAGTTGACAGTGGGCCTGGGTTTTCGGCTCTGCGGCCATGTGAAAAGGATGATGGTGGTCGCTGAGTTGGTGGAGGGGGGGAGGGTCACAATGACATATACAAGGAACCAAGGAGGCAGGCAGGGAAAGAATGCCGGCCTTGTTGTTGGACAGCTTGACATTGATTAATGAGAGAGAGAGAGAGAGACAGAGAGGAGAGAAAATAAGAAGAGAGGGGTGGCACTGGTATAGTAGGCCAGACAAGTGGTGGGGGGGAGTCGAACTCTCGTAGGGTGAGAGACTCCGGAAGAGCCCCGGGCTGCAGTGCTGATCAGGAAGAGGGTAGCTGCACTATAACACTGCCCATTAAAAAGTGTGTGTTTGTGTGAGTGAGCGTCTGGTGATACTCTCACTATTTGGCCCGAGGGATGGTCTGTCTTCTCACATACACATAAACGCAAAGGCGCACACAATTCAACGCAGGTCACATCAATCCTCATCCATCAAAGTGCTCCGAAAAGACAGCCAGCGTCGTCATCGTCATCATTACAAGTCGCTTTGTTGGTAGTTTTTTCTCACAGACTTAAGAAGCTCAGCTGCACCCATGGTAAGAAAAAGCAGCAGGAATCAGAATTCTACAGTGAATGAACCAGTATATACCTCGCTGTAAATATGCTGCTATGGAGGGCAACATCGGCTGAATGGAGGGTTTGAAAGTAAACAATGAAACTGTAAGAGATGCTCAACAAGATGAATGATGGCATGCAAAGTTTTTGTGGAAATTCATCAAAATTCCTACAATTTACCACATCTGAGGAGACTAGTTGTGTAAGAGTTTCAGTTAAAATGATGGAAATCTGATTTTCTGATCTAATTCTAATCATTCTTTATCTTTTCCATCTTTGCAAACTCTAAAGTTAAATCCCTTTTCCATTCGGTGTCTACACTGACTGAGCACTGTTGACCTTTTCCACACCAGGAGCTACTCCAGGCTGCCTCTGTCTCTAGCCAAGAGGGATTTCAAACCTCTCCTGGATGTCCTGGGACCCTTTGTCTCCGCTCTCATCTATAGGTAAGCACAGTGTGCAGCCCCCTCCCCAGCACCAGCCTCTTCAAAACTCCACACAATAGCCAGATTTCCTCCCAATTTGCTGGTGGAGAATAGGAGGCTCAGGAACTCCTTTCAGTAGCTTTGAATGGTGGGCCTAATTCAAACTCAATCTTTGGGTTTGACAGGCCTCACCCCAACCTTAGCTGGGCTTACTTTGGGGGCTCCTGACTTTGGCTAATGCTAGGGCAATCCCACTGTTGAAGGACTTAGCCTTGTGCACATTTGTGCCTCTTCTGCAAAACACGTCGGCTTTCTTTTATACTTTTGTGTATGCCAACTGATATTTTAAATCTTACTTGCCGAGGGTAAGCCGACAAAGCACAAAAGGCTTTTTTCTCACTAAGGCTATACTTCACACTTACACTTATTTCCATCTGGGAGCTTCCCACTACAAACCATAAGCCTGTACCTCATCCCTAACTGGCAACCGTTTCCATCACACCCTCATTTCTCTAACCTCAAAGTGACCAATGCCCATTAAACATACATATATATGTAGTGACTGTTTTTGTGTATTTTTTATAGACTTATAGAGTTCACTCCACTGACCATTTGTTCTACTTGACCTTGCTGCACTCCGCTCTGCCCCAATTATGCAAGCACACACGCCCACTTTGCATATTTGTACTTCTTTTTCTCCTGACACTCTTGAGGTCAGTTCTAATCAACCACCCTTCGGTAGTACACACTGCACACACACCATTCTTGCCAGAGTTCCTTAAAGACACCCACCTTCCAGGTCCAAGGACTGCTATTAAAGCAATCAGGAGCTTTCTAAGCTAGGTCAAGAGCAAGGTACTCACATGGGGATTCTGATTTGAATTATGCAAAGGGGGAATAGGAGAAGAAGGAAGAAAATAGAAAGCGCGGAGAGGAAGATGGGAAAGAAAACAAGCAAACCTTCTGTAGTCACACAGAGGTGAAACCTTGCGAGGCAAACAGTAGAAGAGAAAGCAATAAAGGTGGGCAAGTGACTTCTGATGAGACAAAAGGTACTGAAACAGTGAGGAATTTAAAAGATTAGTCTTAAGTCCGAGACCCTGACCATGAGACCTGATGAAGCATTAGAAAACATGGTGAGGACTGAAACGGTGGGACCACACGCAGTTTTGTGAAAGTGTGTGTGTGCATGTGCATGTGTGTGTGAATATGTGTCTGTGAGATCAACTTTCCCTGTGGTCCATTCAGTGTCTAGTGGCTCAGGATACTTAGACAAGAGGAGCGAGAGGAGAGAGAATTATCTTGAAATACGATTGGAACCTGTGTGTGTGTGTGTGTGTGTGTGTGTGTGTGCAAAAGAGACAGTGAGAGAAAGACTTAGCAAGTGAATAGAGACAGTAAACATGGTAACTGTAGAGCTGATATAGTGGCGAGGGGAAATGGAAAGGCAGAGTAAGTGTGCCAATTTATGTGAACCTGATATTTTGTATGTGTGTGTGTGCACCCACGCATGCATATATACTCATTTACAAGTGTATTCATGTTCAGAAATGAAAGTGAGTCCAGTGGTAAAGCGTGATTTTTACCCAAGTTACAAGAAAAAAATGCAAATGTGTTATTTTTTTGAGCATTTTGGAGAAATGATCCTTTAAAAATGAGAGGAGTTGGATCTAAATCTGTACTGAAACTCAGAGCTAAAACTCTCTAATATAAAACGACTAAATATATAACTAACTTCAAGAAAATATAAGCCAATAATTACCCTGGTGTCTTTATAAGTCATTGTATGCATGTCCCTTTGCGTGTATAGCTGAGTGTCATTTGGCCAAGCCTACCCTGCGGAGAACATAATCATGGCCCTGTCGTCCCCAGGTTAAAGGCTCACTGCTGGGTCTTCTGGCACTAATGTGGTGCCAAACTATAGGGGTCGCATTAGCCCCAGCTACTTCAGCATGCATTACAGTAGAAAGAACTCCATTCCCCATTAAAAGCCACCAGCAGGCTATGATGTGGGCCTACCTGTGATGGCCTAAATGAGTCACTTAATGATAGCCGTGCTGCCGAGAAGGAGTGCTCAGACAAAGAAATACTGATTGGATACTGATTTAGTGTGAGGGTCAGAAGAATATGAGTCAGTGTATCATATCTGTTCTGTCACTTTTGTCACTTCAGGAATAGCGGGGGTCAGAGCCTTGAGTGGATATTATTAGCGACCACATACTTTACATACTTTCTGTCGTTTTTTTGTCATATTAACGCACTGTGCAGCCAACTGTCCATGCTGTGAAGCTGGATGTGCTTTTTAAAGTTTGACCACAACTGCCATGAACTTTTGCTTTACGGATTAGAATTAAGACCAAAAGTGTTATGTCAGTTATGTAGAAAAAACAACTAAGACAAAACGCCATAGAGATCAACTGAATACTGTAATGTGTGCAGTATTCTCTATTGGTTATTTACAAAGATTTATTAAAAAAGAAATGCAGCAAATCCTGACATTTGAGAAGACGAAACCGATGAATGTTGCAGTCCTATTTGTACTACAGTAAGTATGCAGACGATTGCATTGCCCCCATATCGAACAAAGAAACACACACAAGGTTCTCGATGATGTTTCTAAAAGGCTGGCTGTGACTTTGTGCTTTTTTTACAGGATATAGCAGCAAGTTATGGATTGGACTCCAGCACCGTGTCAATGCGATTGTTCCTGAGGTGCGTCTACGCTGTGGGCGAAGATAGCACGGGACTCCTGGAGAATTTAGAGCTTCCCACTGTGTTTGTGCACCACTAATGGAAAGCATGCACAAATCAAAACACCTCCAAGGTCCGGCAGTGACTACTTCAATTACAACTTTTTAAATCATGAATTATAAAGGTGTGGACAATGACATTTGTTTTGCTAGCACGTGTGCAGTCAGTGCACTTGCAATGTGAATACACGTTTTGAGTTGCCGCAGACAACTTGGGAAGATGACCAAATTACATCATGAACACCCTTGAAGACATGTAGACAGAGAAAAAGGAGACATACAACCATTCACACTCAGATTATAGTAAACAACATGAACCACCTGTGGATTGCTGTAATACTATAGGAGCTCCAGTCAGCTATTTGTGAGTTCATCTATTTATCCAGCAGACTGGGAAGAAGGCCCACAACATCCTGGAGGACACAACTCAACTCTTGTATTCCCCTGAGTGCATCAGCAAGGTCAAGTGCACACAAAGTAGGTTCAGAGCCTCCTCGGAGTCTGGGGCCATATGGCTAGTAAGCAGCATGATTAATGACAAATCTGGACTGATATTAAGGTTAATTGACTGTGTTAGTCACCCCTCGGATATGGAGTTTATTGTTCTTGCACTGCTCGTGTTGAAAGCAAAAGTTACTTAATACTTTTTAGGAATTACACTCCTAAGAATAGTTGTGGGTGCATGCATTCACACGACTTTTCTGCTTGATCTATAGTAGCTAACCCAATGACTTTGCAATGTTTCTTTATATTCTTTCCCTATAGCTGTTCTAAACTGGATATCTCCACTAACTTAACTGATCATTTTTGGTTTTACTGCCTGTTTTAATCAATTGTACTATTTTAATTTACAAAAAAAATGAAAAAAATGACCAAAAAAATCAACTAATAATTAAATATCTGATATAAGTGTTTGTTTATTTGAAATAAACTTCAGAAAAAAATGGGAATACTTTGGTCCATCTCAGCGGACCTTGAGGGTACAACTGGGTGTAGACACGCATGAAAACTTTCTCAATGAATGTTTGTATCCTACCTGAGGGGTGTGGGAAGAGTGGGTGAGTGTATCCCAGCAGTGGAGATGAGAAAAGGGTAAGTGAGCCATGTGGAGGAAGCCAGAGGGTGAGTGGTGATCTGTAAAATGATACCCTGCTACCTTCGCTGACCTCCCTGTCGGGCCACTCTGTTACCTGGACAAGATGGGAGGTATTAAGTGGCCCGCTGTCCCGCTAGGTTGAGTTGCTGATCCGTTAGCCAGAGAGGAAAGCCAACCCCTACTCCCATCTTCACTTCAGTGGGAGCATTTGTTTTGATTTTTGTCCTCTCTTTCTCACAGACAAACCTGAGATGCCCAATTTATCTGGGATAGAGTGAGGGGAAATAGGGCGCCTTGCCACTTGAACACTAGAACTTTAAGCCGGCAACGGTTCGCCGACTCTCTCTGCCAATGTCTTCCTTGACTGTAATGTAATGCTGACATACACAGAATAACAGAGAGCTTTTGATAATACGTTAATGACGGATGAATAAATAATACATCGTGGTATAGTCATATTATTGTGGCAAAGCAGAACTGATGACCGAATATTCTGGTTCCTTGATGCATTTGGTAGTCAAACCAAAAAAAGAAGATAAAAAGGTAGAATCAAAAGCCACCACTTCCACTGTGATTCTTCTTTTTTTCTTTTAAACTACAAGATATCCCCAGGTTTCCTGCGAGGAGTCAATAATGTGTGCCGGTGCCCACCCACATCTTCAGGCCGGGCAACACAGGGACTGGCGAGAGAACAGGAGGAACAATTTGCTCATTCTCAACCAAGACATGGGGGCTTTGGACGAAGGAAAAAAAAAGACACCCAATATCCAAAATCCCTCTCTCAGGGCCATCATGTGAAGAATTCCCCCTCTTCTCCTCCTCCTATGCCCTCCCTCCCCCCTTTCCTCTTCTCTTCTTTTCTTTTTTAATCAAGCCGTCTGGGGTTGTCAGGTCTTTTGAGACGAGGACTCCCAGCCATGTGAAAAGTTAATCCCTTGTGGGCCTTCTTCTCCGTGGCGCTCATCTCCCTGGGAACACTGGTGGTGGCTTGCAGGCAGGTGGTGGTGGGTGTGGGGGAGAGGTGGGAAGGAAGAGGGAAGGATGGAGGGGATAGAGGGTGGGATGCACACTGGGCCACCCTGGCCAACAGAGAGAGGTGCAGGTTGTCTCCGATCCTCCATCACTAACCCTAACACCTGAACTCCTGGCCTGCTTTGCTTCTGTCCACCTTATGCCTATTCTTTTTCTCCCCTCTCCTCCTCCCTCCCTCCCTGCCTCTCCCTCCACCCAGTCTGTCTCAATCCCTAACCTCAAGACCTTTTGATGAGGTTCCTTGTCTGACTGACAGACGGCTGGAATAGAGAGCGGAGAGGATTTGCGGTGTGGAGAGGTAGTCGAGTGGCTTCTGAAGGATGACAGTCGCTCACAATGGAGAGGGTACTTCTGCTGCATTGTGCCCCAAACCTCCCCAGCACAGCACTGACCCCCTCCCACCCCCACCAAACCACTTGGCTTCAACCGTTCTCCTCTAGTAGTTTCACTGCGGGTCAAAGCAAAAATCCCAACAGACCTCTCTCGGGCCTTCTGCCAAGGAATGAAGGACATGATAAACAACAATGGAGGTAAGACATGGGGTTCAATGGTGCGTTTGTCACGATTCTCTCAATGAGCCGTTTCAAAGACATCAACAACAAGGAACTAAGACCAATCTGACTTTTTTTTTTTACATCAAAGAAATCATATTTCTGCAAGGCAGGAAGGACAGAGAATGTGGCTCACCAAAGCCTCCTCTTGCAGTCTGAAGGAGACAGAAAAATGCACACTTGAATGCTTTGTTTGCAGTGCACTTTTTCCTTCTGTGCCTCCCTCTTAGACCAAAGTGCCATTGGAAATATAGACAGGGTCAGTCAGCCATCTTAATCCTTCTCCCCTGTCCATCTCACGCTCACTCAATCCACCCTGACCCCACACACTCTCGCTCTTTCACACACATGCACACACACTCAATTCGCCGTCTCCCGCCCATTTGATGTGCCCCAGAGCCTCCGCCACCAAAAGAAAAGAGCTCGAGGCAGAGAGAATCTCTGTCGGAGGGGTGTACACAGCGAGATTTGGGAGTTTGTAAAGGTCAGCGCGGACTTTGTTCAATCTGAGGGTTTATCTCAGCAAAAGCAGGGCTGGACAATGGGGCCACTCGCCGCGCGACAGAAACCCAAGCTGTGGCAGCTAAATTACTTCACTGATAAGGCCGAATTAGAAGCACTGGGACCCCGGAGGCCAGGAAAAGTGGAGGATGGAGCAAAAAGAAAGGAAGGAGAGGAGAAACAGAGAGAGAGGCCACATAAGGTTGAGAGAGGCGGCTGAAAAATCAATGACTCACAAAAGAAAAGATTTGAGTGTGTGATCTTGGTATAATTAAAGCACATGTTGTGTATTTTTGTCATAAAGCCCATGAATGCTATCTGCAAGCATTGTTCTGGACATAAATGTAATGTAAGTGTACTGCTGAACAAAAGATATGAAATGTACAAGAACAGAGGTAAAGAGATTTTTTAAAGTAATAAGAAAATGAAAAGTGTCGTGATAAAGCAAGCAAGTGGTGTAACTGCTATCACATGCACCCCACTCCACAGGAGGAGGAGGAGAAGGAGAAGGAGAAGGAGAAGAAGGAGAAGGAGAAGGAGAAGGAGAAGGAGAAGAAGAAGAAGAAGAAGAAGAAGAAGAAGAAGAAGAAGAAGAAGAAGAAGAAGAAGAAGAAGAAAAGGAAGAAGAAGAAGAAGAAAAGGAAGAAGAAAAGGAAGAAGAGGAAGAAGGGTTGGAAAAGTGCTGACTTGTTCTACTTGAGTAGTTTGCTTCAAGTGCATGTGTGAGTGCTTTTGTGTGTTTGCTGGCCTGTTTTTATACTGTACACTTGTGTGTTTTTCTACAGCAGAATGTCTGGCTTTCTCTTCCTGATGACACAACATCAGTTACACAAAAGTTAAAAGCACTTAGCACCAGAAAGTGGCATTGTGAGCTCTTGGCCAGCAGAGGGGAGCAAGCTTTGTCCCCAGAAACACTCAGGCTCAATGAAATATCAGCAAACAAAGCAACAAAGAGAGTCCATTGTGATCTAGGCTTTATAGTATTTAATATCTACTGTTAAATACCAATATATAATTTAAAGGCTTATCTGCAGGGTGAAGCATATGTGCTCATACAGTCACACACGCTGCACAACATGACAATGCTTTTGTTCTATTGTCTGGCATAACTCCTGTATCACATGTCTCAAGCCTAAGAGTCTCAGAGCAGCAGAATACTTTCCTGTTTTTTTCTTTTCTCCCTATTGAGGTGCCATGTGGGTACCACCGCGTACCAGCTGCACCGACATCAGCTCACCTCCTCTCCAGAAAGAGTGGCACAGAGCACAATCATATGACATTTATCAAGGACAGAATGACTGAGAAGCTTGCCGTGAACTGCTTTGACGATTAAGAAGATTTGCACAAATCAAGTACGCCTCTTTAACCTTCCCTTTCCTCTCTGGACGTACAAACTAATAGGGAGGTTATTGTTGCCTCTTATTTGCTCACTTATTTGTTGGCTCACATGCTTGTTTGTTTGCCTCTTTTTCAAAGACATGCCGAACCTAACAAATCGGATTTTGACGAAACCTGACTTAGTTTCTGTTTCCGGTCGATTCAAAGCCTTCTATTTGAGTTTGAATCACTAAAACCAAGACATATGACTAGACGGATTTTCATTCATACACATTTTGTAGTTTAAATCATTTCATATTTAACAATAATTATCCCTGTCAGGCTGTTCTACATTGATACAGTTACTACACTTCTAATGATGACAGCAAAAAACATCAAAACACAGCACTCATGGTTCACAATGCACAACAAACATTAAAATGCACTATCTAGTATGAACCTGGTGTCAAATACAGTGACTAGCATGCAGAATAATGCAAAAAGATGTAATGAGGGAAACTGTATCTTATAAATGAAATGTCTGGGAAATCTCTGTTTAACCTGTTATTTGTCTCCTTGACACAGGCATTCATACTAGATTGAGATATTACACCAAACTCATGGTAAGAGCCTGTTTTTCTTGGGGGAATCTGATTTTGGAACCCAAGACGATTAACAGAAAATTGGATGTGTGCATCTGTGTGCACACATCCAGGCACACACACACACACATTAACATACCACTACACATCTTTGTAAGAAAAAAAAACCCTCCTTGTTGTCTCATGCAGACAAGACGCCAGGTCTCGCTCCCAGTGACAGTGGTGGAGAAAATGAGTGAAAATCACTCGAGCGATTCCGGAGGCTTTCCAAAGTAAAGACGTCCCGGTGTGTTTGACACTTCGACAATTCAACACTGTTTTTAGATCTAATGTCGTCATCGTGCTGAGCTTCTCACTCTACCTTGTTATTCTAAATGACTGAGTGGAGGAAAGAAAAACACGGGAGAATGTCTTTTTCCTGCCTTGCCTCTGTCTCTTTATGTTTGCATGGATCTATGTGCACGTGGTGATGTACGGCCTGCTTGTGTTGAATCTCATTACGGTATATGCACACACCTAAACATACAGTATTTATCTAGACCTCTTAAAAACAAAACTTAAAAAAGGCACACTTACAAAGACACAGAGAAGAAAAAGGTTACCTGAACTTTTTATTTTATTATAAAATGACCAATCAGTAAGAATCTTCCTTCTACTTCTAGAACCAACCACATGCTTATAAGGGCCCTCTATACGCTCTCCCATTTTGCTCTGACAAAGACACACACTGTGCTGAAACGTTAGTCTTTGCACCTAATAAAAAGTAATTAAAAGGCACAGCCGTGTGCTTCGCTTCCCTTCCCTTCCTGTGTGCTCGCTGCTTTTGCATTAAGGTCTACAGTACAGAACAGGAACTGCAAGGAGTTAACAAAAATAGGTATTTCTACAGCCAAGGCTTTTGGGCCATGTTGTGTATCTGATTATGGAAAATGGCAATCACAACAGCCACGGGAACCTGATTAATAGGTCACCACCTCCTGCTTGAGTCACAGAAATGTTAAGCAGCACAAGGGATTGAGATTTAAAGTGTGTGAGAGAGAAAGAAAGCGAGTAAAAATGAAAGAAAGAGGGAGATCTGTAACCCAACATACGTCTTGCACTTCACTGGTTCGCATTTCTTCACAAGAACATAATTTTAAGTATCTCCACAAACAGCATTTAAAAATGTCATCATATTCCACTGGGGCAAAAAGCAGTGTCATTGTCTGCTCCAGCCCTGAGGCTCTAACTGATGGAACTATTCATCAGGGCAATGATGAACGATGAGGTTTCACTAGATACATAGAGAAACAGAGGATTGGACAGGAGTTACCTGTGCTTCACGACGGAGGACTGATGGGCCAATATGAGGGTTTTTAAATTAATGTTTAAGCATGTCTGCAAAGAGAAACCTCACGCAATAAAGGATGGCATTGTGGTGGAGATGCGTGAGGAGATTGTGGGGGGGGGTTATTCAGGCAAACAAGAGGTTCCATTGAGAATGCCTGGCTGGAGTAGCTGAGGTCTGAAACCAGTGACCAAATAATAACAGTCCAAATCCCAGGGACAATATTTGTCGAGTTCTACTCCCTTCAAAGATGGATGACTTTGCCCCATGTACTTCCTCGGGAGCCTGTGCACCTTTTCATCTGAGCCCTGCAGATTAATTTATTAACTAATTAACAGATGTTGGTAACGAGTTATGAACAAATGATAAGGCATCAGGCTTCTAATCAAACCCGACATTTAATTTGCTGCCCTGCTTCCTCGTTATCAATTACAATGTTCATTGGAGATAATTGACAATGGTTTGCACTGAGACATAGGAGGCTTGTCTTTAACAGGTTCCTATAAAAACCCCACTCTGCTGTGGTGTTTCTAGGGGCAACGGTGACCATATGTTTAATATTAGATGGAATCTGTTCCACTGGAGTGCTCCGAAAGCTGGGAAAATTGGATTAAATTGGCTAATGGCATGTTTAAAACCTACATAAAATGAACGTGAATGGAAGATATTACAGCGCCCAGGCCCGGGCCTTGTGGTGTTACGCTCTCTCTCTGGTGTTTTTACTCCATGTGTAAACTTGGGGTTTCTGTCAAAGTCAAATAATGATGACAGAAAACCGCATACTGTTGGTCAATACTGTTATTAGAAACCACAGGTTTGATATCCCTTTCATTACGATGTGGGACTACAGACACATGTGCCAAAGTAACTCCTTATGTTAACAAATGGTTTCGCATAACCATCATGAAATGTGTAAGTGCAAATATATAAATGTGTAATTTTCAAAATTTTCCTGTTTAAGGGTTAACATGCAGCTTTAGAATGTGTTCTGTTTTCTATATTGCGTGTGCAGTATTAAATAATGTCTGTTAAACCAAATATAACGTAACATTAAAGAACAGGACATTTTAAGTAAAGCTTCTAAGCTACCGCTCACCGTATCACAAAAACATATTTTCCTACTGATCCCGAGATACTTTCCATTTTATGTCCTGAGGCTTTACGAAATATACTTTTCCCAAACTTGTCAATATTTCAATAGAAGTACTTATCCATGCTGTAGGGGAGGCAGCAGAAATCTCACTGGATATAGAACCAGGGCTGAGAGGACTAATATGTTTTTATGTGTGATTTAGGTGAACTTCCCTCTGAATATGTAATTATTGTCTACTTTCCAATGAAAGTACATGTGAGCAAAAGCTAACAAGGCCTGCTGTTCCTGCTAAGTGGTTTTGAGGAGAAGTACTCTCAGCTCAAGGCCACGCTCATCAGAGCATGGTCGTGATTTGATTACTAAAAGACATGATAATGACCCCATTTACATGAAGAGCTTCAGTCATGCTATACAATAGTCCACACAGTAGGCGGTTAAAGTTAACTAAAAATAACGTTACAACGGATGAAAAAAATGGATTCATGAAAGATCAATGTTTCCTTTGTTATAGTTAATCTGATCTTTAGCAACTCTCATAATTGAAGCGTCAGAACATGACTGCCATTGTGAGAACTCTGGAAAACACATTAGTCAAATCAAGCAGGAAACGAATCTTGTTATCTTACTCTCGCTCTCTCTCTCTCTCTCTCTCTCTCTCTCTCTGTCTCACACTATCCCTTTACTTGATGTGACTACTGTCTTCTGGCAGTCCCAGGGAATTTTTTTGCCCTATCAGTTCAGTACCAGTCACCTTAAGGGTCAAACATCAAGATAAAAACACCTTTCTGTGAAAGGCAAACAGATCAGACAAGTTGCAAGCTGAACCTTGAATGCCCTATAGGGATATCTCGCAGTGTAGGAACTTGGCCATTTGCCCTCCTCAGGAAAAACACAAAAGGCAAGCAAACACTTTAGGACGCAAGAGGTGGGTCAGGACAGATAAGTGTCAGGGTGCGCCAGGACTTCTTCTCCTGATCGTTTGAAAACAAAGACGCTAGCTTAGCTCAGTGATTAAGCCACGAACAAAAGAAGCATGGCATCACAATGACAAGCAAACCGGCAAGGTGGGGATTTTAATGTCGGACAGAGGGTAAGGGAGATACATCATGCCATGGTTGGATGGGTATCTGTCACGTAGGACCTTGGCGACATGAGAGTGCCCGCCAGACGTCTTAGCCTATCACTAAGTCAATAACTGGCTAAACAGAAGAGCTAGCATTCTTTTCGCCTCTTTCCACACATCACTGGATGAATGATGCTGATATGGAAAATCACCCCACAAAAAGTAAACAGAAAAAGAATGAGGGACGGAGAGAAAGAAGTTTGCCTGGAAACAAAGTCATCCCAAGGTCCACAGCTGCAAACAGACAGACATTGCTGCAGATCTACTGTAGACTCTATGATATATGTTGTTATATGTGAAAGCATTTATGTTGACCTTGTCCAAAGGGTCTACATTCATGCACATCTCTAAAAGCAAAATGCTTCTTCCTTGTTTTTAAGCAATAACTTAAAGGTAGACTGTTTACATTCCAGAATACCAGTGCAACTAAATTACACATTTAACAGTGGATAGTTGTTGAAAACCGGCAAAGACGTGACACGTTCTTCTTACAGTTGGTGAGAATGTGCTGCAACACCTGATTTGTGACCTCCAAGCAACGACTTGGTGAGATAGCAAGCACTCGAGATGGAGAAACAAAAGATAGAGAGAAATCGACAAAGCTAACAGGTGCTGGAGGAGTTTCAAAAGCTATGATTCAGAGGTGCAAAGATACGCCCAGTGGTCACAGGGCAGGGAGAAGGAGTAAACGGCAATAATATCGCATCAAGAGGGCTTGGCCATGCCGTTTCCTTAAACAAATATTCAGAATACAAACAGAGATTTGATTTTCCTCTGAAGACCAAAGTTATAGTTGTGCTTTTTTTGTACCTGAGCTGCCTTAAGAAATAATATAACACTGTTCGTACACTGCCTACATGCAAATATACAGTTTTTGTTTCTATTAATATCTGCCACAAACACCCACAGATGCTTTACCCCACCACCCCCTGCCATCTGAATACCCACAGGAGTTAGATCAGTGAGTTCATTCAGTGCCAATAAGTGAAGAGCACGATACCTCCAGCCACTGTAAGGTGACATGTCTCTATCAATAGACAAGCCAGGCCAATATAGCAGCCAGATAATAGCAGCAGTCACTCTGAAAGGTAGATCCCCACACTGGACTCTCTGTGGACCTTGTCTCACTCTGCTTGCTCAGGCCTTCCTATCCTGAGGGGTTAGCAGTCCTACACACGCAACCAGAGACACACACACACACACACACACACACGTGCCATGTGTGAGACCTCGGGGCCCTGGCGTTCTATCATGTTGTGCTAAAGGGGGAGCATAATGGTTTTTAAATGGATGACTCAGTGCTGGCCCAGAGAGGGCGTCTGAGACAGTAGAGAATGGCCATGGCCTGCAGCAAAGCAGCTCTTAGATTGAGCTGTCCGTCTCGCTAAAATGAGTCTGAGTTAACACCTCTTCCAGTTCCCTACGCCCCAGGACAGACAACAGTAGGCTTCCTCTCCGCCGTTCCCTTTCTCCGCCTGCTTCATACTCTCCATTACTTACTGTTTCTCTCCACAAATCTACACTTCCACTCAGATACCCAGAAAGCATACACCATGTGATTGGTGAGTCGTTTGGGTTCATTGGTAGACCGCGATGCTGGCAGAGGCAACATAATTAATTATTGCCAGTCTTAGTTTTAAAAAAATCCACAAAAATGTTGTCAATGTATTTGAACTGTTCTGGATTCAAGTGTACAACTGCAGATGCCATACATCAATATTGATGGATGAAAACCTTGCTACTATAATTTTGGTGATTTTGTGTTTAGAAGGACTACAGGGTTAGTTGTATCCTACAGTGCAGTCAACAGTTTGTATTTTAGATGATTCAACCAACGAACAAGAAAACAAGGTTGTTTTGGGGACTACAATTTATGAGGAGAATGGATTCACCCGCCATCCTCATTCTTTCATGAAACAGAAGCACAGTTATTGTGAGCTAATCACTCTGATAACTAAATTTAGCTCTAAATCCAATTTTGACTTCCTACCGAGAGGGGCTGAGATGTAATGTATGAGCTTGTGGTTAGATACGATCGCATTTACACCTCAGAGATCTCAGATGACTTCACTTATTATCTCTCATAACACATCCCTCTGTTTTGGCACAGGAGTGAAGAAATACACACTCATTTACACAGAACTGTATTATCCTCCTCCTGCACTTCTGATCGTGCGAGAAATGTGGGCTTTTTGCATCTTCTTTTCTTCCTCTATCGTCCTCATTAATCCTTGTTACTCTCTCGTTTCTTTTAACAGCTTTCTTTACTTAGCCAAACGTCTGTTGCTCGCTCCCCTGTCTATTTGTCTAAGACCAGAGGCAGTAGATGAGTAGAGCAGTAAATGGTAAAAGGGGGAAGAAATGGGGTGTATGGGACTCTCAGGGGAGTCTGTTGATGACTATCAACTGGGCTGACTGTTATGACTGTCTGTGATAAGAGTCTGGGAGAGGAGAGCCTCTGAAGGTTTCCAGCCCCAAACCAGACACGATATCTTAAAAAAAAATAATACAGCCTGAGCAGGAGTCAGTCCTCAAACGGCCGTTATGGAGGAGAGAGAAGAAAAGATGGATCAATTGTTCCTTTTTGACAGGTTGAGAGGCAAAGACTAAAGATTTTACCTTGAAGGGAAACAAAACCAACGTCAGGGTAACAGCAACAGCATACTGATCTGGAAACTGTATTTTTAAAATGTCTCAGAAGGCCAAAAATGTGCCAACATTAGTGATAGAACCTGGGCTGTACATGCTAGATTGTGATTTCCTCCAAAGCGCTGAGATATATGCCCTTAAATAAAGAACAACTTAAAGTGGACAAAAACACTAGACTGTACTAAAAGTGCAAAAACATGCTAAACTGTCTTGCTTTTTGGTAAGAGGTGTTAGTGTCTATGCCAGTGCACCTCTGTGAGCATGAGTGGATGTATCTCTTTAGAGCGAAAAGGGGGCCTTTTTTTTCCTAGAAGCCAAAGAGCTAAAGCTTAGGAAGGAAGGAGGAAGCAAACTGAGAGAAAACATGAGAGAAAGGGGAGAGTGTAGCTTTTGGAGAAGCCCTTTGCACCCCAAATGGCTAGCCATAATACGAACTTTAAAAAGGAAAATGTTCAGCCTGGCACGCTGCCACATAGCGTGTGCCTGTGTGCCTTAATCGCCTGCATGCTCCTAGAACTGGTGGGAAGGAAACGGAGAGGAGGAAAAAAAGAAGTTCTTCAGACTGGAACTATGAGGGGGTTCCTTGGAAATTTCTTTAAAACTCAGCCTATGAGGCAATTGTGTACATCATTTTCTATGTGTCATGTTTTTCAGGGATATTACACATGCAAGAGATTTTCTCAGGGGACAAAACAGGCCACACTGTTTGGAAATATAACTACCAATGTCAGATGTAAATCTCCTCAATCCTAGCAGCAGCACCACCATCTTTAAACTCTGCGTACTGAACTTATTGCACAAGGTTGCCGCTTTCACGAACCTACATTGCTGTGTGCAGCAGTGATATTTTGATTGCCATGAGATGTGTCATTTCTTATTCATTCATTTTAAATATTCCAATACTTATTTTCTAAAAATGCATCTCTCTTTTTGTATTTCAAATGTGCAGTTAGAATATTAACCGTATATACATTACATTTCCTGGCCCAATGGTCTAAATCTTGCAACTCTGCACATTGGTTGGTTTTGTCTAATTCAAGCACATCATGCCTCTTCCAGAACGCTGTTCCAATAATTAACCTCTCCAAGTCTCTATTCCTCATTACATACAAATGTAATATGAGACCATGCGAATGACCGGCCCCCTAAAAATGAACAGCGGAGAAGTCAGTGAAATGAAAAGCAGGCCAGTATATTTCATCTCTGATTAGACACATGAGAAAGAGAGACAGAGACAGAGAGGGAGACAGAGACCAGGAGTTCTTTTTTCCTCCCTAATGAGCTTACTGAAGCAACTTCAATATCCTCTAATGTCATGTTGAAATGAAAATTAATAGTTCAATATGCCGCAACCGCATTGGGCCACGCTTCTTCCATTTCCATATCAGATGGCGTGACCAAATGAGCGTGCTCGCTTCAGACCGACGCCCAGAAAAGCTGATACCTCCACTAATCAGCCAGATTTTTCCATCTGACATCGTTGTGCTGCTGGAATTCTGGATTGAGTGCGTTGTGTATGTCTGTGCGTGATTGTCTGTGTGTGCCGGGATCAAAGATGAGGTCCACTCATACAGGGGATGCAAATGGAATGGGCATCTATACCGATGATGAGATAGATGCTTGTGAGCATCAAGAGTGATGGCTGGAAATGTGAATGTGTGAATGAAGAGAGGCCTGTTCATTCAGTTGCTCTCCTCAGTGCCTCTTCATTTCATGTTGCTGTGTTCGTGCCGCAGTGTGTAAGTGGTCGAAAGTGATACACAGTGGGAGTGAAATCAAATGAGAAACAAACAACCCCTTAACAGAGAAGCCGGATTGTTTCCTACCTCCCATCCGAAGGAGCTGTCTTTGCCCATGGCCCCGTGATGCTTTGAGTTGGGCAGACCGAACCTCTCGCCAGCACAGATGCGGGTCTTGGCCCATATGCCGAGGCCAGCGCCGGGCACCGAGGACTCCCGCAACTCCAGTTCGCTGGGAATGGGAATGTCATCTGGAATGTAGACAGGCGCCTCATAGGGCGAGCCCTCCTTGGGTGTGGTGAAGTCCTGGTCGTTGCTGCTGCTGCTATTATTGTGGAGGTGGTGGTGGTGGTGGTGGTGGGAGGCGTAGATGTGGGGGTGCAGCAGGTGGTGGTGGTTGTTGTTTGGATGGGAAGGGGTTGGTGAGGGCAAAGGGGACATGTTGATAACGCCGTCTTCAGCGTCGTCTTCTGGGCTGTCGGCGCCGCCTCCACTGCCGGCTGCTAAACCTGGGAGGTTGGCCTCTGTGTCGTACATGCTGTCAACCGGCTCACTGTCATCTAGGAAGCAAACAGAGACGATTGTTAATAAGCAGAAGATATAGTCATGGATTTTACCCTTAACATTTTAGACGAGAAAAGTAAAACTCCATGCCATTAACTTAACCAAAATTGAAGACCAAAATACTGTAAATCTTATCTCCAACTTCACTAGAACACTAAACATCCAATGATTTCTTGGCCCTAGATAACAAAATACAATTTTCAAACATCCACACTGTGAGAAAACCACACTGTACAATGAATAAAATGTAGGCGTCCTCAGAAAGGAATACTTCAGCTACAAAAATGTGGTGATCTGTCAGAGGTTATCTGGCACACAGATGGAGAGAAGAAGTGTTTGGGTGGCCAAGTCCTTGATAGGGACACTTCTCAGTTTCATCATAGTCACTGTGTCCTGCCAGGATTCTCCTTACAAATAATGTTTCCAACTATCACTGGCCCGGTTAGCCTCATCAGCTGTTATTACCGTCATATCCAAGAATTGTGTTGTTAACGATTGTATCTATATATGTTGTCATTGTGGTTCTTTTTTTCTGCTGTGTTTCTCCTTTTACAATCATTTTTTGTTCAACCTTAGCGCGCTGCTCTTGCCATTTTTTCTTGTCTCACAGCGCTGTATCATCAAGTCTAATTCCGCTGCATACTGTACAGCACACAGTATGTACAGTATGTAGGGAATTGAAGACAAACTGATTTTGACATGATTCCATAATCTCAACATGAATAAAAATGATGCACTACAAGTATGTGGATGTGGATGCACTTAACATTTGTGTTTCAGTTTCATCCAGTTCCTCAGTGTGTTCTTTAGGGATTTATTGTGGACAGTGAAAACGTCTGTGTGTGATGTTTGAAAGCATGTTATGTGCATTCCCTTTTCTTCTTTGAACATGATTTTCTGGGTTTTCACACTAAAACCAACATAGTAGTTTTTCATTATCATATTTTAAGGAAACAAAACTACAGTTTTCTACAAGACCAACTGTTTGTTAATTGAGAAAAGACACCAGATTTCTTAAGTGCTGAATGCAAGTAGATGTACAAGACATTCGTCAAAAGCAAGAAAAATTAAAAATTTGACCAGATATCTGAAGCCAGCTTGATGCTGATAACGGACAGTGTTCTATATTCAGTGCTGCATACGTACATTTTATTAAAAAAACTATGGAGGTTTGATATCCAGGCCTGGCTTGGACACATTTGTTTGTGTGAGTGTTTGCTTTAGCACATCTATGTATGTCTCTTTTGTTTCTTCTCTAGACAGCGCTGGTGTCTTTAGTCAAAGCACCACTGCAGTTTTACTATCTAAACACAGAGACTGGCAATCAGCGGGCCAACTAGGCCCAAAATTACAGCAGGAGTGGTTCCAATCAAGCTCCCTCCCTCTCCCAGACTCTGCTGCCAAGCCTGTCATTGCTGTCCAGGTTTTAGCCGGAGCTGCAACATGACAGTTTAAAAATTTGTTTGTTAGTACATGAAAGTTTATTTTTTCATAACTGGGTTGCATTTGACTACATTTTATTGCAAGAGATGTTAAAAACCAATAAAGGACATTTACTTTCTGTGTGAGTTCACTCGTTCTAAAATGTGTTTCTGTACATATCTAATAATAGGAAACCGAGAAAAATAACTTGCAGAATGAGCTAATCAAGAATCCAACAAGAGCCATCACTGAAGCTGCATAAGAGCACATTCATTGTACAGTGCATCAGTTTTTTGTTCTTTAATAAATATTTGGATTTCTGTCCAGATGTGGGCTGGGAAAGCTGTTAACTTAACTGACATGTAAGTCTTAAATGTGAAATGTGAAACTATGAAAGCATGCGACAAGGGCTTTTCAGTGCCTGGCAGACCTGCAGCCCGTCCACGTAGATTCGGGAAACTTATCATATAAAGCAGAAGCAGTAAAAGCCGGTCTTTTATAACTGATTTTGCGTCATCCAGTGATTTGACTGGAAAAGAACCCGTTTTTTAATGATCACTGTTTCATAGGGGTTCAGACCAGGCGTGCAATTAAGCATTGGAACATGTGAGCCAGCAGTAGCTTCCACTTTTCACAGATCAATTAAAGTTTTATAACTCAGCCCTATCTGCTGCTCCCTCCACACAATCAAAAGTATTTTCAGGCTATTAAACACTTTTTTCTCGCTTACTCTCTCTCTTCACTGCCTCACTCTCACTGGCACTTGACCCATTGAGAGCAATTTTGACAAGCAGAGAGACAGCCTCGGAAAATCTATTAAATACCATTTGGCTTTAAGAGCCTCTGTGCACAAAAAAAATGCACAGATCGCTACGTCAAATAATTGAGTAACAAGGAGAAGGAGAAGAAAAAAAAACCCTCTTAATTTTAATGAACAAAACATCTTTTGTGAGACACATGAAGCAGTAAAGCGAGGCAGAAATGGCAAACGCAGTGTGGTATTAAACAAGTTCAACTTTCAGTCATAACTTTGTTAATTCATAAAAAAGAGAGTTGCCTGGAGAGAAAACGGGGGAATTTTAGATAACATGCCACTAGAGACCAGCTCTGCCTCCTTCCCTCTGTCTCATCATGTTCAACCAGTGACGACAAGCAAAAACTGCAGATGCAGAAAGTAAGCAAGAAAATAATGAAAAGGGCCAGGAAGAGGACGAAGAGGAAGAGGCAAAGAGTCTAACAACTGACCACCGAACTGCTCTTAAACAGCTGTGTGTTAGCTCAGGGTCTCAAAAGACCCAGAAAGAGATGTTAGGTTCGCCTCCCTCAGGGCTTCTTAAAAAACACGCGGGCCAGATAGTGCCTTCCTCTCCCTGGCTCCTTATGTTGTTCTTTCTCCCTCTGTTCCTCTCGCCATCTCTTTCTCTTTTACGGGGAGCTATTTATCCTGATTACATCAGGGGTCAATCATTAATTCGCACCTTGGGGGTCCCGGCGCTGGCTATGGCTACAATGGGCTGCTTGTTCAGCGGCTGTTATTCCAGTGGAAAACTACTCTGCTCTGCCTGAGAGCCAGGCCCAGGCCACATGAAGGCATCCCATTTATTTGATAAATTGTAAATGCGTGCCATAAACGGAGCTCTTTGCTTTGTAGCTTGGCTTGCAATAACAAAGATTTTAGGGCACATATGAGCACAGATGCAGCCTATCACACAAACACACATCTGTTTGCAACTGAAGGAGCTGTTGCCGCACTCTAAACACATGTGCAAGAGATCAGATGGTGTTATAGGTAAAGATGATATCTCATAATTACTACATGTCACAAGGAAATAACAAGATATGACACAGATAAGACTTTTATATTGAAAGTACACATCTAACAATGGCAAATATTTCAAAGGACCAGCAAATAACAATAGCCAAAGCCATTAACGAAAAATCTTTGTGTACTTTCTCTCGAGAGCTGGGACAAAAAAATAAAAAATGAAAAAATAAAATAAAATAGGAAATGCTGATAACATTGTAATCAGCGTTGCCATGGCAAAATAACTTGACACAGTGCTGAAAATCAGCAGTTTAATCGCAGGGCCTTACAACAGGCAAATTGTTCTGTGGTTGTGTTTAATCAGAGCACTCTAGACTTAAATACAGAAAGATAGAGATCTGGAGTCATTTTCTGCCGTCTGCCTGGACGCACACAAACACATGTGCCTTGTGGCATATAGACTGAGCTGTATTGTCGATGCAGTCTGAAGAAACAACACTGGTTGCATGCAAGGATTTTGGAAAGGAGTAATAATGCATGAAATAAAGACATACTACTTTTTTGCAGTCATGCCTGCAGCGATAAAAATCCTACATCTTAAAAGTGTACTTAAAGGTGCCTTTTTACTTCTATAATTGATGCGCCTAAAGAAATGTAAAGCACAGGATTGAATGGATGCCAACAATAGCTGGAGTATTCAGAGCCAGGTGTCTGCTTTGCTAGAGAGGCAAGCAGCACAGTGGAGTGATTTTTGTGGCTATGATAACACAAAAAAGAGAGCTGGAAACAGGACGTGTGTGCCGCTGATGGCCATCATAAAGAACACACATCCTATTTCTCTCACCGGCTTCACCAGCACACACTGAGACTGTATCTTTGTCTAGCCGTAAATTGATCTGGTTCAATTCAAAAAGAAAGCCAGCCACTGATGAAAAGACAGTATCCAGGGAAAAGGCAAAACTATGCAAAATTCTGCACCGGCTCCTAATATGGGGAGAAAAGATCATCTGGTGAAAGAATGAAAATAAAAAAAAGGCAGGCAGAAGGAGAATGTGTGGACCATGGCAGATGTAAAAAATGAGTGGCTGGCGGAGCAATAAATGACCCAACATTTTGATGTGGGAGCTCCATGCATACATCTGCATGGGGGCAGCGTGCAAAGTCGAGCCTAATCTGCTGTTGTGCCACTGGATTGTGTCAATATGGTCCCGTTTAGCTGCATTATTTGAGCAATATTGGTACCTGTTCCTCTGTAGTAGGCAGGCCTTTGATGATTCTGTCTGCACACAAAAAAGAGCCCAGCCTCCCCCCCCTGACTTAAAACACAGGAGGGATGCAGCAGTAAAAATCAAACAAGGCCAAATTAAAGGTAGAAAGAGTGAAAATAGTGCAGTTTTCCAGGGTGGCACCAGTGACGGAGCCGGAGAGTTTTTTTATAGGGGTGACTATTACTTATACTGGGGTGGCACAGAAACTGATAAGTTGTCGATTTATTTACCACATGGCTAATTGCTATAGGCCAAGTAGCCTTTTTTGGTCACTTTTGGCACAACTGCCATGTAGAAGTAATCACTCATATGTAATAAGCTTTTCAATATAACCCTAAAAAAATCTGAAACAGTTGTTAAAAAGTTGTGCTTTTTTAATGGCTGATTTTTGAGTTTAAAATACATTACAGCTAGGATTTAGCTCCAGTTGTTTCTGGTGGCCAGAGGGATGCCCGACGTTTATATGAGGTGCCCGTGGCCACCCCAGGCCATCCCCTTGGCTCCGCCCCTGGGGCACCATATATCCAGAGTGACGTACAAATGGAAGCATGCGACACGGGAGCCAAATGAGAACGTTTGGGAGGAGAAGGTGTGTGTTCAGCGTGTGCGTTTGTGTGTGGTTGGAAGTAGTGAGTGAGCAATGAGGGCACGGTCAGCTACAATACCAGCAAGCTTCTCTGAGCAAAAACACCACGCTGTTTCCCCTTGTAAAAGCACCAGGGAGCATTTCCAAGCAACACTTAAAACTACGACACAGCTACTTCGAAGTAGATGGAAAGAGAAAGAGAGAAAGAAAGAAAGAAAGAAGAAAAGAGTAGAGGAACAAAACAAATGCACCATCTGCAGGCCTATTTCCCCCAACAGGGCTGCACATGTACTTGCTGCTCTACATGATAATTACACAATAACCATAACATGCTCTAAGTATAGTTATGGCTACATTACAATATAAGCTATTGTGAGTCACAGTTTATACTGCTTGTCATTAACAAAATGTGAGGCGAAATTATGTGCTTTTTATTACTTTAAGTGCTAACATGACCAAAAATTACATGAAAACAAAACTGAAATGCTGTTTCCATTTATTTTCCATGCACATATCCACATCAAGTGTACTAAACATAACTTGCTAACATTCAGGACATGGCCAAAAAAAATCATTTCCACACACAATTGGATGAAATGTGGCCACAGTAAGGAGTGAGTGAGTGTGCATTTTTGCATTTGTGTGTAGTGCCAATACAACATGGCTGATGTATTGATGTGTCATTTGTGCTGAGCAGCCTAGAGCCATTCCATCCTCCAATAAAGTGTGTGTGTGTACGAGTGTGTACACTGGGATCAAGCCTGCAGGCAAGACAGCAGGCAACCTCCTGCAGCTGAGAGCAGGTGTGTGTTTTGTGTGTGTGTGTGTGTGTTTTGTGTGTGTTGGCCCCGTGGTCCCGAGGGGCCCCCAGGGGACCGGGCTGCTGCAGACATTTATTAACAGGGCAGATTAATAGCACTCGAGGAAAACATGTTCGCAAACATGATAAATATTAATAATAATCAATATTGAGTTACATTTGCCAAATTGAGTGTTGCAAACATCACCCAGGGGAAGGGAGAGAAAGAAGAGGGAGAGAGGAAGAAGAAGAAGAAGAAGAAGGAAGAATAGCAGGAGGTAAGAAGAAACTGGCGAGGATTAATTAAAAAGCAGATGAAAGGGTAAATAGAAGGAATACGGAAAACAGGGAGCTCAGTTTTATTCACATCAGCTATGTAAATGAGTTTCACTGTGACTCACTTGTCCAGGCAGAACAAAACATCTCAATCATACAACTTATCAAGCTAAAACCATGGCATTGCTACATAGGATGTCGTACCAGCTGCTGAAGTAAATGCCATGTGTTTTGTATGTTCCCCATTCTGCTTGGCCACCGAACATGGGGAATATTTGTTTGACAGTGGTACCAGGCCAGTGACATCATTAACCCTAGAGAACACTCACACAAACAAGGTGGTGCAGCAGCGTTTGAATGTCCACCGCCGCAGTCAAATCTGCCATGTAAAGCAATACTTGAATCAATTTTATAGTTTCCATACGGGGGGATCTTTAAAAGGGAAGAATCTGATTTATTAAGACATCCAAACTGACCGTGGAAGGAATAGCCAGGCCTATCGATATCCAGAGAAGTGATCACTCAAATCTATTGGCAGTTGTTTAATTTTAGGGCTCTTTTTTGACAATATGTGGTCAAGAGCAGGGTCTGTAGTTACAATAACTGAAATAACTTGAGTCAAAACATTAATGCTACACAGTGTGAGATAAAAACCCAACCATTGCATGACTCTTTAGTGTACCTTTCTTTTTCTGTCTTCATCTGAGAGTCCATGTGTTTTTCTGTGTGTCTCTACACCCACTTCTGGTGCAGCTTCATTTAGCAAGCCATTCAGGAGGCCAGACAGCCAGCTAAGGGAGCACCAAGGCAGACAGCGCGCAGAACAAACCCATCCATTCTTATTAACCCGGGAGGAGAGGTTTAACTTGTGCGCCTAGTTGTGTGCATATGTGCAAAAGAGGAATCTCTCTGCAACACCTTTTGTTTTAGTGTATTTTTTGGGTTCTGAAAAATCTAACGAGAGACCTTGAGCCACTTTCATCTCACATCCTACGTAGTAATGCAATGTATGTCTTCACATGTATCTCTTAAAAGCTTTAAAACATCATGTAGTTGCAGATAAACACGGCAAAATTAACCAGTCTGCATGACAGTTCATGAAATTGCAAGAAAGAATAACTTGCACAAATGTAATTCAACAACATTTACAGAGTTTACTATACCGTTTTCCAAATTCCAGCCATTTTTTGGCAAAAATAGTGGCAATTTTACTGATGGCCACAGTACAAGGAAACTCTGCATCACCAATTAGGTCACATCCAACAGATTTCTGAGCCTAAAATATTACAAATACTACAGTTTGCATTTTTTAGCTTTCCGTTCAAGGATCACAATTTCCCTCAAACAGCAGAAAGTGTTTCGGGTATACTCGCTGCATAGTAGTTGGATGTTTGAGGTTGTACTTGGGTGTGTTGGTGTGTGTAGTGGGGGGGAGTGCAAGCAGCATACACCCATACATCAGTCTATTACTCTCCAGCCTTTGCTCCTGCTCCTCTCTTCTTCTCTGCCCACTCCCTCTAGTCATTAGCCACTGAATTAACGACAATCGAGCATGCTATTAATCACCCTGACAAAAGTGTAAGCATTGCCTGGCTGGGCCGGTGCGAGACTGTGGAAGAGGAGGAGGAAGAAGGGGTGGCGAGTAGAGGGGGAGAGGGTGAGGGAAGGAATGAGATGACTGGAAGGGTCAGGCAGGACTCTGAGGTAGGACATGAGAATGGGAGAAGTGGGAGAATGTGGAAAGGTGGCGTACAGGACAGGAAATACATCTCTGTTCGCAGAAATGTGTTTAATTTTGCATTTTGGTTCGAGAATACTCACAGGAAGTTATACATACTTACAGAAGCAAATGTACTAGAGGTGAGAGGCTATCAGTGAACAGAAATAATAAACCAGTTGACCGTAAGAAGTATTATGGAGTTCCAGGTTTAGCAAAGCTATTTCTAAGCAAACCACACTGTCCACCTATGACACGCTTAAAACATGTGATCCATAATGGTTCAAAATCATGCAACAAAAAAATTAAGATTCTGCAGAAATTTTTTATCTTTTTCATAAAACAGTAAATTTGCAGGCAAGGGATGGATCGTGTATGACAAACTACACAAATATTATGTGCTTGTATACTAGAAAAAAATGTGGATATGATGTCTCATGATTAATATATCACTTGTATAGGGCCAACGTGATACTTAATATGCAGAAACACAGAGCCAAAGTTCTGGAAAATTGGTGAAAAGCAAAGAAAGACATCAAATAGAGTCAGACGAAACCTTATATAACCACGTATTTAAATTGTATACGTCCTTTTTATACTAAACGCTATTGTTTGTGGTATTGAGGTGTGATTACTGCATGATTAAAACACATAATTCCATATGGATAAAAAAAAACAACATGCAACACACAAAATATAGCCTATAGAAATTCTTATTAAACAGTTAGTATAAGATAAACCATGCAAATATTACATACTTGTATACTAGATGCACGTCTGTATGACTTGTATGAGGACTTTTGACTTATATATTGCTTTTATAGGCCCAACATTACATTTAATGTGCAGAATCAAAGACAGAGTTATGAAAACTACGAAAAAGCAAAGAAAAAATCACTCCTGGAGCAAAAGACAAGCGTCTCTTCTTCAGAGATCAGCCCGGACACGAAAAGAGCCACGGAAAGTTACGTCCGTCGTCCACCTCAAGTCTTTAAACTGCTAAGAACTCCCTCATCTCTCTCCCTCCCACTCTCCTGGAGTAAGACCACCTGCTGGGAGGCCTGAGCCGTGGACGTCAGGTGGGTCACGGCCGTCACACAGTCCCATGTCATCGGGCTGTCACAGTGAATGGAGCTGACATGGGAGATATGCTAATCCACTTATCTTCAAACTCAGCCAGGAGGCCGGTACGCAGCCCTGTCCCAGGCCGCAATGGGAGGAACACACACAGACACATTAAGCCATGTAACTCTGAACTTTCCCGAATATGTATATTAGATTAGATCAGATGAGGCTAAACGATCCCTGTGGGGCTATTAAGCTGGTGCTCAATAGGATATATATTATATGAGAAGAATGGGCCATACAGGGGGTGGACACATTAACACAAAGACCTGTAAATATAAGGCAAATCAATACAATGGCCCTCCAGTAAATTCTGGCTTTGTGAAGCTTTTAATATTCAAGTTTGGTTACGATTGTGTGAGAAGAAGGAGTTGAATCCACGCTATGATTTTAATGAGGTAAAATAGAGCATTAATGATCAGCGAAATTAATGAATTTAAGTCATTTATCTGGGAGCAGCTTTCCGATGTGCAGATGTTTCTCTCAGTTTTGTTGAACCGGTTTGTCAGGCAAAACATTAAATATATGAACCACAGCATTTGATAATACTGAATTTTTACATATTTTAGGACATTTAATAGACTAAACGATTAATAGGGAAAGGTTTGGTCCTTTCCATAATTATGCTGCATCCCTCAAATTAATATACAGAATAAGCAAGTGACTTGGAAATAAATACAAAAAAAGGGGGAAAAAAATGGAGAAATGATGAGGAAATTTAGGAGAAGAAACGGAAAATCTTCTCTGCCTATAGCTTCCGAGATGTGAGGATGATCCTGTCTTTTCCAGTATTGCAAACTCACTTTTAAATTTCTTGTAAAGTCAGACAGATAGTGTCAAAAATAGGGAATTTAAACATGCAAACCATCACTTTGGAGATCGCTGCACCTTTTTAAATTTTATTTTGGAAATTTCATACACTAAGCACCAAATCTGAAATAATCAATCAACAAAATAACTGAAAATGAAAACAAACGAACTAAAAAAGAGGTAAATCTACGACTCAGTCTACAGGAAATGCTGATTTTTTTTTACTGCACTTGCTTATAATACAAATCAATTTTGCTCACCCCATCAATGTAACAAAGTACAGGTGCTATGTAAACTCAGAGATGTGATGAAATTAGCATAAAAGTCCAAAAGAATGCGATTCTCCACCTTCTGCAAACCAGCAAGAGGCAGAACCACAACACAGTATATTCCAACCTGCACATACACAGACACACTCATTCACGCTTGCGCCAAAGCGATCAAAGTCAGCCAGCGAGCAGCGAGGTGTCAGAGTTCAAAACTATTGCGCCACTCAGCCAGATGATATCTCAAACCGATCCATCGTATTTCCCGACCATGACTTCCCCTATTAGGAGCCGTGGCGGTGCTATAACTAATCTGCTCACTATCCCACAGAAACAGGAAGGAAGAGAGGGAAACAGATGGGAAGGCAGGAGAATGGCGAGCGAGGGGACACAATGCTTACTGCTCCCTTTCCTCCTCCTCCTCATCCTCCCTACCTCCGTCCTCCCTCCTCTGCCCGGCTCGCTCTCGAGCTGTCCTCGGAGCGAGAGAGAGGGCTCACAATCAGCCTGACAATACTGTATACAAGTGGCTGCGAACAATGGAGGCCGACCACAAAGAATTCTGGGAACAGGGGCACAGCCTTCTTCTCCTTCGGGTGGCTCCTGCATGCCGGACCCATCGATAGACATCGGCCTGCTGAGACTGACCGGTGCCAGAGAGACAGACTGAGAGAGAGAGAGGGAGTGAGAGACTTAGAGGGAGAATGTAGATGCTCTTAGGTAGCTGCTTCACATCTCTGCAATCCTGTTGTGCATGCATGTGTGGGAAAAACTAATCAAAATCTTCCCTTTTCCTTATAATCAAATACTTTTGCATGTTGCATGAGTTTAAATAAACACACAGACATACATAAAGTCAAGTCGAGTGTGAATTCTTCCCATAATTAGACCACTTAATTAACACTCAAAGAACCACAGAGCAAATAAATTTGAGCTGCGTATGTGTGTGGTGAGTAGGTGGTTGGGCAAAAGTATTTCCGATTGGATAAAAAAAATAGAAATAAGAGAAAGAGAGGAGGAAAAAAGGGCAGAGGCAGAGCGGTATAAAGAGAAAGACAGCGAGACAGGCAATTTTGTCCCTCTCCTCTTTAAGTGTGCAGGGTGTGGGGTGAACGTGGCCTATTTAGAAATAATTGGCTGGTAATTAGGAGGGGGTCGACAGGTCGATTTGGGAACAAATGGCTGTCTTTAGCTCAGGTGGCCCTCCACACGAGATAATGGGAGCTTTACTTCCCACCCACCCCTCCTCTCTTTCCCACTTTTCTTCTCCCTGCTTCACCCCACTCCCCACTTCCATATCTGCTAGTGTGTGTACGGTATGTGCTCGCAATGTCTAAACACCCAAACATGAAGACAAAGTTTTTTTTATATTGGTTAGACCAGCAGCAGCACACTACATCCTCGTAGTCTAGGGGATGCTGCACTCACTTTTTGAGGCAGATAGTGGTGTTTGCTCGTGGAAATCAAACTAAAATCAACAAAGTCAAACAAAAAAAATCAAGAAAAAACTAAAATCTTACAAATTACGATTCCTGTTCCTGCTTCTCCCCCACTCCCACATCTACTAGTGTGTGTAGAGTATCTGCTCACTAGTCTAGTAGATGCTGCACTCACCTTTTGAGGTGGATAGTTGTGTCTTCTCACGGAAATCAAACGAACATCTCACCAATTACGATCCAAGTTTTTTTAAAAAGCTGGTTAAAAGAGGAATGCAATTCAGATTCCCTAGGAAACGGCAGCATGCAGTTTACTGTCTAATTGTGAGGTGGAAGTGACCCACTTCACGGACCCCCGAGTTTTACTTCACCTTTATTTAAATCACATAGAGAGTGATGAGGGCGAAAAGCTCTCGTTTACAAGTTTTGGCAGCGTAGTAACGGAGCAAAGTGAGAATGAACCGAACTTAGAATTAAATAACACATAATGTTCATTCAAGGTGACAACTTTTTGTCTCGAGGACAAAGAGTTATTTAGGCGCACATGCAGATATACACGGACATGAAACAACAAACAAACAGGATACAATTGATCCAGCACCAAAACAGTGCTTCTCCCCGACTCCCTTCGCTGGCTCTCACCATCTCTCTCGCTGTTTCTCTCTCTGTCTCTCTTTCCCTCACCCGTCCTCCCATTCAAGCAGTGCTGGGGTCTTGTTTGGCTTCCTGCTGTTTGTGTCCAGACAAGGTCTTGATCTGAATACTGATTCTCCATTGATAGGCCCGCACTTCCGATCTAATTAACTTGTTTTGTCTTTGGCTAAATGGAAACGTCCGAGGGAGGGTGAAAGAAGGAGAGAAAGAGCAAAGCAAAAAAAAAGAAGGGGGGCGGGGGGGGAGCGATACCAAACAATGTCACAGATCTTTGCAGGAGACGCACCATAAATAACAACAAGTAAATACAAACAGGATGGAGGCTGAGGAAGGACATGTTAAGGGGGGGAAAAATCATACTGTGTTAAAGTGCTTAAAGGACAAATGTTTATCATAAAAATAAAAAAGGGAGGAAATGGTCAAGAGAGTAAGCAAGCAAATAAAGACATGGAGGTTTGTGGTCTGAATGCAGGAGCTGGGTGGTGACAGGCGCAATAAAAACTAGAGTTACTGCAACAAAGCTCCTCAAAAATGAGAATAAAAATAGCAAATGCCAACTTGTTTTAAAAGACTAACTTACTTACTTGAGATGTTCAGTATCAGCATATATCACATCACCATCTCCTTCAAATGGATGTCCAGCCAAAATACTTGAATTCAACCGAGCACCAGAGATTTATTGATTTGGTTTTGTTCAACTGTTTATTATACTTTACAGTCCTTTTATTGTGTCATTGGATGTCTATGTCATATATAATAGCTGGTTAAATGAGTGAAACAAGTGTCCGTGTGGTTTTTCCTTCTATGTATTGTCCTCTGGTCCCTTGAGTACATGCTGTGTGCATATGCGGCCCTCGAAGCTGCTCGGCCTCAGCTGCCTCGTATGGAGGGAAATGGGGGAGGCAGAGGACAACCCACAAATACAGTGAGGAAGAGAGGAGAGGGGACGCCGACAGAGACGTCAAACGAGAGAGAGATAACAACGAGAGAGGCTAGTGACAAGAAAAGGCAGGAAGACGGAGGGGCGGAGGGGCGGTGAGGTCAGATAATGACTCAAAATAAACTGCATAAACAAAAGAGAAAGACAGGCTGAGAATGGGTCGAAGGAAGAGGAGAGGGGCAAACGGAGGGAGGATCAAAGGGGATGTCCGCTGCTGATACTGCACCTCAGATAATGTGTGGCGCAATTAGTGCACTGTGACGATTTCCATTAGGGCTAATCAAATATTTATACTGCCTCCTGAGCATGTCACAATGCTGGCCCGGACCTTCATATCAATGTGACAAACGCCTAATGAAAGAGTAGGCGTACAGACAGTGGGAGAGGAGGTGGAGGGAGAGAAAGGCAGAGGAGAGGTGTTTGAAGTAGAGTTTGCTCTGTCTCCCTCTTCCACATTTGCTTTGCAAATGTTAGGGCTCCGTCATCAATTACAAGGCCGGTCTGGTGGCAGTGAGGGGCTCTGGATGTGTGCACATATACGTGTGTGATGAAACAAGGACAAGGCAGCACTGATGCTACCTTATAGCTCGAGCCATTAATCAAACTGGGCTGGATGCAGAAACAGCCCCAAATTGGGCTCATCAGTCTGGGCTTTAAGCAGGAATCGAGGAGCAAGCACCGGGAGAGGAAGGGGGTGATGGAAAGAAATCAGAATCGGTTTTACTTCTGTATTTCTCTATAATGGTGTCATTCCCCAAAAAGAGACAGCTTGCTTGAGATAAAGGAGATGAGAACTCACTGAGGTAAAGTTTATGCCTCTTTAAATGCAAGATAACAATATATTATTCATTTTTGCATCATTGTGGTGGTGATCTGTGTTCAAAAGTGTAATGAAATTGTTATCTTTTCACCTCTACACACCTCTGATGTGTTTTTAAATACTACAGAAACCTTAATTCAGTATTAATCCTGAGCTACTTTGTAGATGCTATTTTGAAGGCTTTTTTGAGAAGGATGTGAAAAAACACACACATTAACCATCACTGGACAGTGACACAATCACAGAGGTTTAGGGGTAACAAGATGGGCGGACTTCCAGAGGTCAGAGGTCAAGTCCTGGTCTGACAGACAGATGGAGGAGAGTGGTCAGGGCTTGAAGGATTGGAGAAAGGGATGAAGGATGGACCTAGCTGAGCTCCGTGACAGTCTGGGATATGGATGACCCTCCGCACCGATGTGACAGAGTGAGGGTCCCATGTTAACCAGGCCGGTTAACTGCCCAGTAAATGGAAAAGGAGAAAGTAGAGGGGGGGAAAATGGCGCTGGCGCTAAGGAGACTCTCTCACTCCAACAAAAAGGAGAATCTACGGTATATTTAGACATATAAACCGAGTAACATCATGTAGCGATACATCAAAAAAAGAACAGAAGGCCAAAAAACAGGGTCTGGTCTGTGCACTATATTCAGTAGTGCAGTAAAATATGAAATATTAGGGGAAATACATCCTAACAGGGTTGCTTTGTGAAGTGTCAAACCACTAAACGCATTCAAACAAAAGCAAATTTCATTAAGATAAAATAAAAATGCCATCGAAGATAAGAATATAAACGAAATGAATATCTAAAAATGACCAAGAACAATAAAGACTTCATTAAAAAACATACATCAGTTGTATGAGGAAAAATAACAGCAAATAAAAGAACCAATATTTAAGTGTTTTTTATTAAAAATGCAAAATTTGCAGCAATTCTGCTCGGCAAAACGTTTAAAAATGTCTTTGATTCGACTTGACTGGGCACGAAGAGCACAGAGACAGTCCTCTCTTTCTAACCTAATGAAGCAGGATAACAGAAAATGTCAGGATAAGATGCTACAGCGGGCTAATCTCTGGCACAAGTGATAACATTCAGAGGGTGAAACCATGACAGATGAGTATTGATCTCCTAGTTGTTGAAGGAGCGCAAAATAGATAACTAGACCACTTTATTGATATTGATCGAATGAGTCAAAGGGAGAAAAAATAGCTTCTAACGTGTTGAATTATCGTGTAAAAATTAGACGAGATTCAGTGGTGAAAGAAAAATAACGACTGATTATATGTGTTTGCAACTTGTGTGCATGAAGCCTTTCATGCACTCACGAGACACACTGAGACGGAAAGAAATATCTTGTTAGTCCAAATTGTCCACATTTAAACGTAACACGAACGTCCCCGTCGACGAACACTGCCACAAGCCGAAAAGGAAACAAAGCAACCTCAAAATTTCAAACCTGCATGCACTGACCATAATATCACAGAGCGCCACACTTCAAACATACATCTCAAACGCTCACACTTGCAGTCATAACTCACCAAAAGCCGACATATTATCTCATGTGTCTTCAAACGGCCCAGTCGAACTATGAGTTCCCGGCTACTCATAAACTTTGGTTACCAATTAACCCTGTGTGTGTGTGTGTGTGTGTCTGTGTGTGTGTTGCAGAGATACTAGGACAGTGCGGGGTGTCTGGCAGGCCTATCTGCAGCGCTGCGATGCGCTAACGTGAAAGAATGCCAGTGTCAATGAGACACAGATAGGGGAAGTGCAGGGGGCCGATGGGCTGGGTGAAGGTCGATGTCGAGGTCAAGTCCTAAAGTGGAAGAAACTCCAGCACGTCGTCTCCACATTTTCCTTGAAATGTATTTGTTGGTATTACACTTTGCTAAAATGGTTAAAAAATCTCAGAAAGACTTTGGGCAACGTGACAGCTGCTGGGAGCTAAAGTGGAAGCAGCACTTTCACATGAAATCCAACTGCTGTCGACACTTTCTCACATTTTTTGAGAACGTTTCAACACCATCTCTCCTGGATATTCCTACTTTCCTCTAATCCGTCCTTTCACCACTGATCCACCACCCATTTTTTGTCACTCATCTTAAAAAATCATTTGCTCCATACAAAACCAAATCAGCACTAGCTGTTGTTTCATGTTGTGACAGACAGTCACAAGGCTGATTTTGCGTTCGGGTAAAGTTTGAAGTTAATAAGACAGCTCGAAGTCAAGGTGACAGTACTTCTAAACATGTCAGATTAAGTTTTAAGTCAACTTTGAAGTCTTTAGGAAAAGTTTTAAGTCATTCGAGACAAACCCAAGTCAAGTTCAAAATGGAAAAAAGGGTAATTTTGTGTATATAGAGTCCAAGGTGCCGCCTTTAAATGATTATTTCTCTTCAACCTACAGTCCAAAAGCAGTTTCATAAACATATCTGAGAAGCTAGTTTGAGACATTTTTGCTCAATAAATCTCTCAAACACTTTATTTCCTAACTGCTAACTTGGAATATTCAAAAACTGCAAGCATGAAAAGAAATCTTTGATTGATTTAATCAGGTTCCCAATGTGCCACTTGAATATTTTTACCTACAAAATCAAAACAAGCTCTTTATCTTTATGACTTAATTTTGACTTGAGTCAAAGTCTCTGGCAGGAGATGACCAGAGAGGGAGGGGGAGAGGGGTGAGAGGGGTGAACGGGTGCTCGGGACACTGGAGCTGGAACAGAACGACATTCCTTGTGAAGGGATGATACTGGCCAGGACGGAGCGACGTGGTCGGGTGGGGTAGGTGGGGTGGATTTGGAGGAATGGGTGGCAGAGGGTGGGCACAAAGTGTTGGAGGGGGTCATTAGTCCTAAATCTGTTCCATATGACACACACTCACATGGCCTCTGTCTGGACTCTGTCTGTCTGACTGTCTCCCCACCTCTCCCTCTTTCTCTCTCTCTCTCTGAGCTGGTGATGAGGGAAAGTGGGTGGGGGGGGAGGAGAGGGGGGGAGTCGAGGTGGATATTTCTCAAACACAACAGGAACTCTGTGATGACAGGGGCCAGGCCATGTCACACACCAGGGACTCTGGTGGCTCTCCTTATCACGCAGAGGGGGCTTCATTAAAAGCCCCTCTTCTTTCGCTCCGTATCTCTATTTGGCTCCGTACAGCTGGGCGAAAAAACAACACACTACAGCTGCGGAAAAAAAGAAACATCTACAAATGTGACAAATAATCATTGCTCAAAGTCGTAGTTGGTTTAAAATGGCAGCCGGAGTGATTTAGGTTCAGTAATTTAGGTAGTAACGTGACATTTTCATGTTTCAGTGATTAGCCTATGCTGCATACCGTTCACCCCCAGCGGAGAAAGTGAGAGTTGTCCTCACAAGTGGCCACTCTATCCAATCTAATAATTAAACTGATTTCATTAATCAAGACTTCAAAAGTTAGCTGGAGATCTGAAGACATTTTGTTACCCACAGTAACCTAAGGTCATTCAATATACCTCAGAAGTCCCTTTTTGGCCATTGATTAAACCCCTAAAAACTCATCCCTGTGTCCAAAAATTACAGGCTACAAGTTTTTTATTCCATTAAAATAACCTATTTGTGCTTTAGAATGGCTTAGATGGAACTCTACGGCGGTGCTTCCTTTTGAATGTATGGATTGTTGGAGTTTCCGTCACTCTCTCCACCTATGCCTCTGCATTTCTCTGCAGCTCGAGCACTCCAACTCACCTATGAATATACTTGGTATACTTGCTCGAACCGGAAACTGGAACAATGACACAGGAAACCCCATATTGCAAGCTGGCAAACATGGCTCCTTAGGTTTGTTACTTGTGAAACTTTAAAAGTCTAAATCCATTGTTAATGTCATCATCTGTACACTGGGGTTTAGCAATGCTCAGCTACGTTGTTGTCTGCTTTTATTCACTCATTATATGTCTTTTAGCATGAAAACCACCATATGTACTTTACCACATGAGGACAAAAATACTGTTACTGTTGTTAGTAAGCTTTAACACAATAGCAGCAGCCACATAATTCTAGTTTAGAAACTAATAGGTTGCACATTATTTGGATTTCTTTGAATGTGGTCGAGTTGTGCACATACTCAGTGATTAAACTTATGATTTTAAGACCATAAGTACAATTCTCACTATAAACATGGCTCACTGAATATTAGGCTTATTCAGATGGTGTCATGTGATCATGTAAACAGGTTAACTGCACAACTATTTTATCGAGCCTTATTGGCAACATTCACATTACAGTGAATTATCACGGCCTCTGTACACTCTGTCTACTCAATCTTCTCACTCTCTCAGTTGTCTTGCATCCTTTCAGTTCTCCATTGCCGTCCTCTTCTTTCACCAGTTTGTATCATTTATTCTCTATTAATCATTCCGTCACTCTGTGTCTTGAAGCACCTGACTGAAATGTGGGCAAGACTGCAATCCTATCCTGGGTCAGTCTTTTCCCCTGCATCCCTGCTGCACATCACAGGCCCGATGACTTTCTGCAGTCACACACATGCACACACAGACACACACACACACACACTAATCACACCATGCTCCATGCCTCTGCTGCCTGGT
This sequence comes from Dascyllus trimaculatus, assembly GCA_024666655.1. NCBI lineage: Eukaryota > Metazoa > Chordata > Actinopteri > Pomacentridae > Dascyllus > Dascyllus trimaculatus. Next base: position 24,234,471 of record CM045452.1, read on the forward strand.
GAAACAAAAGCAGGCCTTGTCCAGGTCCAGCGCTTGTACAAGCGGCTTAGAGACATTTTTCTCATTTTTGAACAGCTAATATCTTGCAAAAGTTGTCTAATCTCTTTGCGTTTAAGTTGAGATTTGTGCGCCCCCCAGCCTAAAACAACCCACCTCCTCCACATGCTTAACACCTACTCCCGCTATGCCCTGACGCATGGTGCTTAACCAGCCATTTTAATTAGGTTAGATGGGTCTTTGTGCGGGCGTGCATGCATATGTGTGTGCGTGTGTAGGGTTTCAGCATCGGACTGCAGAGAACAAGTTGATATAATGAAACACAGCAGGTGATGAAAAAAATCTGGACCCCTTTGAAATCAACTCAAAAGACCTAACTGGTGTTTTAATATATGCTGTCTTTTTTTTACACACAGGTTATCTACAAAATGCCTGAAAATCTTTACATTTTCATCCTTAATGTTGGATATGTGCTAAATTTTGTTTTGTTGTAGTTGTGCAGTGAAGCCTTAGTATTAAACCAGTTTCCTATTAACTATATCACACTTGTACTAGTCTATACAGCATCTATAGAAGGTTTGTCTGTATCAACAATCGAATATATAAAAAGTTTGACATTATGCAGAGTATAAAGCCATTGAAAAACTCTTACACATACCAGTACTGCATGCAAATATAATGACATACACATAGTAACCATATAAACCCTACCTATGGACAAAAAACATGAATCCCACATTTAACTACTGTGGAAGACAGTTGTTTTGAATCCAGTTCAGTCTCTCTCCCTGTCCACAGCATGAAAGGGACCATAGACACTAAAAGCAAGACAATGCACTGGGAGCTGCACTGCAACTACAAACTAATTCTCTCAGTGAAAGGAATAAAGGCTACCAGGGTTACAGGAAGTACAACCGAGTTGGAGAGTGACAAAGAGACGCAGGAAAAAAGAGAGAGAGAAGGAAAGAGACAGAGAAGAAGGGCTGCTTTTGAGACCCAAGAGATAGACGGGCTGCTTTCCAACAGTCTGCCATGCCAGCTCCAAGTGTGCTGATGGCTGTGATTTCTAACAGGTTTTAAAGAGGGTCACTTTCTGGGCTCTGCTTCTTACTGGCCGTCTACTTTGACTATCTATCTTCCTCTATTTGTCATTCTTAATGTCAAGCCTGTCTGCTATGCTATCTCACCGTCTGTATGTGCACAAGATTGCATGCATGTATCTACGTATATCTGTGCCAGTGTTGAGACAGAGTGAGATAGAAAAGGCAAGGATAGAAAAAAAAGGTGTTCTTATAAATGTGTTTTTTCCCCCTTATATATGTGTGTGAGTGAGTGTGTTGCCAGTGTGAGCCAGATTCTGGTTCTAGGCCACTACAAAGGCAGCTGATTAGAAGCAGTAGGTGAGCTTTGCTAACAATTTCCAGTGAATATGCAAAAAAGGGACATGCAAAAGAAAAGAGATGGACATGAAAAAAGTAATGAGGAAGGAGAATAAAAGGGGGGAAAAAATGTCAGGGATAGATAAAAAAAATCCCAGCATGTGACGAGCTCAGCTCCGTTTCTCTCCTCTGAGAAAGTTCTAGTGCAGTTTTAGATGAGAGGCCTCTATGTGGCACCTTTCTGTTTTTACAAACAACTACACACAGAGATGCATACATGCAGACAGATAAATCTGCTTATGTGTACAAGCAAAAAAATGACAAATGCCCATATTTTCAGCTTGACGTTTAGGAGGTTTGAAATGAATGAGTCACCTGACCGTGCCTATTGATCCAGATACTCATAAAATCACAACTTCCACACACTAGAAGGAAAAACAACAACCACCTTTCACCATCACAAGAATAGTGACAAGTATGACCTTCTCTGCCATGGAGCATCGTGCTTGAACTTCTTATACTTCACTTCTTAAGCATGCAGCAAGCTCAAGTACTACAATAGATGCATAATTGCATTAAATCAAATTCATATGGGCGAAGGCTCGCATTACTACGCGCTGTTTTGTGGCCAAAAAATTACATATTCTCCTGTAATATTCCTGAGTGTTGTAAGACTCCTTTCCAGGCCCTGTTGATAGTCTTATCCAAAGGAAGTCAAACTGATTCCAGAACAGCACTTACACTTTCAAGGGCTTAACTTCCATCCCTGTTACTAGAACCAAGCGCTGTAGCTGGCAGCCATTCTGTTTCTTACACGGTTGCTGAAAGACTGAAACTCAGATCAGGCAAACTGGTCTCAAAGACAAAAACAGTGCATTACGTTCAGGGAAAGACACTAATAACTGAGCTTTTTATTACTTTGGCCAGTCGCATGTCACCTCTCTCTCTCTCCCCTTTGACAGAAATGTACTTTTCTATGAGCTCTAAGTCAAACAGTCAGAGTCCTCTCTTCATAATAAAAATACCATTTTTCCCCCTCAGCTTGGGAAGTTGGCAGACTACCCCAGTAGACATTCTCTTCCTGTTGCTTCATGTTCTTGGATAGAGGCAGCATGTACCCTTGACTCACTGCCTTCGAGATTCTAAATAAAAGTGTTTTGGGCTATTTTGGGGCCTGATCCATTTTCAAACCTCTCTGCTGGGTCAGACAGGTCTAGGGTCAGCGCTAAAAGAAGGAGAGCTACAGATAAATAAGGAGAGGAGGTCGGGTAAGGAATGAAGACATATTTTCTCTCATACAGGCCAACTTTTAAATTCCACCAATGTGTGTGCATGTGCTTGTCTGCATTTCTCAGCAGGAGACTTGCATTCAGGGTTACAGGGACTCTCGCCATCAGCTGCTCTGATTAGAGCCATAATTAAAAGCTGTGTTAATTGGTGTTGAGGCCAACACTGGCCACCCAGTTCATTAAGAGGCCTCTATCCAATTCTCCCTCTGCAATTCACTGAATGGCCAAAGAACTAACATTATTAATCTGCTATACCCGGGGGACAAGTCAGCTGTGAAGGAGAGTGACCGAGAGTGAAACGGAGACAAACAACAAAGGAGAAAAAGCGAGAGCTCCTTCTTTATCGATCATGCTGATCCCCACTCGGTCAATGTTCAGCGGTAAAGGGTGATAGATTAGACCAAACTGAAGAGAGGTGAGGAGTTCATTTGCTAAATCTATATAAAGTTATGTATTTGAAGGGCTCCATTAAAGAGAACAGCAGCCTGCCACGTTCAAATATGTAATGCAACAACACAAGTCTTCATTTCAGCCTTTACTGCAGTCTTAGTGATCAGAGGGAACACATCACCAGAACTCTGCTACTATTTCACTACTTTTATTGAGTTCTTCCTCTGTCCCTCTCTCAAAAACACTCTATTTTGATTTTACTCTTAGTAAAAGAGCTATTTTGATTTTACTCTTAGTAAAATCAAAATAGCTTAAGTCCATAAGCATGTAATCAAACATTAAAAGACAGTTTTCCATCCTGGTTATGGTCTTTAAGTATAATAGATCGTTGGTTTCAGATGTAAACACACCAGTGAATTCAGCTACAGGAGGCATAGGAGAAGTCAGTCTATTCTATTGGCAAAGTGACGGAGCACCTTGCAATGTCTATATTAACCTCGATCTGATTTTGCTAATTGCACTCGAGTGCCAAGTTACCAGCAGCCTCATTATCACCCTTTTTCCCCCAAATTACTAATCAAGATCCAAGAAAACAATTACTTTTAGCAGTTTCCACAGAAAAATGTGGTGTTGATATTGGCTTTTTATCCGATGGTTCTGGGGCACACCTCACTTATTTCTGGTGTGTGTGTCGTGGGTCAGGTGAGGTCTCTCCATATAGATGGCCATCTCACTGCTCTGCCTTCCAGGAACGAGCTTCAAGAAAAGCATTCATACGTCAAAGTGCGCTGCTTTCGGCCAAACAGAGGCCAACAATGTTTAGCAAACATACCAGCTGATGGTCGCGATACCTGAAAGGTTTGGTCTCCAAGTCCTCAATGCCAATATTCACAGGGGCAAACATTAAGAGCTTGTTTTCGACTCAATTTTCCTGCCCTCTTACACACTTAGAGGGAACAATGTGTTTTTTCATACCTGAATGTGACACATCTGCGCTGTAGGAGAACTAAAAGGAGAATCTCATCAGCCTTCCGTGACATAAATGTTGCTCTTGCTGATTAGTTAACCAGGTGCATATAAAGGTGAGCTGTACATTAAATAACTCCCTTGTACGCCTCTCCCTTTGTCAGTAAATAGTCTAGACTGTGCCCCCTTTTCCCTTGTGGAGCTCACCCGCTTGGATGTTGACACAATGAATCCCTCGCAATAACACTTTTGTTTTTGCGCCCTCTCTGGTCGTGTTTACATTCACCGAGCTCACAGACAAGGAAGCTGTTCAGTGTCCAAATACCAAAAGGGTCTGTATGCGCATATGTGGAAGTGGGAGGACGAAACACGGGAGGAGGGTACTTTCCCACTTTTTTTTTTAAAAAGCATCATGGCGACTGGGACAACAGGTACAGAGAAAGAGTGAGCAAACAGGAGGGACCAGCAGCGAGGCGTTTCAGACTTTTTCAGGTGCCCGACATTCAGACGTGGTGGAGGCAACTCGGGTTTCAGCCACCCGTCTCAAGGTCAGAGGCTGTTTTTCATGCAGCCCAGCCTGGAACAAACACCTGGCACGCTCCTGAGACCGGCCACTAGCCATGCCCAGCATTCGTTAGTCATTACTGGCTCTGCAGCATGGCCGCACCATTCTCATGTAAATATCCACACCGGTGGGCATTTTGCATGGAAGCCTATGATTAATGACCTCAGCCTAAGAAAATGATCCTTCAGTATGTGCAATGTAAATATATTAAAAATGACACAACAAATGCAAAAGGAATTCTAAAAGAAAAAAAAAAGACAAACAAGATGACTGCATTGTTGTGCTTTAACGCATCCATGAAATGTTCAGAGGAGTCTGCAGCAGCTGGGTTACAGCCCCATCGTGTTTGAATCAAAAGTAAGCCAGAACCCGTCCTCATACACTAAGCAAACACAAGCCAGCATTCCTCTGCGTCTGCCATTTTAGCTCCAGTCAAACCCCACGTCGACATGAGGGCATTAAAGCATTAGTGGCTAATGTTTTTAAAAGTGTACGGTATCTTGGAGGGATTCGGGAGGTGGGCGCTGCATGTGTGTGTAATGGTGGATGAGATGGGTCCGCACATGGCAACCATTACATACACAGCCCCTCTAATCGCTGCCGACCTGCCTCCTCGCCTGCAGCCATCCCACCTCTAACTAGTGTGTGTGCATATGTGTGTGTGTGTCAGGGGGCATCCCAGGTTCAGGAGGGCAGAATGTTCACATAGATGCATATTTTGCCACATTAACACACCTTTAACATCCACACACACACATATAACCATTAGCTTTGACTGTTTGAGACAAAACTCTCCCCCAAATAAATAAATATGTAATAGCATACATAAATAAACATCACATAGCTCCTTCACAGCTTTCTCCACTTCAGCCCAATGAAGTAGTGCTCGCGTTTAACTGATTGTGCCGATGAAAAGTGGCTGCGAGCAAAATTTTGGCAGGGAAGAATGAAGACACGAACACAAGGGAAAGAGCTAAAGAGGAAGCAGGGAGACGTTATATATAAGAGTGTGCGGGACGACAGTGAGAAATTGAATGTTAGATAACAGGAATGAGACAAATGAATAATTTGGGAACAGCTTTATTGTCTCCGTAGAGGGAGATCGGCCAAGGACAGCTGATAATAAATAAAGATGGATGGATGGAGATTTTCTACTAGCGTTGATACAACAAATTACGGCACCAAAATAAAGCCTTTTCTGATACTTTAGACATAAAAATGTGTTTTCTTGACAAATTCTTATTTAATTTAATAGAAGAGAAATGTGAAATGCTGTCCAAACTCTGCTTAAATACAAAACTCTCTAAAATTGGCTAAATTTAAGTATTCAATGCCAGCTTTTTTGAAACATTACAGAGGTTCCAGCTGTTTATTCAGCCAAATGAATGGATGGATGGATGAATGGATAGACGGATGGATTGAGAATTGGTTGTCCGACTGTCGAACTGAAGCTATTCGACTCAAGTGTGAGTGTGTGTGTGTGTGTGTGTGTGTGTGTGTGTGTGAGAGACTGAAACAAAAACAGATACGAAGCCAGACGGAAAGAAGTCAGAACAATGTGTCTTCGTGTGTATTACATGGGTGTGCTCTTGTCTGGGATTGTGTGTGTGTAGGGAAATATCTAAATATTATGGAAGATTTTGTTGTATGTTTATGTCTTGAATCTTTGTATATGTGTGAGTGTGTGCTTGTGTGTTCGACTATATGTCTGTGTGCGCATATGAGTACCGGACATGGGTGGTAATAGATTTTTTTTTTTTATAAAGATGTGTCATGTGTTGTACCTACACCTCCTCGTCTCCATGAGGACGTGCGCGCATACTTGTGCATAACAAACATGCATACACTGCCTCAGGTGAGCGTGTGTGTGATCTGGAGGGGGATAACTCTGTGGCGAGACCACACAGGAGACAGCTTTCAACTGAGTAAACACCACATCAAACACACACACGCTCTCTCTCACACACACACACACACATACACATATAGCACTGGATACAGTTTGCCTGCCTCCCTCCTGCGTAATTGAGAAAAGCTGCCGTCCATTAAAACTTGCTGACATCACTTAGACAGCTAAATATGCAGGGAGCTAACGAGCTAGCGGGGCCTTTGATTGAGCTTCCAAACAGGTTCAAACTTTATCGCCAGCTACCCGCAGGACAGGACGCAGGCCTGCCACACACTCGCAATTGAGCATCTCAAACAAACAATCCCAGACACCAGCAGTGGAGGTAAATATCTGCAGAGAGGGGTGCGGCGTTTCCCGTCCTCTATATATGCAACTTTGTCTATCCCACTGTGACCACTCTAAACAGCATGCCGCATCACAAATTCAAACTTCTGTGTGGCTGTGTAGGTTTACTGCTCGCATCCGTGTGGACACGCTCGTGTTTTAGTTGAATGTTTAAATGACTGCAGTTGTTCTCCCACATCTCTCCCCCTCCTCATCTCCTGCCTGCTGCATCGCCTTCACCTCAGATAAGGAGAGAAATACGTAAGGTTGGCTAGAGCCTGAACACGCCTAATTTAGTCTGGTTAACTTAGCTCTGAGACTTCCATTACATGCATGCGTGCACGCACACACACACAAGAAACACTGAGTCAGACACACTCTCTTGCTGTGGCTCTCTCCTCTCTCTATTAACACCTGCTTCTTTTCCAATTAGCCCCCCAAATAGAGACAAATGGGCCAGAGGGGTCTGATTAATTCACTTCTGTCAAGGACTCTGCTGCACAATGCCGTCAGGGCGCTCAGGCTGGTGTGCACGTGCGCACATGCACACTCGCACACAAATGCAAGCTACACTGAGCACGTAGCATCAAAACTCAGTAGCGATAACACATAAAATATTTTAAATTTGTTACAAAAGTGGATACATGTGCATTATGAAACTAGCATATTTACATTTTAAACAAGGCATTTCTCCTATTTGGCATCGAGAAGTGAATAAAGGCGGCTGGAATGTGATGTTGAAAAATGGAGACAGGGACTTTTCTTCCTTTTCATCCTATTGTAAAGATCACCGGTCTATCTCCACCACTCCTCTTCCGAGGTAAAATTCCTCTCATCTTTGCTCTGGTTACTTTGTGAGAGAATACGTGCATCTGTGTGTGTGTGTGCGTGCGTCTATACATGTGTACGTAAGCTGCGTGGGTCCCATCATTTGTCTTCCCCTGCTGTCCTCCCCTGTTTGTTTAAGCAAAGCTCGGTGTTTGCTTGGAGCTGCATGTCCTCAAAAGAGACTGCTACAACGCAGTCGCCTAAAACCTGACCTGTTCGCTTTTAGCACATCACACACACACCTACACATAAACAAAAGCAGGTAGCACACAGACAGGCCACTGCTTGTGGCTTTGTCTTTTCAAGATACCCATCTTATTGATAAACACCTGAGGGTTATGTCAAAGCCTGTGGTCGTATGGTTTTATGTTTATCTACGGTTTCGAAATTTTTGCAGAAGCTTCTTCTTCTGGTTGCATTTGTATGAACTTGCATCACTGTAATAAAACACTCTCGATATTCCATCACCACACCATCAGGATGACTCGACGTCTAAACATTAATGATGCATTGAGGAGCTGAATGTGTGTTGATAAATGTTGAAGCAGTAAAGACATATCTAACAAACTACACATTTAGAAAGTTGACTTAGTAGGATCAAAACATCACGGGAGGATTTGATAAATAGTTACAGAGAAGGAAATGACAATCTCACCTTTGAACTATGAATGATGAGGACTGATCTTTTTATAAAGATTACCGCTGTTTACTCAGTGGGTGGAGGCTAGGATTTCTGAATGGTGCAATACTCTCCAGTTTTCAAAAAGGCAGATAACTATGTTCATAGCTACCTAAATATAAATAAGTAAGACCTGGAGCCTGTTCCACAGAACCAGTTCAACTTAATCAGGTTCACTTTGGGTGAGCTGACTTCACTGAACCCGAAATGGGGCATCCTAGATAACTGGCATCACAAAGGATGGACTACTTAATTCAATGTTAGGTTAAATAATTATACCTACCAGCAAATTTGGTTAAGCTAACAAAAAAGGATATTGAATGATAGAACCCTTTATTATGAACTCCTGTGTCCGTGTGAGAACAGAAACTGCAACAACATATTTCCAATGCGATTTCAAGTAGTTTTTGAGGTTTTGATCAGATTCTCTGACATTAAACTTCTATGCAGCATAATATCTATCCCAATTAAAAGCAAGCCCCTGTTGTGACACCAAAAAACTTGAATTATGTCCAAAGATAGCTGGATGACCCACTAATCTTGCTTTGTGGTGCAGCCGTCTGCTCTTTAACTGTTTTAAAAGGATTTAATGTTCAAAGTAAAAACAATGACTCCTGGAGGAAGAGTAACCCTAACTGGAAACAAAAAAGGCCCTTGGCCTTGTTCCTCTGCAATAACTTTGGTGATTTACTGACAAATGACAATTCAGGCAGCCCCAGTCATCAGTGGTATTGAAATAGTATTAGCACTGCTGACCATCAGCTTATCCAAGCACACACAGCAACTCAAACACAATGCTAACATTGCCTCAAATCTCCGCACAATAGCAAGGCCACACATTAGTTCCACACCAAATAAATAGCCGCTGCTTCAGTTCATAAACTCTGGGTTCAGAGGTCGAGCTGTGTCAAGTAGGGTCCTGAATGAGACGCCATGGGATAAAAGAAAGACAGAGAAAGGGATTTGGATGAGGAGGTGGGTGGGGGTGCTTAGAGAATACCCCAGCATCTCCCTTTCTCCAGCGCACCCGTTGAGTCTCAAATGCCACTCTACCGTTGGCTCCATTGTGTGTCCGTCTCAAAGAGCTTGTCTTCAATTAGCCTGATAAGAACGGAGAGGATGAGGGTGGGGCAGAATTGGGGGCGTTACCTGGGAAGCCACTAATTGCTTTGATGCCATTGGGTCCTTGGTAACTCTTGTCTTTTTTGCCCCCTGCCTTGATGCTAAATTTGAGTGTGCAATTTATCTTGTGGCCGGGGCAAATGGCAATTCTAGAGGCAGCCACCTTTACTTTTGTTGTTTTAATGGCATCATTTGGATCATGCAGGAGAGAAAATGGGCAGATTGATGCCTGAACGACACACAGCACAATATGTAATGCAGATCAATGGGAACGGTTGATCCAAACATCCATACAAGAAGACTTAACCCAAAAGAACAACACATTTTGTTATACTTGACAGATCAGCCTGCTGGTGTTTTCGGAGCTGTGCATGGACAGGTAGAGGCTCTTTGCTAGAGTGACAGAACAGCTCATCTCTTCTTGTTGTTACCTTAGATGTAAATTGTATTTCGAGTTTGTCCCCTGTTTGCCAGCAAGCTAAGGTTCCCAAGAGAAACGAATTTGCCCTACCCTGTTCTGATGAGATTTAACGAGTAAAATCCCGGATTTCTTCGCAGATTAAGATTTGTTAAATTTATTCTGCTGTATAATAAAAAAGATTAGAGACAAAATCCTCTCCAGCTATCTCTGTAGAACCAGTTTGGCTGTAACACACTATAAGACTTTTAAAACCCTAACAGATTTTGAAATTAAGTTGCATCTTGCACATAAAGAGAAACTTCACAGATATCCTTCTCTTTAATATCAGACACGTGCACACTGTAATATAATATGGAATATAATGGAATATAATGCCACATCACACACTACATAATATTTTTAGGATTATCGTGCCAGAGGGAGTAATCAGGAAGCAGTGCACCACCTCACGTGATCTCATGGGAATGCAGATGTAAACAGAAAGAAGGTTGCTGTAATGTTAATAATACTTTTCGGTGAAAGATAAAATAAAAGCAGAGGCCTTAATGAGTCTGGGTGAGAAAAAATGGTTGGGAAGATGTGATCAGCATGGTTCGTTTATTCTTCAGCAACAACTCAAAGTAAGATCTGAACTACTGGTTTCATTATCTAATAGTACCCACGCACCCAGTTAATTCCTATTCTGTGATTAGTTTATACCTCTGGTGGGTTGATTTCAGTCAGGCAAAAGTCTAATAAACCTAGGAAGTACACTAAGGTCCTTATTTGAGATTACTGTACACTTCCTGAAAATTTGCATCTCTTAAAACCCTTTATTAGTTTAGTTGTCCCTTAAGCACACATGCCTCAAAGCCATGTAATTATCTTTTTCTTCCCTTCCCGTTCCCTCATTCCAGATATTTTGGATCTTGATCTTTGTCTTCTTAAATATTCAGCCTCTCGCCTCTCATGTGTTAATGTTATCCTCGTCTCTCTTCTTCTGTGTGTTTGTTTACTTCCATATGTCCAGTATGTGGTATCAAAGTGCTTGAGTTGGGTTTATGTAGTCTATCTTCTGTTCAGGTCTTCAGTGTGGAGAGGAGGATGTGGAACTGCAATCTATCTGTCGTTTTCTTAGTCTATCAATGTAAATTTACTTTGTTTTTTCTTCCTCCAATCTGTTCACATAATGTATGTCCACTCATCCAACAAGCATGTTTAATTTAGATTTTTTTGACAGTGGTTTTGGGGAGTTTTTCCTCATCTAAATCCAGGATCTAAGGAAAGAGGGGGTCATATGTTGCACAGATTGTGAAGCCACCAGAGTCAAATTTGAGATTTGCGATATTGGATCATATAAATAAAATTCATCTGATTTACTACAATAATAAACGTGGTGGCTGAAGTCAGGAAACAAAGGCTTTTATGAAACGAGAGGTTGATAATTGAGTTGAAACAAGAAACGAAGGTATGGCTCCATTAAAGTTTGATGTTTTGTTGGCCCATTGATCCACTCTGAACTCCTCCATATGCATACTTGTTGCGCTACAGTAACGTCACTTTAACTCTCCTGACATATTACTTCAGCTCAATATGAAGAAATGAAAAAATAAATATACATACAGAATGTACATATACATATATACATATATACAAATATACTTTCTGCTTTTATACACTAAAATGGGTATAGGGAAGACTAAATAACACCAATCTTGTCCATCTAGAGTCTCATTAAATCTTCTCTGTATATATTGGACCCCCCTCTTTTTCTTCCTCTAACCCCTTCCTGCTCCCCCCTTTTCTCACTTCTACAACCCTTTTGCTGAATGAAAGTTAATTTTTGAACATGTGATTTATCATGCCAGGGGCGAACAGCCACTCATTCGGCCCACCTTTGTCTGACTGCGCAGTTTGGTAGGTAGGTAGGACATAATCAGAGGAAAGAGAGGTAGGGGATGTGAAGCGGAAAGAGGCAGGGAGGCTAGGAAAGAAGACAGAGGAGGAAAAAGTGAATGAGTGAAAGTTATTACCAGCAGTGTCTGCTGATTGCATTCAGCAGGGTATGGGGAATGGGTACCCAATGAACCATCTACACTCTGTTCGTTGAGATCCTACTGATGCAGGAGGGGAAAAAAAACAGAGTTAACAGAGAGAGGAAAAAGACAGGGAGAATGCATCAGAAAGCAGGTTTTAAGACGGTCCAGGAGACAAGGATGAAGGTAAATGCAGACGATTGCGAAATAGCTATAAAACCATGCATTTGTTGACCAAACTGAAAATATTTAAGGTATAAAATATGCTATTTCCCTCAGTCATTGATTTTCACTTTAATTCCTTCACTGCTTTTCTTTGGAATGATATGTTACAGCTGCAGCCAACGTAGACCTTTTGATGAGGATAAAAATACTGAAAGTTAAATGCTTTGCATACATTGTTTCCATTGCCTCACTATATCTACACACCGACAGTTAGTTCAGTTTTGGAGTATAGTTTATCCTGCTCATCTGCGGCTTTCTACTGCCTCTGATGGAATAAGCTGTTGTGCCAATCCACCAATACTGTCACTGCCAGTATCTTGTCAGTGCGTTATCAGCATGAGGCCCGATTTGGCAAGGCCACACACTGTCACAGCTGCAAACTCTCTCACACACACACCAGCGGCAGCAGAGCAAAGCCCCTGACCCTCGGCACATCACAATCCCAAACACCCAGCTCCACAAGTACAACCGTTATTATCAAGTATCCGAACATCAAAGCGAGAGAAGCGTTTTTATTTTTTTGCATTAGCGTGATAGTCTAAAAGGGAGGTTTACTATTAGTGCACATTTATCAAATGCACTCAAGAATAATTTGCACACTCTCACCCCACAGTCTGCCCGATTGTGCTGCAATCCACCCACTCTGCTCGTTCAATAAAGGAAAAGCAAATAGCTTAGCTGTTTGCTAATACAGGTACGGAATGTGCTAAGCCTGGTGGTGTGGGGGTCGGAGCAGCGGGTTTATAAGTGTGTGTCTCTTGGCCTTTTGTGTGTTTGTGTGTGTTAGATGGCAGAGCAGGGATCTACAGGCATTATGTGCGTCCCGGCTAATCACTGTCATATGGAAGGGATTGAAGTGACCACTGCCACGCAAAGGGCTGGACCACACCACATCTGTCACTGGGCCCCTTGTGTGTCACAATGTGTGCATGTGTGTGTGTGTGAAACATTTGTATTACATGTCAGGCTTTTAGCGGACACTCTTGTCAAGATTCAACAGAGGAGATGTTGAGAGTCTGACATGTTTATTGATTGGTAGCGCTGAGAATAATAAATCTAATCCTCTAGTTATGTGATCATTGCCACAACCTGCAAGCTCTGCCTGGGTATATCAGAAAGAGAAAGCAAACTATGAAACACCTTTGGTTGTCTTCACACACTGACAAATCTCAGTTTGTGCAATATCGCCCATACTTCACACAGGAAACAAGTCAGAGTTATGCGAGGATGACAAGGCTAGCGGGGGCCCATCTGTAAGTGCTTATCGTGATGGATCCAGCCCTCTAACCGCACATCTAGCTGCCTGAGAGGGACACAGATAGAGGGACGGACAGAAAAACCAAGGTCATGAGAAATAAGACAGATGACAGAGGATAGCACAGCCCAGGGAAGAGACACTGGGATAAGCTGAGGCCTGTACATTTTTATAAATCAACCTCTAAATAAAGAACACATTACAGGGCTCTTGATGAAAGCAAAAATATAACAAAAGGCGAAGTCGATGGCACTGGGTGGATGAATGATAATGTGAGCTACTAGATGAGGGGTTACAAAGAAAACAATGGTGAATCCTGAAGGTAATTTGATGCTTTTCATATTCCTCCTCCTCAATTTATTTTAGGGTTGACAATTTTTACTGTTTGCACTGTATTGTTTGGTACTCTATGCCACTGGTCACTAATGTTTGATGGCACCATATGCTTGTAATGCCCTACCAAAAGCTGCAAGTCTGGGTTGTAAACAGTTCAGCTGCCTAATGATTAAGTTCCTTTTAAGTTCCTTTAATGTGTTTTTCATGTGACCAGAAGACATAAAACTATTTAGTGCTCACAGGGGAAAAAAAGCACGAAGACACAAAAATAAACACGTTTTGCAGCATAATAAACGTTTTATCATTTGTGACCCTCACTGAATAAAGTGTATTTAATCTGCCATTGAAGAAAATAACTTTTTCTAAATAATCTAATTTATTTTTCTGCTTTTGAAATGACAGTTTACCTATGTGGAAATTGAAATTACACTTAGTTCCTTTTAACTAGTATTCTAATTTTGGCAAAAATGCAAAAATTAGGTGTTGGCGTTGTGTAGTGCTGGCCATTTCATATCAGGACGTCTATGTTGCTTTCATTTTTCTGCTGCAACTCAATCTCTGTTTTCTTCTTGAAGGATTGCACAGTAAGGAAAAGGAAAGGACAGGAAGTTTCATGACAAAATCATGTTTTTTGTTAAGGTCTAAATCCAAAGATCAAGAACCTCTGCTCTTTACTGAGCAGTTTACACCAGAAACAGGAAGAAAGAGTTGCAGCTATGAACCAGGAACAAGCAGCCGAGCTGCTGTTGTGCAGACGTGTCCCCACAATGGCAGCTGTTACCTCTGACCCTACATACCCAAACATTGTTCAGGAGACCATTTGTCCCCTGCAACACACTGACCAACTGCCTAAAGTCTCCCCCGTCTCTTTGGCCAAACTTGTTTCCTCTCCTGAAAACAAGCCATCACCCCCCTTTCTTCATCCAGCATCCGGCAGAACATGAGGCACAGCACCAGCCACCGAGCAGACCGTTCTTTATTGTGCCCTCTTCCTGCTGTACTTTTCTCCTGACCCCCTGTTGTTGTCGTCCCTCGGCCACCACCGCCTCCTCTTCTTCACTCCCCTACTCTCAAATATGCACACATACACGCACCGATCCCTGTTTCGTGCTAATTAATTTAATCCTGTAAGCAGGTGTAAGCCCCGTCATTAAGTGGAGCCAAGTCACGGTAAATGGCGGGGTGACGGGAAGGAGGGGTGCATTGTGAAAGCAAGGACAGAGCGGGCATAAACAACAAAATGGGGAAATAGGTGGCATGGGGCAAGGGGGAGTCGGGTACGGAGGGGCAACAGAGCCCAAAAGAGGGGGGGAAAAATCTTGTTCTCACTTTTTCTAAGGAGAGGAGTGGTAAAGTGAAGGGGTATTCAGTGAATGTTATATCGATATCTCTCCCTCTCTCACCATCCATTTCTCTTGCTTTCTTTCCTCTCTCTTTTTGTGTCTCTTCCCGGAGATATCTCCAATGGGGGTGGAGTGAAAGAGAAAAGGGAGAAAAGGGGTGAAAAATGGGGACGCTGGGCTTGTTTTTCTCCCTGGGCCAAACAGAGCTGTACTATAGGCCTGAGTCGGCACAAGTTCTTTTTATTTGCCAACCATCCTTTCTCTGTCTCTGTCTATCCCTGTTCGTGGGACCAGGGGGGTCTGAATTGAATCTGTTTGGAGGGGGAGGGGGGATTGGGGCATCCAAGTGTTGTGAAGAAGTGGGTCTTAGCAACTGGTGATGCCCCCTGGACTGGAGCTGGAGGGATGCTGCTGTGGCAATAGGAAGACAAAAGAAAACGGTAGAAAGAGACGGTGGGAGTGAGTTTGTTAGGTGGCATCAGGGACTTCATGCGAGGAGCTCCCAAGTGGTTTCTTCCGCCGAGGCTCGTCTGTCCGTCCTCCAGTGGGGCGGCAGTTTACCATGCTGTTCGCAGCCCTGGAGAAAGCCGACCGAGCAGGGCCTCCATTCTTCTCGGCTGGCCTCAATCCCCCGGCAGCAGTCAATCAATCCCGCTCTCCTGTCCCCTCTCCCTTCTGTCAGCTTCTATCTGCGCCTCAATCTGCCTCCCAGCGCACATCCTCTGGCAAAGTAGAGGTCGCAATTCAGGCGCTCACTTTCCCTCACTCTCTCTTTTTCACCCCTAATTCCTTTTTAACTCAGTGAGCGGGTGTCAGGGATACAACTCGGTGCATTCCTGCCTGGCTTGTAGCGCAACAAGCTATTGAGTGGGAGATAAGCCTCTCTTTTAGGAAGGGTTGAGGAGAATTGAATTCAGCCCCTGAGTGACGGGAGGAGGAAGATTTATCCCCGTCGGTGGACAATGCCGCCTTTTCGGGGACTTTAATCTCCCCGGGACAATGGGCCTGGTTTTCCAACTCTACCACCACCAACGCCCCCGTCACTCTGTGCTTTTCCCACGATGGTCGCTGATTAGCACCACGGGCCGATTGAACATAAGCCATTATCTCTGTCTTGTTGGGGTTTTTTTCTATTTTAAGGGGACTCATCTGTGTTTTTGTCAAGAGAGGAATAAAGGAGCTTGGAGGAAAGAAGAGCTAAAGAAAAAAAGACAGTGTGAAGGTAAAGGGTTTGTAAAGCAATGAAGAGAGGAGGAACGAGGAGCCAGACAGACAGGGAAGAGAAAGTGAAAGGAGGCAAAGAGCGGTGAATAAGGTGGCGTGAGTGCCAAGTTCACTGAATGTGCCCAGGACAGAGGGTGATTCCACTCAGCTGGAGAGACACAAACACACACACACACACACACACACACACTCGCACAGTCATTACCATGAGTTGTGCAACCCAGAGGAAAAAAAGAGGAAGGGTAAGAAAAGAGACAGTCATCTTTAGGACAGACAGGATTTTCCAGGATTTTGAGGTGATTGGCCTTCACCACTAAACCAACAGAGTCTGAAGCAGCACCCTGCAACAAATCCTACCTTAATAGTGGTTATAAAGTTCAGCCTTCGCTGAAACTACCTTAGAGAGCTGCTGATTCAACGCCATCGGTAACCCGGAGAGTGTAGTCAGTGGTGTAGTTGGTGACTTTCACTCACAGAGATACAGTGTTAAGATATTAGTGCAACATTAACAATTCTAACCCAACTCAAACCCAAGATGAATTTTACAATCACACAAAATTAAACAGACAAATGTTTGCTCCGTGTCTACTCACAGGTATCTGTCACCACTGGTGTGTGAATGGCAGAATGGGAAACCTTATAAAGTGCTTTGATTACCACTACTGTAGAAAAGTGCTAGACTATTTACAATTCTGACCTTCTCTACTGCACCCATGCAATGCAACAGCTAATTACAGCACGTGTCTGATAAGGACGTCACATCACATTGCCAAGTCTCTGCAAAATCAGTACTACGTTATGCTATAACTGAAGGGTTGGTCCCAATTCGAATTGCCAGAATATCCTTTGCTTATTACTCAATAACAGTTGGGCGACCTCTGAACCCAACCCTGGAGTGAGAAAAAAAATAGCAATTATTTTCCTAATTGGTTAATCCAGCAGTGATTTTTTCAATTAATCATCTAGTCGTAATAAAAATCATCAAAATGACCCAAAGAACCAAGGAAGCATCAAATTTTCAAAATTCGGCCAAAGACCTTATGCACAGCAACATGGTCTGAATTTATAAATAAAAAATTACACATGCAGACGTAGTTACAAAGTCAGGCGCTATGGGTGGGTCATAAGTTTTATGTAATACAATAAGGCGTTATAATATCAAATCTCACTGTCTTGGCACCGGTGACACTCAATCTGTCAAGCGTTTACTCTGCTGTGAGAAATTACAGCCTCCTTCCCCTTTCTCCTGTACTTGCGTTCACACAGCTGTGAACCAACCCTGATGCACACACAAACGTACATTCCTCCAAAAAAAAAAAAAAAAGCCCACACTCACATTACATTAAATCTCTGAATTATGGGTTACCAATTTCTAGTCAATGTACTGTGTGCCCTTTTTTTCTCCTGCTAAGCTGGATGTCTTGAGCGGAGTGTGTTTCCACATCCAAACCGCACCACGGGACGCTCCTAACCCAGTGGGATGATCTGAAAAAATAAATACTGCCATAATTACAGAAGAGAGAGACATGGGCCATGTCTGACATGACAAATCCTAGATGGATATCACAGGCTGACCCTGTGTGTGTGTGTGTGTGTGTGCTTGTGTGCGAAGTGCATGTTTGTGTATATGTTTGGACCCCGTTTTGTTGTGGTGTCTTTTAGTTGAAACATGAACTGTGTTTCGCATCTGCATCTTTGCTCTGCTGCGTTGCTACGCTGCACTTTGTAGGGGGGACGGTTAATCGAACAATGTGCAGGTGAAGAAAAAGGAATGAAGGAGAGAAAGAAGAGAAGAGGAGAAAAAAAGCAGAAGGACTGGATCTAAAATACAGCGGGACAGAAACCAAGGACAACAGAAGAAGAGACAGAAAGTGCAGGGAGAAATCTCTGGATGTGATTTGGGGAAGCTTAGAGTAAATATTTATTTCCCATCACTGGGCCTGTCAGTGGTAACGTGATGGATTCACCGCCTGATGTCTTCCAACACACACTGCTGCTATTCAAAGACGCCTGTCCCTCCTTGTGTTTATGGTGGCATGACTTGCACTGTGACAGACTGCTACACAACACAAAAGCAAAATGAGATACTTACACTGCGGCCATGCAAATACACAGTCGCAGCCACACGCATTTTGCGCGCACACACACACACACACACACACAGGCGCACACACACAGGCGCACACAAACAGACAAACACACGTGTCTCGTAAATGCATTCCTTTGTTGAAGGGAAGATTACCAACTCAGCTTATCCCTGGTTGTTTTGCACTCTTTCTCTTTTCTTTGTGCGTGTGTGTGTGTGTGTGTGTGCGTTTTGCAGCAGTTAATACCTGCGTTCGTGGCTACACAATAAATTCAAGACATCTCAATCCAGCTCTCTCTTGCACACACACATGCACACACACGTATAATTTGTGCTTGTGTGATGCCTTCATCTTTGCCAGGGAACAGTAAATTTGAACTTGGAGAGGACGGAGAAGCATGAAAAATGACACGATGACACGAAATTCTACAAAAACAAGCAAAGAGGACAAGACAAGAGAAGTGAAATGAAGCGGCTGCAATTGCATAAGTAAATGTAATTTCTGTTACTGCACAAGAGACTTTGTCAGTGTTTCTAGCTCTATCGGAGTTGTGAAATCCTGTCCGGGAAGCCTGTTCGGATCAAAGTCTCAGGAGGTCATTTTCCCAGAGAAAGCCAGATCTTTGGCTCATCTCTGGTGCAACACGTAGTGATTGGAAGGGCCGCTCGGTGAGTCTTGCGGGCTTTCTGTCCCTCTGCACACCCCCTTCTGGTCATCCTTCTCCCCTCAAGCTTTTTCCCTCCCATCTTCCAAAATAGTCCTCCTAACGAGTGTTGGCCCATCCCTGTTCCCAGCTATAAAAACAGGCCCCGGTGGCCGAAGATGCTTAGAGAATGTGGTTATTATTGCACATACACACACACATATGCAGGGGCCCCTCTCCAGTAGTCTGGTAAATGATGCCCCAAACTTAGCTCGGAGCAGGAATGAGTCCAAGGTTTCTTCTCATCATCATCATCATCATCATCATCATCATCATTCCTCGGCAGGCCCATGACTCAGCCCAAGTCACATTATTTGTTCCAGAGAAAACATCATTTTTTTCTGACAAGTCTCTCTCTTTCTCTCTCTCTCTCTCCCTCCCTCTGTTTTCTCTCTCCTGCTAACTTGCTCTGTTATTCTTTCTTTTCATATCATCCCACGTCTTTATCTCTGTCTCCTCCCGCTGTAAATTGCATCTCCTGTCTTTCTTTTTTGCTCATTTCTCCCTCCGTCTGTGTCTCGCTTTTCTTACTCAATACTTTGTCCACTTTTTTTTTTTCCGTGGGCAGACTGTTCTTTAAGAAGCAGGCCAAAGTAATTCAAACAACATGGCTCTAATTTGCTATGACATGTTTCATTTCTGACCTCACTTCAGATAACCATCTTGCTCTCTCCCTTTTCTTTTTTGCATTTTCTCTTCTTTCTCTCTCTCACGTTCGGCGATATGCTTTGGATGAGCCCGGCCTTTTCTAGGAGGATTCCTCCGACCATGTGCTCAGGCTAACAGCTCTGCGGCTACTCAATAAGACCAAACTGTTTGCTTTTGCTTTGTGGGCCATTTAAACAAATGTATTCCTCAGGAGCCAAAAGCCGATGGAGGCTCCATGAGCCGTCTGTCAATTTCTTAACTGGATTGGAGAGGGTTTTCGGCAATCATGTTTTCGAGGGGCCATTTTCTTTAGTTGAGAGAGGGCGACTAAACACTGAGTAAAAGATGCACCACAGGACATGATGCTTTGCCCAGGCAGACTCAACAATGAAATTTGACATTATTGGCAACTCTGGAATAGGGAGGTGGTTGAGTGGGGATGACAGGAAATGACTGAACAGTTCAATTTGGGTACTGGAGTAAGTTGGAGTGAAAAAACTTTACAGGCGCAGCACACTCTGCTGCCAACCCCAAAAGCCACAAATATGAGCGTGTTCCCTTGAGAAGTCGGCCATGTGAAAACAAAAGTGCCTGGCAGTGGGCAGTGGAGAGAGGTTGAGGGAGGAGAGGAGAGGCAAGGAACTGTGGAAGTTTAATTTGGGTGAGAGGTCAACGCAAAGCCAAATCCAGAGGACGCTTACCGAAGATAGCATGTCTTTCTGCTGCTCTTTGCCAACGCACACACGTATAAAACATGTGGATGCGTCCTATCGTACTCTTACACATACACACGAATACACTCATGCGCAACTCACACTGTGTCGCACACACCAACAACTCAACCAAAGGAAGTAAAAAAATCTATATTAAGTAATCCTTGTTTGAAAAAAAACAGTTTTGACAACTAAATAGTCAATTGAATGATGTTTTCTTCAACTGTTGGTCATAACTGGAGTAAAAACGGAAAAAAATGGTGATTTGTGAGATGTGAATGGCTGGTTCAACAATACACTGTAAAAACTATTACCCTGCGGCCTGTGAATGTTGCTTTTTGGACTCTCCACTCTGGACAACTTTTACGACTCAGCTGTGGAGGAGAACAATTCATGAATTTACAGCCGTCACAACGCAGACCATAAATATGCCAATAGTTGTGTACATGTTACGACTATTGTAGATCAGGCTGATGACAGCTGCCACAAATAAGACTACTTCTTAGACAATGACGTGGATCATGTTCATTTCTACAATAAGTCCAATTATTCTGGTATGGAAATATCATGCAGTGGGCACCACTGTTTTAAAACATGGCACAACAGAGCCTCTTTGGTTGTGGAAAGTACACTATAGAGACACTACAGGAGTATAGGGTAAGAAATAGTAACTCATTTTACCATGAATTTTCTCCAGTAGATTACTTACATTAAGATAAATGTGTTTTCTGGTGCAATTTTTCTGACATTACATGCCTAATTAAGTAAATTAAGTGGTATCTAATTAAATATGTGGTCATTTACAGACGTTTCTAGAACTAAAAGCTAAACACTGAATTAAATCAGGTTTAAAATTCACATTTCATTTGGTTGACTTATTGGAGTGAAAGGTTTTTCAAGAAAGGGGATTTAGGATATTTCTTTTAAACATTTCATAAAACCAGAAATACCATTAATAGCCAGAAGATAGAAAAAGAATTTCCATGTTTTAAGGAATAAAAGGTCTCATAGATGAGGATAACAATGACACATGGACAAATCCCTAACTGCTACTAAAGTGATATTTGTGGCTCATAGTACAACAAATGGAATTTAAAGATATTTACTGTAAATTCTATATATAACATATTCTGTATCTGTTTTATCTAACAGTCTATAATATTTCTGTGTCACAATATGGAAGGCAAAAGAGCTCAAAATCTCTCAAGTGATCTGTGCATGTAAAAACAATGTTTTTCTCGCCTTCAAACTCTCTTCTGACTCCTACAAGAACCAAAACCATTTCACATTCATATGATGACTTTAGCTGAACTTCTGTCTGCTTATTCTTTGTCAGCAGCTCTTTGCAGGTAACTATGTCAACTGAACAGATAAAACTCTGTGAAACAACATCTGAGACAGCCGCACATGGTAACTCATTTGTCATTTGGCACAGATTTTTTTCCATACAATGTCCACTAAAATGCTCAGGCTGGGGATTTTCCCTCAGCATGTAATCTATACGACAGAAATGTACATCCAACCTCCTTCCGAATAAAAACAGTGCGATTCCCATCCAGTAATGAACAATAGGACAGATGCTTGCTATCTATCACGTACTCTGTATTCCTTGTGGAAATCCAAGTGCAGTGCAAATGGCTTGCAGCCCTCAAAACAAGGATAGCAGCCCTCAGACCTGCACACTTAGCCAATGTAAAGCTGCTCAACTGTACCAGCTAATGCCTTTGGCTGCTTCAACAGCTGCGCTGCCCTACCTCCTCCCTCGTGTGCATCAACAAGTGATATGTGTGGTGGAGGCACTTTGTGCCTGTGCACACGTACTGTATATGTGTGTATGCATGAAGGCATTTGCATAGCACAGGCCATAAGAAAGACTTCATTCACAGCTTCTGTGAAGTTAGCCAGAGGCTCACCTCAAGATGTTCACACTCCAGACCTGCCAACTGTAAACAGACTCAACTCTGTCTCTCTGAATTCACCCTCATTCACTCTCCATTTGTTTTGTTTTGTCTTTTTTATGGCATGCTTCATAATTAGCTGAAAGAACTAGTACTTTCTGGGAATTTAGGAAAAGTTTTAATTCATTTTTAATTTCTGCAAAATAAAACATAAATCAATGCAGTTACATTAACTACAGCTCTACAAATACAGTATATTTCAGAGGCCAGTGTTGTGCAGCTGATATATAACAGCATTTAATTGCAATTTTTTGTTTAATAAGTGAACTTGTGGTATTTCCAACAGCTGCAGGAGATGAAGGGAGAGACACTGCAAGTGACAAGAATAGCTGCTTGGACTTGAATCAAAGATGATGTGACCTTGCCGTTTTAATTTTGCATTTTTGGGGTCCTCCTGGCAATATGGAGGTATGTAAGAGCCACTGCCTGTCTACACAAAAAGAGGCAAGGGTCGCATAATGTACACGATCTGTAAAATGCACCTCATCATATCTTGTCTTTGTCAATACATCAACTTTTCCTTCTCTGTAAATAATGTTTTGCAACATTTTTCTTTCTGTTATGTCTCTGCTAGAAACATTAGAGGCTATTGTTAGATTATGTCAGATAATTATTTTCCACTTATTTTTCTCTGAAGCCCAGCTTTGAACCAGTGACCCCTCACTGGTCAGCACTTCCTCTGATGGCAGAAAACCAGTGGAGTCAATTTGATTAGCCGCCACTCTATACAGCCTCAGGTAATGAGGTATGTCTGGAAGTAGGTGGAGAGGGCCCAGATAAGGTGGGGGGTACCGGGGTTGGGCACATGGAGGGACGAGGCGAACTTCAAAAGGTTTCATATTGGACACAAAACACACGTTACAAGGAGCAGCAGGAGGAGGAGGAGGGACCACACAAATTTAATTTTCCTGAAAAAGGGGAAATGCAGACAATGAGGATCTGGAGGTAAACTATTTGTGACCCCCACGTATACCTGGTTACCCCCACCTCTCTGCTCCTCACCCCTTCCTCCCTTCCTCCCTCCCTCCTTTCCAGATCTGATTAAGCCGCAGTGGAAGGGAGCCTCCACTCGTTAAGGAACCCTGTCATGACAAAGGGAAACACAAAGCATGACCTGCCTTCAATTGGAAACGGATCCACAGTGAAGGGGGCAAACAGGGAGGGAGCCAGAGGAAGAGAAAGCGGGAGAGAGATGGAGATAATTGAATCAAGGCTGCGGGGGGAAGACAGATAAATCTTATTATTGATACTTCAGTTGAGCAGAAAGACGGCGGGAGAGAGAGATCAGTCTCACTTCATTAAAAGACAGCTAATATATCTGAATCATTTAGCTGCCTGCTGGAAGTTTAGCAAGTGGGGCAGAGCGTGAGTGTGCATGTCTGTCTCTCAGTTTTTATTTTAGTTGACTCCACATATTCTGTAGAGTCGAAATGAAAGATCTGTGTTTCATTTTTCCCTTTTTAAAAATTTGGAGAAACACACAGCAGACACAATGCACTCAGGATTATTACACAAAATAACAGATTGACCTCCAAGAGTCCAAAACCAGCAGCAAACTAGGAGACTTCCCCCTTTGTCAGAAAGGTCAGAGGTATAGATTGGTGTTGTCTTGGCATTATTCTTGTGTAAGATCAGCTCAAAAAAGCTACACAACCTCTTCCGTGCTGTAAAACACCAACAAAATTAATGTCTCCCATGATGCTCCCTAAAAAAATACCAATCACATTTGATGGAAAACAAAAGGTGGAAGAAAACTCGGATTCCCGAAAGAAGGTACGCTCTCCAGAACAAATACAGAACAAATGTGTCATGTTTCCAGCTTTCCAACTGGCTAATTTGTTGTGGTCTCACGTTGTTATTTCAATGTTCCTCTTCGCAGAAATGCCAGCTAAAACAATTGTTGTCCCGGTAACAGATATGGCACTGGATGCTGGAGCTCTTGCTTTTCCTCAACTGGCTCACTGGCTTTGCTGAAAGAGGTGCGTGTGCGTGTGTGTACACACAGTTTAAGGCCTCGCGTTCAACTTCACAGCAGTGCAAAGGAAACATCTTACAAATCTGTAAATTATCCTGATGACAGTTTATGCTCTGCAGTGGTCACCTTTGCCATAAACATGAACTCATACCCATGAGCGAACACACGTAGTCTGATTAGGTCACTCCTTGGAGAGAAGCTGGGAAAGCAAATGTGCTCTTCTCCTCCTCCACTTTAAGTGTCAGAAGGCAGAGCTCAAGTAATATTTGACTCGATCATTAGAAAAGACTGCGCTGTCTTGGCCAGTGCAGCTTTTTCCCCTAAATGTCCGGCAGAATGTCTCAAGATACAAGTTACTGTGTCTGTGCACAAAGAAAAAGAATGTCAGATGTTGCCAGATAAGCATTAGCTCTTCACTTTTCCCTGCAGAACACGTCCCGCTTCATAAAATCCAACTTCAGTTCCAGCAAATAAACCCCAAATAGGTGCTTGTTACAACCTGAATTTGCTTGGTATTCTTTTAAAGGAGAAATTTGTGAGTGCAGAATAGGAGAGGTGGCCATTTTCTGTGGCCCTGATCGGAGTGTGTCTCCTGGACTTGTAATGAGTTCTGGAGGCTGGTGTGAATGAATGTGGTCAATAATGGATGAGGAGGACAGCGAGGACGACTGGCTGTGTGGAAACTCAAGAGGCAGGTATGCTAAGGAAACTGTCTCACCCACCCTCTTCTCCTCTGTCTCTGCCTATCCCCCGGTCTTTATCTCTCACATGCAAACAGCCGCTGTACAGTTTGCATGTACATAAGGGGAGCAAACACAGCCGACATATGCGACCAGACGTGCACACAAACGCATGTACAGAACGAGCAAGAGGGAGCCAGCTGCCATTCGAAACATTCTGATGTGTAAATAAACACCTGAGAGCTTTTCTGGCCAAACAAAACCAATTTTCAAAGCTCTACAAACACTTTTGGGCCAATCGCGACACCGACGCCTTTCTTTTCTTTAGAGGAACCGCTCAATTAATATGTCACCACAAGTCATGACCACGAGACCCTGCTAAAATAAGCGAGCCACTTCAGGCCCTCGCCTCTGGAGAGAGAGAGACGAGAGAGAGGCATAAATTGCCCTCTTTAAAGTAAAAGAGTCATCCAAAAAACCAATAAGCCATGAGTGGGCACCTGCGGCACGCACAGAAAATAAATAAGTTGCCTTTTTCTTTTTTCATTCCCACCCTGCTAACACCCTCATCACCTTGTGAGCAACCTGTGAAAACAATTCCATTTATCCACTTCCTTTTCACTGCAGCCACAAAAATACAGTTTTCTACGCTGCTCTTTATAGCAGCTGTTTAAACTAAAGGACAGCAGTCTCATACATGAAGTGCAGCGTTCAAATACACAAAAACAAGTGGAAGTACGGCATTCAAACACACAAACTTTTTGAGCCCTAAATCCTGGATTGATTTTTTTATAACTACTGCTCCAGACAAGGCAGTTTTGCATATTACTTCATGTAGGAGGCCTGACAAACACAGAATTAAAAACAATATATACACATACATATTTGAATCAATTAAGGAATCATTAAGGAAAATCTTCTTTTTTGGTCAGGAATGCAGTGACAAGATAGTAGAAATCCTGGCATATATACCTGCACAGTGTATAGAACGCATACATGTGACACAAGCAAATGAAGTTCATTCAGTTTAAATATAGCTCTATGTATCTTTACATACAGCTGCACCTTGCACGGAAGTTTTGCACTACTTGAGCTGTTATTTTTTTGCACATGTTCAGCAATGTGCCATATCAACGGTACTTTTTTTTACTATTCCACACATACCAAATAGGCCATGTTTAAAATGACAAGCTATCCCACTGTTTTCATAGCAACACTTGCATGTACTATGTATTTTTTCTACTAGATGACAATAAAGTTTCTATTCTCGTTACCTTTATCAGATCCAAAAACAAAAAAGCGAAAATTACTTGAAAGATTTGACACTTTATGGTGCATTTTTTAAATTTAGTATATTTATATTCATATTATATTTTACACTGTATTGTGCATTTTGTATCTTTGTATATGTTTTTATATTGACATTATAATTTAATATTGTGGTGGTGGTCACTTTACTCTTTGTGCTTGCTACTGTAACAACAGAATTTCCGCTCTGGGATCAATAAAGTATTGTTATTCTATATATATTCTATATTATGAAATTTATGTACTTGCAAAATGTGTTCAATAATTTGCCACAGCTAAATTTGCTCAAGGACTTCAGATGTCTTGTTGTCTTTTGGACTGAGCTGTTCTCTGACACGCCGTGGGACAGTGGGCGATGAAAAAGGAGAGGAGCGTCTTTGATGAGCGCACCGCCGCTGTCACTGTCACAGACACCGTGCTGGCTCGCTGCTTAGCATCCCTGCATTGTCCTCCCGCTACACCTGACACTGCCTCTTAGAGCCGTGGTGTGTGTCTGTGTGCGATGTGATCTCGGACACAATGAAGGTATGAAGAGTGGAGGAAGTGATCAAAGTGTCAACCAGGAGCCCTGATACCGAAAACCCCGCTGTGCCCCCTGCTCAGGAAACGCAATCTACACAGATACCCACCTGAAGTAGCGCGAGGCTTTGATGTTCCGTTTAATGGAGGATTAAAGTTATAGTCAGACTTACTACGCCTTCTGGCACTACGATTATCTTTACAGCTACTAAGAAAGAAGGCAACCCTACTTTCTTATACATAGCATTGTACTTTATGGCACAGCTAGAAACTGAGGAGGCATTTAAACATTTAAAATTGATTTTGCAAGAAGATGACCCAATTAGTTTCAATTTTTGGACTTTTGAAATCTCAGAGATGCATAAAAACCGCAAACATTTGATCACTGAACAGATATCAGCTCAAAAGAATCCAGTAAAATTCCTTTGTATTCCTATTTGCACGATGTCAAACAACGAATTGTCTACCGGAAATCAGTTCCTCTGTGTTTGTAAAAGCCACTTGTTCAACTGTGCTCCGTTCTCTGAATGAAAACAGTTGAAAAGAGCGCTTTGAGATAAGAACCTGGTTTGAATTCCTTCTGTCAGAACAAAAGAACAGAGGCAGAAAAGTTTAGATGGAGCCCATTTATCGCATCTCCTCGGTGCGATATTGGTTTCAAAGGTGCACTGGCCAGTGAAAGACACAGGTTAGAGCATGACGACCACTGTCCTAACCATGTTGTGTGTGTGTGTGTGTGTGTGTGTGTGTGTCTTGGCCGACCCAGATGGCAGGCGGGTAAAAAAGGGGGAAGGTGGGCAAAGCGGACAGGAAGCAGTAAAGGAGAGTTCTGGTTACGAGGATCAGACGGCAGGACGAACCGTGCTCAAAGCTGCTGCCGCTACCATACTCAAGGTGTGGGTTACACTCCTGGACACAAAGGACACACACATGCGGACACACACGGTCCCAGCTCCCCACAGGATAGTGCACTGGTGTGTGTGTGTGCACGTGTGTCCTAATTAAAATGCGATAGTAATTGTGCGCATACAGGCAAACACATACACCCCCGCCTACTTCCTCAGCTAAGCAGATCTACTTAAAAGGGCTCGTATCAATTGTCAGCGGCCATGTTTAGTTGTTTAGCCCCCTTTTTTTCCAGTGATGAGGACCAGACCATGGAAAACGCAGCCCCCCATTAGCCACATGTTGCTTCTAATACTGACCCAATAAAATGCGATTCACCCTGCCACGGAGAGTTCATCTGGCTTACCACACAAAGAGGAGGGATGGGAGGGAGCGACACATTTAATATCGAGCAGCAAAGGATGGACGGAGAGCAAGAGAGAGGGAGGCAGGAGGAGGAGGCGCTCGCAAATAAAGATGTAACAGTGTTAAAGAAAGAGGGAAGCGCGTGGGCCTGCTGCTAATTTCCCGCCCTGAGTGCAGTAATCTGAGGGGAAGATTAAGGTGAAGGAGTTATTCTTGACTATTTTATTAAGAGGTGCTTTAGGCGCTGGAAGAAGGGGCTTTAGTGCTCCTCCAGCAGCGTGCCATACAATACAAGACAAACATTTGCTGTTATTTCACCAAAGTACTCTCAGATGTGCTGGGTCGGGGCCTTGCCTTATGCAGCGGAGGAACTTGGCATCAAAGTTCCCCACAGTTCTCTGAAAACAAAAAAAACCCTGCCCTTCTTTTACGTAGGTCCTGCCCCGAGCCGGCGTCCCCGTCCGGCAGATAAATTGGGAGGTGTCAAAAGAAGGAACGGCAAAACCTCACACCTAGTTTTAATTAAAATGGGAGAGAGCTGCAGAGGACGAACGGAGATGCCTGAAAGTTCTCATTATATGAAAGAAACTTCTGTAAACATGGGGATCTGAATGCTGCCATTCATGCTTTTATGCAATGTCATCATCAGAATCTACATACTTTTAAAAAACTTGGATTTGATGTTAAGAGTCTTATCTAGTATAAATGTGTACAATATCAGCAGTGCTAAAAGTCACAAGCACGTTTTTAAGACTCATGACAAGATGTAACTTGGCTTTACTTCATGTTTTAGTCTGAGAAAAGTTCATTTTAATGTCATATGAAAGGAAAAAGGACGCCGTAGAATATCAAAAAGAGAGGTCCAAGCCAAAGCCGGTGACAAGCCAGCAGAAGCCTCACCCACCTGCCTCTTTTGTTTGCTTTGTCATTGCTTCACCATTCTTAAACTCTTACTGCTCTTCAGTGCTGCTGAAAAACAAGATGCCTCCGTCAGTGCGTGTGTGTGTGTGTGTGTGTGTGTGCGTGTGTGCTTGCGGTCATCCAAGTGAACTATTACTGCATTTGGGAAAATGAAGAGAAACACATTTGCGAAGCCAATGTGGCACTAAAACAAAGAAATAACAATAACAACCCTTTGCCTCCACCTCCCTAAAAAATGACCATCCCGCAGGTCCTTGAGTGCAAACATTCGTTTGGAATAACATCTTCCCCAATTAAAGCTGCTTAATTGACATGTCTGAAAACCTCAGGAACTTTGAGTTGAACGGTCAGCACGGACACACAAAAACCACAGAAGTGGCCGTTTCAACCACTCATAAAACACAATTCAGAAACCGGATCTTCCTCTTTCCTTTCTGTGCTCGAAAAAGAGGATGTGGCCACATTTGATGAGGAGAGAGGTGGAGAGTGAAGGACACATAAGACTTTTGGAAGCCTCTCCTTCAACCGAGCTATAAAAAATCTAATTGTGTCATCTTGGGCTTATAAGACACTGTAGTCTGACTGATAAAGATAGAAAGTGACCATTTTGTTCATGTGTAAAAAGGCTGATTTGACACGAGACATGTTTAGTGTTCTTCTTTGGCAGTTAGAACAAATTCGGGCACGTTTTCTCTGCTTCCTCGTAAAAAACCTTATCCTGGATTGCATCAACAATCACAAATTGAGTGCGGAACCTTTGTTCAGAGTAAGGTTGATGCAACATAGATGTCACCTCCAAATGAAACCGACATGGAAGAAGCAGCCCAAGTCATGACATCACCCTGAAGTCCTATGGGTGATGATGTGTGAACTGTACAGGGAAGGGCAGCTGTGTCTGGGAAATAGTAGCAACGGGGAGATACGTAAGATAGCCAGACTAGACGGCTGCTGATGTGAAACACAAGATGTGAAAGAAAGTAGCACTCATTCAAATGTATGCTTCAGAAAACTAAACAACAGTAACTTTGACACAAATTCCTCGATGCAATCTCATTCCAGAGCCACATAAATGTCTGAGTGATTTTTTTTGTACTCTAGACACATTTTTAAAACACAAGATGCCAGTTGAAATGGTCCTTAAGCTTGCATGGATCACTAGCTATGTAACACATTAATATTGTCTGTATTCTAAGTAAGCTAAGCCCCGTCATGCAAACCATGACCAGACTCTGTCCCACGAGTGTAACTGGTCTGGGTGTGTGCAACTCCCAATACCACCCATTACTTCTGCCATTTATTGGAGTCATCAGAGGACATGCGGCCAGTGTGTTTTGCTTTCTTTCACTAGAAAGATTAAAAATAAAAGCAAATCATGTAATAAATTCCATGATGCCTTCTTGTACCGAAGCATTTTATTTAATTCTAAATATCGAAACATGTTGAGATAAATCTTTTAAAAAATTCAGGCAAAAAAACATTTACAGGGAAAGCATATACACAAACCATGTGAAGGTGCTGGAGGCCTACATGTTTCATAAATATTCCTTCGGTTATGAAACAAATCAATACATGCAATTGTTTTTAATTTATGCAATATTGGCATCAGCTTTTTACCAATTAGCCCACAGAGCCATGAATGTCTCCTCAAAAAATTCAAGTTACTTAAAGTATAGCTTATTCTCACGGCTGCTTCTCAGGAAAATGTCGCCTCTTCTTTCTTGACCGTGCCACGTGAACCTGTGTTATGCTGAGAACCCATCCCTTTTTTTTCCCAGCGCGGGGAACATACAATTAATACGGGCCGAGCGCTTTGCCTTTGGGACACTGAGCATCACAGAGACGCAAGCTTGTAATAGAGCTATTTGTTTTCCTCAGAAAGCTGTCCAAATGCTCTCGCTGGGATCACTAGACTGCACAAAGGCCAGCTATGAATTGGTCAAATCCATTGGGGCAGGTTATTGATTAGGCCTACAGCTAGTGGAACGCAAATATGCAACTAAATTAGATATTGGTGTTTGTGTATGTGTGTGTGTGTGTGTGTGTGTGTGTGTGTGTGTGTGTTTGTACTGATCCAGTGAAATCAACTTAATCTGCATCAACCACTGGTCAAGTTTTATAAACCACAGACCTCTAAATGCAATATAATTTTAAACGCCTTCTTTTGAGCAAAGCCCAACTCTCCGCTTTGATGGGAGTATCAATATTGCAAAGCTGTGTTTATGTTATTTCAAATTATTTTTAGAAAAGGGAAAACTGAAAATGAGTCATGAGCTCTTTAAGAAGCTGTAAAAACGTCCAAATTAAGGCATTTTTAGTATTATTAAATGCGGGGTAGTAACTGGATCTCTATGATGCATACACATTGTCTTACTTTTTTTTCAGAATGTCACATCCGTTTGGGGGCAACTGGAGTGTGTGATGGGTTAGACAAACACACACACAAATCTGATAAAAAAAATACATAACAAATTAAACATACTTACATATATAACAACTTTCTCTTGCCCCCCTCTCATCTATTCCATTTCTTGTTCCTCTTTGACATCTCCCTTCTCAACAAGAGCAGTTTGTCAGGGTCAGAAAGCAATTTAAAACCTCTATTAATGAGAGTCAGTAAGAGAGAGAGAGAGAGAAGTTAAAAGGAGGTAGAGAAAGACAGATGAGGTAGTGGGGCAGAGAGAAGAAGAGGAGGATGAGGAAGGAGGGAAGTGGGAAAGGCTGGGGTGTCAGCCATCAAAGCAGACCAGGAGAAAAGAAGGCCAGGTGCTGGTTGTGGGAATGTGCCGTCCATGGTTCCAGGGACCGGGGAGTTTGGGGGTGGTGGTGTGGGGTGGATGGGGGCCATGGAGGAGGGGCAGGGTGGTAATTAGCCAAGCCTGGAGGAGAGAGTGGGCCCTCGAGGGCCCGCGGGGATAGCCCCTCCGAGAGGATACCATTTGCACTTCTACAGGAGCCGCCAGCCCCAGGCCACAAAGAAGGGGAAAAGGGGAACTATGGCATCCTTTATCAGGCCGGACAAAGACGCCGCATCTTTTCAAAGGAGACCGGAGAGAGAGAGAGAAACTCCAGTGTTCCAGAGAAGGAGGGGAAGAAGAGGAAAAAGAGAAGAGAAGAAAGAATCCTAGGACTGATCAGGAGAGACACAGAGAGAGAGATGCCAGTGTGTGGGTTGCAAAGCGAGACAGGAGGTTACGGTCATACTGTGACCCAGTCAGTCTTCTCAGACATCAGAAATTCACTAATGTCCCACACTCCCACACACACACACACACACGTTCTTAGATATCACATAGTCCTGAATTACACAAGCATATTCCCACCGCAACTGGGAACAGTAACATGTTGTTTTTAAACATTTCTGTCATTTTCCATTTCAGTTACTGTCAGTTTTTGAGACACACAACATGAAATGTCTCTTTAAGCAAAAGAATAGTTTGCCACAATAGGAGCAGTTCAGTTTGCTTTTCACTCCATCTCATGGGAGCTAAGCAGAGGCAGTGGATAAGGAGCCAAAACGGCCACTCTACCTTTGACATTATCAGGGAATCTTAAGAGTTTTGCCCTCCTGGAGAGCAATGGAAAGTGAAGGTCACTGACATTACTTTTACCTATTACCTTCGGAGTACGGCTGCACAGAGGGGGTGAATGGTGGCCTTTGAGGCTATGAGGCTTTGTGTTCCCTGCTGGAGAGCAGCCTGACAGCCTTAGCTGAGTAGGGGCCAAAGGTCAGACAGGTCATGTGATAAGGCATTTCAGACCTGCATGTAGGGCCTCAGACTCAAGAGGCCTAAAAAATCTCAAGACCCCCCCTTTCTCTGTGTCTCTTCCTTTCTTTTCCCCTTTCCTCTCTCTGTCCCCTCTCTCTCGCTCTCTCTGGACACAAAATGCCATTTGTTGTCCGTCAGTCAGTAGCGTAGGGCCCGGGTCGGGCCCGGTGCTGAAAGCTCCATTCACACACCCTCTCACCCAGGGATGTTTTTGCAATTCAATATTTTCACACGCAGGCAGCTTCATCGTTACTTTGGAACCGTACACTTGGCAGGATGAGGCTGGGGGCCTCTGGGACGGAGGGGCTGAGAGGTGGAGGAGAGGGGGTCAGCACAGAGGAATCCTAGTGTCAGAAGGGGACGGGCCTGTGCCGGGCTAATGGGCCATCTTGAAATGTTTTAGCCGGGACCCCTCCAACACCTACACACACACACACACACAAACAAGTGCACACTCACTAATGCACACATTCCACTCTACTCATCGCTTCACAACCAATCAGACTCCAGGTTAAGAAGCAGGGTTCTCATTTCTTTCATCGAAATCTGTGCTCATACACTAGCACTATCCTCTTACTCACATCACACATCTCAAATACACAAACTATACTTGACCGAATGCATCAAATCCATCTATTTGAGCAGTCTGTGCTCTTTACAAGCATCTCAGAACAAAATTCTGCATCACTTGATGAATATGTTTGTTTGGAAACAGGAACTGATTACCAGAGCAAACAGGAAAGAGGAAATGGACAGAAAACAAGGAACATCCAAGCACAAAAGTGTGGACTTCATGGAAATGTGCCTCTTTTTAACCAAACCCATTTCAGGAGATTTGTTCCAATTCCGCAACTGTAACACCTAAGGATTTGTTTAGCATACAGAGTGGTAAACGAGGAGGGGGCTGCGATAAGGAGAGGGGGGCAACTCCTAATATATTTATCCTGTGCACCACACTCTACTTAATGAAATTAAACCACACCAATAGTGGCCCTCTGTCTCTGGGGAATTCAGTAATCAACATGCCACCAGTTTTCATTTTGTATGAAAATAAATGGCAGCCGGTGATATAGGCCTAATTGTGTTGCATCGGGGAGGAGCCGGGTGAGGAAAAAAGAAGAAAAAAGAAAAAAAAAAACTTGCAGTGGTGATGTAGTGGAGCCAATTTTCATGGACAGCAGCGCTCGAGAGAGGTGGTCAAATAAGCAGAGGCATTCATCTGGGGACCCCGCTTCCACTCTCTCCTCCTCCTTGTTCTATCCATCATACTCACAAAGAAAGTTAGCCAAGTATTAAACAAATAGAGAACTGGTGAGCCCTATGCACTAGCGCCTGGCAGGGTCACTGGATAATGACAGCTCAATTACTGTGAATCTCCTTGTACGCCGCCCCCCCACCTCCCTCCTCCTCGCTGCCCACCCGCCCCACCCAGGACGGCAAATTTGTCAAACTCGCCAAAACGATGGGTCTGACAGTGTAATCGCTAACCGTCCCAACCGACATGAAAGGGGTTCTTTATCTGGCCAAATCAAAGAACCTGATCTCTGAGTGAAAAGAGGGCGGGTGGGGGTGGTGGCGGGGGGCTAACTAGGGAAAGAGAAAACGTCCCGCTTCGGCCCCTGCGAGACGCGGAGATGCCTCTAATCCGCTTTAATGAGACACCGCTTGCCCATCTTTGTGGTAATGACGAAACGCAGCGAGAAAGACAGTGAGGAGGAGGAGGGAGGGAAGAGATAGAAGAGGAGATGGAGCCAAGGCTTTGAACTGGCGGCCTGATGAAAGGGGAAGCAGGCAGTGGGGAGTTTAGAGCCACGCTGCCTCCACACACCACTGTCTGTTTCAGAAGACAAGCAAACAGCCCAGGGGACAGAGCAGTTTGTCTGCTTATCATATCTGGACAGGATGAGCCGTCATCAGCAGGGTCGGACTGGGAATGGGACTGTAGTGTGTCTGTGTTTGTGTGAGCGTGTGTGTGTGTGTGGAGATGAGCGACAATTTATGAAACCGCCACAGAAGAAGAAGAAGAATGGAAAATAAAGCATGATGAAGTGTGACACTCATTCATTACAACTATTTCTCTGCTGGTGAAAGTGTTTCCATGGTTACTTCTTGCAAACACTCTGCAGTGTAGGTTGGTTTTGTGTCACCGTACCACTATATTGTAGATGTATTGTGATGATGTTAGGGCATTGCATGAGCTATTTCAGGCTTCTGCCACATTGGCATCGAGATATGCAAGAAGCGCATGCAAAATATATCAAATTTAAGCTAAAAAACAATGAACATTCCTCCACTTTTGCACATTACGTGTGAGCAAATTCCGCATATATGTGAAGCAGAAAGTTGTTCTTGGAGAATTTATTTTTTATTAAACCTTCCTCAAAATAATTCTTCATATCAACACGTTACTAAGAAAGCTGCAGCCACTGAAAAATCTATATTTTTCTTTCACATTTTACAATAAGCTACACCTGCACAGCCAACAGAGAACATGGAGTAAATTAAAAGAGAAAGCAACACAGAGGATGGAGAGCTCAGCAAAAGGAATGGAGTTTTAAAAAAAACAAATGAAGAAATCAAAAGAGAAGTGAGAAAAAGAGAGAGAAAGTGAGCGGGTTAATACCAAACAAATCAGGATTAGACCCAGATAAGACTAGTCACAATGTTGAGCAATCCCTGGGATATCACAATGCAAGGGGGAATCATGAGGGCTGCAAGAACACGCTAATTAGGGACTCGACACATTTGCCCCCTTGTTTTGCAAACAACGCACACTGTTTAGCAGCGGGTGGTGCACAATCACAACAGACACACATAGAGATAATCAGTTACTGTTAATCAGCATGCTCAGAAGTAAAGATGAGGTATTTCCTATGGGATGAGTTAGCCTCGAGAGGCTGGATGAAAACCTTCTAGATAGAACCCAGCAAGAGAAAATACACTTAACTTCAGTGTAATGGCTTTTCATTTTCAAACCCCCCCACCTTTCTCTCTCTCACCAACACATACCGCTCTGAATTTTGTTCAGCTATTTTTAACAAGACCCTGCTCCCCCCCTCCTCCAACCCCGTCCCGTCTGCAGGCTGAAAACAAAGGGCACGAGGAGAGACGAAAAACAGGGGGCTGCTAAAAAAGAAAACATCAGCGATATATCTCAAACTCTCTCAGGCACGTCAAAGTCTCCACGACCCAAAGTGATTGAGAGACTGCTGTGTTTTTCCAAACATGGCGGATGAGGTCACGGTGCAAGGCGGGAAAGACTTTTTTTTTGCCAACTGGATAATGTGAGGTCAACGTATCAATGGAATGAATGGGATTTAGAGCCATGTGTAAGAGCTTAATGCAATGGTATTTGTATGTCAACTCAAAATTTGACTTAGCCAGCATGAGACCAAAGCAGGAAGCACTGGGGCTGCAATATGTGTGTGTGTGTGTGTGTGTGTGTGTGTGTGTGTGTGTGTGTGTGTTGCCAGTGTGAGAGTGCCTGCGTGTGTCCAGGTGCCCACCCATCGCTGTGCCAGACTTGGCCAAGGTCAAAGCTCCAAACAGTGACGGGACCTCCAACAACTGTACAAAATGGTGCGCACACCGATCCGGCGCGCACTCGCACACATTTAGCCAGCCAACAGTGCCAGCTCCTGCTGTTTGGATGACATTTACACTCAACCTTTCTAGTTTGTGATTGATTGGGGTT
The DNA here is from genome assembly GCA_024666655.1 of Dascyllus trimaculatus. Lineage (NCBI taxonomy): Eukaryota > Metazoa > Chordata > Actinopteri > Pomacentridae > Dascyllus > Dascyllus trimaculatus. The sequence goes on from CM045452.1 coordinate 24,270,962, forward strand.
AAATCATACCAATGCACAAAAAATCTGTCACCGCCGAAGTGTGCGTGTGTGTGTGTTTGTCCATGCAGGATCCAGTGTATGTATGGTTTCAATGTGTGCATGAGCAAAGGGGGAGTACGAAAAGGCAGTCGAATGTTTTCAAGCCTTCAGCGAGACTCAGTCAGCACTGACGAGTCACTGTGACTTCATAATTCTGCTGAACTGCGACCAGAGCCATTTCTGCTTATTCTAAAAAAGCCAAAAGGCTGTGTTCATTTCTGTTTCTTGTATGCAGAGTGAAATATTGTCACTGTAAATTTTCATTTTAAGGAGAGAACTTGGAACAAAAACTAATCTTTAAGGTGCTGAAATGGATTGGATGGATGGATTTACTGGGGGGTCACGTGGCCAAAAGATCGATACTGCAAACAAAACACTGAAGATACCTGAAAGAGTTGAATGAGTATTTACAACCTCATATTTGCAGAGAGATAATGGAGGGTTTCTGTATTTTCTGGGCATGAAGAGATTCATTCAAGAGTCAATCCAATGTCTAAATTTTGTTTTTATCATTATTTTTTTTACATTTTATGGAATTTGCACTTGCCGAGATTAGACTCTCTGACATCTCTTTTCCAATGGACACTTGGCCAAAACAGCAGCAGCAGCACAATTACAGCACTAACTGACTGAATAACAATAAAAGCATTTCCCTGGAGATAAAAGACCGACTCACCCCATGTTCCGCAGGGAGGAGGAGGAGGAGGAGGAGGAGTCAAAGATAGTGAAAGAAAACATTTAGAAGCTGGCAGCAGAACAGTCGTAAAACAGACTGTTTAGACAAAGAACAGTAATATTCCAATCAGACCATCCTTTAATATATTAATCGTCCCTATGCAAAGCTTCAGAGCTTCAGTTAATCGCAGCTTAAACAGTCCCCTAATTCGCCCGTCTGTTTATTCCCCGCACAGGTGGAAGAGATCAGAGAAGTTTGCTTTATGGGCTGGCTGTTACGAAGATTTAGGATGAGTAAGCAGAACTGAGACACACTGTCCTCCACGTTTCAGGGCGATACGAACGGTTTACTGGAAAGAAAGCTGTTCAAGAGCTTCTCACAGTACACTGGAAGATACGGTTACAAAAAAGCAATCCATCTTTATTTGTATCATATTATGTGAATCAAATGTTCACCATGTGTTACTGCAACAGGCAGTGTCTTGATACTGAATTAACCATGGCCATGACTAAAACACTGCCCCAAACTGTAGCCAAAGTAACTTCCCCTGCAACAGATTATTCTGTTACAAATATGCAAAATTGTGGGTATGTTATGTATAAAACCTTGTTAACTTTACTCTCCTGTAAATCTTCTCTTTTCCAAGGAATATAGTCTGAGAACACAGCTATCTTCTATTTTGCAGTACAAAAATATCTGATGTAACACACATGGACAAAGATGAAAATTAATTGAAATAAATATGGACAGCAAGCTCCACTGCTCACAACCCCCACTAGACGGTCTCCTACATGTGCACACGCTGGGCTGTGGAACCGACATCCAACAAACTTCCATAATCAAGTACTTATGTAGCAAACGAGGACCGTGCCAAGTGTGGACTGATGCAATTAGTTAGGCTACACAATTTTTCAATCCTTCAAAAATTGACACAAATGGTCCTAAAATCGGTCCAAGTGCTCAGATCAAAACCCCAGGTACCGTGAAAAGGGAAGGAAATTAAGTGTTTCTGTACCAAAAACGTGATTTTACATATCACTGCAAACAAGCTGTCTTCATAGCAGTGGTGAGAAAAGGTCTCTGTGAAATGAACAGAATAAAAAACGGCCATTTCCCCACGCATGCATATTTTGACGTCACCCAGATGGCTTCGGTTTTTGTGTTAAAGGATTAATGCAGCTATGATCATCATAGTGCTCACAGTCAGTCACTTTAGGCATGTAAAACTTAAAAAAAAAGTGAACCAGCCTGCTGCAAAGATCATTCACATCATCACACACGAATGCAAATGGACTCTATGGAACCACAAGAGTCTCGCATTTCCCACCCTGTTTTATCTATGAAAGGTCTGGAGCAATAAAGTAAAAGATCTCACAGGTATTTGTGTTTTCCAATGTCCAGTATTATACTGGCATTCAAAATAATATATTATAATTACATGTGAGCCAATCAAAAGCCTTCATCAAATAATAAACAAATTTAGAGTTCCAATTAAAAGTGAAGATGAGTTTTCTGTGAACTCCTGTTGTCTTCACTGGCTCACTGATGGTCAAATTTCAAAATAAAAGCAACCAAAAGGAACCAAAAAAAAAAGAAGAAAAAGAAAGAAAGAAAGAAAAGCACCCACTACAATACTATACATTACATTTCCTTCCTCATTTGATGATCCGATCAATTTTATGTCCAGGCTCTAATCTGTGAACATGAAGGAGTGCTATCTGACACACATTACAGCTGCATAGCACTAATACATTGGAGCCTGCACGGGACCCTGAACGTTTAGCCAGAAGTTCAACATAGCTACCATTGTTGGTTTTAAAGTGTTATGGGTTGGGTTTTATTACTTCTGTCAAAACATCAGAAGCTGTTGAGCCAGGCCAAGTTCATGACTGGGAGTCCCATCTAATAAGGGGGCCTTTAACACAAGGATCAATAGGATATCTGGCAATTGACACAAGACACACTGAGGGGTGTGTGTGTGTGTGTGTGTGTGTGTGTGTGTGTGTGAGAGAGAGAGAGAGAGAGAGAAGGTAAAAGTGTCAGAAATTGTGTTCGGTGTGGTTGGAGTTACCACCAGGGAGTGAGAAGGGGAGGGGACACAAAAACAGCAAAGAAAAAAACAAAATAAAAAAAGATTGGTGCCACCTTTCTTTCTTTCTTTCTTTCTCTTTCCCATTGACCTGATAATGCAGAGGATATAAAATAGGTGTCGCAAATCAATATCAAGGTGCATTTCTGTTTCTCTGTGGGGGGAAAAAAAGCTGTGAGATGCTTTAATTATGTGCAGAGGTGACTGCCCGTTTTGTGCAGGAGAGCGAGTGTGTGCTCACCTGTGCACCAAAAAAAAAAACAAGGAAATAAATCTACACTCACTCAAAGTAGAAATCTTAATTGATCCAAACTCGTTTTTTAAAAAAGGAAAGAAAAAAAAGCTACACAGAAAAACCACAATAAAACACCCGCAAGGTGTGCAACTTCTCAAACCAAACCAACTCTCTGCAGACACACACACACACACAGATATAGTAAAAACAAACTGCACTGCGACTAATGAACTTTCAAGGTGCCAAAAGCAACTATATTGTCAGTTCAGTTCTATATTTTCTGCCAGATTGCCTGCATCGATTTAAAAAAATATATATTTTCAAAATAACACAAGGCCACATGAAACCTTCGATAAAACAATGTGTCGCAGGATTTATTTAAAAATAAATAAATAAATCTGCGTAAAATGCCAGTTAATTAATACAACTGGCAATTTAAACAGTGCGTTAAAATGTTGAAAATCAGCAAGAAATATTAAGGGTGAGTGACATTTCTCTATTTCCAAAGCTGACCCCAAAAACACACCATGTAAACAAACCAAAAAAAAAACCCGGCTGCATATTGGTGATTAGTGCGCACACACACACACATGAATTCATATTCTGCAGAGCCGTGGAGTCAAGCGTCTCTCTCGTGTCGTGGCCTTTACGCGTAAAAGCCGCTGCGCAATCTGATCAGAAAATAAATGACAACACGCGAGAAGTTTAAAAATAAAATGATAAAAGCAGCTGCTGCACACTGAGCTGTGGACCTCAGCTACAGAGAGGGTATTTTACCTAAGCGTCAGGGCAAAAAGAAAAAAGAAAAGAAAAAGTGACTCCCACGCGTCGCGTTCAAACGTTGTGGGGACTCCATGTTTTGAATGTGAAGAACAAGATATGTTTTTTTTCCTTCATGCCTGCTGTTTTCGTTGCTCTGCTTTTTCCCCTTACAGCAGATCTTGAAGGCCTCTGAGGGCTGCCAGTGGTCCCCGGTCGTGGAGTGCTACAAAGCCAGGTATTTGTGTTCATTAGCACCCGGATCAACAGACTATCAGGGCTGTTTGGAGATCAAGCCCAAGTGCAATTACTGGCACGGAGCAGCCTCCTCGACACGTTGGAGGAGTTTTCGCGAAAGCAGCTCAATTAGTAGCGTTTGGTTCATTTTCCCTCTCTCTCTCTGTACATTAAAACATCGTGCACCAAACATGGAGAACATGCAATAAACCTCAAAACAAAAGAAAACATGACAGCAAAAAAAGAAAAGAAAAAACGGTGCTACGTATTTTTTTTATTCTTATTATTTTCCATTTCTATGAATGAGCGCTGAAGCCATCGATTATAACCCTTATGAGTTTAATTTGTTTAGGATGTGTTTTATGTGAGGGAGGCTCATTCAGGATAAACACGTTTCAGATTTTGTGCGAAATTTAATATTATTTTTCAAAAGCAGCCTGGAGGTCGAGGTTCACTTAACAAGGCCAAAGTTAGAGAAGTTTCTGAAAGGCCTGGAAACATGCAGTCCAGCAACATGCAAAACAACAGCAGGGATATGTTAAGTAATTATTAATATATATATAAAAACAAGGTGAAATGAGTTTTTAAGCTCTGCATTTTTTTCCTTTTTGCAAAATGAGACTAGGAAAGTTATCGAGAAATGATAAAACTAATAAAGATGAAAACACTACAGCAGGCCTGCAGAAAATGGATAAATAAGCAAGACTGAGCCACATCAACAGGCCGCAGGAAGCAAGCATGCAGGAGGGAAGGGGAGAAAATATGATAATAAAGGAGGTTGAAATAAATTCATAAATCAACCCACCAACAACAAACAAATGCCAAACAATAAACACGGTCCATTTCCAACAACAAGGTGCTCGTGTACACACACAAAAAAATGAATACATGAATTTTTTCCGTGTGACGCGAGCAGCAAGTCCACTAAAGCAGCAGTATGGGCGCTTTGGAGACACATTATTGATTGGCATTCCCTCGAGGAGGAACCAGTCTGCAGCAGTCCGGTGCTGGTGGCCACGGGACTAAAAACTAATTTGGCCCGGAGAGCTTCTTGAGATCTGAGCAAGGAATCGAATGCAGGGGAGAAAAAAAATCAAACGCATGAAAATATTGCTCTTTTCTTTCCTAACTAAAAAAAAATAAAAAATCACATCTCGGCGTCTCCGTTTGCAGGCGAGCAGCAGAAAAAGAGTGCGCCCAGAAGCTCGCTGTGCAAGCAGAGCAGTGCCACAGCGCCCACTATTTCAAAAGCCGGGAATATTATTTCACAAGACTTGGAACGGCTCTATATAAAAAAGTTACTGTCCATTTCGACAACTTTTCTTGCTACCTTCAGGAAAAGGAACCCTGCGTCTCCACTGTAACAACCAACCGACACGCGCGAAAAACTACAAAATACAAGATTTGTGTTTTTTTTCCCTTCTTTTTTTTTGGACGGCGTTGTTTATCACAGGAGCAACTAAAAGCACCAGCGGCGTTTCTTCATCACACATGAAACTTTTCCTGACACTGGAAACCAGCGACGCCAAGAACCGCAGCATGCAAAGGGAGAGAGAGGGGGAGAGAGAGGGGAGAAAAACCGGGACAGAGCACCGGCAAGCGGGACGCATTTTCTGGCAGAAAAGTTGACAAAGAGTCGCCCCATCCTCTCTTAAGGATATGGCATATGTGTGACAAGGACGCATTGGACATCTACGAACGGAGCCGTGAGTTTGGAGCCCCGGCGGCGGCAGAAAGCGATAAGTAAGAGAGGTTGGGGAACAAAAATATAAGACCTACTTTTGGCCAGTTTTCTCGCCCTCGCCTTGGATCTCATCTTGTCGGCTTGTAGATTCCTCTCGTCGTCCTCCGTGAGCCCAGAAGCAGCAACAACACTATCTTCATCTCACCAGCATTGTCAGTTTGGACACCTTCGCACATGCGCACAGGCCATTCAATCTGACACCCTCGCCGGGGCCAAAAAACTTTCCAATGTATTCATCATCATCACTTTTTTTTTGTCCTATCGTCTCCCCTTTAGATCACTTATCTCTTCCCCTCCTCCTCCTCCTCTTCCTCCTCCTCCTCCTGCTCTCTCCTCACCGTCTCACCTTCCCTCCCTCCCTCCCCCCTTTACCATCCCCTTACCCTCGTCCCCCTTCTCACCCCTTACACCACCACCACCACCACCTCCACCCCCACCCGCCCCATTCAGCGCTTGCCAGCAGCCTCCTGGATTTTTTACCCCTTTAACAGCGACTACTTGGTTTTCTCCAACACAGCGGTGGACGCAGTGAGGTATGGTGGTGAGGTCAAGGTCGTACTATAATAACGTAAAAACATGAATTATTACTAGCATTCTGCTAATATTATTATTTTCAAAATTATTATCATTGCATTATTTGTGTTTGTTTTTATCGCTATGTTAATGTGTGTCATAAATGTTAGTTTTGATCCCCTTTTTAATTTACGAATTTGCAGAAACTTTGTGCGTAATTGTTCTTTTTACGCATCTCATTACGCGCGGTGCCAAGAAGTGCTCCAGTAGCAGAGGGGGTTATTTTTAACTTCATTAATTCACATGCAGGCGTAAACAGGTTCAAGGCTCGATTGTTGTTACAACTTTACAGGCTATGATTTAGTTTTGTGAGTGTGAGTGTGTATATGTGAGGGAGAGAGAGTGTGTGTGTGTGTGTGCGTAATCCTTGTTGCCCTCAGGACAAGCAGCGGCCAGCAGCTGTTTGACGCATGCATGGAGCCTCCACCAGCAGAGTCCCAACCGGGGTGGGAGAAGACCGGGCTTTTTTTTTTTTTTTAACTTTCTGTCTTTCTTTCCGTTCATATTTGCAATTTGCAGCGTTTTTGTTTCTTGGAGAAAGTGTTTTTTATGCAACACTGTACGTGCGCACGTTGTGTCACCTGAGCGAAGGTGGATAAACTTGCAGACTTCCCTCTGGTTGCAGCTGTCATTTTTTTTTTTTTGCTTTGCACCTGTTTTGTTTGTTTGCTGCAGGCAGGAGGACACTTGCACGCATTTACGGTAAATCCGTGCATCCAGCGGTTCGGTGTATAGCCTGAAGGACGACGAGGTAAATTTGTTTGAGATTTCTATTAACGAAAAATGCATGAATTCAAACGGGGAAATAGCCTGCGTAATTCTGCAGCACTATTTTTAAATTGAACTTGGATAAGACTGCAAGTTGTAATTTAGGCCATATTTTTATGTGACAAATTGCCAACATTTTATTACAAAATGCAATTTTACTGCAGCAATTGTTCATAATAATAATCTGCAATATATCTGTATATCTATAATAATAATAATAATAATAATAATAATAAATTACATCTACATTTTTTTGTTATTAACCAAAATATAATTCACTTTTATAAACCAACTGAATTTGGATAGAAGCAGTGCATAATTGTTTTTTTTTTTTTAAATTATTCTTAAAAGTAAGAGAATCCCTGGTGGTAGGCTGCTCGTTATTCCTGTGGTGCCTGGGCCTTTAGCCTACATGTCATATGGGAATGGTTTCCGTCTAGTTTAGCTGAATAAAGGCGGCTCTATGTTGGAGCCTATTAAACATTGGTGGTGATGGAGCGACTGCAGTCTGCTGGGAGAGCGGCAGGGATCAATTCCCTGGACGCTAATCACAGCGCGCTTTTATGGGACACTTTCAAATCCATGCACAGAGAATTATTACTATTATTATTATTATTAGGTATCATTATATTTTTATGTTATTTTATTTTATTGTTATTTTTGCTGCACATGTCATTGCCATACAACCACTGCTAAACAATATGCCCGCCTGGCATTTCCTTTGTTGCTCATTATAATGCACATGCTGAAACGACAAATTGATCTGAATAAAGACTTGAGCTCATCAAACACGTCTCCAGTCTCTATTGGAGAGAAATTGCCGTGGGATGTATTCCCAGGAGTTGGAATGAAATGATCATTAATCAATAATGATCAGCAGTAATTAGCATACAGTAGCTGCATGATTAGAAGTTTGTCCTGCATCATAAGGCGAAGAGGTTGCATTTGTATTGCTTTGATAGAATTGCGCAGGATTCTGTGCTTTCACACCTATGGGAGCGTTAAGTGTCAAGAGGTAGCCACCCTTGTTACACACCTTTAACACTGTCTTTGTGCAGACAAAAAAAAACATATCATAGAGTTCATTTTTTTTACAAAGACACAAGCTCCACAGGCTCCGAGGCCTCGCAGGCTGCACAGAGGGAAACAGGTCGATAAACAAATAATAAATTATGTGAGTAACAGTGGTGCACAAAGGTTTTGTTTGTTCCTTTTTGGTGTCTCAAGGAACTGCGAGAGCGTGGCGACAAGCTGTCAATAATCCATTGTCATCATCGATTCGCTTTTATCAATACCTCATCCAGAAAAGAAAAAAAATAAGAGACACTCAGCAGAACTTTCTCCAGTTTGTAGGAATTATTTCCATCAACCGCCCCAAACAGTTTCAGGCCTCTTAATATTTCCTGCACATCGAGGTTTAGACAAATGATTTCACACGGTGCAACACCTTTTTTTTTTTGTTTTAAAGGAGCAATTAACTGTGATTACACTCGCAAAGAAAATTGTTCCTCTCCGACACTGGCCCGGTGGGAAATACTTTTCTGCGCCATTTAAACGTCGACCTTTAAAGGGCTTGTGGAAAGGCAGAACGGCTGCACGGGAGGGAAAAACACTGGCGTTTTGGAGGATTTGGTTTGCGGAAATGCAGGGTGCTTTTTTTTTTTTTTGCTCTTTCCCTTTGTCTTACCGCTGGAAGGAGCGCAGGGAGGCTGCACCGCTGGCTCTGTCCCCGGTGAGAGGTGCTGCTGCTGCTGCAAAGGGTCCCTCTCACTTTTATCCATCCCTCTAATTAGACTAAAGAGACGAGATCCACAATCAGCAGAGAGCTACAACAAACAAGCAGACAGACACAAACAGGCCCAGCTACATAAAATACACACAGGCTATTTATGACTATCTTAATATTTTGGCCTTATTCTTTAATATGGTTTGGATAGTGGAGTCTCCTGTGCTTGCTCCTTCATCTCCAGCCCCTTTACGCACGCCTGAGGCCTCTTTATTTACGTGTAGGCTAATTGTTTGGCGAGTTATACAATGTAAAGGACACATTTGCGTCACTTCGGTTCAATTTCCTTCCCTCCTCTCATCTTGATGGAGCGATGACGTCTTCACAGAGGCTGAACTGACAGGCCTGCAACCGTTTCGCTGTGCGTCCGCTGTGGCCGTTCCGATGTAGGCTGCGCACTTTGCAAGCAAAAGAGAATTAAGACGCAAAAAGAACGCGCAATTATATTTACCCAATTATCCTACATACAAAAGCATGCCATAACACAACTGTTAATGTCAGAAAAATAATAGCAGCGGTGCGTAAAGATTCTTTTATAACCGTTATGCGCAAAAAAGCGGATCTATAGGTGCGCGCGCAGGTGATTGGCGTGCGCATTTTGGTGGATGCGGCTGTTGGTGGTGGGGGGTACAGACGTTTACTACACTGTGGACTGGTGTGGTCAGACTGCGGTGACTGTACCCCCCAACCCTCTCCACCCACCCCCTTCGTCCACACCTACCTACCCACACACACACACACACACACAGGCCGCTGAAACCCAAGCTTTATCCGCGGTGGAAAAGGCTCCGGGTCTCTGGATTAGACGTTACGCGCAGATAACATCAGCGCACATTAGATATGTGAAATGGAGCACCTCGCGGTTCGGCCTACGGATGAGGCGAGTCGGGGGGACATCAAGAAAAAAAAAGAAAAAAAAGAAAAAGCCGCAGCGGCTCCTTTTTGTGTGTGTGCCTACCGTGAGCATTGTAAATTTGCGAACTGTAATTCTGCCACAGTTGATGTAATGGGAGTGTAAACACGGTAACTAGCTGTGGCGGTGCGCTGGGACGCACGCACACAAACACACACACACCTCGGTATCCTAAGATGTGATGACACACACACACACTCCGGTCACCTCAGACAAGAAGGATGACAAACACAACAACTATTTTTCACAAATCGATACGCGCAAATTCACTAAAGATTCCAGCAGCTTGCCTATAATCAATTACAAAATGCTATTTTTTTCTTCTTCTCCTCTCTGAAGTCTTTTCAAGTGGCACTCCACAGCGGGCCTCTCCCTCCTCTCCGTCTAATGAAGTCCCCAGAAGCGGTCGCAGTGAAGTTGCCTTGGTAATTATTAGTCATTAATTGGGTTCAGGACCTTGTGCGTCTATGGGAAATGGGAAATCTGACCGCTAATCCAAGACGTTTCTTTGGGGCCTTTTTTTTTGCAGCGTTGTTAACATGCTGTCAGAGATAGACGGGCGCTGCGCCACAGCTACTGATAGCAGGAATATGAAGAGGTTAGAGGGCAGCGGCTGCACAGATCCTGGCGCTGGACTGGAGGGAAGTTCGGAACTGGTTTGCGTTAAAGCTCACATGTGGAGAGCAATAAAAAAAAAACATCTAAAATAACCAGCAAGATGTTTCCAAGAGTGAGATGGATTTATGATTAGTGACAATACAGAGGATTTAAACACCCTCCTGAATTTTACGCATTAATTTATCAAATGCAGAATCAAAAATACTCTTGTGAGATTGTTTAATTCTGTCAGTTAATTTAAAACTCTGCTGACTGTGAGGCCGAAATAATAATAATAATAATAATAGTAGTAATTAAATACATTTAATTTTTTTATTCGTTTAAAAAAATACATTTGCCATCTCGTATGGTTATTTTTGGGGGAGACAAATGCTGATTAATTTTGCGTAAAAATGAAAATGCATATTTAATGAAGGGGGTTGGCCTGCTTATTATTTCCTTATGACAAATGCAAACGAATACATTTTTCATCACATCGTCACGTGGTGCAATAGAAAGAAAATGATTATTATTATTCTAACAAACAATATTTGGGTGAAGCAAAAAGAAAAGGTGGGGGGGAGGGATGTGCAAAATGTAAACAAAGAATAAACAAAATCTCATTAAACCTGTTTGGGAATTGGGCTCGCCTTCCAAACAAACACAAATAAATAAATAAATAAATCGCACTTCCTCTCGTCCCATCATCATTAATGTTGTTGTTTTTAATTAATCGCTCGTTAATGTCGCCATCCATTTCCCCGCAGATCAGAGGAGCGAGGAGCCGACAACCCCGCCAAACAAATGCACATTAAAATATCGCCGGGAGGCTCGAGTGAAAATTACCCCGATGTAGAAATGACCTTAATATGATGTAATCAATCAAGCTGTCTGCTGGGACACTGGGAATCACAATGTTAATCTTTTAGTTGGGAAGCGGTGAGGTGGTGGTGGGGTGGGGGAATAGCTTGTCATATTTTACAACTCAGCCAAAGAGCGCCACAGTTTTACGCAAGTTCAGTGACACGGTGTGTATGAAGGAAACCCACTGCGGCACTATGGGCTGTATGGTGATGGAGGACATGTATTTACACTGAGTGTACAGGAGGGTCCAGACACTTTGTAGTGCAGGCTGAAGGGCCTCTAGGCCTGCTTTTGCCATTTTTATTTTTTTTTGGAATGACATCTCAGTGACACAAAAATGTTAAAGGCAAGATAATTAAAAATGTGCCATGTTTGTGATTCTGTCCATATCTAAAATCCAATTCTCTAAAGCAAAACATACAATTGACTTCAATAAAATAATAATATGAAATTATAAAGGGGAGTTTTTTCTTCAGGTTTGACCAAGATTCCTGCTACACTTGTAATTCACTTTGAATCCATTAAAATAAACGAATGAGTAAAACCATACATATTTTAGGGACAATATAATTGAGCCCTGCATCATTTTTGAATAAAAATACCTTTCAGTCTCGAAGAAAACGTGGTCAGATTTTGGTGTAAAACAAGCCAAAACGAGATTTTCACAAGTCCTGTGTTCAATTTAAGGTGAAATACATGAAGTGAACAATGAAGGAAAAGGTCAGCCAATGTGATAAGCTGCTGAATAACTGTATGATAATCACAGAACTAAAAAGGCTGCTGTAGGCTGCAATTTGCCTTGTGAAAGTTGGTGAGAGCTATTATGTAGACTGACTCCGGTAGGTACCAAACACGAGTGCGGACGCATTAGCACTGAGGACATACACACAACTTGGCAGGCTATAAGAGGCTCATGCGGCCAGCATCAAGTGCTGAGGCCAGTGCATGTTATCATTAACAACTGTGGACAGACTGAACAGGCCGAGCCCACAAGTGTCCATTTCACACCAGGCTGGCATGGCGGTGGGTTAGGACTCCAGAGAGCCGCATGCCAGCCCCTCAGCAGCCCCTTTGAAGCACACCAGCTTCTGGGATTTCTGGTTCTCATCTTTGAAACACACTCCCTTGAAGGTCTAACCTGAGATTTGTGTTCTCACCTCCTGTAAAGATCTGAGTTGGGATTTGGTTCTCATCATGCCAGCTTTGATAACACGGCCAGATTTAGGGAAACGTGTAGTTATAAAGTGTAACGGGCAAACGGAGGTTGCGACGTCTTTTACTGTATCAAAAGTAATAGAAATTCATCAACAATGAGCATGAGAACAGAGCCAGGTGTGCTTATAACGCTGAGGCAGAAGGCAGTGCTGGTTTCAATCAAATTTCAAATTTTAAAAAGAAGAATTTGAATAAATACCATGCAAAAATAAAAATGACATAAGCATTAAACATGTCAAACTCAAAGATATCAGCTCTGAATTCAAGACTCATTTCCGTTTCAGGTTTCAATCTAAATTCTCCTCAATAAAAATCAATACTCAGGAATATGGAGGATATGTAGTTGCCAACAGTTTCAGGTCCCGCAGTCTCCACCACAACCACAGAAACAGCCCTGATGTATTGTAATGTTGTATGCAGGGAGTGACGTCACCACCACCAGCTTTCGTGGGGCCCCTGAACACAGCGTACACATACTCATAGTGGTAAAAATGCTTAGCAGGAGGGATGGCAAAAGCTCGGTGTTGAAGTGTTTTTTCTATCCGTCCAGTCCTGCAACAAAAACACTGCTAAATCATGTCCAGTGTGGATGCAGTGGGCATTTTCATCTGTAATTATGCAGTTTCATTATGTTTGAATACATTAAATTGATGAAAAGTATTCATCATCAGCAAAAATGATGAATGCATCTCTTTCAGTTACATTCAGTAAAGAGACTGCTCACTGAATCACCGTCTCCCATCCAAATCCATAAGCCCTGTTCATATTCTAAGGCTAAATGGATTTGCTTTTCAGTAATATGTTTCCACTGCCAAGGTACACAAACCATCAGTCCAAGGGGCACTGTGAGGGATTTCAGCAAATCACAAAGATCACTACAACTTATCTGATACACATCCACGCAGAAACACACTCCTTCATGTTTACGCTCACACCAACGCAATAATGAGTGCTGTGCTCTGTATTGTACTCAGAGGAAAACATTTTCAAGTTAGTCTCCTTTCCCCACACGAGCGGACAGCTTCCCAGCATGAGAAAAAAATAAATTAAGTTAGGCCAAGCTGTACACTTACACTATAAGCCTGATATCACATAGGAAACAATCATAAAACACCAAACACTCTACAACCCAACAAAGACCAATAAAGGTTTCAACAACTGAAGCACAAACACCGCAAGTAGCAAACAAACCCGGCAGCTCTCCTGCACTGTTTCCATTTCCATTGAGATTATTTTCTCATTCTCTCCTTAGACTCCTGTAGCCTGGCAGTGACCGGCTACATTATTTATTTGTTTGTTCTGTTGCAAAGTGTATATGTGTGTCTGCGGCAAGAAAGCAAATGCGTGTGTTGCCGGACTGACAGGATGATTAATAGGAGCTCCAGTTGAGGGTGGGGTGGGGTGGGGAGGGAGTGATGGCGATGGTGGGTGGAGGTGGGGGCTGGTTGGGACTTTCGGCAACACATCAAAAACAACAGCACCGTTTGCTGCCGCTTCTTCTGCAGGACCACCCCACTTCCCCAAAAAATCTCCACCGAGCAGCACATAACCCCGGGGTGGCTCCACTAAGGGGGTTTAGAGGGAAGCGTTAATGAAGAAGTTCTTCAAGACATACTCACCCACAGAAACAGGGTCGATGAACTGCATAATTAGTCAACAGCGGAAGGAGGAAGAGGCGGCGGAATGCAGAGGAATTTCAATGTGCATCAGAGCTGGACGTTGTTTGTTGAAGGGGCACAGCAAGTGCTGAAGTGACACATAACTTCATGCACAACTTGGATAAATATTGACTCTGGACGTGTTTCACTTATGACGGCCCAAGCAGGAGTTTGGGCTTTCTTGGCTGAAAAAGGGCGACGGAGGGACAGGTGATGATGGCGACGGTGAAAGGAGAAGGACTGGGAGTGAAAGTGGCTTCTCTGAAATTAAAAAAACAGGCAAAAGATGTAGAAGAAGAGACAAAGAGAAGTGAGGAACAAGAAGAGACAGATTTTCTCTCAATTATTCAAGATGAAGGAATGAAACTGTAATCCAATAATTAAACAATCAACATCATATTAGAAAATGATTACAGCTGCAGAGACTCATACCTGAGAGAACATGAACTGGTCCATAGCAGAGATGGAGTGAAGCGTTGAAAGACTGCCCTCCTGTGTCAGACGTACAAACACATGTTGCACAATAGCCTCAAGTCTCCAGCGCTTGACTCCTTCAACAGACAGCTTCTGTGCCGGACCAAAGATTCCAGTCAGAACGCAACATCAATGCAGAGCTCACTCCATCTGGATGCATACTGTTAAAAAAATCAGTACGTGAAACGGGAACTTTCTGTCTTCATTTGTGTACAGAATGTGTATTTACACCTTGGCTGTGTTTGTGTCAAGAAAAAAATCTGTATTAACCATATCCACCTAAAAGCACCTATATCAAATGAACTTCGCTTCATGTGTTTCTGAGTGTTTGTGTGTGTTCCTTCGTCCACCTAATCACGAGAGAGGAGAGAAACAAATCCTGGATTTTAACAGGTTGTCATCTTCCACTCCTGCTCTTTTCCGAAGGGAGCTGGCTGCCAAATCCCTGAGCATGCTTAACAATTCCATTACCGTTGTGCAGGACACCCACACTACTCTTTTGAAGCCAGAGCCTTTTAGAGGAGAAGAGTTTATTGACTTCAAATTGGTACCATTTGGGCCTTCTCCTTTTATTTTCTAAAAAAAGAAAAAAACACTGCACGTCAAAATGCATTTGCAGCCCTGATGTCAATCTTTAAAGTTAATTCAGATGAGGTTAGGGAGGAGCGTGGAGTGACAGCGTTTAGCGGGACACTTGTGTGCCAATGTTAGCCCGCACACTAATGTTGATTGCTCATCACTGGAAGGATTTTATTTGGCAATGTGGTTTCTGTTAACATCCAAGGGCTTGTTTTACAATGGAGCTCATCTGTGGACCAAATGTGTCACATACTGAGATGGGAACGATTCGGTCTCTCTGGTTGTGCTAATAAAGTGTGACAGACGTTTGGATTCGTGATCCGCCCTGTCCTCACTTGCCATTTTCATAAGCCCATATATGTCGCGCGGTGACATTTGCCATGTGGTAAAACTGGACAACTTGCCACTCTATTTTGGGGATTTTTTCCCCCCGCTGTCATGTCACACATATGCTGAAAATAATGTTTTGTTGTGACCTATGCAGAGTAACCTTTTGAAGTTGTCAGTTGGGAAAAAAAGGCTACTGTGGGACACTTATAGCCTGTCAGCTGCTAGGAATTCAGTATGTGGAAGACTGAGCTTACAGACACCTGTAGGCCTGGGGTCACGGTGGCACCTCTCAGCTTTCCAAGTCCTGTGGGATGGTCTGCTCTGCTGTGTGTGCTTCTGTAACTCTACGCTAAACTGCAGGGAATTATCTACATTTAAGTAAACAAATCCCTAAATCTAATTGCCAGTAACACATTTTTAAAAAAGTGTGCTGTGCCACTGTTAGTAATTGGCCAATTCTGCCACATGAATTCCTATTCAAGTAAAAGCTGTTGCCATGTAAAGCTGAATTTTATCCTTCAGCCATGAGCCCTCACTTTGTTCTCACCATCAGTCACCACATGGCTGTGTAGGGATTTCAAAGACTAACTTACAATAACGGGTTGCTAGCATTGTTTTCATCATTTAACAGTTCAGCTCCGGTCAACTTTCCAGTGCCAGCAAAGAGGAAATGAGGTGACCATGGTTAACACCAGCTGACGTCTTTGCGATACTTAAAAATAAATGGATTTCTGGTTTCTGTTCGCCTCCAGTGAACAACAGCTTTTCTGACTGCCTTGAATTTGGCTGGTCTTTTAATGATGTGTAGTCTTTCTGCAATCAAATGAGCCCAATAAGCCCAATAACAATTTATTTTTCATTATACTGCATCTTGGAAAGCAAAGTAATATGTCAATTGCTGCCACACAGGAATAGCACAGCAGTAAAAAATGATTTTGTAATACCGATTGCCACAGGGAGCTGGATGTCTGAGGCAGTGTCCGTGAGATGGAGAAGGAAGGGAAGAGTTTGTTTGTATGATGGTCTAAATCCATTTTGGGAAGAAGGATTACCTGAGGTTTATCATTCAACATCTCTGGAATACAGATGACTCAGTCTCTAATTACGCAGAAGTGTTTTTCTCTTCTTTCATATTGGAAGCTGAAATGGAAAGTACTGAATTAAATGCAGCCAAGTAAAGGCAATTTGAAAACAAAATCATTTACTGTATGTTGGATTTGCATGTGCTGGTATCCATCCACAGACACACACACACACATCCTGACAGACAAGTGTCGATACAGCGCCATCAGTCATCATTCACATAGAAAAACACAGCCAGGCAGATGGATCTGTTTCCTCAAATTCACAATCGGCTGCTGTCTGCTCCCATCGGCTCAGTTGCGCTCTGCTCTGACTGGCCGCCTGCCTGCACTGGGAAACCTCTATCTGCAGTATACAAACTGAAAAAGTGCAATCAGAGCAAAAGAGGAAAATCACACTTGTCTTTGTTCCATTATGTACTGAGCATTCGATGAAGACAGGAGAGATGGCAGAAAGGAAGGAAGGAAGGAAGGGAAGGCATGCGATATAGGAATTAATGTGCACATGTGTGTACCGGTAGGTGGGATGTGGGGGGTGTTGAGGGGGTTTTTCTCTGCCACTGGGTGAGCTTATCCAGAGGATCTGTTCTGCTTCAAGAGGAGAGAGAGCTCTGATAGGAATGGAGCGTGCCACACACTTGCAATAAGACACACACACAAGCCAGGACTTTGTCGGCCTTACCTACCGCTGAGTGTTTGAGCACCCCCGGTCCAAAATCAGAACTCCAATAACAAACTGTACTGGCTCCTCTGATTGGTCATGACGAATGCTCTCTGCCTCCATGGTCACAGGTAATGTCGGCTACAAGAACTCCGACAGCTTGTCACCTTTATTCGATGTGGGTCTGTGTTTAATTATGTGTGTGCATTTCACGTCAGTGCACGTGCGCATATAGATATGCTATAAATAATGTGTTTCAGGATTCTAGGCTGAGCAAATACAAGACCAAGAGAGCAAAGACACTATACAGAAGCAAATATAAGAAAACAGAAAAACCTTTTAGAAAATAAGCTCCATCTATGCATTCAAGCTGTTTTGCCTTTGCTTTAATTAAAATGTACTTTGTCTTTCATCAGAGAGTGGGCATGGGGTTGTGGTGGACTTGCCCTTTATTCTGTCCACCACCTATTTCAGGGAGGAAAGCCAGTGGGTGCCAAACAGCAAAGCCTGCCGGATCATTATTTGAGTGCCAAAACGGTGGGAGAGGAAAAGGCAGCAGAAAGCTGGTCATTAAAATTCCTACCACCTTGTTGACTGCATCTCCCCAACCAGCTTTCATTTCCCTCTCAGGACTTGGAGGCAAGAGACAGCGAGGAAGTAGAGCACGGCTAGACACAAAAGAGACAATCCTTAAAATTGGACGTGGAAGGGATCCTGGAAAAAAGGCTCTTGATACGGAGATGAATCTAACAGTCAAACATGTTGACTTCAGACCTGTAGGAGTTTGTGAGTCATGAGGATTGAGAAACAGACTCAGTGATGCTAGCACTCTTCTTGCTAAATTTGATGTGTTATTCCAAAACAACAACAAAAAAGAAATGCGTAATCAAGTGACACACATGAGTGTGTAAGAACCAGGCAGGGAAGGAACTATTTTCTTATCCAAATTGTACCTCTGAGTCTTGCCACAGATACAGGACAGGTGAAAAAAAGAGCATCCGAGACAGAGATGTCAGCTCTCTTTATGTTTCCTCTTTCCTTATTGTTGAAAACAATATCAGACCACACAGGGAGCTGAGGGCAGACAGGCGGTGTGCATTAAGGGACTGGTTGGCGCAAAGGGGGTTTTGTGCAGTGGACCTCGGAGACTCTTGGGGGTCTGATGGTGGCCTTTGGTGGTGCTGAATGGAAAGGGAGCAACCATATAGCTTACAGTTCAATAAAGGTTGCTTTGATTTACAGTGCACAGGTAACAGTGTGGTGAAATGTAATTTCTAAAAGGTATATATAGCTCCATTACCTGGCTGGCACTGTTGCATGTTACACATCAAAAAGTCACTCATTTCATTACTTATAATGCTATTTCAAGCACTGACTATTTCCCAAATTGTATTAAAGATCTTTTTTAGAATATTTGTGGAGGCATTTTTTTGTCTTTATTTTATAGTGGCAGTGAAGAGAGACAGTGGACGTGGGGAAGGATATTTCCCCACATGTTTGTAAATGTCAAACAGTGACCGGTAGCAGGAGTTGAACATTTTTACCTCATGAAGTGCAGCCTACTGATGGACTGAAAGGCCTTGTGGGTGCAACATCATACTCTACAATCACTGTCATAGGGCCTCTGTACTGAAATGTTGCATTTGTGATTCACCTTACATATTTCCGTAAAATGTGTGCTGTGCGAGGATTCTAACAAACTTATTTAACTTACATTTGTGTAACTTATTTATAGCACAAAATATGTATAAATAGGGTGGCACTCAAGAGAGACAGTGGATGTGGGGAAGGATAAATTGCTGCTGAGGGCATTTACACCAGTGCAGTATGCATCCTAACGACTCGGCTATTGGGTCACTTAACCTACTTTTAACTGAAACACTGAAACAGATTAAAACAGCACTGAAACAAAATTGGTATGTAAATCTTAACCCGTCCAACAAATCAATACTTGCTAGGCAGTTGATGTACACAGTATAGCTACGTTGTGTGCTTAAGCTACTTTTTAGCACTATGAGAACTGTATTTCCCAATTGAGGTGAAACATTCTTAAAATAAAAGGTCAGAAAAATTACAACATTCTATAAGAAATACATTGAGCATTTGGGTCCAGAAATGAAGACAGAAACTACACAGTGGTTGTGCTTCTTCTCTCAGATGTGTGTGTAGGTGTAGACCTCCCCCCCGCCTCCCCCGGTCTAAATTACCTGCTGACGGACAAGCCGATGGCTGTCAGTGAGGATGTGCTGATGGGCCGCCGGCGACACACTCCTCCTCCCCTTCGTCGCCAGCAATCCCGTCCCATCAGTCGCTCCCCGCCCGCCCCTCCTCGCCTTTCCTCGGTGCCCTGTGATGCGCTGCGGTAGGTCAGGCAGGTAGAGATGGCGAGCAAAAAGCGAGAAAGGGAGAAAAGCGGAGAGGCACATGGGGTGAAAGGGGAGACTTTTATTATCACCATTGTTTCAAGCTCGCTGCCCCCCCTCCTCCATCGATGACTACTCAAATGTCCTGTCTTTTCAACACACCTGAGCTCTCCTCACCCCCCTCCTCCCACCGCTAACCTTCCCCCTTTCTCCCCCGAGTCTCGATCCTGCAAATCCCTCCTTACCTCCAACACAACCCCTCCATCCACTCCCCCATTCGCTCCTCTCCTGTTTCTTACCTTCCCCTCTCAATGGGCTCACACTGCGTTGGGAGGGTAGGGGAGTGGAGGAGGAGGGAAAAAAAGAGGGGGAAAGAAGTAAGAGCGAGAAGGAGGGAGAGCAGCAGGCCTCTGGCTGTAAGGGAGAGTGCACCTGGATGGGCAGGCTTCCTGGACACGCTGTGAGGGGCTATTGTCCTGCATGTCAGCAGCCCCTCTCTTTTAATGGGGCCCGTATATCATCGTTCTGATTATGGCAGATGACTGGGACTTGGGGGGGTGGAGAGAGGGTGGAGATGGTAGATCTGGAAGAAATGTGTGTGTGAGAGACAGAAAGAAAGAGAGTGTATTGGGGAGGGAGGTGGGATGAAGGCGAGGTTTGGGGACAGAGGCTTAAAAAACGCAGGGACCCCCAAATCCCCCATCGACTGAAATCCTAGCACTTAACCCCAGCTATGGCATTGTGTGCTGCCATGGGGATTTTTTCCAGTTTTTTTTTTTTTTTTTTTGGTGGCCGTCATTCTTTTTAATGGACTCTCTTGCTCCATCTACTCCTCCCTCTTTCCATTCATCCAGTGTTTTTCAGTCAAGATTTTTTTTTCCTCTTTCTGGTTTATGACTTGTTTTCTTTTCAGAGGTAGAAGGAAGGCTGGTCACCTGTCCTCTCCGCCATGAACATCCTCTCAAACCAGAAGCTCTTAGCAGAATTCACAAAATAAAGAAGCACAAGGACTACTGGAGTGGATGGCGTTCCAACATACCTGGTCACGTTTTTCCAACCAAGTCAAACAGTGACAGGTAACAAGAGTTCAACACACTGACACTATGAAGTATAGCCAACCAATTCACTGAAAAACCTTGTAGGTAAAAAAAATCATATTGTACAATAACTGGCCCCTATGTTAAAATGTTTGCATATTTCCGTAAAATATCTACTGTGCAACTATTCCAGTGAAACCTCTAAACTTACATTAGCTGGACCTGTTTAAACAACGACAAAAATATGCCTAATTCACACATTATAATAAAAATAAGAGTCCATACATCCAAAAGATTCAATTGCCATGCACACTCTTTTCCCACTGCTCTATGATCTGAGTGTTAAGTGTTTCTTCACCTCACCGGTGGAAGATCTGATCTAATTCGATGGCAGATCAAGGACTGAAGTGTTCATGTTTTGGGTGACTGAGAAAAGAGAGTGCCATTCATTTCATGGGGACAAGCGACAGCTAATTGAGTAGGTGTTGTAAGAGCTTGTCTGGATACCTTTCAAATGAGTAAAGGGTCATTTCCCCCCATAATTACCCACCTATGTTGGACTTAGTACAGTGTGTGCATGCATGTGTGTGTGTTAGAGAGAATAAGTGAAAGAGAAAAAAAATTAAGAGGAGGAGTTTCAGGTTGTGGGTGAAGAGTGTAAAACAGAAAGTATAGGATAAGTTAACTTATTCTCTATAAATTCCATTATTATTCTTATTCTCAACAGATTTCAAGTTTGTTTTTGAGACATTTCAGCAACAACTTTGTGTGTCTGTCTGCGTGCTTGTGCATGTGTGTTCATTTCCTTGAGCTGATTAGGCGACAGCAGTCATTTATCACACTGTGACCTGAGGTACTGAATCTAAAACAGATATTGCACAAAGACGCCACATAAACTAAAGCAACATTATTTAAAAAAATATTTAGCTGTATCTTAGTTTGAAACTGCTAGATTCATTTGTTGAAGCCTGACATTAACACTAATGCTTAGCTTCAAGGCTGACAGCTGGGAAAAGTTGTGTACAGGTTATGCAACCGTTTAAAGTTGCAGTCGGGATGACATTACGGAAGGTATGTTTTCCTTAAGAGTAGTTTGAGGTTCATTAATTTTACTTACAGATGGAACTTTATTCATTTCTGTACGTTTCTTTAAACACAAATGTGGCTAACTTTTACAAAAAAAAAACCCTCATGAACACCTATAGAACATCATAAGTTTCTCCAAGAAAAAGCAAGAGGTGGGAGATTTACAGAGTGTGAGTGCATGTCAGAGTACTTCCTATTTGGATGGAGGTAGCTGTGTAGAGGGCAGAAAAAAACCTATAATCCCTGTATGCTGCTTCAATAGAGTCATTCCGAAAACAGTGACTCAGTGTCCGCTCGGTGCTTAGTGCGTCAGATGAGAAGCAGTTAATGTGTCAGTAATTGGACAAGCAGTATATTTTGGGAAAAGCCCTTTATAAAAATATCCACCCACCGACTCGGAGAGTGTGTGTGGTGCACGGCAGCACACTTTACCGCCTGAAGACTGAACAAACAAACAAATAGAGAAGACGAAATTAAGAATGGGTAAAAGAAGAAAAAATATAGAAGAAAGTTGCATTATGCTTGTGTTTCTGGCTGGCAGCTCTCAGGGGATTGGTGGGATTAAGTGAGAGCTGCAGATGACATCACGGGTAAGGACGGCCGCTTGACTCGTAAAGTGCCCGTCGGTATGTGCATCTACAGGCCAGGCTCCAGAGCCAGGGTGTGGGTGAGGGGGCTGAGGGGGATCATTAGTGAGGTTTTATTGGAGCGCTGGGGAGGAACCGCTGGTACATGGGTGCAGACGCACAGGAAAACAGGATTCAGACTGGCTGTGTAGTGCAGCTATTTGATTGCTCCCAGACCCTCATTGCAGTGTGTGAGTGTGTGAGGGACAAAGACACACAAAGAGAGAACGAATGGTGCGTTTGATAGGAGACTGATACGCATATTGGGAAAGCTAATGTCACTTGGACTTGTGTTTTTAGGCCGATACGCATGAGCAAGCAGGCGTGCGTGTTTGCTTGGATTTGTTGGCACGTGTTCGTAATTGTCCTTTTTTTATACATGCTTGTGTGTGTTCATGCACACGTCTTTCGTCATGATGGAAACCAGAGATATCCTATAGTCACGGGGGCCTGAGTTGCGAGTGGGCTGTCCAATGAAGTTTGCTCTGAGTTCTCATAAAATGCACAAGGCAAAAGCCAGAATTCATTTTCATTTTCAGAGCCACACAGCCCCCTTTTAGCGCTCCTCCTCCTCCGACTGTTTCTTCTTATGAACGTATAAAAGACGACAGCGAGGATATCCAGTGCCGGCTAATACAAATCCCATTCGGTCACCTCCAGATGGGATGGCTGCCTTTTACAGTGAGAACTCAGCAGTAGCCTGTCCTGACTCATTGTTTCACTCCATATAAAATGAAATCAACCACATCTTCTGGGGGTGGCTAAATACAAGCTACCTTTTCCAGTTAGGCTGGAACAGATCCTTTTGAGTGATCTTTGACTGTGTCTTCTGTGGAGATTTGTCATGCTGAAAACAGCTCATAATGACCCATGTGGTGTTCAGTACATGAAACAGCGCTGGGAGACAGTGGTTTGACACACTCTTCGAGATTTGTTCTGTCTGTGCGTCTCGTCACTGACAGCCCGGAGGAAAGGCTAGAGGAACTGTATCCTCTCCATCATGCCACGGCTAGGAAATGAGCCATTCATTCTGACCGCTGCTGTCGAGCCGTCTGACCTCTCAGGGCTGGAAGGCCCACTGTGGTCTCATAAAAAATACCAGTCATAAAACAGCTGAGGGGGTAAGTCACTCTTGAGCTATTAGCTGGTGATACTGGATGAGATTTCAGTAGGTGTCAGGGTGTAAGATTGGACGAGGCTAGGAGGTAGGCTTGTGTCTCAGAAATGATAGATATGCTGAGCATGGTGAAAATGTCAGATCATGAGGAGGTGAGTTGAAGTTATTAACTTGATCATTATAGGGCCTGTGTAAGCCTTTAATTTACAATATTTGTGGCCCGCCCCATTTAACATAAATATGTTGCTGTCCAAAAAGAACACAGTTGGTCCTAAAATTAACCCTAATAGCACCATTAGTTGGCTCTCTCAAAGTTTGCAGTCGAACAAATCACTACCCACACACAGTCTCAAAGCACTAAATTCACTTGTTATCAATTGGGGGAAAGGCATTATTACCTATTAGCTGTTTTAATGGTGCAAGCAGGGGCACACAAAGTAAATACTGAGGTTTACGACTTCCCCTACTCAAGAAAAGCACATGTTTGATTGTGGTTGCTAATGTTAAACTAATTAGTGAGGTCTGAGCTGAAATACTATGCAGAACATTTGTGTTCGCTCATTTGAGACTAAACACTGGCAGAGTGTGAACAGAGTGGGAGCATCCATGCTTAATAATGGACAAAAAACACATCCTAACACATTCGGTATATTTATCACTATTGGCTAAACACAACTGATTAGCCATTAGAGAGAAAGCATAATGGGGTTTTCTTAGATTATTTTCTGTGCTGCAGATAAATCTGTTTTTCAAAGACCATTAAAGAGAGGCTTATCAAAAGAAATGCATCTAATTTTAGCTTATCATTTCCCTACACAGATAAAGAAATGACATTACATTTATGCAGCCCTTAGTTGCTACTGTTTTTAATGTATTTTCACTTCTGCACAGATTTGCAGATCAAACAAAAGGCTGTGGCTCATGACATGTTTAGCCAGATTTTAGAAAGTTTTACAACTGATTGGTTTTTATAGTATTTGGAGAAATAGCATAAATTAGTTTCAGAAGACAGAGAAATTGTATTTCAATTGAGAGAAAAATGAATGGATCATCAAAGGAAATAGTGTATAATATAGAGGCATTTAAAAGTTAAAAAAGTATAAAGATCCTAAAACAATTTACAAAAGAGCATTGTTTTATGATTTTTTTCAATAAAAAATATATGGAACTTGAATTGTATAAAGATATAAGGATGTCTGTGGTGTATATCGTAAAGAATATACCAAAGCAAAATAAATAAGACGGATAAACAGAGTTGCAGTGTACTCATGGCCCTTAATATTCCTATGTACTTTTGCTGTAGATTGTATTTTCGGTCATAAAAGGCCTACTCAGAATAATGTGTCCATATACGGATACAACATTCTAGCATAAAACAAGCAGTCTTATTCGGGTCTGTCAATATCAAAACATGGAAACATTCCTTCCAAACATGGCAATGCTCTTATGTCAGGTTGAAAAACCGGCGCTATCTTCAATAGCTGCTCAGAGTCGATTCCTCAACTGGTCTGGAGTGTCTCAAGGAGAATGTATGTTGATGGAAAAAAACATGGCATCAGTAGGGGTGTTAAATATAAGAATAATGGTATTACACAAACTAAACTGACTTCACGTTACGTATCATTCAATTTATTTGTTTGTTTTTGGTCCTTGACTTCTTTTAGATAGTGACATATTCTGCATGAATCTCTGCAATGACATCCCCAAGGAGACAAAAGACTTTTACTGCGGACATTTCTGTCATTTGTGTGTGTGCGTGTGTGCGTGTGTGTGTGTGTGTTTGTGTGTGCTTGTGTGTTGGAATGTACAGCATTAGCCTGGCGCCCTGGAGGAGTGACAGAGAAACAGTGTTGGAATTTATTCATAGACTTGTTTCCTCCAACAAGGAAAGAAAATGAGGAAAAAAAGACACCATTTTCAAAGTACTCTACTCAGCAGAAAAACTGCCTGGGCAGTATATCAGCTGACCCCCATCAAACACTCACACACACACACACACACACACACACACACACACATATCCAGTCTTGCCCACCATCGTCTTAATCCTATAAATGTTTTTACAACTTGGTGTGTCACTTAGAGCGCTGGACACCGAGGTGTTTACATTAGGCTAGTCGTGCTAGCTAGCGGCGCTGAACACTGCGTGGTCGTCTATCAAAATGAAAGTGCTCTCATAAACATACTAATTAGGCCGTACTTTATTGTTATTTAGGCCACAGATCATTAAGTTAGTGTAAACCAACATATTAACCTTTGATTAGTTTAGCTGTGTTAATACTGTCATCACTGAGCCACATTTATCACAGCACTAAACAGAACATTCATCACAGGATCAGTCACCTTTAAAGGCAATGAACTGCTTCACACTAATAATGTAAATTACATTATGGATGCATTATGTGGTAGAGTAGGTTTAGGTGAGGGGAGTAACTTAAAAAATGTTAAAATATTCAAGTATGTCACTTATATTCAGTTCTCAGCATCTCTGTCCTGCTTACTTCACTATATTCCAGTAAAGTGATGACATACAACTTATTTATCAAATACCATCTGCATTGAGCACAAAACAAAAGTTTCAGCAAGCAAAAACCAAAAAGGCTATGAACTGTGTCACTTTTGTATTTGTATCTCTTACATTTTATACAAAATATAGCATCTATATCTTGGATGATACTGTTACACTAACCAGTAAAAAGTGTAGGGTGTACATACATTTATCTATTTATCTTTTTAAATCAACCCGTGCTTCTAAATATGTGTTTCTGTACAGCTCTAATTGTGGAAGACCATATATTAAAGACTGTTGATAAGTACAAGATCCGATAATAACAGACAGCAAATAGTAGTGGGAATTAGCAGCAGGAAACAACTAGTGTGGATAAAGTTTTAAAAAAAATAGAGAACAAAAGAATCAAAAGAATCAACAAATTGAAAGTCTAGACCTAAAAATGGGATTATTCATCAGATAGATAAAACGCCAAACTGATTTCTTCAAAATAGGAAGTATAGCAAGTAGTTCTGAATGCAGTCAAGCTGGTGATTATGCTGTCACCACGATGTAATTGGAAAAAATTGTATTTAAACAGAATTTCTACAAGACAGTGTTGGAATGTTGTGAACTGGCTGTTTAGTTGTTTCCGTATAGGTTTATAGGAAACAACTAAATCTGTAATGTGTTACAGGCAAGATCATTCATCCGCATTTCTTTCAAAGTCAAAGTACAGCTCTTACTCGATATGTTCCAGCTCAGAGGCCAGAGAAAGAAATGGTAAAATCAGGGAAATCTGGGCAATATGGCTTTGAAGACACTAAATATGTTTACATGCAACATTACAGCACACAAAAAAATAACACATTTGAATGATCTTAAAAACACATCAAGGGGGGGCACCCTGATAGCCTAATGGTAATGTCGTGTGACCCAAGTGCAGAGGTGCAGCGGCAGTCCCGGGTTCGACTCCGACCTCGGGCGTTTACCGCATGTCCTTCCCCACTCTCTCCCATTTCCGATTCTATCCACTGTCCTATCTAATAAAGGCACAAAAGGCCAAAAATAAATCTTAAAAAAAAAAAAAACACATCAAGGGATACACAGATATTATAAGTGGACATATTTTTGAAACAAGGAGTATGTTCTTGAGTTTAACATTTTTCTAAAGGGAAAAATATGTGGTTTGGGACTTCCTCCTAAAATAAAAGTCACATGGGTCGCAAAGTACGGATCTAACATAACAAACTGTTGTCTGTACAAGTTTGTTTTTTATTACAAATACTGAAACTTATGTATTTCAGAGACCGAAAAGAGGCAGTTAAACCACTTTTTGGAAAATAATCCATGTGTCGACAAATTAAATGAACAAAATAGAAAGCTAAATGTCATTAACCTGGTGGTAAATTACATTTTATTGATACGAGGAGAGTAGCCTGCTGTTAGACAACAAGCTACAGAAAACATAATGCATATTTGAGTGCATGTTCATATTCACTGTTTAAATTTAATATTACCTTTTACCAAATGCAGAACCTGCTGCTGGAAGGTGGGAAATTAGCTTTCAAATGCATAACAGCCCTCAACAATCAATACAGAACTAACTGTAAAATCAGAATGTAATTTTTTGTGTAATGGACTTGTTGAAAACTGAGCATGAATATGACGAAAGAAACGGCACAAATATATTTGGACATGCTATTATTTTATTTTCCAAAGCCCACAATGAAAGAATAAACCCCTCAAGTTGCCAAGACAGCAGTTTGTCTTGTCTCATTCTGCTCTATTCATAAACACAACACAGATTTTGTTGCAAGACTACAACACTACAAAATATTATAATTGTAAATTCATGTGAAGGAGTTTCTATTTCATGTACTTCTCCACAAATCATCATAGTTGATTTATCCTCCTGTATACCACATGATTCTTAAAGTGTGATCTCCAGGTTTCGGTGTGCCAGTCAGAATCATATGTCTCGGGCTCATTTTTAATCCCACTCCTCCTCTGTGGGGTGCCAACTTCAAAGAGGAACAAACTTAGACTAAACTGGTGCCACTTTCTCCCGTACACAGTATATTTATTACTGCAGCTATCTGGATCCCCAGAGCCTTTTGAGTGTCAAAAGCTACCAGTAATTTAACACACAAGGCAAACATGAATAACTCAATAGGCTATTCCTTGAGTTATTCCTCCACCAACGCACTTAACACAAGACAGGCATTGCATGCTCGCGCACACTTGGCTCAAAGATCATTATGCCCACTATATCCCCACCATAAACTGGATTTCACTTTGGAGACATACATGCATGCCTGGTGAATTAAACCAGAATCAATAACCCTGCTGTCCAGGGCTTAACTTGCACACAGAGAATGTGCTGATCCATGGCAAGACATGGAACAGATCAAACAGACATAGAGCATATTGTTACACCTTAGAAGGGAGATCTGCAATGGACGGCTAAAATCCTCACCTGCTCAGCTGCAGCTCAGTTACCACAAACTAATGGGAATGACCATGATGGCCTCAAGAATCCCAAAACAGTTTCACACATTGGTATACTTAATGAATTAACAGAAATAAACAAAGAAAACACACAGTGTTAGCACTGTTTTACATCCTTCTTCTACTGGTAATGTCTACTAGTAGATGTCATTGCACTAGGGTTGGGCGATACAGCTTAAAAAAATGACAATGAAATGTTTAATTTCAGTCAATACTGGATATTACTGATCCTTTTATTGACCTATTTTTAGTATATTAAATAAATGTACACACATAAATTAATAAAAACTATTTTGGATTAAGGAATGATTGCATCTTGATGCATATTAGCCACTTGGGCTAAGCCACAAGCCAATTGTGCTGAGGTTAAGGTTCCTAATGGCTGGCCACCACTGGGTATCACTGGATGGAGACCCTGCTCTGGCATCTGTGCACACCCCAAAATCAAACCCATGGAACAGACCTCTTTGAATGCTTCACTGAGGTAGAGGAGGTGGGGGGCACAAAGCCCATCTTGCAAGGGCAACCACAATTTCCAGTCATCCGCAGCCTTCAACAACTGAAGATTTGCAGGCATGGACGAATGTGACAACAGGCCCAGGAGCTCCTGGACCAGCATGCCTCAGGAGACCTGCATGGCAGCCACAGTGAGAGCAACAAAAGGGCTTAATTATAAAGGCATTTGATGACTATAATAAGCCAGGGTTGCAGAGAGGTTGGATTTTGTTGAGCTTTTGTGGTTGTTCACATCGAATGCACTTAAATGAAATTATCAAACACTTGATCAAGCAGTTTTCTCACTGTTATTGATAAGTGTCTATCAGTTGTATATGTTACTACCATTTTATTGCTCAATCCTAAGCTGCACTAGAATTGATACTAATGTTTGCAATGTTTTGGATATCTGTGCTGCAACTGATGCTGCCTTGTTGATTGACTGAATCAATGCACGAATGTCGGCATGACTGGCTGCCAAACAGTCGGTGAGAGATAAAAGAATACTTCAAACACAGTCAGGTGTTTTTGTATAGATGGCTACTTCCACACTAATTAGTTTTCAATTTAAAACAGCATTTTAAGACAGGAAAATTTTCATACAGACAAACATTTTTGGACAGTTTCAGAAATAATCTCTGTGCATACTAAGATGACTGAAAATACATATCATGATTATTCATGTACATTGGTTGACAGGTGCCAGTGCAAACATTAAGCAGGGAGTTGGTTGCTTAGTTGTAGAAAAGAAATGGTGAAAAGTAAAACCAAATATTTCCTCTACTACACAACTGCCACTAGCATAGACTACAAGGTTAGCAATGCTTTTCTCCATTATCCTTGTTGAATTAACCCCTGGTAGTCAATGCTGATGTCTCTGTTTTCTGGAAAACTGTGATAGGAGCACGATGAATCAAGGAATAAGGTGTAGAGACAGTAAAATGACAGTCAATTAGAAAGGGAGCATAAGTATTGGCTTCATTGTTTCCATTCCTCCATTTCCACCCATCCAGACTAAAAAGCAATACTATCCCAGACTTTTCAAACTAGAACAGGGTCAGCA
Source organism: Dascyllus trimaculatus (assembly GCA_024666655.1). NCBI lineage: Eukaryota > Metazoa > Chordata > Actinopteri > Pomacentridae > Dascyllus > Dascyllus trimaculatus. The sequence goes on from CM045452.1 coordinate 24,301,027, forward strand.
ACATTTACTAAAGTCTCAGCTTTAAGGGTCCAAAAATGTCAGACTAGTGTGGATGGTAGGCGTAATTGTGGGCAGGGGTAATAGTTTGGATATAGCTTGTGTCATTCTTAACTTAAGTCCAACAGGGCTTCAGTTGGGTTTGATGTCTGCTTCAGGAGTCCCAGGATCTGAATAACACCAGAAACTTCAGCAAAGTTTTCTCAGACTCTATGATTACGTGTGCATACCTCACAACGGTGGATAAAACGGCGTTTCAATCATGTTTCCTGTACATGATTTGTATGAGCCATTATCAAGTTCACATCTCCCTCCAAACAATGAAATCCAAAATTCTACAGACAGATTAAACTAAATCCCGAGGACGGTTTGGTGATTACAGTAACGACCTGAAATAGCCCATAATGATAGACACAGTGGAACAACATGCAGGAGGAAAAAAGCCAGAGGGTAGAAATCTTTCCAAGGAGTATTATTGCTGACATCACACCACTAATGCCTCTTATGGACATCTTCATTAGTCGTCACTGGCACCGACTTAAAGAGCAGCGAGAAATCAGCCAGGTTGGTGAAAGGCCTTACATTCAGCTTTGGCAGTGGGCTATGATTTTATCAAATTGAAGCGGCTGTGTGTGCAAGCATATGTGTGTAAATGTATGTACACGGCGCAGTGTAAATCTAAGTATCTGTAAGCATGTGTGTGTGTGACGAGGCAGACTCTGGCGCTGAGTAGATCTTTGCGTGAGTGTCTGTAATTGGTGGCAGAGGGAGAATCTGTGAGCTGACATCTGCAGTTGATTTTTGGTGATAATAAATCAGGTTTCTTTCTCCACTGGTGAGCTTCCACACAGCTCTCACTCTCGCTTGTCTGTGTTTCTCTATGTATTACACACACAGTCTCCCTCTTCCTCTTTCTCCTTCTCATTTCCTCAATCCTGTGGAAACCCAAGGACTAGCTGTACAGAGTTTCTGCAAAACTTTGGACTCAGCCTCACTTTTTGGGTGGCCACACAAGTTGAGTTGTGAAAGCTCCTTCCTGGCCAAAGCTGTAGTGGGAGAAAAGGAAAGGAGTGTAAAAAGGAGAGACCTGCTCTGTGATTATCAGCGAGTGAAGGTGGATGGAGACAACGAGGTGTGAACAGGCCACAGCTGAGGGGAGCACAGTCTGGCAAAACCTGCAACTGCCTGTATGGAGCCCAATTTTTGCTGACTGCACCTATCTCTACCATACGTGGCTGAGTTAATAGTAAAGGTTTCTGCCACTGAGCCATTTCTCTCCACATCAATTTCCTGTCTAGCCACAGCCTCGACACCAAGTTTTGGGCTGAATGACTGCTGTTTTGATTATCCTCCTTCTTGTTACATTAAACATGATCCGGAGTGAGACGGAGTGGAAAAAATAAGAGAAAGCCCTTCTTGGAGGTGACCTGGGTTGTGTTACTTCCAATGCATACTCCACTGACAATTACAGAATTCAAGCACCGAAACATAATCTGTCTTCCAAAAGATTACCAAAGGTAAATGCAGTAAACAATTTTGATTACTGTGATTTCATTTAATAAAGCCACTGCATAAAACAATTCCAAACTATGTTTACTTTAAGTGTTTGTCATATTCAACTACATCCATACAGTTTGTGACACAAATGAAAAAGAGATGTTTTCTTTCGGGAATAAGCCTGTCTCATCCTTACTTTTGTCACTGCGTAGTGGATGGGAAACCAAAAATGTAAAAATGTAGTTCCGTATGAAGGAAAGAAAGAAGTGCATAAAAACAAATTCCATTTTAACAGCAACATACTATCTTTTAGATTTTTTCAAGTGTTAACTGAGCACCTTGATATGTTTTATTATGCTTCAATGAGTCGAATATCAGCTCATCATTGCAAGGTGGCACATGATATTACATTGTTGACAGCAAAATCATGGAAAACTCTTTCACTAGCTGGCAATCTGGAAAAAATAATTCTACCAAGGGTTTCCACAACATAAATGGTAAAATAAAATAAAATAAAACAAGATGTACAATAAACAAAGAAAAAACAACACCCAAGGACCATATGACTGCTGTTAGACAAACGTGATCTTAAATGTGACAGTAGCAACCCAATGCCGATGCAAATAAAGGTTGTGTTTTATGTCTGCATCTGCTTGGGTGCCACTGCCTTAGGATTAGACATTATAATATGTGGATTCCATTACAGGAGAGACTTGATGTTCGCCACAATTAGGTGGAAAAAATATGTGCATATGATGGTATCTGCAATTTAGTTGAAAGTACTGGAAAAAAATCAATATAGTGCTTTTCTAGTACTTGCTACTCTTCTATTCTACAAGTACAAAAATGCACGTGTAAAGCAGGGCAATATACTGAACAACCAAAAAAACACACCATGCACACCTTTGTATGGAATATGAAACTGACCTGTGTCTGTGTGCATGGGCACAAACAGGAAAAAGGAATTGGTGCATGAATATGGATGTGCATATGTGTTTGCATGTCAATGTGGATGTAAAGCAGTGCAAAACTCGGCTACAGACACACAGGACTTAAGCTTACTTCTCAAGCCAGTGGGAGAAAGCAGAGCTGATGAAGTTGTAGACAAGGCCTTGAGTATACACAACACCACAGCATTCCTTTAGCAAACTGAAACTACAATGTTTTCTTGGATCATTTCCATTACAGCAGTTTTACACATGCAACTTCCTTCCTCGGGGTAGCCGAGGCCAGACAGGTGAAATGATCAGGCTTTAAACCTGGCTGACCTCTAACTAGCAAGACAAAAAAGTCTTTGGTTGGACCAGCAGATGCCTGATGGAATGCAACTTCCTGCCTCATCTGTCAAAACTCCCAATGGGAAAAGAATACTATTTCTTATCAATTGAAATATTTGCAGCTGAAGCAAGATGGGGTGAGAATACTTAATACTAAAGAAGTCAGTAATAAAATCTCCTGCATGATACAGTGCCTTAGAACCTGTGCATTTAGGAGTCAAAGTCTTACTAGTACCACCTGTAATCTCACTTACTGTTTATTAGCTTCGAACCTCAACAGTAAAACTGTAGGTATATTACTTGATTGATTTACAATCAGATCCCAATTGATCTTCAAGAGGATCACTAATTAAAAGAACAATAATTAAAAGTGAGGAGGTGAAGTCCCCACTCATTGACTATGCAACGTGTCGCTCCCCCAGGCAACTCTAAACACTGGGCCTCAGTCTGTCAACGCTGTTGTGTGTTTAGACATCTGTCTCAACCGCAACTTAGCACTGATCGTCAGTATCATGTGGCTGCAGCCTGGAGTTACATCTGTACTCCCCAAATACATGTTGTCTATTACCACATTTGGATCTAATTCGAAGGAGTGTTTAGCGGTTGCAGTGGTGAAAGACCTATCCTCTCTTGTTGTTATGAAATTTGTAAGAGATGGTTAGCATCAGAGCATGCGTGTGGTGCAGTGTTACAGAATTGGTCATGTGTTTTCTGAAAGATAAAAGGATATAAGCTGCACTGGCAAGAATTTACCATCACGTCCTGTACACTGGCGCTTACAGTGGTTCTGTGACATAGTTGTGTTATTTTAGCCAGACATTCAGACCTCAAATGTGAAGAAAAAAAAACTGAAAAATGATTTGTCAACAAGGCTTTGGGTCTTCTTGGTGTTTTTTTTTTCCAAATGTTTTTTTACTTATGTGGTTATATGCTTCACAGCAGTTGCATGGAAGTTTGTTTTCTGAAAATATGGCTGTCATTTTTCAACCATTTCAATACACAGAGCATCTTAGCCTATAAATCTTTCTGAATATGAGAGACAGATAATATTTTCCATCCACTACTGGAGATGGTACTCATTAACATGCATACACTACATCAAACTTACTGGCCAGACCACAAACCCCATCTGCTACCTTACCTTTTAGAATCTCACATAAGAAGAGAAATATATGGCCTGGTCCAGTGTACCATTAAAGTATATAGACCATTACCCATACTGCACATAGGGGCCATGCCACGGTTTTATTACAGGTTTACAACTTACTGGTGGAATAACAGCAGCTTGTTTCCTTATAGGTGGAAGATGGTCAGGAGGAGAGGATGTGTTCATGTCCCTATTAGAGCCATGTCGAGGAAGCTTAACAGAATACCAGGTGGCTAAAAGTAGCAGCCTAAAAGTCAAGTGGTACCTTCATTAGTGAAAATGATACGTGCAATATGTGGGGTTCTATGTTTGCAAATGTCCATCAGGACTGGCCACAAATCCAAAACATGTACATTAATATACAACACCTTAGCAAAAGTGTGACATTAGGCATCAGAAATCAAACCTCAGCCTCAAATGTTCCAGGCTGTATCCTACCAACAAGCTCAAACAATTACAACCTGAGCAAACAATTTAAAAACCCACAAACACATTGTCACCAACCTAATATCCACTACTAACTATTATATGTCGGTAGAACCTGTTGGCAGCATAATACTATGAAAATATATTGACATTATTGATAGATTTACAGCATCACATACTGCAACAAAACTTGTAGTAATAACCAATTCCTCAATTCTTCTGTAATCAGAGGAAGTTATTGTAAAAAAAAAAGACTAACTTTTCAGAATACTGTGACTACTGACAGTTATGTCAACTTCATATTTTCATTCTACTTTAAGCAAAAATGTAATTAACACAAACTAGTTACCACAATAAAGGAAACGCCAAACAGACACAATCTAAGTCAACTTATGAAAATGGAATCAGCATCAAGCCCTATGAATTGTAAGGTAATTTTACTGCTCATATAATAAATAATCACATGAATCTTTCAAATGGCAGCAGAGCTCAAATAACCTGGGGGATTTGGAAAACAATACCAGGTAAAAGCCTTTTCATATCCACACAATGCAGGACTTGCAGCTTAATCGCACGATTTAGGTTGATAATCTATATAGAACTAAATCAATACTGGGAGGTGGTGTGTGGGATCATTTCCCTGAGGGGGAGGTCTGCCATTGAACATGACACCATGGGACAAGCGTGCCAAATCCATGTTTGAACTTTAAGTGAGCGTGGGCCTCTCTCTTCTTAACATGACCACTCCATTCTAACAGAGGCGTCCAAAGCGTGGTCACTCACATGATCATATATGCAAGAGTCAGTGCCCATGTGGGAGATGGGGGGCTGGACCGAGCCTCTGTTTTATATCCACCCACTCACCCATACTTCTACCAGCTCCCTGAGAAAAGCACATTTTGCCTACGCTCCCATACTTCCAGGTGTTTTGGTCATTAAGGCCTCGGGCTATTAGAAGCGCTGTGGTGCTTGCTTAACGGCTATAAGGCCAACCGTCGTGCTCGGATCACACCTCCACAGCTGTAAAGAGCGGCGGGGAGGGGTGGCAGCCGGGGAGGCATGCGCAAGGGGGGACGGGGCAAAAACGCCCGCTTTGTTCTCTGGGGGCTCCGGTTACCCCCAGCTCTCCCCCACAACCCGTGTGACATTCAATACAGCAACTGTAAATTTTACATTAAGCGTGCGAAATCACAGATGCACATGTCACAGCAGTGTCATAAAGTGAATTTACTTAGCTTGACTTCAGCACGCACCTTAACTCTTTAAGTCTCTGTAGGGGGCGGTTAAAGGGTGGGGATGCTAGACAAAATTACAGCAATTAATTTTTAAAATGGCCCCCAAAAAGTGCACTACATGTTGATATGTTCAGGGTGCACACCTGGTCCTATTCAGTTTATTAACAATAGCCTGCCAGCCTGCTATTTACTTTGGTATTGCATATTAAAGAATAATTGATATTCAGGCTTAGCTTACAGCTTGTTAAACGTTTAATGGTCTGTGAATGTGAATAATAACTATGGGTGAAAACTAAGAGAGTGAGAATGACCTTTACAGTGCACACAAATAGCACAGCAATATGATTACACACATACAAACAAATGTAAAGTACAAGTCGACAACATAACGCGAGGCAAACTGTAGATGTTCTGTGCTGTGACGAAAGCAAGGTTCACACCCAGAAGGTTACAGCACTTTATTTCAGTATAACAGCATTTAAAGCATTCACAGACTACAGAACTGCAAATCTGTCTGCTTACTGGTGACAGAGCCCGAGTCCACCTGTTCACTCTCAGATCATCCCTCCACTAAAAATACAAAGAGCGGAATTCATACAAGTCCCAGTCGTAAACAGCAGTCAAGCGAGACGCATACATAATGCGCTTCTATATCTCTGTTAAGCAGCCATGACTGTTCAAGTGCCTGAGTTATGCTTTGGTTCTGTCTGGAATACTTTGGTTATGTTAGAAAGCAAGGTGGCAATGCAGTCACCACTTACAGAATTTGGTCCTTTACCGCTTCTTTGCCTACTTTTTAATATTTTTATTAATTCAAAATTACATCAGAAGCAACTAACATATTAAGGACTACATTGCGTGTGACTCTGCACGGACCCCTCAGAAACGAAACAAAACTCTAAGGGTCAAGCCTATGAAATTTCCACACTTCCTATGCATAAAATTCTGAATATGACTAATTCAAGCATTCCCTTAACCCCCACAGTTCGTTTGGTAATGGCTAAATAAATTCTGCAGAGCACCCTGTGTCGAGTACCCTGTAAGAGTATTCCCCTGCTCAAAGGGTGAGGGGGAGCCAACATTAAGACTGGTGGCTTGTAAAGTGAGATGGGAAGTTTAATTGATCTAAAAGAATTTAATGTGGCGTAGTGAATCGCGGCAGACAGCATGGATTTATACCGCAGCCCTGGAGAACCGAACATAATATTGCCGGAGTTTTATAGCAGAGGGGGGATTTTTTTAATTGTGGCCACAAAAATGATTTACTTTGTGTTGAGTAAAACCACAGTTCATTGACAGCCATGAATGCCTGTTTTAATTCCCACTCTTGCATAAAAAGTTGTAGAAAGCGTAAGACAATGTGCTTTACTTCAGACCTAAGTGGGTTTTTTAGATTCAGTTTTACAGTATTAATTAAAGCCATCCCACTTGTAGAAGACTATTGTTTGGCACTGACCCATTTCACACATCACAAAGCAATATTCACGCCTGAGCTGTATCATTTTAAACTAAGCTCTTGTTCTCTCAAGTGTTAAGTCCATCCTGTATGGACTTCTATGAAAACACAGAGAACTCTGCAATGTGTTAGAGATTTTGAATGTAAAACCAAGATTACCACACAACCACAAGGAAAGGGATTCAGCACCAATCCCCACAGGATATGCAGCGGCCAAGTCAAACAAAACTGCACATATTTACCAATATGTTCTGGATATTGTGGCCACACAGATATAGAGATGCGCACAACAAACAACAAATGTTGAATTATGTTTCTTTCTCTTCTTACTTCAAATGTGCGCATGTGTATGTCTGGTCAGTGTTTCCTTTATTTAGGTGTTTCACTGTGCAGAATGATGTATGTTCAGAGTCTGACACTAAAAGACTGGTTTCAAATTCTTCTGCTAGAAGTGGTACGTTTATCTGGGCTCATGTAAAATGTGAGTTAAGGCTATGTACATTCAAGCAAGATAAGTTTAAACAAGACAAGTTTCATATCAATATATGAAACTTAAGCATATAAAATGTAAACATTTTGGTAAATGGTCTGCACTTATATAGCACTTTTTTCTACCTTAGTGGTATCCAAAGCACTTTACAATGTGTTTCGCATTCACCCATTCACACACATTCACACACCAATGGTGACAGAGCTGTAATGCAAGGCGCTACTTTTGATATACAGAATGACTCCCAACTCACATTCTTTTTAATGGAAAAACTATATCGGACACAAAACATTGAGGAGAATCTTACATTACATGCTCTAAGATGTTTGTTTCTTTTAAAAGAAAAAAACATATATCCCAAACGCATTGTTTTGTCTCTTGTATAAGTGAAAACTAACAAGTGCACTGGCACCAAATTTATCAGTTTTTGCAGCATGGATTTGTACTGGACATCACTAATGCTGAAAAATGAAATATTGTTACGTACTATACACATCATCCTAACAAGCTTGTTGTCCTATATTTAATAATTCAAATAACTTGTGGCAACCTATTTGTATTTGAAAGCTACCATTTGAAGGGTGAGCATTTGTTTTGGTTGCAGTTCTCATTAAACTGACTGAGATGATCATCAGGCTAAACAGCCAAAGTCATTTAAATACTAGTTTGTACTGGCTGAACTTGATTTAAACCGAAAATTTGACTGAGAAGTAGCAGAAGTGTTAAATTTTGTAACTAAGCATAATTTGAAGCTCCACTAATACTCTTGTTGACTTAGCTCAGCCATCCTATCTGGGAAAAACCAGATAGACCGCAGCTCAGCAAAATATATTTACTTTTCAGTAGGGAGCACAGGATGAGGAAGATTGAGTCAGGGAAAATGGATGATGTATCATAAAACTGTGATTCTTCTCTAAGGAAAAAATGTTCCACTGTGACTTCCCGCTGGAATGATTTTCAGACAGACACAAGCTCAAGGGAGGAAACCAAGGACTTGTTAAACCTACCAGACCTGGCTCAGACCACACCTAGACCTGGACATCCATCAGACTGACTGGACAGAATTTACAGTGTGACCTGATCGGTCATCATTTATTACTTTTACTGGTCCTAAGTGGAGGCAATCACCGGCTGGTGTTTGTGTAAGAGGAGACCTCCACCTGTGAGGGTCTCCCATTAACATAAACCTAACTTGGAGGGAGATATGTCAATCTGTCGGTGCTCGTTTGGGCCTGGAGTTTGGCCTCAGAGAATTTTGCGGGGGAGTTTTTCTCCCTAAATGAGCTGCCGTGTGTCTTTATTCAAAAAAGATGAGCACCAAGTTGATGTGTAAAACGGGCCTTACACCATTACTGAGAAAGGTGTTTTTTTCCAACTGGTCATGTGGAACACGATCAAAGACAAAGATGTGCAGTTGAATTTCCATAACTTAGCATTTAAACAACAGGAAGAGAGAATAATAGGGCAGAACAGAAATCAACCATGCATGCAAGACACTAACTCTTAACCAGATCTTGCTACAGTCTTATCTTTCCAATCAGTGAAAGATCTAAGGAGGGGAGTTAAAGTGAAAAACCACTGACTGGATGATGGCATAACTACTGGAGCCAGTAAACACAGCATGGCCTGAAGCTACTGTCACCCCGGGGGGTACAGGTAGTTTGTGGCTTTGAAGCGCCGCCGATACAGGCTTCTGTTCAAGCCCATGACACGTCCTTTGAACGCTCCATTGAACTTGACCAGTCACTGCAAATAAATGTTCAACCAAAATGAGGGACAAAGAGGGGCAGATAAAGAGACGTAGAGGGAAGCAACAGTAAAATAACAATAGATTGGCAAGACACTATGAACAAGTTCACAGAAGGTTAGAACGCTCTGATACTTCCTCTAAGTTTTTGTTAAAAAACAGTTCATGTTTGGGTTAAGCTGCTGATCTGAATGATCTGAATAGAGGAAGGAAGAAGAGAGAAACCAGGAGAGGGAGAAACAGTGCCAGGGCATCTGATGAAAACATGTTTGGCTCTGCACTACATCCCTGTTTTGGATGCTCATCAATTAGCCGAATTTGATAAAATGCCACCGGGGAAGTGCTGCACTGTGTGTACCCCGGCATTCTCGAAGTCACAACATGAAGCAAATTTGCATAATGGGACTCGAGGGGATGTGTGAGGGGCTAGCGAGTGTTAATAACTGGGTGAGAGAAAGAAAGTAATAGAAAAAAAATCATTAGAAAGAGTCCACATGAGGCTCACCTTCACTTCACTGTCTAATCACTACCACATGCTGACGAGATAGACACTGGAAATCCCTTCCAAAAAATACACATGCTTTCTTATTCACTCCTTTGACCAGGTTCTGAATTCCAGAAAACATTTTTATATGATTAAGTTACTCAGTGTCTGTGCAGGAAATCTGAGTTGTAGGTGTAATTTCAAAAGCTAATATGAACCACTTATTTACCATCACCATTTTGTGTCATCACCTAAAGCTGGTGAGTCATGCAAAGGACATTTTGGCTTCTATGAAATATGGTGCATTGCATATCAAAGAAAGTGGTCGACAGTAAATGTAGTAAACAGTAAATTCAGAATTGGTAATCTTAAATTAGTACTGCTAATTATTGTATGGGAAGTGAATTCTATCAGCTGTGTGGTGACCCGGGCAGGTTAAAACCACTAACAGGCAGGAAGATATCTCATCCTGGCTTAGGCATAAAAAAGCCTCACCAAAAGCAACCCTAATGTCCCGGTGAAGGTGTGGGAACCCAAGCCACAAGCTGGCATTACATAGCTGACAAATAAATAGCATGCCCTGCCTCAACTCTCGTCTAATTACAGGTATGGTTTACCAGCTACGGCTTATTAGTGTTTCCTTAGCAAACTATAAAAACTAATGACACCATTTTGTAGTTGCCTCGGTTTTCTTGCACCTCCCTTTCTTTCCATGTTCTTGGACAGCGCGGATTATTTTTAGCCCTGAGTGGTGAGAGTTAAACACTCACAGCCAAAGCTAACGTCTGTTTTCTCCCTCGGTCAGCATTTAACATCCTGCAGTTTTGCTCTGAGTTTTAAGACACTGTGACTGCAGCTGCGTTGACTGAAGCCTAGATGGAGCTTACTGGTAATAAAATAATAGCTGAGTGTCTGCTGTGCCAGTGTCTCTCACACATTAGAAAAATAATCAGCAGTGTGTTTTGGTAGTGAAATGATGATGAAACACATGATAAATTACACTCAAACTAATTCACCACAGTAACCAGCGCAAATTCACACAACTGTCTTCTGTGGTGGATACTTCTAATAGACTTGCTCCCCCTAGTGTCACTGGCTTTAACTTCAGGCAGAGCCGTTCTAAATCTGCAGTGCTGTTTCTGCACTGCTTGCATTTCTGTCACAGGTCTGATTCTTTCAAACATGCATGTTTGCCAAATGTCATTACTATAAAGATTTTAGCCTAAAATCCCTGCATTTTTGACATCTGAAAGGCCATCCTAATTAAATTTGGACAGTAAGCCATGGCTGTTCTGTGTCAAATGCATTTAAATACTGTGATACTTTGGTCAAACATGAAGCCAAGGACACCAAGTGAGTGATCAGAGACCACAAGCTTGCACTCAGTTTCATTGCCACAGGTCATACTTAAGATGTGTATGAGTATCAGGGTGTCCACACACTAAAATAGGCTTGAATGACTTTAGTGCTGTCCTCAGGGCAGCCAGAATGCTTGACCTTCCTGAACACACTTCACAGACAGTGCTGCTGAATACTTTGTGGGCATGTTTGTTAATGCTCGGGTGGGAACGGCCACGACAGAATGGAAGAAAATAAGCCTGATGCTCATAGATGGATTGCAATAAACTTAAAATCTAAATTATTTTAAGGAATTTCTTTCTTTCAAATGGTTATCATGTACATGTGTCTCTGCCTTGAAATGTATAAAACATATGAATTTCTCATGCAACATTCACAGATGAGCAACTCTACCTGTGTAAGCACTGAAAAGCAGTTTTCAGAAATACATTATCACCAAAAATACAAGCAAGCAAAACTGTCACAACCCCTTAGTCTAGAAAACCACTTGCCTGTAGCCTTGCATCCATTATCAAACATTCTCCACCATCCATTAAAACATCTCGTTTACTTGTTTGTTTACTTGCCCACGGCTTGTCACCACCTAGTATACATTCCACCCATTCAGCGGTGTTTCAGTATTCACAATGATGTAAAACATGCACATCTAATATATTATTTAGTCATATTCCCCTGTAATAAAGTACATTTTTGATTCTCTCTGGTGTGATCCTGACATTGTATTTCCATTATTTTCTCTTTAAACATTAACCACGGCTTTGTTGGGGATGCATTTCATCTTCTTCGTCTGCTGCTTAAAGATTCAAATGGCCTGCTGGTCAGGATAGGCAGCCCGTGATGTTTAAACAGAGCTGACAGAGGAAGCAGAAGAAGGAATGTTTTGCCTAAAATCTGCTGAAAATTCACTTTTTCCAGGTCTCTCTCTCCCTCCCATTACATTACAGTGCTATGACTGCAGTTTAAGGCTCGCTAGGTGCTGAGTGGGGACTTCTTCCCCACTCAGGCTGATAATAACCTCACATAACACACATAAACACACAAACGCAGCATGTACATGTATACATGTTTACAGATCAAATACAGATATTGTAAAATGTGCAAATGCCTTCAAATAATCTTTAGAAAAAATCTTATTCATGTGCTTATATATATAAGTGAATAAGAGGGAGACGTGATGAAAACACCACAATTCTAAACAGTCATTTTGTCTCTGCTGGGCTGTAGCTGACTACTAAAATACACTACAGAACATCAAACCCACTGCTCTTTCTTAAGTGTGGTGTCTTTCCCAGAAGTTCACTGGATATTACACACTTCCGAAAAGCTACTGTTAGTTGATTAATATACTTGCCATGAGTCTGACCACTTAATTACACATGCTTGAGTTCATTAAAAGAATAATACAATTTCTATGGGTGTGATTACTTTCAGGACTTCTAGAAAGTGTTCCTTAAAGAGAGGACAATGATGAAATCTCTGAAACTGGGGCACTCCATAACAATGATCCATTCCCTCTGCATGGCAGACATACACATTAGTCAGTCGGTTCTTTAAACTTTCAAAACTGCATTATTATTTTATTTTACTGTTTAATCCCTGTATGAATACTTTAGTCATTAAATTATTAAAAATCCCTTAATCTTAGTTTGCCAAAGTATTTGATCGAATTTTACAAGGTGTTCTTTTTTACTGCTTCACTTAATCCAAAAAGACAACATGGTATATTTTAACATTTTATATCAAAATGGCAAATATTAGATTGCATATCAGCCAAATTAAAAACACGTGATCATAAATGAATATTCATACAGTATCTAATTTACAACTTTTAGAAAATATTGTTGACCACATGATGAAAAGAGTAATTTCAGGATGTTTTTAGTCAGTTTTTACCAATTTCAGAGTCTGACCTGCCAAAAATATCCCCTGCATTATAAAACAATAATATTTCCTGAATCACTTGACTGAGGTTGGCTTTAAAAGTGTCAAGACCACCCTGCAGGTAGAAGAAAAGGGCCTTGTTATGCCAAAAGTTCCCATTCTGTTTCGTGATTAGAGAAACCATGGGCCCCCACCAGAAGCGCTGGATGTCCCCTCTTGCTGCTAGTTGGCTGATTGGCAAGCTGCTCAGAGCTGCTTTCTCACATGGTGCCCTCACAGACTCTGAATCAGACTCTGATTAGATCAAATTGCAGAGAGGAAACCTGTGTACCCCTGTGTGCTCACCTTTATATCGGCTCAGTGCCAGCAGCTAAATTGGACATTCGGAGGCAGAGAAGCACTGTCTTTGATTATACATCAACATCTACTGGATTTTGAAATCTTTTGGGTTTTGGATCCGCCTGTCTTGAACCGAGGAGCTGAGACTCCGGGTGCTTGCCACAAATTCAATCTGAGTTGGCAGCTGACAACAATATAGAAGGAGACAATGTAGACACACCAGCTACAAACTCGAAATATTGCACAATTACTTCTTAGTCTTCCTCTAGGCCTTGACCTTTGCTCAATGACAATGCAGTGGCTGTATATTCCCCATTATGACATTCATGCATCACCAAAGGGACAGACAAGCTCATTTTACAAGCACTGAGGGGATGGGCGGCCACCTGACTGTCTGGTTAACATTACAAATAAGTGACATGGGGTCTCTGTCTCATCATTTATCTGTCAGGTACACTCTCAGGATGGAGGCACTGGTTAATGGCTATTAGAGAGAATGAAAAGACAGATGATGAGGGGGGAAGGGACAGAGGTGTATAAGTGAATTTGTTCTCCATAATTGTTTTACTATAAGTGCTGCTCATTATCAGCAAAGGAGACAGGAGGGTAATGAATGGCACAAATAGACACCACAGCTGACAGCTATGTCAGGATGTCTCCTTGGGACAGACAAAGAGAGCAGAGGAGTGTGTGTGGGCATGCATACGAATATGTGTGCATGTTTCTAGCATAGGAAGGACTTTTTGCACACTTTATTGTGTTACAGATTAAATTTCTAAATGTATGACATTTTGCCCATCAGCATGATAATGTGTTTTTTGGAGCTTTATTAAAAGAAACAAACCCTGAAATCCCTCATTCACAAAATTACCCAGCCTCTGCTCTGGCACTTCAAATTGCACATGGAGTCAGCCCATTGCACAACAGTTACTGAGCAGCTGTATTGTAAAATTAAGAACTCCTGGTCATCTGTTTGTCTCATCAGGGGCCCTAGTGTAGGCAAATGAGCATGCCTTGTCCTTGCATTGCATGCACAGTATACTGCATCTGGGCAAAGCTATACATGTGCATCAGAATGTGTGTGCAAGGCCAGAGAAAGTGAGCCAACTGAAATTGAGGAAAAAAAGAGACAGGAGTGGAGGAAATGGATGATGTTCATTAGCTTTTGATGGATCTAATGACCTGGTGGATTTATGTAAAGCGGAACTGGATAATGGAAAAGAGGCAAGACGAAGGAGAAAATCATTTAGAAGAAGAGAGGAGGAGGGGGAGTATATCAATGGCATGATGAGGGGGTAACAACAACAAGCTGAGAGGCATCATGAGCATAGATATAGATCAATAACTCCTCCATTATGTTATGAAGAGAACGGGGGGATGAGAAGAGGAGGGGCTGGCAATGGAGGGATAATTTGCTTGATAAGTACACAGGGGAGAATAATGTGTATGTGCACAGGAGGGAGGTGGGTACTGACAGGGTCACATAAACAAGTGGCAGCATCTCTCCCCAGAGGACCAGCAGTGATGATGAGGAGAGGAGGCGCCGCTGGAGTCGAGAAGGGTGAATGGCGGGACGCGCTTCAGCAGCATCCCTCTCTTGGTAGGTAAAAATAAAAGTCAACAGGAAAGGGCTGGCGCACGGGTGCTGCCGTGATAGCTACCATCCGTTATGGGTAAATTGAACTGTCAACCCCTCGGTGTCATTTCCATGGCTGGATGAGAGGGAGAGGCATAGGCAGAGAGAATTATGGGGGTATTCACTAGGTGATCACAGTGTGCAGCGGGAATGTTCCGGCAAATTAACTCCCGACGGAGAGGGGGAACAACATTAGGGCTGTCAGAGAGATAGAGGGATGGCAGGATAAACAGGCAGAGAAGAGGAAAAAAATGTGTGCAAGTGGGTTTTGAAAAGATGTTTGCTATGTTTTCCTTTTGTTCAGTTACGGTGTTAAAACACATTCTGTCAGTGGATGACTTTGGTTCATATTAGCACCCTGCATGCAGCTAAAACATGGCTGTCGCTTATATTCTGGTAGTGTGAATGCCAAAGCCTGTCATGCGGTGTTTACAAAAAGCAGTGTAACTCTAAAGTTGATTGCCTTTGATTTGAGATTTACACTATTTACAAATGCTAAAAATAAAGTAATCAGTTCAAGTCTGTGTAAAGGAAATTCAGGAGGGAAGAACACTGTTTCCAAAAACTGTACATGACTGAAAAAAAAAATGCTGAAAATGTGAATTGTGAGGTACTAAACAGTGGAGGTAAAATGTTAAATTGTTTCTCATCAGTTTTGCGTTCAGGATTTTTTGGGGGTGGCAAAAAATCATGGTTTGATGACACACTGGAGCCATACTATGCATGACCGCTCACACTGTAAGTTTTTATAAAAACTAGCACATTAGCATCAATGGTCCTCCCGCTTGATCATGCATTACTACACCTACTAAAGCCTGCAGTTTGCTAGCTAGCCACCTGTACGCAAGAATTTTCATAATAGTTCGGCCTCTTTGTTTGATTTTGATTTTGTGGAGACCCACACTGATACTGAGCTGAGAATCACAACCAATACCCACCTCAGCAGTGACCATTTTACACCGGGTAGTTTTACAAACTTTAGTTAAAGACAACTGGGATTTACAAATAATTCTCAACTGGGAAATGCGACCAAACTGAATCTCTCCTTCCTCTGCCCTTATTTGCTATCCTGTTAACATCTGGTGTCATCATCAGCAGTAAATGTGCACCAATGAGTGCAAGTTGCCTCGTGTGCTTAGTTTACTATAGTGGGTAACATAGTCTGCAGCCACAATGAGTAAATTATTCCATACAGTGGTTTGGTTCTGTTAAACTCAGGCATGTTTTCACGGTTAGTATGGTTGTAAGTTGTTGTTAGTACTGGTGTAAGCTAACACACCTAACACATTTTGTACCACAGAAGACTGCTTATTTCTTCACAATTTTGAAACCTAATTTTATATACATGCCAATGGTTTTTAATAATTAAAATTTGGATCTGTGTTTAACAGTTTTCTGTTATATGACACACTCAGAACAAGTGCTTTTTTTAACTAATTGGCAAGGACTTTAAAGTTGGCCATATGCCATCATTTCTGACAGTTTGACTGCACAGTATGTGGGCATACTTCTGCCTTCTTGTGTATTCACGGTTAATCTTTATGTAGAAGCAGAAGGCTGACTTCGTGCACTCAGTAGCACACACAGCTCCTCTGACTCTTTGCCTCAACCTCCACTCTGTCTCTATCCTCTTGCTTAAATATTTATAAGGATTCCTATTATTGTATTAACTATTTATTGATTTATAATTTAAAAGATTTATACTGGGCCCCTAGAACTGCAGGGGAGAGTGACTTTCACCTATAGACATTCATGGCTATTTATTGTCTTTTAATGTTAAACCTGTGCCTGTTTGCCTCTTGGCATTCAGACGCAAAGGGAAAAAAAATACACACTCAGATATAGAGAAAAAAAACAAATACACTCAAAGACGGACCCACAGAGAGAGAGAGAGAGAGAGAGAGAGAGAGAGAGAGAGAGAGAGAGAGAGAGAGAGAGAGAGAGAAAGAAAGAAAGAAAGAAAGAAAGAAAGAAAGAAAGAAAGAAAGAAAGAAAGAAAGAAAGAAAGAAAGAAAGAAAGAAAGAAAGAAAGAAAGAAAGAATACAGAAAAATTTGAAAGTAGGAAGGACAATCTGGCTCAATATTGCTCCTGGTTAGGTGTTGGTGAGCTATGCTCCATCTCCCTCTGGAACAGGTCACGCACTGGCAGTTCACAAAGAGCCTCCACAATGAAAATGTATTGCCTTGCTCCATCTCTTATTGATTTACATCTTAGGACTCTCTGGATGTGAAGCGCTTTTCTATAAGGCTTCAGCTCTGCACTGCTGTCAGTGGGCCAAAATATGGACTAAGAGCAGCGAGTACAATGCACGCGTCTTGTGACCAATCCACTGACATTTGGCAAATTTCATTTAGTGTTCAGAGAAGAAGCATGAGGATAGAAAGTGGATTTTAAATGTCAGTTGTTACACCAAATATCACAAACTCAAATGATAAAGATTCTATTCCCAACAGCAGCTGTAACAATAACAGATTATCACTGTAGCTACAACATCATTTGATATGAGGACACTAAGCTTCACCCCAAATTGCTTTTAGAGCTCCAGTTTGTTAGTATTGAAAACATTTTATTTACATCAGCAGTTTTTTGCCAAGTTTTGAGTTTGTTTGGTGGCAGCACAGAGTAGTATAGTTAACCGAACAAAGCAAGTGAGTGATTTGTTCACTCGTCCAGGAGCAGATCGAGAGTCTCTCAATGCAGACGAGGGGCAGATTCATCATAATTCAGGAGCTCAATCAAAAGACAAGGGCTGGGGGCAAGGAATAAAAGAAGAAACCTGTTGTGGTCAGCAGGAGGAAGGATGCTTGGGTATGGAGTGGCGGGTGAGGATAAGAGGGACAGCGCAGAATGAAAGGAAGGTGTTGGGAGTGAAAAGCAGATCGTGCTTTCATGCAGTGCCCCATGAGTGACAAGGAAACCATTAACGGAGTAGCACTAGCCAAAGGGATTAAGTCCACACATGCATGGCTATTATTCAAGCTAATTAAAGGGTCTTTTTTCTGGGAGGCCAGGTTTACCTCTACAACAAAGCCAGCAGAGAAAGAAGCAGGAAACGGCTCAGGCGATTTTGCTTAGCAGGCAAATCTTTAGCATACGTTGATCACAGGGGGACAATGATGGACAATTTGGAGAGCCTTGTCTGTACTGTGGCTGAAATCTAATAAATGACATGCAGTTCTAAAGGCTTGCTCTCAAAAGCACTGATCTTTCACAATCCTTCATTCAATCCATTCTCATACAATACATTCAGAGTAGAGTGATCTACTGTAGTATCTCTCCTACAATGCTGGTGGGTTAAACTTGAAAAAAATATGTGGCAGATTTCAGGCAACATGACATAGTGATAATCAAGCAACTGCTACTGCTGAATATATCTTATATTACACATACTGGGGAAAAAAACAGGAACAGGTTGATGAAACTACATTATATGGTCAACAGTAGGAGGTATGTAATGAAAAACAGACCATGTACTGGAACCATCTGGCTACTGGGGTGCTTCATATGGTGGATCGCACTTGTTAATCAGTATAAATATTCAAGTTGCACCCTTCTGATCAGAATGAAGCACCATGTAATCCTTTACATTGCAATATGTTCTAATAGTATCAAAATAGAACTCCAGAATGTTAGCGTAAAAATCTCAACAATGCTAACGACTATTTGATTGGTTTCACCAGTATGTCGCCTTAACACAAGTCTTGTTCAGACTTCGCACTTATATCTATTTTTTTTAGATATCCAGATTGTATCCAAAGTGATTTGAATAAATCTGGAGAGCAAAAAATTTAATAAAATGTGATTTTTACGAATCCAATCCACATATGGAGGTGGCTTGAAATGCCATTCCAATCAGTTTCTACAGATGCATCTCTGTTCAGACACTCTGGTCATTCAAATTGGATTTCAAAGTGTCTTTTGCATCACTAGTAATGTGACACTAGACAAAAATTGTATCAAATCCAAAGTGAAGAACGTGTTGAGTAGAATCCATGCCTCTGCAGACAGACCTACTTACTACTAGGAGAGCATGATGGAGGATAAGATGAAAAACAACAGTCCCTGGACAAGATGGCGAAATAAATTATGTGCTAGCACTTCAGAGAAGGCTTCTGTAAAAGCAAAGGTGCAAAGAAAGCTCCATCACCATCACAGCTACATAGTTAATGATGCCTATGCGGTTACCACAGCAACCTATGCTCATACCAAGGTTGGTGATGTGTGGACACACAAATTCAATCTGATCACTTGCAAAGCACAGTGCTTACAGTCTGCTCTAAAGATCCTATTAGAGAAACAAATCTGACTTGCTTGCAGCCTTGACAAAGTCATAGTTTGTACACCTGAGAACACTGACATGCTGATTTTTCAGTTATGAAATGTCTTGATCAGTACTTATCTTGGTCACAACAAATTTAAGGAACTTTAATCAAGAATGTGTTATGGTGAAACAAAGATGTTTTAAGAAAATACTTAAATATATGTGCATCAGCTTCACAAATCCAACACGGGTCAGGATTTAGTTCTTACTAGGTTACGGTGAATTTGGACATAACAGGGACTAGAATATTTAGCTGTCAAATTGGCCTTTCTGGCCTAACATCATAGGCCGTAAGCCCTGAATTAACAAACCTCTCACTCAACAACTAATTCAAGAAATATTACTAAGAATGTAGTAATGTCAAACAAAGATACTGCTTTAAAAAACCCACACACACAAATATATGTACATCAACTTCTGAAATAAAGCACTGGTCAGGCTGTAGTTCTTACTGCATGACAGTACTTACAGGCTAAATTTAATCTTGACATAACAGGGACTAGCACGTTTAGTTTTCAAGGCGATCTTTCTGGCCTAACACCATAAGCCATGAGCCCTGAATTAGCAAGTCATTCACTCAAACACTGCCAGACTCAGCCGGGCACTCTGGTCAAAGGAGGCTGCCTTTGAGACAGCCTGCTAGTCACCAACAGTGGTGGTACAACAGTGGGATCAGCAGAGGCTTCGTCCCTAGCGGCTGCAAATAGCTGCCAAGTGTCTTTGCTGGGGAGATTTCACCCTAACAGCTCCTTGGAGACTGCCGAGGGCCTGCTGGCCTCTCAACGAACAAGCAGGAGCTTTACCAATGCAGACAGCCCCGGGGACAGAGGGAGGGATGTGGGAGAAAAGGGAGGGAGCGAGGGGACATCACTTTACTGGTTTTACACCCACGCACATGCCACAGCGGATCAGTCAGTCGGGATTGCACCTGACACGTGACATGCAGCCAACAAAGCTAGACAAGCATGGAGGGATGAGAGAGAGAGCACGAGTGAGAGCTGGAGAAGGAGAAAGGCCAAGAGAGAGGGAGTGGATGTTAGAGCGCAGTGAATGACAGACAACAGGCTGATAGGAGGAGGCGGGTGTAATGGGGTGTGAAGTGGAAGACCTCGGGAGACAGTGAGAGAGACCATCTGCCTGTCAGCACTGAACAGCCTCTCGTCTTTCTCTCTCTTTATCTCCGACTGTCAGTCATTCAGGCGTGCACAGACACACACACACACATTGATTTGCAAACACACAATTACGGTCAAGAGAGATAATTTAAAGACAGAATTCCCATTCATCTCCTTAACTAGCTGACACTTGTTGCAAACAGGCTGCCAGTCACTGAATTGCAACACCTGAACAGTAGTTAAAGCACATAATGGAAGATTAATGATATTCACAGTCATTAGTGAGGAATTTAAGAAAGAAAATCAAGCCAGAATTTAAACTAAGTAGTTCTGAGAAATTATCACTGATGTTATTCATGAAAGGATTGATCAGTATACCTAGGATATCTCCCAGCATTACCTTATGTGATTAGCTGGTCGGGTATTCCTCATCTGCTGATGGCATGAGACCTAATTAAAGTGGCAAGAGACAAGTTTTTTGCTCTAACTTATCATGAATGTTGATTGCACAATTTAATGGCTATCAGTGTTCACTATAAACCTCACTTTCACTATGCAATTCTGTCTACCACCAGGTAAAAAAAATCTTGGGAAATTGAAGGCTTGATGTGGGGCACTAAGAGAGCCGGAATAACTGTGGAAACTCAGCCTGGCAAAAGAAAAATAGCTTCACTGACAGAGGAGGCAAAGAAGATATAGAGTGACAGATACCGAGGTAAAAGCAAGAGTGACTCTCAACTGAGCATTCATTCAGTGGAGAGAGCTTCTGGATTTAAGAGGGCTCACAACTGACATTTATTTGGCATTATCAGAGCCAGCCAAATATTTTGTAGCCAGCACCTGGAGATCCTGACTGGTATTGCACTTTAATATACTTCCACAGTGGCTTCATTTTTGAGCAATTTTTGTGCTTGCTCCTTGGGAATAAAGGAGACACATACCTTTCCAACTTCATTAGTTACCTGTCATTTATGTAACAGCATTTCTTACAATAATGAATTTTGTTTCATCAATTTTAATAAGCCACAAGTAACTAAAAATTTGGACAAAATACAGGCTACTCCGGTAGTCTACTAGATAAATTTCCAACTACATGGTTTACCTAATGTCAGAGAAACTCTAAAGAGATCACTGTGTCACAGGGCAGCAGTCCTACCATTTGTTCGCTTATATATATAATTTCTCTGCAATTATATCGTTTCAGAAATGTTGAAATATTGCCAGAGACGTAATTATATTGGCATACAAATGTTTACAGCCTAAAAATTTAATCACAATTTTACTTAACAGTTAGAAATAGATAGAAAGTCCTGGTCTCACATGTTCACATCTACGTCTGCTGTGGTGTGATAAACTGTTCTTGCTCTACGCCGTCTAGCACAGATGCAGAGAGAGTCTTAATCCTGAAGTGGGCAGGGATAGGAAAAGTTCAGCTGTATTTAAAGCTACAGAAACTGACAGACACAACAATATTTTGAGACACATTTTGGGGACATGTGAGCCTTTCATTAATTTGCTGAGAAGTGGACTTTTACGTCTAAGAATAATGGTCCTCCTGTTTGCCTGGATGAAAGTCCTAAACTTAACCACATAGTTTCAGTGTCTAAAACTAACCAAATCAGTGAAAAATTAAAGTAACCAATGAGTAAAAATGAAACTTAAATCTAAGATTAATAGTACCACATGGGACGTTAACCATGGTTTCCTGGATGAAGGTGCTATTGCTGACTTATACCTCCATATTGCCTTCCAACATTCTTAAACCGACTTTGTGGCTCCTTCAAACTGGAATCCTTACCACAGTCTTACCTTTTGGGGTGAAAATAAATTTCTTACAAAAACTAAATGAAAATGCAGTTTAGTTGTACAAGAAGCAATTTTTTGGGACACTGGAGTCCCAAAAATTTAGTTGTAGTTCTACATTGAGTCCTATAATTCACTGAACTCTGCTTGACAGCTTGTTTCATTTGTGTATATAAAAATATTATCTTATCTACATCTTTATGTAGTTCTTGGTTCACATCATGGTCTACATGGTATGTTGTAATGGGAAGGCAGATTTAAGAGAATTTTTAAAAATTCAATTTTTTGTTATACATTAAGATAAAAAAAAAGGTGCCTTAAGTAAATGTCACACTGTTTAGTAATGTGAAAAGAGAAATTTATGTCAAGTAAAAATGAGAAACAGCCATTTCTTTATACTAAACATCATGTGATGAAAACTAGTTTTTGAGAAAACATATTCCATGTGCCAAATTCTACTGTAATTCTATTGCTATGTTCTTATCATGTTGCATTGTGGTATAATTAAAATATAGTATAATATAAGAGGTAAACCAACAAGCAAAGCTACAAATGTCTATTGCTAAGCCAGACACAGAGCTAAAGGGAGAAATTTAATAGTTTCCTCATCTGCTCCTGTTCAACCATCCATCCATCCATCCGTGGCTTCGTCTGAGGGATCTGTTTTTGTTGCCTAATTACCTCTCTCTACCTTCTGTTTGGTCTCTTCATCCGTCTATCTGCTGACTCTGGCGCTCTCTCTGGCCATGATAAAAAACAGTAACACAGGAGGGGAACCAAACTGCTTCTTAATTTTCCCTGACAGCCTCCTTTAAACACACAGGCCCAAATCCACACTCTAATTGAAAGCACATTCCTATTCCAAACAAATTAAGCACAATTAAGGCCCCTGAGTTATGAGTATCTATCACTGTGCGATGTTTTTGTAAAAATCACTGCGCTCTAGATCAAAGTCTCTCGACCCCTCAGCTTAATTGCCTCATTAAGAGCTCCCTTCTTTGTGCTACGGGCTTCATAAATACAGGGCCTGCTCGTTTCATTTGGGAATTACACTAAAAGACGCCCCTTAAACTAATCGCTTCCACGTTTTCAATAAAAGTTCATCTGTTTTTAGGTAGAGAACAAAATGAGATTTTCTTCCATTTATAGAGCATAATTTGCGAGGCCCTTTTAGCTCATAGTGTGATATATCATTTCATTGTGTCTGTGACAAGGCACAAACCTGCAGCCATGTTTAGCTACTTTACAACGCATGTTAAAAAGGGCTACCATAACATTTCAAAA
Organism: Dascyllus trimaculatus; assembly: GCA_024666655.1. Taxonomy (NCBI): domain Eukaryota; kingdom Metazoa; phylum Chordata; class Actinopteri; family Pomacentridae; genus Dascyllus; species Dascyllus trimaculatus. Next base: position 24,324,523 of record CM045452.1, read on the forward strand.
GTATGGCTAAACTAAATAAAATGCAAGGGCTCATAACCCGGGACACATTAGCTTAGGGTCTTAGGTGTGGCATTTGACACATCATAACAGGTGACAGGAAGAAGGTGTCACCACCAGGAACCAGCAAATCACATGACAGGAAGATGATTGTGTGCAGCTGAAAAGGTTCCCTCCTTCCACAACCTCCCTCCTTTCCCTCATCATCACAAAATGCCATCCGAGCATGGCTGACTTTTAATTTAATCTTATAAATGAGGTGCGCACTCCTAGACAACATGCTGTTCCAATTTGAAATGGCTGCTTTATTGGGGGACAGCGACACAGGGGAGAGAAGGGGAAAGCAAGAGAGTGGGAGATAGAGTGAGAGAGGAGGGGGGTTGCGAAGGGGAAAAAAAGCCAGGGGAAAGACGGTGGTATGGAACATTTGTTAGTAATCCAATTCCACATACCATATGGCTTCATTACCATTATGCGGGAGAGAAGACTTCAGTCAGTCTGAAAATAAAGACCTACTTAGCCCCATCCAAACTGACCCCAAATGAGACATGTTTGTCTCTGTGTGACAGTGTTAGTGTTATTGCCCTGCTCTTGAATTCTTTGTGGTCGGTTTAGATTGAGCCTGCAGCTGTGCATGGTTTCGCTGTACGTGTGTGTGTATCTGAGCGTGCACGTGGCCGTCTGTGTCCTGAGTGTGTGCAAGATAGGGATCGGGCGCTTTCCCAGTGACTGATTATTACGGAAGAGAGTCCTTAGTCATTACTGCAGAGAGAGTGAGGGAGTGGGAGAGAGGGAGAGAGAAGAGAAGGCCCATAAGCCAGCTCCATTCAGATGTGAAGATGACTGATAATGCAGGAGCAGCAGGACCCCTCGCTGGGTTCATTGGCCCCTAAGTGCTCCTTTGCTGAATGTGTCCCTTATCTTGCCCTGACAGCAGTAATAGAATATGCATAGCTCTATTAGCATACAAGGTAATGGCACCCTTGAGGGAGGGCACTGACATAAAACTTTAAGTAGAAATCAAAACATTGGTAAAGGCAGAAGCAGAATAAAAGGGGTTATTGTCACCCAGTGCAAACACGGCCTGAGGCCTTGACTGTGACTGCACGCAAGGTATGCTGCCTTTATGCTTCCATGCACATCTGTCTGCACACACACAAGGACACACAGCAAATTTAATAATCTTTTGTACCGTGATACATGCAAATATGTGTCATTTTATCATTTACAAAGAACATGTTACATATTATGCACGTAGGCATGCATGAATACTCTCTACTGAATCACCCTCCTCAGGGCATCTGAGTGAATGAAATGAAATTGAGTGCAAAAAATGGCACTGTACCATCTCATCTCAAAGTCTCCAAATAAAAAGGAATAACAGTAAGAGAAAAAAATCCATTTGCAGGAGCATTCACACAGTCTAACAGACCTGAGAAACCTCAAAAAGTCTGCCAAAGTGCTAAATGGAGCTTTAATGAAAAGGTTTAACAACAGTCCTGGAAAGAGGTTTAACATTCTGAGAAAAATCTGCCTGACATGAGAGGGTGAGACGAAGAAAGGCAAAAAGGTGCGTAAGGTTATGTGAAGGCTGGCATATTAAATATCTCACTGTAGCGTCCACTGAACTCCAGGTCGCACCTCTGAGATTTTAATCAAAGCAGGACAGACAAACAACACAGAACAGTCTGCAGCCTGTAGAACAAACCCTGAGCATAAGAAAGCAATTTACTGGTCCTCACATGTCACAAAAAAAAGACAGAGAGAGGCCGTGTCTAGCGAGAAGTCTAATTTACTCTGGTGGGACAGACCAGGAAAGTGTTAGCTTTTCCACATATTAACTTTTATTAAAGATATTAACCTTGAGGAAGAGGCCAAGGAAGCCGTGTCAGTGGAGGTTAAGAATTAACGCCACCAGGGCAAGCAGTTAAATAAGAATCATGCTCACATACAGCACAACTCCTTCCATTTCTCTTTTCTTTGTTCAGCTTTGGTAAGTGTGCAAAACAAAATCAGCACTAATAAGGCAATAATATCAGTAATTGCATCCTCAATTGTAATTATGGTGATTATGGAGTCCTCTTTGATATGCAGTTCTGCTACACTGTCGATACGAGCCATATGTGAACATGGGACAATTATGCTAATCATTCCACATCCAAGTATGTAAGTGAAATAAAGTTCACCACCTTGAATAGGAAAGCCCAGTGAAGAATGCCCCCCTATGTTGAAACTTGGACCATTAGGAATTAAAAATTAGGGTGAGGCCAGTCATCAGTGTAGGTCTTTGAAGGAGAAAATTCAAGAGTGCCTGACCAGTTACTGACTGTTTTATGTTAATTACCGTGAAGAATGTCAGCGAGATATCAACAAAAAAACAATGTTGACGCATTCCAAAATACTTTACATTATAAGGCTCACACATAATTAGACTTGGCCCAACTTTTATGGGCCATTTTGGCCCCTGCTAATGGTTCTGTGCTCGGACTCAAACAGACCAATAAAGCATAGTCTAGCATTGTAGACTGGGCATTATTAAAAAGAGGCAGACACTATTAAGAGCCATCTAATCCATCTCAAACTAGGCAGCCTAATTTCTTTGCTGAGAGACCGGTAAAACAAAAAACAGCCCTTTCTAATCTGTGGTTTATTTAATATGTTTATTGCATGGGTGGCCAGTTTAATGAGCAGTCTCTGGGCTACATCTCTTCAGGAATATAATAGAGATCCGCTCCAGCAGGAATCCACCAGGCAAACAGAGTACAACAACTGCATAATGTCAAAAATATTTTGTCTCCCTGGAAACCTCACACCATTCATTTTTTCAGTGAGTATCGATTGAAACTGGCTTTTATATTGTTAAGTATTTCAACATTTCAGTTCAGTCTGTGGGTCCCACTGGTGACATTCTCCCAGTTGGTGGGTTTAGTTAAAGATGGATGGGTATAGAGCAAATACTGTTCTGAGTTTCCCTCTGGTCTCCACAGATGGTTTGGCGGGGTAACGAGACAAACTGAGCCTGGCATCAAACCCCAACCTCTATTTCATGGTGGCTTAACAGTTTCTCTCTCACTAGATTACACTTGCTGTGTTACGAGGGTCCAGCCTCTCAGACTGATTTACCAATCCACTGACCAATCCATTTTACCAGATATTATTCTGGAGAGGTTGTGAAAGGGGAGCAAATACAAAATACTCATAGATGCCACAGTCCAAGTTCAACCGAAGCCTTCTCTATTTGATGCGACTGCAATTCCTTTTGAAGGTGTGGTGTTAATATCAGGAATGATCTGTTGATTAGAACCATAACTGCTACATGAGTGTGAGCTTGACTCAGAGAGCACAGGCTGTGTAATGCGATACACATTGTGCAAATGACTGTGTGAGTATGAGCTTCTCTCTACATGGCCTTTTCTCCAGGCTGAGAACCACCAACGTAAGTCCACAGTACACACACAGGACAGGCAGAAAACACATATCCTCTAAAGAAATGGGACCAGAGCCTAGGATTTCCTGGATTTCTTTGCAGGCCTCTTTCACCACTGCATATACACATGTATGGAAGCGTGCACGCACACATTAACCACACATGCTCTTCAGTCAGCAGTGGGACAGGCAGAGGAATGAGGTGACTCATACTGGTCTATTAACTGTAGGAGGAAAACTGTGATGGTGCCTCAATGCAGCTTTCCTCTGACCACAAACATACAGTGGAGGTTATAAGGATTTAAAAACAAGACTGATAAGCATCACTAGTATTCAAAAGTCATACATGAGGGCATGGGAGTGACAAGCTCCCTGAGATTCCACTTTTTGTTCAAATAAATTACTAAATACTAGAGGAATAAGGCCTAAATTCTGTTATGACTGTAGTTTGATCATATTTTTACTGACTGATGATGACAATGAATTGTCCACATAAGTGCTTTTCTGGAAGAAATATCTCTTCTAGAGACACCCACAGCACATTATTTACAAAGAGATAAATATAATGATTTCTTTTACATTTAAAGACATCTAAGACACCTAAGCAGTGAGCTTCATCGGAGAAAAGAGCAAGAAAATGATAGAAAATGGTAGAGACAAAGACATTTTTGGCACACAGTTTCCTATAACTTCCACAGTCCTAAGAATTGATTCAAGAGTACCTCATAACAACATAACAGAACAATACAAGAACAAATGCAATACAAATATCTCAAATGCATTCAAAAAAGTTGTGTAACAGAAACTGAATCATGCTTGAAACAAAATTAAACATGTTCCAAGTCTAATCTGGTAGCGACTCAATGACTGAACATCAAATCTATTGTTATCAGGGAGGCACAAAGAAACCAAAGCTTCACTACAGTTTCTGCACAGTGCTCTGTTTCCTTATTTGTAAAATAAAAAAAATGTGATTACAGTTCGGTGTTAAAATGAGATTCAATCAGATGAGGCTGTGCAACACCTACTATACCAGTGAAGCTAATACACTGCTTACATTTCACACTATGATAAAACAAGCAAGGTTTAAATCAAGGCCGTTCCTTTACTTTGTCATGCAACTCCCACATTCACTCTACCTCTTTCTTTATTCATCAAAATGGCCAGGTGTCTGAAGGGGATTCAATGCAAGCACAGCTATGGCTCACTTAACCATGAGATTGAGTGGAGTATGCATACACACAGAAGGTACTATTTTGATTACTTATTACTTAACCTTTAATGTATTCTGCCCCTTTTTTGTCTGTATGTCCTGCTTCACCCCCCCATTCTTCTCCTCCACACCCCGTAAATAAATGGAAAAATATTCACTGCCCAGGGCTACTGGTGAACTTCTCACTCTCTGCATCCAATTTGAAGGGGAGCTGCTGTGATGTCACCGGAGCGTCCAAACAGAGAGAAAGAAGAAATGGGAGGAGGCACGGGAGGGAGGGAACAAGACAGAAGAGCTGGCAACCTTCGGACCTCCAAGGTCAAACTTCTTAACCTCACTGCTAAAAATCCAATAACACTTTATGAATGTTTTAGTTAGAAGTCATTAATGCAGCGGAGCATCTGTTTCGAAAAGAATACAAATGAGGTGCTGTCCTGCTCGGCACTTTCCCAGCTTCTCACACACACATGCACACACACAATGTGCCTCCGGGCACAACATCCTGACGTTGGAAAAAGTGGCCCCTAGGACCCGGACTCCACAGCGCTAAGCCAGAGCCATCTCTTTGGATTTAAAATCAATAGTCAGGTGAAACATCTGGCCCTTCACATTCAGAGCTATGCAGCAACTCAGCTACAAACCAACATGCTGGCTCGCATTACTGAAGCTGCAGCTTTAGAACAAAGGATGTGCTATGTATTGCCAATTTGACAGCACTTAGTAGAATTGTATTTCGATAGTAATTTGATCATACTATTACTGATAGGTGCATTGTATTTTATTGTGTTTCTTTCAACATAAATGCTTGTCTAGATGAAATATATCTGTCTAAAGAAATCCACTGCATATTACTCACAAAAGTTAAAAATGAAGATCTCCCTATCCTTTAAAGATACCTTAGACACTGTAGCAGCAAGCTTCATTGAGGCAAAGAGAAAGACAAAGCAAGAAATTGCAGAAACTGACACTAAAATAGATATATAAACACAATATATACAAGTGAAAGCCAGGTAGAAGAGAGTGAAAGAAACTTGGCCCTGATGTCAAGGTCAGCTGAAATATTCTTTGCTAAAATCATCCCAGAGGTTTTAGTGGCACAGGCTTCCAGCAGGGGTCTGAGTGCTGCAGACCTCAGAGAGGATTAAGTGGTAGACCTATATTTCCAGATAGAACAGTCTCTCAAGCATAACTCAATATCAAACAGTCCTCGACACACTCTGCAAGCTACATGCTCAATCCAATTGGTGGAAAATAAATTCAATACAAGACTATAAGAAAGCCTGCAATAAAGAGAAAAAGTGGGTGTTTGTGTACATTGTGCACATGAGCGTCTCTGCAGCACAAAAGTGAGGGAGAGGGCTGGCCAGTTTAAATAAGCCAACAGGGTTGCTTACCCTCCTATTTACCCGTGTGGGAGCTTGTGGTCACAGGAGAAAAAGGCCACGGGGAAGAAGGGAATAGAGGTGTCGCAGTGGCCGTGATGATGATGGAGTGTCTACAAATATGACTCCAAACAGGGTCATTTTGATATGGCGGCAATAAGCAAAGGCTGGCCCGTTAACTCCTGACCTTTTGAGTGTGACCTGTGGGGGAGGGGTCTATCCGCCAGGACAGGACAGAAAGAAAGAGAGAAAGAGCGAGAGGGGCTGTGCAGTGTCACGCCCATTATGACCCGCTAAAAACTTGGACCGCTCTCCGGCGAGGAGCCATCCATCATCGGGGCCTCTCTAATCAGCATGTTTGTCACTGTAACTAAACAGTGGGCTGAGCCACATTGCCACGCTATTGGCCCTGACAGGGAGAAATAAATCTGCTGCCGGCCAATGGGCTGCAGGCAGCCGAGCGTGACAGGAAAGGTGACAGACTCTTGAGGTCTCAACTAGTGCGAGATTAAGGGGAACTAGCCCAGACTCTGGGGTGGAGGAAACATTTGAACAGTTTTACTGGTCTTTAGCCAGCAGCCGAGGCTGGGGCTGCAGTGACGTGGGTGTTGAAAGTGAGAATGCCTTTGTCCTCCTCTCGCACAAGACAGGTCCATTTGTTCAGTTAGGAGGAACTCTGGTTCTCTTTGTAAAAGGTAACAGATAGGTGTTCTGGTCGCTTTACCCATGACATCTCACAAGCGAAAATCTTTTCAGTGGTGGTCACACAGGATTAATCCTGGCACATTTTCAGGAGAAAATGTTTCTATTAAAAAACAAGGTGAAAAATAGTCTAGTGCATGTGATATTATAATATTACCACAAATTCATAAGCATTAATTGCTGACTTCCAAAATCGTTTTAACAACAGCACATCCTGGAGAAATGTGTAACATTATAATGAAAAATGTCCAAACATATTATGTAAATATTAGGGTGAAGGGGATTTCAAATGCAGTGAACACATTTGACAAAAATGTTTCTCCTTAACATGCGCATCATGTTTTGGAGAGAACATTGTTGCACTTACTCAGTCTCTGCATAGGCAATCCAGTCTGTTGAGCCTGCTTACTGTTGTTTTGTTTGGTTTTGTCTGGGCCCTTGCTTACATCTCAGCAGGCGGGCTGTACACAGAAGCTGAAAAAGCTGCAGTTATTTGACCACTTGGAGCAGGAACTTTTTTCCACAACAGCTAGCGGCCCAAAAAGGGGAAAAACACAGTTTTCCTGACGATGCAATGACGTTTACGACCAGCAGCTTGAAAAAAAATTCTGGGAAATCTCAGGAAATCATAGTTGGCACTGTTATTTTGAAGGTTTGATGGCTTACATCATAACATTGTACTTTTTGCTTTATCCTCTGGTCTTCAGCAAACTTGGCTGGCGATTGTGCTGTGCTGTACTGTATGGATGTTGGATTCCTCCCAAACACACAGTTTCCTTGCAGCCTTCTGCTTACAGGCTGAGAACACTAACGCACATCAGTCCTTCCACAGCCTGTCACAGCCTTGCAGTTTGCAGGGTTTTTAACTCTCAAAATACTACATGGAGACGGTTCAAATTCTGAAACAAAGGCTTGCAACAGGGAACTATAACTGTTTTCTTTGAATGCATAGTGTAGCAGGGAAATATTCAAAAGAGGGAGTCAGATTTAAAAAACAAAAATCTTCAAGAACAGGGCATTTTTAAAAAAAACACTACATGAAGAGAAATTAAAACAAGCTGTCTACTGCACTGAGAAATATTATTGGATTTATATGTCAAAGATACTAATCATGCCTTATATATTAACATTTAATTCATCTTTACAGACTTAAATATTGAAATCTCAAATGCCTTAAACACTGATGTAGACTTTTTTCCAGTATTGTACAATGTTTGTTTAATGTACTAATGTCTATGAGCAGGGCCAAGTGAAAAACCCATGCGACCTTTATGTAAGCTTTATTAAAGATACTGTATTTTGTCCTGTTATCAGATACATAAAGTCCCAATCCATAGTGTCCTCATGTCAGTAGATAACCATTTAATAAGAAGTGTGTTCGTTTTTTTTTTGTTTTTTTTTTTTACTGCACTGGTAGTAACCATGGATCACATTTCACCCTCCATGTGTTATAGTGGTGGCGGGTTGCAGAAAGGCAGAGAACATGCATATACTCATTTCTGCAAAGTAAAATGACACTATATCAAATCAAGCATTTCCATATGTGGACTGTTGCTGCTGCTACGAGTCCAGCAGTGTAGAGGCAGGGCAACAGACCAAAAGATGGGCTGTGCTATTCGGCTTAGTTAGAGACGGGGGCATTCTGTGATCTCTGGAGCCTCCTACTGAGAAAAGGCAGAAATTGTCTCTCATTCCAGACTAAGCTATTCCAACACCAGTGGGAGTAAATATAAGGCAATAATCTATCTCACAGGCTCAGGATTTGATTGATTTTGACTAGCACTGTAACACCATTCATGTTTCCTACAACCCCATCAGCTGCATGAAAATGTAGTTATAAAATTACCTTTTGCTCAAGTCTCCTGTTCTGTAGAGCAGCCGAAGCCATTGTTAATCAGGCAGTTAAACTAAACTTGTGCAGACACAAAAATGGAGGGGGACATGGGTGCATGGGTACGGGAGACAGACTTACTTTGAAAAGTTAATAACTTCTACTTTACCATTAGACGTGGGAATTCAGGCCATAAATCTCAAGGGCACTGTAGACTTGTCTGGAGGCCAGTGAAGATAATTGGGCAGTGTTCTGCAGCGTTGGCCTTTCTACTATAAGAGGATGTCTTTCGCATAGTTGGGAGCCACATGTTGTCAACCGTTGCAGATTCCCAGTAAAGGTCAACAGAACCCTCTTGACTCTCGTCAAAAGTTGTCTGTATGGGGGCAGGAAAAAAACTCATCCAGGAGAACATCTGTGGAGCCCAGAATTTTCCAAGATGGTAGTTTCCCTCCCCGCCTCCCTTCGTGGTAATAGAGACATTACTGCTTCCTTCTCCCATCTAAAAGAAATTAAATTAGCCACTTTGCCGCAGTGTGGGTCAACGGCTCAGGCAGTGGCCTTTTACTGGAAGCTCCCCTTTGCCAAGCTTGTCTTTACAGACATAAATTAGCTCAGGAGTGCTTGGCTAAAACATGTCAGGGGCTAAACGAAGATTGAGTGATGAGGTCGAACAGGGGAGACTGAGGACCAGCAGGACTCGTGGAACGGAGAAACTCTTGTCCTTCATCTCTTTCTCGTTGACCCCCCCAAAAAAAAAAAATTTAAAAATCGAGGAGGAGGGGACCTGCAGTTCCCCAGTACATGAGTTGGCACAAGTTAGAGCTCAGGAAGTCCAGGAGACGCCTCTGCTTGCCCTGAGAGTGAAACCTAAAACCAGTGACATAGCCAATACATGTCATATTCTCTCAGTCAAAAATGGTTTATTTTCCAAGGAATTTCAACCTAAAACCTGTTCTTCATAATTATCCTGATTTGTTTGAAAAACCAAGGTGGATAGGTCTGGCCCAATTGCCAACAAGAGACCACTGTTATGTTTGGTTGTTAAAAAAATATATGCTTTTCTGCAAGGCATACTTTTTCACATTTCCAAAACAATGACAAAATGTCTTGTTCTGCAGTGGAAGTAGTAAATATTGTCTGTGGTTGAGTCGGAGTCAAAAATTCAGCAAATCTGTTCAGAACTATAGAATGTTGGGGCATCGACATGCCTGGTTTAAAAGCAGACCTGAGTCACATACACTTAGTCTGAGTGCCTATGGGTGCTTGGAGCTTCTCCAGGTGCAGTTCGCCATCCAAATACCTTCCAGCCACTAAAAAAAGGCCAGAGGGAGTCTGATCCAACTGCTCCCTACTTCTGGCGTAATCGCACTCCGGTTCCTGAGGAGACATTTTTATGTAAAGCAACAACAAAAATTACTGGACATTCTCCCAGAGCTGTGTTGAAAAAGATTGTAGGAAACACATTTAAATTTGTGCAGCTGAAAGGTTTAAATTGTCTATAAAATCTGATTCTTGTCATTTGGAAATAACACACACAAGAAACTTTTCTTGCCAATGAGCTGCTAATGTATTGTTCTCCTTAGGACAGGTTTAAGTGCAGTAAAGTAAGGGAAGTTTAAGTCACCTGACCAACTTGCCAATAACAGTAATGACAGATGTGTACTATTTATGCCAGGCAAAAACTTTGTATGCTTTTTCAGTTCTAAAGTTATCAGTAATGAACTTACAACACTTTGGCAGGGTGTAATTACTTTATTAACATTAATTAACACCTGTATGACAGCAACACAGGAAAGAGTCATTGTGCCATTCTTCAAATTCTGCATATTTTTGTGTTATTAATTTTCCTTCACAGATTGATTCAGGTTCTGATTCAGGTTCACAAGCTCAGGAGAGCGTGATGCGTCTGTATTCATTTTGTGTGTGTTGCTTAACACATCAAGTAGGTTCATCTTCAGTCTTACTTAAACATAATTTAAGTTATATACATGGTGATAAAGTGGACATCTGTTGCAACAATGGTGATGAAAAATGCTGCCATAACCAATGCTATAACGCTTAACTTAAAAAAGGCAAATTTCAAATTGTGTCTGTTTAAAGCACAAACAATTAATACATTTTGTATGACATGCAACATAAAGCTCTCAGTTCACAAGACATTCACCTGTCTTTAGCAAAAGCTACTTAGTTAAGTCAATGAAAATATCATTATTTGGGTTCAAATGGACATTTTCACAACATAAGCTACATGTAAGAAGCTTGGTTAAGTTTAAGCATCAAAACTACTTGTTTAGGTTTAGGATAAATTTCCTGATTTAGGTTCTACTACACCCTTTCACAACATGTTCGATGCTTCTATTCTATTTTCTGGGTTACTGAGGTGACAAGTCTGTACCATCTAATATATGCCTGTTTGGCTAAAAAGGACTGGTAGTAAATAATAAAATATGGTAAAGATATACTGATTAGAAATGTTTTTGTGATGCATTAAAAACTGAATAATCTAGGAGACCATATGTTTCCCTTCAAAAACACAACCGATAATGCAACTTAGTCATATAGGAACAGAGTTTTTACGAGGCAGGTCTTGACAGGACAGGATAATTAAAAATCTATATAAATAATCAAAATTAAAACTAAGAATGTTTAAAAATAAAAGCATAAAAACAATAATGAAAATTGTGTAGGCGATCACAGCGATTGAAAAAAATATAGGTCTATGCCTTTAAAAGTTCTCGTTCCAGTATTAACACCAAGTTGGTGAGGCTTGGCGTAGAATGGGTGGGGGCTGTAGGGGCTCCGCTCTTCTGTTTAAAAAACCCTGAGGTATTAGGGTGGACTAATCTTTAAAAGGTTAATTTATTCATAGAGATTTTGACAGAGATGTATGGCTGAACCAACATCTCAGGCACCTCTTCCCAGAGGGAGATGACTTGTGCAAAGAACAGAGAGGAAGAAAGGGAGAGGAGGGCAGGGGAGGAGGGGGAGTCGGGCAGAAAGATGGAGTGCAGAGGAGAGACAGAGTGGGGAGTCAACACGCTATAAACACAAACACATAATTACCTCATAGGGGCTGACAATGACTCTGGCCTTTAACCCAGTACACTTAGAGCTCCCCAGTCTGTCCTTTGAGCTCAGGAAGGGAAATATAAACTCAGTGCAACTTACACTCTGCATGTGATGTTAAAATGCTAAACACTAAAAACAGACCTCATGTGTTTATATTTATTATGTGAGAATTTGGTTGTTTGCAGTCAGTGTTTTCCCCGTTTTTGCCATTGGAAGGTTAACACTGACTGAACAAAAAGGAACGAGGAGGTAGATGGCATATACTGACTGCATTTTATCCTTTTTTCATGTTATTGCTATTCCAGTAAGTTGGTTTGTGTGGCTGATCTACTGCTACTGTGGAGTAGAGCTGCACAATTAATCTATTTCATTTCAAAGCCACAATTTAAAGCAATCAGCAGTTCAGGATATATAAGGTGTGGCTAATAAATAATGAGATTAATGCCGGCATTCATTTAAATAATTAGATTTTGGTTGTTTATGCTTGCCCACTGATCAATGCATACTTCAAGATTACAGTATTTACTATGAAATTTGACTGACATAAGCCCAGTCTCATTATTTAATAGCAACACCTCATACATTTCACAGCATGTCTGACCCAGGGTTTAAACCATTGGGTCAATGGCTTTACAAATTCATGGCCTCGTCTTTTTGTGACAGTCATGCTTCTGATGGTGTCTCATGGTAATACTCATTCACATGTTTCAAATCAATCAACCTGTGGATACTGAACTGAAGCTTGACTACAAAAAATGTAATCGCAAACCAAATCTCAATAGCAATACGAGCCAGGAAAATCACAATTAGATATTTTCCCTAAATTGTAGAGGTAATTGCAACTATCAGCAAGAAGACTGTAACACTATAAGCCAATCAGATGCGGACTTTGAAATTCTACTGAAAAACTGTGAATGGCCAGGACTGTATAAAACAATGAGCTAACAGCATTATTCAAATGAAACAATGAACTATTATTAGGATTACTATTACTAAGATTAGCTCAAGTATATCTGGGAACTATTCAGCTGTAAAAGATGGAGTGTTGAGATGTGGAGTTCCCTGTGTATTAGATTTCAAACATGCTCATCTAAATGATGAGCAAGACTGTCAGACAAAGAGGACAGCATGAATTTGTAAAAACATTGACCAAAAAATGATAATCTCCATGTGTTTTTCTGCTTTTATTTGTTTTTCTATGGACCGTATATGATTTGTGTCCTTAATAAAGTTTTGATTGATTGATTGATTGATTGATTGATTGATTGATTAAACTCTAAGTCAGACGCACTGTGTAAATAAATATCATGATTTCTAGCAATTGCAGGTCACTAATCTCATTTCGAATCATGTCTGCAAGTATAAATGTGCTGCAATTGTTGATGTGGTCTTTTGCTTGAATGCTGGCCTACAGTTGTATCATACAAGATGTTGTGTCTTTCTACACATTCACACTCCGATAGGGCCCATCAAGGCTTGAAATACAAATGCCATTAGCTGCTAGTCAAAGTCTCAAACATGGTCACGTCTGAGCATTAATGGACGGAGTGAGGTTAAATAAGACCAGGTTCTGGGACTTTATCGCATTATTCCAATGATAGCGCGGACATTGTTAACCACCATTTAACAATTCAAACAAAAGCACTCAGTTCTATATTTAACAGCAAAAAACTACAGCTGTCAGCAACATCTTTTAAAGCTCTGATTCCAGTTATCTGAGCCTCTTGGTGTAGCTACACTTTGTCAAGCATAGTGAGAGTTTATGACCTTTGGAAAATTATATAGAAATGCCCAAAGGAGTCTGCTTTTAAAGTAGACAGAAGCAGGAGCAGGAATGAAACTGTATGCATATAAACCCCTCAGTCTGAGTTAAATGATGCTGAAAGCATAACATATAGATTTTGACCTGTCTGTCTTTTACGGCGATGGGTTTTCTCTAAAACATTTAGACACTGTGAAAATAAACATCAAACTCTAAACAATCAGGGCTTTTGCATGGTTGGGCAAAAAAAGGAGGGGCTGAAGTGGCATTTCATACAAAAAGGCCAGAACTCTGGCAAGACATGGAATGAAGTGATGCCTTGTAAGACTCCATTTACAACATCTGTGGGGGTTTTATACTCATCAGCTAAATTTAGAGGACTTACATTATCTGATTTCAAATGCATTTCTACTTATGTACGTATATGTATTTGTTAACATTTTGTAACATTAACTATGTCATTTCATTAGCCAAGACTTCAGCAAAAGTTAAAGAAAACCTAAATAAATCTCTCCCATCTCCCAATATACTTTTCCAAGTTCTCACCAGTCATTGGGACATAACTTAATTTGTACTGTGATGGACATTTTCTTCGAAGTGGCCACACTTGATTATATATGCTCACATTTTTACATTGCTTTGCTTTTCTCCACTTGGATTATCTTGTGTTATAAACTGCTGAATCGTTCCAACTGCCTTAAACATTTTGTTTTTTTGTTCAGACAGTTATCATATCTAATTTCTTTCACAATTTCCATATATGACCTTTTTAATTCGACCTCCTCAGTTTGGTAATACACTGTGAAAAATGTCAGTCAGCAGGGGAATTGAGCAAACCAAAGACAGACAAGGCATGTATGTTTGTAACATTCACAGCACATCAATACTGATGTACGACAGCTATGATGTTAAAAAGGGCCAGCTCCAGGTCATTAGGCAGACACATTATGGCTGCAGAACACACTGAGGTTAAACCTTCGGTGTGTGCAGTGGGCAGTGTGCCCAGTGGTTGTCACATACACAAGTGTCATGACTGAGAAGTTCAAGTTGCCTGCACGACTTACATCTGTTCTGCTCCAGGTGTTCAAACGCTAAGTGACATGGTAAAACTGGCACTGACAACCGGTTCCAACGTGACCATGCCATCTCCGATTATCGCTGATGTCACTGTGACACCAGTCTTTATATCCATAATGCCCTTGGAGGACATGCAAACATTGAAAGCTGTTCATTTGACCAACCAGCTCATCATTCTTTACTCTACAACTAAGACACACTTTGTTGATTGCAATTTCTGTTTTGCGAAAAATAAAGTGACATAGCATCAGAAGCATTAGGATAATTAAAATGTGCATTATTTATCTGTGTGTATGCAATGAAACAAATGGATTTATCGACTCGTATGGAAAAAATACCTATGTGAGCAAATGGCTGTCTATGTGGCCATAAGTGTAGCTGCAGAGGTTTGGTGTAGTAAATATATGGCCAGAACAGTCAATAAACTCAAAAATTAGAATGTGCATTTGAGGGCAAAGCATTACTGGAAAGAGAAAGCAACCTTATTCGACTTTCCCTTGATGAATGCCATGTAAAACAGAAAAATTAGGTTGGTAGTGATGCTGTCATTATGTTAGCCCCTGCAACATGGTTCTTCTGCCCTGCAACACACAGACATGACCCGGACGGCCCAGACATTGGCACTGACTTGCAGGAAGAGGAGGAAGTGGGAACACAACCCTAACTTCTCTTTCACCTTTCCTCCCTCCTTCACCCAGACGTTTTGGGCCACGCTGGTCTCTCACCCTCCCTGTCTCCCCAGTACCCTTGCTCTGGGCGCATCTAATTGAAAGCGATCTCGGGGCTAAGAGAGTTCCGTTTCTTCTCTAATCCCTCTACTGGGGGAGGCTCACATGGTCTCAATTACCCCCACCCCACCCCAGAACACTGGGTCCCCTCTCTCTGCTCTCCCTCTATCCGTCTCACTGGCCTGCTCCTCTGCCAATGCACCGGCCCGGGCCCTTTTTCAGCAGTTTATGTTATTAAGCACACACTGCTGAGTTCCTGTCCTTCACAGGGGCCTGGAGATGTTATCTCCCCTGCCGCCGTATACGGTTACCTCCAAAATATTCCATAAATTAGATTGGGATTGGCAATTCGGAATATAGAGGTGGAGGCTGAGGTGGTCAGGGATTGGCTGGGGACGGGAGGGTGTGGGGGTAGAGGTGGGGAGGGTCAGCAAAGCACAGTGTAAGTAATAGCATAGGAGAATCTCCATGTGTTTACACTGGATGGAGAACCACTGGGAGGTATGTCACTGGCAGAGTGAAGGTGAACAGAGAAGAAGTGAAGGGTGCTTAGGGGCTTTGGAAAAAGGAGGAGAGGAGACCCAAATCCAGTTCCTATTTGGATAGAGATTCTTTTGGAGGTGGAGTTGAATATCTAGTCTGAAAAGAGTTAGACTGGGCATTTATTGGGCTTGGGGGGATTGGGTGCGATGATATGCATGCATCCCCCTGCTGTAATTAAACAAGGCTGTATTTGGACAAGTGACTTTTCAAGACCTGAACAGCTCTGTCAATCCCCAGAGCATGGAGAAAGGTCCTGAGCCGGGACATCCGTGGCCAATTAGATTAGTGGGAACCTGTGAGGTCTTCAAACAATGGGCTCTCAGAGGATCTGCAATAACACAAACATGGCCCCTGACACACAACTCCAGCACTTCAAAAGACCATTATGGGTCTTAGCTAAGCAGTTAAAGACACAAATTTCAATCACAAATTAATTATACTGAAACGCAACTACAAAAGTTCATGGACATTTTGAAAAAAGGAATTTTATGTAGTCTATTGCAAATATTGTCATACAGACAAAAATCATAATTATTTGACCTTTATTAACCAACAAACGGCATAAACAGGTGTATATGTAATGTTCTTCTTTGAATTACTACCCAACTCAGTGGCCTTCATCTCACACAAACCAACCGCTACTTAAAAAACACACACAGAGAAAATTCTGCCTCTTTTGATAACAGCTGAGTTGTTTCCTAAACTGAGCTGAGAAGTGTTGCAGGTTTGAAAGGGACATGAGGAGAAACTCAGACAGAAAAAGACTAAATGAGACATTAAGTTCAGGAAAAATGGGCCAACATTCAGCTAAGCTACATAAAGTTTGAGCAAGCATTAAATTGGAAATTGGGGCACTGGGTCTGGGTCAAAGGTTCAGCCTTAACCTCGGGGGCTGACGGATCTAAACGCTGTAACTGGCTTGACTCCATGCATGGCTAATGTAGTACACTGTCCCTTTAATTAGGGCTGACCTCCTAGGGAGTCGGCAGTAGTTTAAAGCATTTCAAGATAGAGTGCCCCATGTTCTGCGAAGGTTAGGGGATCAAGTGAAAACTCCAGCCAATTTGCTAATTACCACAGTGTACATTCAGTAAGAGATCTGTGAGGGCACTGCAAAAGTTCGTTGGACTGCAAGAAGAATGGAAACAACACTGAACAACAGCAGTGAATCAGCAGCTCCTGCTTGCACACCAGTTTTATGAAGGAAAACACCGCAACTGACAAATTTTCCAATAATTTGGGCTGCCACCATTAAGCCAACACTGTAGCTCTGTTAACACTCATCCACTGGGGTTATGGAGAGTAAAACAAAACCTTAAACATGCACAGACGCGATGGAAAAAAGTCATGGGAGTTTTGGGAGGATGTATTTGGTCACATTGGCTTCTCAAAAACTACAATTAACAACTTTAGTTAGCTGAGGGGGAAATGTTCAGGAATTGCATAATGTTATCTAAACTCTCTACCTGCTCACTTGATCTTGTTCCAGATATGGTCAAGTGTTTTTGCCTACCTACTAGCAGAACCATTCTGTCTCATAATTGGATCAATGATGGTGTTCTTGATGCAGTTGTTCCACGGTTGAGTGGCAATTACGTTTGACATATTCTATAAGTGTCTGCAAGCCATTGACGGTTGGCAAGGAGACGCTTTTTAAAATCCACATGTGCATGTTACACTGTTGGATAATCAAACCAAGAAAGGTGCCCATTCTCTTAAACAGCTGCTGAATAAAGGAATGCATCTTTAATTTAAAAAATAAAATCCATTTAGCAGCAAATGACATGTTCGGTTGTGCTTAAAATGTGTCAAACCAAACTTAAGCCTTTGTTCTCTTCACTCACTACACCCATCTGTTGCAGCATTTTTGTCAGGGGCCAATCTGTTCTTGATTTTAGTTTCCTGATACATATAAAATGCACAACGTTGAACGAGAGTGTTGCACTGGAGTCAGAATGGAGCCCCTGAGCCCCTGATGATAGGGCACCAACTCCTGATGTGGAGCTGCAGAGGCTGCCTGTGTTTGTCTGTCGTACACTCTGGAACATGTGGTTTTAGTTACAGAATGTTTTACTGCTCAACAATGTTTCTGCCTTGGAGCTCGGCACACTGCATAAAGACTACTTTGTCCCCTGATGCCCACACGGGAAGAGCCTGCCTCATTGCACACACACACACACACACACATATACATGCTGATGACGATGACATCAGCAAGCACCGCACAGCCAATTTCGATAAAGGTGCTATTTTCCCCCAAGATGGTTAAACATGCACTGGCATACTGCACCTCTTCTTAAACACAACAAAAAGTGAAAACTAATATTTTCACTACTGTCCATTTCCATTGTGCTATTATCCAGGTTTGATTTTTTTTTTGCACGTCATCTACTCACTACTGCACACGCGCTTGCTAAAACTATACGTGAAATTACAAAACTCCACTTCTAGAATGGATCACTGAATAAACGCAAAACCAGACATGCCACTATGCCATATGCACAGTGCTAACCAATAAAGATCAAGCATACTGTGTAGTACATTTAATAAAAATAACAATGAAACAAGTGGAATCGCATATGTCCATATGAACGCAAATAAAACTTCAGTATTGAACTGTATAATACTGAACTGTAACAATGAGATCTCATCAGGCTATAATCCTGTTTGGAAAAGTGTACAAAGTCAAGGGGGTGACAAGTGAACACATTTAATGTCACTAACACGACATCACACCTGCAGCTCTTTTCATTCACAGTGGTCTTTTACAACAAGAAAATGTGATTGTGATCTCATGGCCCTATTTGAAAGAGGTGATTAGCACACCCAGGAGTGCAAAGTGAAAGGCTATGGGCGAGTTGGAGGATGTCTGGCATGAAGTCACTGCGGTTGTCACTTGGCACACTTAAATCATGTTCTTCAGAACCAAAGTGGTGCTAAACACTGCTCATATGCATTGTCAGACCTGGTGCTGAGGGGCCACTTAACAGCTTCTACCCTGTGCTATGTTTAAACTCCATTTCCCAGCAGCAGAGCCTGCCCTGGCCAGCAAAGCCCTGACTAATACCAGGGTGGCATACAGCAACACTTAATAAATATCACCATATTTCTTTCATTTTTCGAACATTACCCCGTCTGCTGAGCTAAGACGTCAGCCGTCACTTTATTTAGAAACTGTTACTACACCAGGATTTGAAAGATTAATTCAAACATACAAGCAATTTTGCAAATGCAGTTGTAAAGAGTGTAGCCAACACAAGATGAAATGACTGCATCAGATTCACTGCATATAAAGTTGGTTCAACTGTACCTGAACTTGAAAGGTGCATGCATTGGCCAAATGTCTGCCCTCACAGTTCATCTCAGCATCCATCTCAAAATATTTTGCCCACACCCCGAGGCCAACAACATGTGAAGTGTTCAGTAGCCTTCTAACCCCAGAGATGGTAACAGATGGTTGAGGGTCAAAGCTGAGTCTGAGAGAGCCATCCTACGTTCTACGGAGTGCCAAAAACATCTCATCGCAGCACAAAAGAGGCTGAAAGGTTACATTTGTTCAACATTACTGCTTGTTGGGTTCAGCACATGGACTGAAAACCTCACACATGCTGGGGTCCGAGGATCAGACAGACAAAGAGTGTTTCATGCCAAAGAGAATCTGTTCAATGACACAGATTTTTGCTCTGTTCTGACAGATCCATTTTCACAAACACACCAACATTATCACCCTGCCTGTACTGTATCTGAAATATATCTGAATGTTGTGAAAAAGGAACTGGCAAATTGGCTGACGCGAGCTGGTTGTTCAACAATGTAAACAGTAGTTATGCAAGTGGCAGCAAAAAGCAGGAAATATTGTGTCCCTTGTTTAACCATTCTAAAAATTGTGCCAATGATTAACTCTAGAGATTTTTAGTCTTGGTAAACTTGGAGGTCCATTATATCACAAATTAATGACTGATGTGAGCTAAAATGAAGGAGCTGCATCATTCATGTGGTCCAGTATCTGCTTCATCCAAGCTCCAATTTGTGAAGTAAACCTCACTCTGATAATACAATGGCAAAGCTGCTTTTTTGCTTTTTAAAAGGGCTGTAAAACAGTAATATGTCGCCATCTTGTGGCAAAAGAAAACACAGACTACCATTTAACTAAGTGATTTCTCATTTTAGATTTTCATAATTTAATGAAAAAAGACGTAGAAATATTTACTGAGGAACATCCTATGCACAATTTATCCCATGTAAAATATCAACAAGTGGCATAGCTTTACCTGTCTTGCAAAACTCCACTGGCATCTCCTCGGCAAAGTCCCCTTCATGAAATTCCACTTGGTATAATCTGGACACGTATAAAACAAAGTTGTTTTTACAAAACAAGTGTCACTTTCAGCAAGTTCTCTTACACAGCATTTTAGATGAAACAAAGACAGAAAATTTAAATTGGATTACACACTACTTGTCAAGTCAGTTCCCTGTATACTATACTGATTTCATAGTTTCCTATGACATGTTATTAATTAAACATTTTTAAATTTACCTTCAAATTGGACTTGAATGACTTCCTTGTAGTAGATGACCAGTCCTACTACCCCTCCTCCGACTACTACTACTATGCATAATAATAACAATATAATTTTAAAAATAACCATGATGATTTGTTTTCTTCTGTTAATGATAATCAACATGCAAATGAGCCCCTGGAGAAAAACACAGGCCCTGTGGTTCTCTCTCAGTAATTACTGTGTAACATCACGGTTATAAATGAGGTCACTCCTGGTAGAAGACAAGACAGTAATTGGGGTTTTGAGTAAAGAGCCCATAAAATAGAAAAATAGTGTTGCAAAATTCGGATTAATAGTGGTTTCTGTTCATTTTTACGTCACTGCTCTCAGGGGAGGAGGGTCCATAATGAGCACTGAAAATGGTCATAATTACAATTATGCGTTTAGTCTAGAGTAGCACCTTTATACCCATCCCTGTTGTGTATTTTAAAACGCCTTGGTCTGCATGACTTTTTTAATTTAACAGAGTATTCACTGTTGGCTCTACTTTTTTTTACAAACCGTCTCTCAAATGTACTTTCTTTACACTAAAATGATTTAAGAAACACTATATGCTTTACATAGTGCCTTAAATTTACATATCTATGCATCCGTTGCAAAATAATAATATCCTATTAAAAAAAACAGATTTCATATAGACGTGGCAAATTAAACAGAGTCCTGATGTCAAACACACCTTCCATGTAATTCTAGATAACTTTTGACGTTGTGCACAACAATGAGGATTTACTGCCGTAGCATTTAAAATTTCAAGTGTAGAAGGTTTATCCAAAATTGAGTCTGATTGTGGAATCATTCAAAAAATGAAGTGACAACATACAAACATTGTGCTAAGTAAAGACTTCCTTCAGAAAAGCCCTGAGATCTTCTACCAAACTGTATCTTTATATCTCTACTACATCTTGAAATCCTTGGCTCATTAGTAGTTGGTGGCACAGTGATGATAAAAAAAACAGCAAAAAACAAAGCTAAAAATGTTATACTTTAAATCTGAGCATTTCATCAGAAGTCACAAATTACATGAAAGCAGCTGGTTGACGGTCAGTCATAATAACAGATTCAATACAATAATTTACAGGAAAGAAATTCAGACAAGTATTTAGAATTCCAACACAGTTAAAACTTTTCAGAGGTTCAGATGTTTATTTTACTTACCAAATAACCGAAGCTTTGGAAGTTCACATCTCATCTTGGCTGAATGTTGCAGCAGAAGCACACTGGATCTGCAAGCCAGAGGTAAGTGGAATTAAAAATTACAGTCAGACTTATTGTGAAGAACAACTTCTAATGTTAGACTGCAGACAATTTTACTCGATCTCTGTGCATCCAACTGTAGCCCTGGTAGGACAAAAGCAGCTTTTTGAACTAACTTACATATGAACATTTCAGCAATATGTCAGCGATGTTTCAGGTAAGTTATAATTAAGTCCTGTCAAGCAGGAAGAAAGCTGTGGAGCAGCAAGTGTTTTAGAGCAGGCTTACAGCTGAGATGCCACTTAGATGGTGGCTTGTTTGCTTCCACGTTTGTTGAACAATATAGAGAAGTCAGCATGTTGAGGAAAACATTAAAAACATCTAAAAAATTTAAATAAAATAAGACACAGCTACCAATTTCAATTAGTAATATACTAAGGCTCATTTGATAAATATTCTCCAATTATAATCAGGTCATTTAAAATTTTGTGTCAGGTAAAGATTTTACATGGAAAATGCATTTATTGATTATTTTACTGTAAATTGTTGCACAATATCATCAACATATAATTAAGCATTCCTGAAAAATATAGGATTTAATAACACACACATTTTTGGAAACGTGTGAAACTATAAAATAGTTCAAATCAGTAAGGTGGTGTTGTTCTTCAGCACACTGCTCTAAGTTTGATAAGCCACCAGATGTCACCATTTCTACTGCATTTCAAGCCTTGGCTTCAGTCCTTCACTAAACTCAGTGACATCTGATCACATTTAATTTTGACAAAGGAAATACGGTAGTAACTGTCGTTTTTGCCATTAACAGACTCTGATGCCTCTAGCAATATAAAAGAACAGGACACATGAGGGACAAATCTAAATAAGCTGCACCCCATCTGTAACTGAACAGTGACAGTGCTTGAAAAAGTCTTTCTGGGTCATCTCTGTGTAATATTTAATAAATATAAATATTGGTTTGATGATCTGGAATATTAAAGTGTGGGAAATACGCAAAAATATTAGATAACAGGAAGGGGGCAGATACTTTATCACAGCACTGTACTTAAATCCTGTGCCTCTTGCAGTTAATAAGAAATTCAAGTGTCAGGTAAAGGTAGGCAAGAGGAACACACTGGCTGAGTCTGTATTGACATAAGGCCAAATAGCCACTACTTGATAAGGGTACAGCTATTGTACTGTGGGTGCTAATACTGAGTGCTACTATCAGCACTTCAGCAGACATTACGTAAGAGAAACATTTTACTGGGTAGGCAGGAGACCCATGAACTTGCTGCAATGAAAATATGGGGTGCTGTGGACTGTCAACTGAACACAGAAAAAATTGTGGTCAATGTGGACAAGCTTGAGTTCATGGGCAAGGTTATCAGTCCCACTGCAAATGTGGAGGCCCAAGAGCCAGAAAATGCCTTAGAGGTACATAACTTAGCAAACTACACCAGTACATTTACGGTCCGGTTTGCTAGTATTTCTGAGCCCAACAGAAGGTAATCAAAAAATACACACAATTTCTGTTTGATTCTGAGCACTGAAAGCAAACCCAGGCTGGTTTGCAAGCATACTCTGACAAAGATGCTCCCATCCAAGTAATTACTGATGCAAGCCATTTGGACATTTGTGCAACAACAATAGAGGGTGATGGATCATGACAGACGATATTTATAGGAAACACGTGAAACACGCGTAAACTGTGGAGGTATGTCACCATCTACAGATCAATCAAAGCACAACAGGGGACAGCCCAACAGCCCAACAGCTACTGTTCAACAGCAAAATAAGAGGAAATAATTGGACATCACAACCCCATATAAGGATTAAGAGGTAAAAAAAAAAACAGTAACAAAAAGGAAAAGCCTAGATTTGTACAGGCAATAAAAAATATAGCAAGACAATCTGTGGAAGTCTTATTCTCTGTGGCACACTGCAAAAAACTGACGGTAGCAAGTAGTTTAAATCACCAAGAGAAGCCACATAATCCAGAAGCACAGCATTTGTGAAGACAAGGGTGTAGAACCGTCCTCAGTGAAAAAAACATGGGCACACATCTGAAACCAAAGACTGAAAAAATCTGAGTTACAACAACAACTCTTCGCAATTCAAGTCCCATGAGTAATAAAAAGAGGCTCAAAAGACAAATCAAAAATGCTGAAAACTTGGTTCTGCCAGATTTTTGTTTCTGTCCATCCCAGTACAGGGAAGTGGGCGTGTTTTGTCAATACTTGCTCTAAGGGACTCAAAAGGAAACTTTGGTTTTGTTGGGTTCTCTGTAGAAATTTTGCAAAGTGTGTGAAGTGCCTCGAGATGACCCGTTATGAATTTGGCGCTATATAAATGAAACTGAACTGAATTAAAATAGAATTGAACTCAACTATAAAATTTAGAGGCAAAAAGTTGCATTAAAATGCCCTTGCAAGCGTTCCATTTTATGAAGCCAATAAGACAAGGTAAATCTAATGGTATAGATTACTCTCTTTATGCACAGAATAAAGATTTTGTTTGAACATCTGTGATGCTTATGCTGACGTTCTCGATTATACGGGACTGAAGTGATAGCTGAAGCAAGGGGAAAAATGCAATGATGGATGACAGCAGAGCAGTTGAAATATAAAGCAATAAAGATGAGCTGCTGAATCCAAAGTTGTGGTGACCTGGTGATTAAACTCAGTTTTCAAAGTCAGGCTGTAACAGTAATACTTGATTATCTCCGTCACTGTGGATGCAAACCAATGTATGGTGAAAAAAAAGAGAGCTATTGGAAGGGACAGCACAATATAACCATGTAGCAAAGTCTGTGCTAGCATATGCTTAAATACATTATTAATTATATTCAACATACTCAGATCAATAGCAGGCAAATGTTAAGTTGTGAATCAGCATTATCTGTATGATTAGAAAAGGCAGCAACTGCAAACGTGTTAGTTGTGGCATCTGGCTTGAGCCACAACCACTTCCAACTACACCTGCTATTAAAACAACAAGCTCATCATGATCTGTAACTAGATGTCCACTCCTCTTGTTGAAAAAGTCATTTTTTGCTTTCAGACTCCGCGAAACTTGGCAAGGATTAGCTCCATAGATGGTGTTGTGATTTCAATTTACTGAGGGACATTAATGTCGATGAAACGTCTTTTTTGTTTTAAATATTTTGGGGGGAAGTTTTTTTTATTTCATTGGTAGGAGGAGAGACGGGGTGAAAGAGGCTATAGAAGAGAGAGACATGCAGCAAACGGACATGAGCCGGACTCGAACTCACGACCGCTGCTGGCGACCTGCGCCCATATGTTAACGCCTTAACTCAGAAAGCTATATAGGGCGACCCGGCGTCTTTTTAGTTTGAATGAAGGTAAATCTTCTTTAAATAATCTTGCCATACGGTCAGCTTAATGGGATTGACTCCTTTATTTAATAAGTTTAGAAGCTGCTGTAGCACTGAACACAGCAACATTAGCTTACATGACACAAATGTTCAATCCGTTTAAAAAGTCTGCCGACAAAACAACTAACTGTCAATACGTCGTTTTCAGCATGTGACACCTCAAGTACAAACTTTTCACCTGTTTATCTGCTTTTTAATTTGAACAAAACAGTCTGCTAGCTTAAAGGAGGAACAGTCAACAAACAAACCTACCGGCGTTGAATTTGTTGAAGGCCGTTTGGGAGAGTTTCCCTCGCAGACAGGTGAAGGTTAAAAATAAAATTTAAAAAAAGATGGCGGCGGTTTCTTCTTCGCTGGTTGCCTGTCTCTCTGGAACAGCGGCAGCGGCTTTGCACAGTGGACACAACTGAAATTGCAAGTAATTTAGTTCCGCAAACATTATTATTTAATGATGGTTCTCATCAATGCAGTCATAAATATGCTTCCCAGGACGAGAGGAGGTGACACATAAACTGTGTGTTAAAAAAGACAGACGTTGTACCCTTTAATGGTGCTTTTAGGTGCATCTCGTAAAGTGAGAAATCTGTACTGGAATAGACACGAAGATTCTTTTTTTTTTTTTTGTATTTTGCATTGTCAGAATGCTTCCGTTTGTCATTATATTCATGATCATTCATTACAGCAGTACCTCTATGGTGATTTCCAAGTCATTTTATTGCAGCATTTTTAAATAATAATTTCATGCCAAAGTTAAATCCAGTATTTCTGAATTATATATTTCTGAATTATTATATACATGCAGATTTTTAAAACTAATTTTTTAACTTATCAAACTGTTATCAGAAAATGTGACCATATTCGTGTTGTATTGCTTACCATCTCCCGACGTCCCCTGTGATGATCTTCAACTTGTTTGACTACAGCATTTTGTAAATTATTTAATAAGAAAGTCATAGTCAGTATTTCCATCCAACTTGTTTGACTGCAGCATTTTTTGATATTTAGACACTAAACTCATACCCAATATGCATGCATTGTTATACAGACAGATTTTTAAAAACTCAATTCAAAATCTAATCAAATTATCAGCAGGCTCCATCATATACTTGTTTAACATGTCCCAGCTATCTTTGTGATACTTTACAACTTGGTTGACTGCAGTATTCTAGTTAGTTATTTCATAGAAAAGTCATACAGAATGTGAATGTATATACACCGATCAGGCAAAACATTATGACCACCTGCCTAATATTGTGTTGGTCTCCCTTATGTGGTAAAAAAAATGCTCTGAACCATTGGGAATGGACAAGAGGACCTCTCAGGGTGTCCTATGGGGTCTGGAACCAGGACATTGGCACTGGATCCTTTGGGTACTCTGGCTTGTGCAGTGGGGCCTCCGTCAATCAAACTTGTTCCACTGCATCCTGTGGATGTCCACCCTAGCTCTTGTGTTCCGCAGACTACTATGTTCTAAGTTGCTACACTAGGTTTGTGAACTTTACCTTTGCTTTCTGACCACACAGTCAAATGTTCTTATATCGGAGAAGCCATCAGTGAACTTTGGCAGCCCAGATTTTGTAGCGTCTCATTTTAACCTTAACATCAAGATGACCACACAGGGACGTGTAATGTTGGTGCCTTGTAAATTGGCATTTAATCAACAGTCACACTCCTCTCAGACACAGCAACTTTAGGATCTTATTTAGATATTGTGCACTGTTACCTATCTCAAAGCGTTCTCTGCATGCATTATAGGATTTTACTGGTAGGGTAAACTGTGGAGAGGCAGGAAGAGGAATTGTAGCCACCGTTTCACCCATTCTAACTTTTTTGTTTGAGTTTTCATCGGTTATACACAGGTAAGAAAGACTGATATTATATTCATGTTTATGTACATATTGCTGCTGTATTCAGATTGGAAAGAGCTTGTTTTGAAATAGTCTTGTTTAGTCTTAGAAGTGTTGCAGAATAATGTGATCTGGTGATACAAAAAAGGTGGATGCACCCATTCTGTAGAATAACTGGAGGCAACACAGGAATAAAATGAGTAAGTCAGGAACTAACTAGATGAATCAGACTTCAGGTTGGATATATTTAAAGATAAAGACTTCATAGTTCAGTTCTAGAAGAGCCTACTGTAAGGTGACAATGGCTTCTGTTTCTGCCATTGCAAGTTTTATTTTGGTGGTTACGTATCCGCTCAGTTCATCTCTTTTCTAACAGATGAATTGAGCTTGAAGCCTGCTTTTGGTTCTCATAAAGGTCAAACATGGATTCATTATCAAATCCATTTCTCTCTGTGGAGTTTTTTTTTACTACTTCAGAGATCATCAGAGAGTAGAAGCCTGTTTTGTCGTCTGTCATGATTCTTTTCAAATCGGGGAAACTGCCAGAGCTTATTTGCTGAAGCGTTCTAAATCCAAGTATGTGGACTGCCTCTGTTTCGTTGACTCCACTGAAGTCTTGATAGGAGGAACCTGAAAGCTGGTCACATCACAAACATCAAAACACTATGAAGTACCCTACTGGAGTATTACCATCAGGTACTGTCTGTTTCTTATCATATTGATTTGAAGGCTGTGGTTCCAATAACATTACGGCATCAAAGTGAAGATTTTCTTGCTGATAGGAGCTTTCTTGTAAGGGATGAGCTGAAAAGCCTTGGAGTGACATTAGAAATCCCAAGTTTGACAAAACTTCAGCTCCTCTCTGATGTCAGGGATCGGATTTTCAAGTAAGTCTCCTGGATGACAGTGTAGGAGTGTGTGTCCATCCCATGACAGGAGACTTTAGCCAAACACAGGGCTTTTCACTGATCATATGAAATGGTGCAATGACTAAGATGGTGAATGTTCACTTCGAAATCTGGTGTTTGAATCCTGCATGATGCCATAAATGAATGTAGACTTGAAGTGTATGTGGCGGAAGGGACTAGAACATGGAGGGGAGATGGAAGAGCTGCAGGGCTGCATCTCTTTAAATTCTGGTGTTTTATTTTATTTCCCTTAATATGTTAATACTATTTTAATTACTGATAAAGAAAACACAGAGGACATTGCATTAGCTATACCATTGTTTATTTAATGGTGCAATCGACAACTTTGTACGCCAAAGACCAATCCACATCTTAGTGCAAGGTCATCACCTGGAAAAAAGAAAAGTGTCAGGAGAATATTATGAATTGCTCTGGTATAATGCATGATTGCATCTGTCCGCAGCTCCTATTTTAAATTCCACTTTTAACATTTCTCAGGTTCTGAGAAGTTGCAGTTCAAAATAAAATTAGGACAGATTTATTGCAGTATTTCATAACTTGTAGAATTCTATTTAGTAATGTCTGTACAAGCATTTATTTTTGCCAAAGTTAAAAATGCACCTCTTTAAATAAAACCATTTTTATGATTAGTGATAAGCACAAACAAATGGCTGCCTGTCTGTAGTTTAATGTCTTTATTTTGTTCTCTGCTGTGTCTGTGAATCTGGTAAACAGTGGAGGCTCAGTCTCCAGTCAGTTTGAGCCAAAAATAAGCAAAAATGTATCTTGTGTATCGTGAACAAATATTTTAGAATTAAATTCTTTTCCACTTACGTTGTTGATCCAGGACATGTAGGCGCTGACTCTGGTGAAGACAGAGGGCTTCTTGTAGTAGTTGCAGCCCATGCTGGAGCCAAAGCTCACCACTCCATGGACATCCCAGGAACCATCAGGGTTCTGGCAGTTCAGGGGTCCACCAGAGTCTCCCTGAAGGGCAAAACAGACAAAATGTCATGTTAAATTAAAAAAATTATCAGAAGATGACAAACGCCTTTATAAAACAAAGTTGGTAGAGCAAAACTGTAAAGACACAATAAAGAGAGGTGTTCACGCACAAAGTTGGTTTTTGTTTTGTTGGAACTGGATGTATAAATGGTATAAGTCTGAAATATAAAGTTAATATGACCCACATTGCAGCTAGCAAGGTCTCCATCTCCTCCAGCACAGATCATGTCTTTAGTGACCAGACTGCCCCACCAGTCAGACCTGGTGCAGGTGGCATAGTCGACCACAGGGAGAAGGGCCTGCTGCAGGATGTCAGCAATTGGACCTCCAGCTTTAGAAGAAACACAAGACATCCAGATTCAGCACTATGTCATATTAATGGCAGAGTCAATTCAGAAATTAGGTCCACAAGGCACTATTTCAATTCAGTCACAGGTAAAAAATAAAAACAATAAAACTGTTGTAAAGGATCAACATATCTTGTTGACAGAGTTTCCATCTGTTTAACACATACAGTCATTTTTGGATAACTGCTGAGAAAAACTGCACCTGTGTTGGCAACAATTCCACAGGAAAATTGATTGCACGCACATAGAGAGGAGGAGTAGATTATTCTAGCAGCCTTTATAGGTACTTGGAATCATTCTATTTAGCTTAAAGAACTTACTCCAGAGACGTCCCCAGCCAGTGACGTAGCAGGGGGCACCATTAGGCAGGATGTCACCATCATTGGGAAGACAGGCAGGCATGATTGAGTCAGAGAAAGTGACGGGAGATGAAAGCTTGATCAGGGCAATGTCGTTGCTGGAGTTTGAATACAAATGGCACATGAAGAAACAGAGTGCTGGTGAGTATTACTGACACGAATAAAGTGCTTAATATAGTGTACAGCAGCATATTCAGCTCACTGTATATTGTGGGTTAAATATTATGGCCCACCGGATTCTGTAGGAGTCCCACTTCTCGTGGACAATGATTTTCTCAGGGCTCATGGCGATGGAGCCAGCCTCGTTGTTGGTGTCCAGGCTGTGTTTTCCCAAGTAGACCCTGTAGGTGCGGCTGCTGCTTGGCCACAAAAAGCAAGGAAACAAGTGTTACCTCTGCTAACGCTACATTAGTAGGGGATGGCTGCTGTAACCATAAAGTGTTCATTTAACTTGGAAAGTCTCAAAATCAGCATTTTCTACATGTTGAAAACAGCATTTAATTACCAATTACTATGTCTAATATGTATTCAATAGCTTTTAAAAATATTTCACAGATTAAAAGTCCTAACAGCTCATTTAAGTCTGCTTAACAGGCTGTTAAAAATAAAGTTCAAGTATGTATAGCACTGCAACTCCATTATTTTTCCACCATACTGTCTTGCCCGTCTTTGTCCTCTGTGTATTTGCATCTAATTTCTGATGTCTTTAATTTTAAGTCATACCCAATGCAGTGAGCAGCAGTCAGGACCCACTGACTGGAGATCAGAGTTGCACCGCATGTGTGGTAGAATCTGCTGCCACTCTGGTACTGCAGAGATGCCTGAAGGAGAACACAAGATGACAGCGCACCAATGTTTTAAAATTTGAGGACGGTACTGAATTTTAAAGGGACGTTTGAAAGACGCGTACCTGCCAGGGCCAACTGTTCTGACGGACATCATCTCCACCAACCACTCTGGTGACAATGGGGGGGTAGGTGGGGAGGCCGCACCCGTAGGCTGGGAGACAACAACAGAAAAATGGGGATTTATGCTGGTGTCGTGACACTAGCGGCAATGTGAAATTCTCAGGTTTATCTCATGGATTTGCGCCAATATATGTCATTTTCTAAAAGTAACATCAGCTTACCGCCAGCAACAAACAAAGCCAAGATCACGAACTTCATGGTGACTGTCTTCTGCAGAAGCTCAGAGTGACTTGCTTCTCCTTATATAGTGCTTCAGCAGGTGTATTTACAGTACCGTTACTCAACACTTCAACAGAGCCAGGTAAAGTTGGATGGAAAAATAAATCAACCTTGGAGATAAGTAACCACAGGCATCCCAAAATACTCTTTATCTCCCCACCTCTAGCCCTGTGTGAACCCACACAGATGCCTCCGGAGCTGGTCAGGTCATTTAACTTCATAGTAAGAGAAGATAAGAAGTTAAAAAAAAAGAGAAAATTGAGTATTTTCCTATTTATATGTGAAAATATTATTTTCAACCCAAAGTATATTTCTGGTTTAGTGTGTAAGAAAGTGTGCACATTCATACATTTTTATAAATTCTTGTAAACATGTTAATAAACAAGGAGTTTAATTTAGTGGTTAATTATGATACATGTAAGTTTTATTAACATCATCAGAAGAGAATTTTATATTGTTTGTGATATTTATATTTTTGCAAGGTTGGGAATTGATATGAATAAATTACATAGTAAACTGGGGAGTTTTTATGGCTTCTTCTGAGGTCATAACACAGGTACTGTAGTTGTAGCACAGCAGCATCCCATAGTGGCTAAGTAGGAATATAAAGCATTCATCCTCTGCCTTGTTCTGCAAAATTAAAGCAAAATGCTTACATTTATGAAAAAAAAACACTTACACTGTATATCCAATTGTGATTGCAATATTTTTTATGTGATGGAAAAATGACAGTGGATAAAATGCATATGAACTGTTACTTCATATACTGTAAGTAAACATCTGAAGCACTTTTTGCAAACTTATTGAGCTGATCTATTTTTATGTAGCAATTAAAAGCAAGTGGAATTTCAGTATTGTACTAATAACTGTGTACTAGTTGACTGATCGAAGTGGGGAGGAGTACATTTGATATGGAATACGGTTATTTGTCTGAACACCAGGTCCTGATTACAAAAACTGACGTGTTCAACAAACAAGTAAACAAAAATACATACAAAACTCTAGAAAACCAGTTCATTCCAGATCATGCCTGCAGCTTTTAATGTTCACTGAACTCCACCCCAGCATTTTAATTTGTCAGAGGGCAAATTTCTAAGTATTTGATACAGTTTTGTTAGGTTTCATAAGACTGTAAATGGTATAAATATGTCACATGTTAACTGCAAACTGTGGAGATACAGACAACATGAAGTTTGTGGTTCTTGCTCTGTTTGTTGCTGGTGGTAAGGAGCTATTTCTTGCTAAAAAACATCACACAACACTGTTGTAACCATGTGTCCGTTGAGTGGGTATTTTAGCTTTCTTATGAACTGCTACAGATATAACTGTATAATCCAAGTTGTGGCTTTGAAAGAGTCTTTTTCAGATGTCCCCTCAGCAGAGTGGTTGGAGGAGTGAATGTGCAACCTCACACCTGAGGTTCATACCTAAAAAACATGATGTCTGATGCCTGTGCAAAATTTGAGCAACATGGAGTAACAGAAAAAAAAAACATGAGCTTTTGAAGGATTAAGACGAGCTCAGCAGTATTTCAAAGTGTGTTCAAAAGTATTTTGCCAAAAACTTCTGAACATCTCCTGACAATTTGAAGACTCTAGGACATATACTTAAAGAGATATGGACATCTGAAAGTGGCATCTCGTTCAATTTCCAACTTACGAATGACCCATTGACTAAGGCTATGGTAACGGCTACCGGCTCAGTTAAAATGCATCCACAAATTACCCTGAAACAGTGTCTTGAAAACAATAATTAATAATGCTTTAAGATATGGACCTTAGTGGACTATAAAAGTGACAGAAGAGTGAAATATTACAACTACAGATGAACAGCAGATGTAACTGCAGGAGACAAACTGATCAATCTCAGTTGATCTCACATAAACAGAGGAAAACATCCTAATTAAATTCCTCCTATTTGTATTTTACATATTAATTTATATCACCCTTATTAATGAAGAAGCTTAGTTGTCAATGACAGGTTCCTGCTATCACATGCTGTTAAAACATTGCATTTTATGTATATCAGTCCCAAATATCAGTCATCTGCCGTTCTTGAACGACAACAATATCGGCCCTGGAAAACCCATATCAGTCGACCCCTAGTTCATGGGCACTGCTGACATCATTGTGCATTTTATCTCATTGAAAATCAACTTCAAGCTGTCAAAGTGAGCTGTGAATCACATACTGAGACACAAGTTACTCTACAGAAATATACTCATTGTTTAATTAATGTTTACTCTGAAGAAGCCCACACACTCTTCTGCAGTGGTTATGATCACACACAGGTACAAGCTGTTAAGGCCTGACATTTTCACTAAAGTCATACCCAATCTGCATGCAAATTTAAAAATACTGTTTTAAAAAAAGCCAATCGAAATGGTTGTCAGCAAACTCCAACATATTTTTCATCAGCATGCCCCAAGGTACCTGTGTGACTATTTTCAAGTTGTTTGACTGCGGCCTTTTGCAAATGATTTAATACTTAAGTCACACCTAATATGCATGCATTGCTATACATGCAGATTTTTTAAATTCTAAATAAAAGTCAGATCAAATTGTTATCTGCAAACTCCAAACTAACATGTCCCCAGGCACCTCTCTAATTATTTTCAATAATTCAATGATAAAATCCTCTGCATACTTGGCAAATTCTTTCTGCACATATTCATACTTCACTCATGGGTTTATTGAATATTGTTAAAATGTTTTTATAGTAGATTGTTTATTTTTTCTGTATAGGGTATTTATTTTTTTTGCTTTTTATCTGTTTGTTGCTGTAACAAGGGAATACACAAGGGAATATATACATATATATGTGTGTGTGTATTTTAAGAACTCTAAAATCTAATTGTTATCAGCAAACTCTTCTACACTCTTGTTTAATATTCCCCTCTAGCTTTTGTGTGTTGCTGACTATTGTGTTCTAAGGTGCTACACTAGGTTTGTGAATATTACCATTGCTTTCTGGCCACAGAATGAAATCCTCTCACATCAGGTAAGCCATTGTCATTTCATTTGATTGTTAAATATCTCCTCAGTTCATCTCTTTTCTGAGAGATGCATTGATCTTGACAGTCACCTGCTTTTGCTTCTCATGAAGGTCAAACGTGGATTCATGATCAAATCCATTTCTCTGATATTTGGTGTATTTTACTCCAAGTTTGCATGAGCAATGCAAAATAAAATTTATTTTTTGTGAATAATATAACTGAAAATTGGAACTGATGTCTGATTTAGAGAACACAGAAGACGTTGTATTAACCACTCCATTCTTTATTTCATGGTGCAACCACCAACTATGAACACCAAGAACCAATCCCCATCTTAGTATTTGGTCATCACCTGGAAAGAAGAAAAACAATAAAAAATATTTTAAATTGTTTCAATGGATCATCTATCTGCACTCAGTCCACTCTCAACATTTCTGCTGAAGCTCAAGATACAATGAGGACAGGTATGCTACAGTATTTCATAATTTGTAGAATTCTATTTAGTAATTTCCGTACAAACATTAATTTTCACCAGTTAAAAATTCAAATCTTTAAATAAAACCATTTCTATGATTAGTGATATGGACAAACAAGTAGAGGCTCCATCTCCAGGGAAAGAAGAACTTTTATTACTGTCAGTTTGAGCCAAAAATAAGCAAAAATGTATCTTGTGTATCATGCAATCTTTTGTAATCCTTTTCCACTTACATTGTTGATCCAGTCCATGTAGGCACTGACTCTGGTGAAGACAGAGGGCAACTTGCGGTAGTTGCAGCTCAAGCTTGAGCCAAAGCTCACCACTCCATGGACATCCCAGGAACCATCAGGGTTCTGACAGTTCAGGGGACCGCCAGAGTCTCCCTGAAGGACAAAACAGATGAATGTGATATTAGGTAAAAAGTTGATCAGAAGATGCCTTTATAACACAAATGTCCATAGCACAAAATTGCAATGACTCAATACAGATTGCAGGAGATTGCACTCTTTACTATAACCTCCTGACCTTTCTCTCTCCCTAACACTCGGAGCTTTCTGTACAGGAATGAAATGTTATTATTCTTATCGTTGAACATATATGCTTGTGTTCTTAGTATATCAGAAGTTTGCTATCATGTTTTGTGAAATTCCACACTTTGTATGCATGTTTACATTTTTTTATTCACACGTTCAGTGGTGTTTCAGAACTGTATTCATAGTAGCTATTTATCAGTTGAATTTATATGTTTAAGAAATTCACTCAAATTGGGTAATGAATGTATTTGGCCTCTGACCTCTCCTAGACAGTAAAGCTCAAGACCATCCCTTGGGAAGAACACATCCATGATTGGTTAGATGCTGATTTGAATTTAACTCCAACTTTCAGTACAAGAGAAAGTCACTGGATGCAAATAGGGTATTTTACTTGGTTTTTCTTCAAAAGGGCTTTAACTTTGGCTTTGTTTTACTTAAATTGGGACTTCTTATGCTAACTTTATTAATGCAGCAGCGCAAACATTTTCTTTGTAACCATCGGTTAATGAACTAGTTTGTTTATCTGTGTCCATTTGTTCACTGCCTGTTGTTTGTTCAATTATTGTCTGATTGTTTGCAGCAGTAGTTTATAAATGCTTTGTGTTTATAAGCGCCAGTTCTACCGTGCATTTCTCTGTTTGGGAACTGGAGGTCACTGAAATCAGAGTTCACGACTTCTGATTATAAAACTGATCGATACAAGTAGGTTTAATTCATTTATTATAATTCAATCTGAAATATTGAATTATATAATATCTGCTTAACCCAGTGGTGCCCCTGAACGTAAATGAGTGCAAAATGTTAATCATAAAGTGCGGGTACGCTACATCTACAAGTGGCATAAGTTTGATAAAGTTAATGTAACTCACGTTGCAGCTACCAACGAGTCCATCTCCTCCAGCACAGATCATGTTGTTGGTGACTGCACTGCCCCACCAGTCAGAACTGGAGCAAGTGGAGTGGTTGACCACAGGGAGGAGGGCCTGCTGCAGGGTGTTGGAAAGAGGACCTCCAGCTTTAAAAGAGAATACAAGACACTCAGATTCAGCGCTACGTCATATTAATGGCTGAGTCAGTTCAGAAATTAGGTCCGCCAGGCACAAATTCAACTAAGACAGTGGTAAAAAATAAATAAATAATGAAAGAAACCTGTTTAACACATACGGTCAGAGTAAATAATGAGGAGTTAAAGTTAAAAACAGGACAAAACTAAAAGACATCTTGAATGTAGATTCAACCACTTAATCCTTTTTGAAATTAATAGCCAGTAACATTTACACTGATGATTAACCTACTGAGTCCTGAGTAACTCAATTTTCATCTATTTTAAAAACTGAAAGAAGAAGGTTAGAAAAACTAATTCTGGGGGGGCTGTGCACTATAAATTCCACAATAAAGTTGATTAAACATTGAAGGTGAGAGGAGATTATTTTGGCAGCCTTCACAAGCAGTGGATCATTTTGTTTAGCTTAAAGAACTTACTCCAGAGACGTCCCCAGCCGGTGACGTAGCAGGGGGCACCATGAGGCAGGATTTCACCAGCATTGGGCAGACAGGCAGGCGTGATTGTGTGAGAGAATTCGACAGGAGTTGACAGCTTGATCAGGGCAATGTCGTTGCTGGAGTTTTGAAAATACCACATAAAGAAACGGAGTGCTGGTGAGCGTTACTAA
Organism: Dascyllus trimaculatus; assembly: GCA_024666655.1. Classification (NCBI taxonomy): domain Eukaryota; kingdom Metazoa; phylum Chordata; class Actinopteri; family Pomacentridae; genus Dascyllus; species Dascyllus trimaculatus. The sequence continues at coordinate 24,360,738 of CM045452.1, forward strand.
CGAGTAAAGTGTACAGCAGCATGTTCAGCCCACTATTGTGGGTTGCATATTATGGCTCACAGGATTTTGGAGGAGTCATAGTTCTCGTGGACGATGATTTTCTCAGGGCTGATGGCGATGGAGCCGTCCTCATTTTGGAACTTTATATTGTGTTTTCCCAGGTAGACCCTGTAGGTGCGACTGCTGCTTGGCACAAAAAGCAGAGAAAAAACATCTAAGTCACTTAGATGTAATAAAGTCTTACATTCAAAACGTATGTAAAACAGTCACCTCTGATAGCAATACATTAGTAGGGGATGGCTGCTGCAACCATAAAGTGTTCATTTAACTCTGAAAGTCTCTAAATTAGCTTTTTTTTGCATGGTAAAAACAGAATTGCATTACAATTTACTAATATTCTTATATCTGTTCAATAGTTTTTTTAATGTTTCACTGATTAAAAGTCTTTAATTTTTAAGTCATACCTAATGCAATGAGCAGCAGTCAAGACCCATTCATTGGAGATCAGAGTTGCACCGCATGTGTGGAAGAAATTGCCACTGCTACCCTGGAACTGCAGAGATGCCTGAGGAGAACAAATGATAACAGTGCACCAATGTTTTATGATTTGAGAAAGACACCCAAAGACACTGAATTATAAAGAAAAGTTTGAAAGAAGTATACCTGCCAGGGCCAACTGTGCCAACGGGCTTGATCTCCACCTACCACTCTGGTGAGGATGGGGGGGATGGTGGGGAGGCCGCACCCGTAGGCTGGGAGACAACAACAGAAACTAAAAAATATCTGAAGAAATTTTGAGCACGCCAGTATAATTATACATAAGGTATAATTTAAACTTGTGTAACATTTGAGACCTTTATTTTGATAGTGTAGTGTACCTCGATGCATCCTGTTTACTTTTTCCGGCTAACTAGGGGCTTTTACTTTGAAAAGCCCTCATATGTCAACTTCTTTATCTTACCCCTTTTAGTCTTGTTCATTTTTAAAAAAACAACAACATGCCACTGCCATAGATCCTTAAACCCCTGTTATCTGGGAGAGACTCTTATTTAGAAATTTAACCCAACAGATATGGAGGGCCACTAAACGCTCTTTGGCTTATGTTAGAACATGTTAGAACATATATCAAGGCTTTGTTAATATCATTAGTAACATGTGTCATGCTGATAAAGCACACAATAACATTATACATTGTTAATGAAGGCAGCCTTATTTGGAGACCTTCTTTCTCAGTTCATTGCCATTCAGCCAATCATCTGTGAGTTGCTACGGCGATTCCCGCCTTTTCATTGGCAAAGGGTGAACACAGACAGACAGAAGGATTATCCTGTCGAACAAACAATCACAGCTCAAAAACTAAAAGTACTGTGTATAAATCAGATTTGGTGGCAGGTTAGAGAGACCCACTGCTTCTGATTTTCACCTGACATTTTAGAGCATAGATACAATGGGAGTCAATGAGAGTTTCTGTCGGCACGCTCTGTGCTCTGAGGTAACTTATGAAAATAATATATATAAGTCTTACAGAAATAAGACTCACACTGGGTGAAAGAACACACACAAAAAAAACATTGTAAGGTATAAATTGTTCATGCAGAGTATAAATTGTGAGAAGGAGACAAGGTCAACTGCATTTTTTTTTTCAAAATAAATTTCTGGTCAAAATATACTGAATTCAAAATCTCTGAATTTTACAAAAGTTCATAAAACTTAAACTACAACTGCATGAAAACCATAAAGGATATCCAAACACAGATTTAGACGAATAACATTCAAAGCCTTGTGACCTGTTTAAACTTTGAATAAAGTTTCTATTGTAAAATATGTCGGAGCTACAGGGTTACAAAAATGGCTTGGTTTGGGCAACTGTCCAACCGATTGATTCCCATTCATTTCAATGGGGATTTTTAACATAGTTTTTTACAAAAAAAAAAGTAAGATGAGTCGCTACCAAAAAACATTTCCATTTTGGTACATAATTTGTATAGGTTTTCCCAAAGTTGTGGGAAGAGTTAGGTGCTGAAAACCATGTCAGAAGAATCTATAAAATAGATAGGAATAGCAATACATGTCCTTCAATGCTTTTGCATTGGCACACTTAAATACGGTGATTTATGCTATGGTTTATGCTATGGTAATATAAAAATATAAAATTGTCAGGTTTTGCAGCAACACTAGGCAGAAAAGTGTCATTAGCTTACCACCAGCAACAAACAAAGCTAAGATCAAAACCTTCATGGTGCCTGTCTTCTGCAGAAGCTCTGAATGCCTTGGTTCTCCTTATATAGTGCTTCATCATATGCCGATGTATATGTTGAACAAATGTGCTGTTCAGCATTTACCTCAATAGGCCATGGTAAAGTTGGTGGGGGAAAGAAATCAACCTTGGAGATAAGTAACCACAGACATCTCCAAATACGCCTTATCTCCCCACGTCGAAGCTGGTGTGAACTACACAGATGCCTCCTCAACTGGTCAGGTCATTTAACTTTATAGTGAGATAAGGTACACAATAGTCACTTCAATAAAAACTACATTTCTGGTTTGGCATGTAGTAAAGTGTGCACATTCATACAGTTTTGCAAATTCTTGTAAACATGTTAAACCATAGAAAGTCAAGGAGATATTTTGAACCTCATTTCACACTGCGCTTTGTAGCCCATGCATAAAATACTTAAATGGCAAATGATGAAACATGTTTGCTTTATTAACATGATCATCAGAATAGAATGCTATTATGTTTGGGTTATCTATGTCTTTGTAAGGTTGGGAAATGATAGAAATAAATCATAGTTGTGGCACAGCATCATCCCTTTAGTGATTAAGTAGCTATTTAAAGCATTCATTCTCTGCATTGTTCTGCAAAATAAAGCAAAATCCTGACATTTATGAAAAAATCACTGATACTGTATATTCAACTGTGATTGAAATACTTTTGATGTGATGAAAATTGACAGTGGATAATGCATATGAATTGTTTCTTCATCTTCAGCACATTTGTGTGTCACAATACCAAGTAAATAGAATTTCAGTACTGTACTAATAATTGTGTACTGGTTAAATGAATTTAACTAATATAGTACTGAAGACTTTAGTTGCTGAGAGAGGCAATATTTTTCATTCAAAAGGAAATCAAAGTGGGGAGGAGTACATTTGATGTGGCATAAGGTTATTTGTCTGAACACCAGGTCCTGATTGTAGAAAACGTAAAACACTTAATTCCACTGATATATTCAGCAAAAAAGTGTAAAAATAATATACAGAACTGCAAAACACTTTGGCCTTGACCTAGTACTGCTGCAACTTGTCCACTAACTCCACCCCAGCAGTTTAATTTGTCAAAAGGGCAAATTTCCAAGTGTTTGAGGTTTTGTAGGTTGCATAAGACTGTGAATGGTATAAATATGTCAGATGTAGACTGTGGAGATACAGACAAGATGAAGCTTGTGGTTCTCGCTCTGTTTGTTGCTGGTGGTAAGGATCTTTTTCTTGCTAAAAAGTTGGTGTTTTATCCAGATTAACAACTGTGTGATCCCATTTTGCAGCATTAAGAGAGTCTTTCTCATATGTCCCCTCAGCCTATGGGTGCGGCCTGCCCGCCTTCCCCCCCATAACGGGCCGAGTGGTTGGAGGAGTGGATGCCCAGCCTCACAGCTGGCCCTGGCAGGTAAAAAAAACATGCTGAGATGTGCAAAATGTGACAAATAGACTGGCGACTGAAGCGTCCATAATTTTGAGCAACATGGAGTCACAGAAAATAAAACAATATGGATTTTGAAAGTATGAAGGCAAGGCAAGGTCATTTACAGAATGCCTTTCCAACACAGCAGCATTTTAAAGTGCTATTTAAAAGGCAAATCAGCGCTTTAGAACAAATAGATCAAAACCGAATAAAATGACACAAATAAAATTAGATTATATGAATAAAAAAAGGTTAAAAAAAATACAGGTTAGTGTGGGTCGAATGCAGTAACAATTTGCCCCAAATTCAATAAATCATGTGAAAATGCTGCAAACGATTTTTAAATTCAGAAAGGTGGCGAAAGTTAAGGTGCATTTAGATCATCAGGAGACTGGTTGGAAAAAAGTAGCAGAAGTAGCAGTAACAGCCAAGCAACAACACTATTCCATGAAGAGAACGGCAATAAAAAGGTTTTTAAAAAATCAAACTTTGAGATAATTCTTTGTTTATGCATCTTTCAGATTTCCCTGCAGTACAACCGTTATGGTGAGTGGAGACACACCTGTGGAGGTACTCTGATCTCCAACAGCTGGGTCCTCACTGCTGCTCACTGCATCAGGTATGAAACAGTGAATGCAGCACTGACACAAATGTCTATATAAGTGGTCAGTGACATGATGTTGTACAGAGTTATTCATAAATTACCTCTCATACATTGTGGTTTCTTTCAGTAAAGTTCATGTACACTATACACAGTACACTGTCAGGTAACAGTGGATTAGCTGGTGGCTAAATCTCAACCCACTTGCACATTTCTTTGCTTGTCTTAAGATGAAGTTTTAGGCCTTAACAATGGCTTAAAATGCTTGTTGATCTTAATAAAATGCTGCCTAATTGATTAATGATTGTGCTTAAGGATATTTTCAAATGGATCTTTGAGCTAATACAGACCTGCTTGATATTCTTCTGCACCAACAGCAATGGCATGGAATACAGAGTGGCCATGGGAAAGCATAACCTGCAGGACACAGAGGGGGGCGAGGTGTACATGAGCCCCGCTAACATCATTGTGCATGAGAAGTGGAACCCACTGTTCATCCGGTAAATTATCACCTCTCACTGTGAATCTAGTTATGAACTGTGAGGCCTGACAATCAGATCAGATCATTTCCATGAGCATTACAGACAATAATAAGAGCATGTTGGGCATTTGATGAAAACTAATGTGTTTGTTCTGCAGTAATGACATCGCCCTGATCAAACTGCAGTCCGCTGTCAACTTCTCTGACACTCTTATGGCTGCTTGCCTTCCCACCAACGGTGCCATCCTCGACCATAACGAACCCTGCTACGTCACTGGATGGGGTCGCATCTACAGTAAGCGTCCAGTTTCTTTAATTTCTTTGGGAATTTAATTTAATTTGTCGCATGAAACATCTTCAAATAATAGCTCCAATATTAGTTGTGAGACAATCTGATTTATATTCTCTTAGAAGATGTGTAATTAGGGCAGTTTTATTGTTAAAAGATTAGATTTGGATTAGATTCAACTTTATTGTCATTGAGTACGAGTACTAGGACAATGAAATGCAGTTTAGCATCGAACCAGAAGTACAAAAGCAGCAGTAAAGTGCATTATTAATCATCATCATCATTATTATTATAAAAATTTCTTATTATTTAGGGTAGTATACATTATTATCTTGGAATTTATATTTCTACATTACAGCTATAAAGATTTACTTTATGTAATGTGAAGCTAAGTCTCTAAGTGGCTTTTTATTGCTCATTGGGCTCTTATTCTGAAATAAAATATTGTATTTTTTATTAGTGATTGGGACAACATGTTAATGACACAGAATGATTTCAGAGATATGGTGTCAGACATGCAGTTAAGGTGTCCGGTCAGACTAGAAATATGGTGATTCATGTTTGGCATCTTAACATCTAAGGCAGCTGGGTGGATGGATAATGTTAGAGTTTGACTCTATATATATACGTATATATACCAATCAGGCATAACATTATGACCACCTGCATAATACTGTGTTGGTCCCCCTTATGTGCTCAAAAATGCTCTGAACCATTGGGAATGGACAAGAGGACCTCTCAGGGTGTCCTATGGGGTCTGGAACCAGGACTTTGGCACTGGATGATTTGGGTACTCTGGCATGTACAGTGGGGCAGGCTACATTTGGGATTTCCATTTGCATAAGAGAATGTACTTGCTATGGGACACTATTTATTTGGGTGTCTCATCAACACAGATGCCAAAATCCAAGGTTTTCCAGCAGAACACCACAAAGTACCAATATGATCATAATGTTGTGGCTGATTGGTGTATATGTAGAAGTCTGTCTCATTAGGTTTGGTCTTAGTCCTTACCTGAGCTGACCTTGAGGTTTCATGCATCTCTCTTCCTACATCCAGCTGGAGGTCCCATTGCTGACAACCTGCAGCAGGCTCTCCTGCCCGTGGTGGACCACGCCACCTGCACTCAGCCTGACTGGTGGGGCTCCCAGGTGAAGGACACCATGCTCTGCGCAGGTGGAGATGGAGTCGTGTCTGGATGCAACGTGAGTCTAAAATAATGATTTACACAATCATATTATTGTATGTAGCACAAGTCCACCACACTGTTGCACCAATACTTTCCTGCATCGGCAAACTGGATCCATTATGTTACAACCATGTTTCCTAAACTATTGTATTAGTTTGTAATACAGAGTATGAGAGGGAAAATCATAAAACTATATCTTAGGTTTTGGAAAGTTGGCCAGACTTAAAAAAAATGTTATGCTTGCAATCTTTAATTGCTCTGTTCCATTACATTTTAAAACTTTAACTGAGATTTGTTGTCTGAAATTGTATGTTGTTTCCCCTAAAATTTCGCCTAAAATCCCTTTTTTTTACAAACAGCAAACAGTTTGCAAGAAGAACCGTGTCAGTTATGATGTATAAAAATGTAAAGGGATTGTCTGTAAGGTATCATGTGCACACTGATCATATATTTTCTCTCACATGACTCAGGGAGACTCTGGTGGTCCTCTGAACTGTCAGAACGGTAATGGTGCCTGGGAGGTTCATGGCATCGTCAGCTTCGGGTCTGGGCTCAGCTGCAACTTCCCCAAGAAACCCACCGTCTTCACCAGAGTCAGCGCCTACATGGACTGGATCAGCGCTGTAAGCTCCTGAACCTAAGACTGAACCACTCCAGGGTTCAAGTCATGAAAACTGATATTTTTTTAAAGAATCTGGAAAAAAAACTGACATGTCTGTATGCTCTCTTTTACAGAACATGGTGGCCTTCTAAGAGAAGAGTCTTCTGGGACTGAAGCTGCTGTGTGCACATATACAAGGAAGAAATAAATATGTTAAATGGTCAAGACTGTGTGTTGCTTTACTTTAATTACAGGGTTTTCCAAAAATATGAAAAGCAATATAGTATAGCTGTGTCTAAAGCCTGAGGAGTCTGTATGAATATCTGGTTTATTTTACACTGACAAATATATAGGAAAAAGGGTCCAATTTTCAGCAGTGGAAACACTGATGGGAACTTCCTATCTCCAACCACCCGCTATGTGCTCAGTCTCCGACATTTGTTTGACTTTCTGCGTGTGCTGACCAGGTTTCCCAGGACAGTCTGTACACTGGACAGACGTTCCTTGCATACAAGTATAAATACAAGACCGTCCTCAACACAAGCTCCAGCATAATATTAAACATTCCTCATCAGTCATGAGGAGGCTGCTGGTTCTTGCTTTCGTGGTAGCTAGCGGTAAGAGAAATTAAACTCAGTAGCTGTAGCATAAACTAGGTGGTCAGTTATAAATCTTGTAATATGTAATCACATATGGATTTAATCAATATTGTGTAATTGTTGCATTTACCTACTCTTCCTTATCTTTACTTCAAATGTGAAAATCACAACATGTGTCTTATAAACTGTGATCATACTGCACTGTCCATGCATTTATTATTAAAAATGTTCATTCAGTAAGCTACACCGGGTGGTAGAAAAATGCAGTTTCTGACATCACTAACTTTGTCTCAGTCTATGGGTGTGGTCGCCCCACCTTCCCTCCTGTACTGAACAGGGTGGTGGCAGGAGAGGACGTCCGGCCTCACAGCTGGCCTTGGCAGGTGAGATCTGATTCGCTTTGATCACCATAGAAGTGCATTAACTCTACAGTTTCATTTTATAACTCCAGATAGAAAAAGTGACACCTATTTTTACGCATCTCTGAAACTTATATATACAAATATGTAAAAAAAAAATGTAATGATTTGTCTTTTCAAGCACATAGAAGAGGATAGAAGGAATTTATTATTATATGTTATTAAATTGCATAGTTTTCTCTTTTTTTTAATTCCAGGTCTCCCTCCAGTCAGACAGCAGTGGGCGCTGGAGGCACGTCTGTGGAGGCACCCTCATCTCCTCTGAGTGGGTTCTCTCTGCCGCACACTGTATCAAGTAAGTTCAATTCAGTGATACGAGTAATGCTTTCAGAATACTTGAAATTACAAATGGGGAGCTCTATGTTTTAAAAAGGTGGCAAAGTCAAGGTGGTGAATTTTAAGTTTGTGGTGTATTAGTGGCTCCACTGGGAATAAACAAATAGTTGCATTGGCAATTCATGACAGCAATTGTGTAATAAGAAAATGTAGTCTTCAGAATTGATTGCTCAGTAGCAATTAAATGATCTACATTAAAGCCCAATACTGTTCTGCCCAACAGAATATGTTGTAGAGAAGCTCAGCCTGCATAGTAAAGAGAATTTGTGGTCAAAAACAAATGGCTCTCTAAAAGTTATGTGATGTCACAGCTAGTTCAGATCAACCGGCCACCCAAACAACCATATATTAGCACCACACAGCTCCAGTCCACCTTAAGCTTAATCACAGTTTAGTACACACAGGGAGAACAATCAACATCGCTATCTAAAACCCCCAAGCTAATACCATGTCAACTGCCAATCCCATAGTGACCGCTATAACTACAGAGTGGAGCTGGGTAAACACAGCCTGAAGGTGACTGAGGAGGGCTCGACGGCTTTGAAGGCAGCTACGATCATCAGTCACGAGGACTACAATGTTATGCTGAGCAGGTAACAGCAACCCACACGGCTCAGTATCACCTAATGAGTCCGAATAGAGAAGCAGTCAGTGGGTCGTCATGAGTGAGAGCGTTAACAGTGAGCTTACAGGTACAATAATGTTGCATGAATCATATTGTGTTTATCTTGACCTCCTGAATTGTTTTGCAGAAACGACATTGCCCTGATAAAGCTGTCTACCCCCGTCACCTTCTCTGACACAATCATGCCCGCCTGCCTTCCAGACCAGGATGTCATCCTTCCCCACGGTGCCCAGTGCTATGTCACCGGCTGGGGTCGACTCTCCAGTGAGTGAATGCACCGATCACCACAAAATTACAAATATTCTGCTTATTATTCAAAAATCCTTTTCCAGCTTGAGCCTTTTGAGTCAGTTTTTGCGCACACCAGTCAATATATGTCGATTCAAATACTCATCAAACAACTTGATAAGCAGGACTACAAGCCAGCAATGCCTGTAGTGGGGGTTCGATGCCTACTGCTGCTATCGATCTTTGGGTCTGACCTCTTTAACCTCAAATACACATAAACACTTCAAGCAATAATTTAGGACAAACATGAAAAAAGTTTGTAGAACAGTGCCTTCTTGATTATACACAGCAATTTGTAGATATTGCAGAATATAATATTGGTATTCTAGATTAGATTAGATGAGAATGAGACTCTAGATCAGTGGTTCTCAACTGGTGGGTCAGGACCCAAAAGTGGGTCGTGAAGCCATTTTTAGAGGGTCGCAGAAGCATGCCCCCCCCCCCCAAAAAAGTAGTGGTATGAAGTCTTTTATTTTAAAGGATGTGTTTCTTATGACTCAGTTTTTTTTCAATAGCAGGATATTTGGTGGTGGTGACACCAGTAGTTACCCACTATTAACCTCTAGATTTGTCTCTGCCAGCTTAATGGAGAAATTTAAGCTAAAACGAGCCAAAAATAAACCAAAATGTGCTCCGAATCTGTCAAAATGGGCCAAAATATGCCCAAAACTTGGCAAAAACGTCCAAATATAGCAAAAATTAGCAAAAAAAACAAGCCAAAATTTTCCTAAATTGTATCAAAATGCATTGAGACGACACCCAATAAACTTTAATTTGTTAACAGGAACAGCAAACTTCAACAATTTGGGTCGCAACTGTTATTAACAGAGACATAGTGGGTACTGAGGCTGGACCAGTTGAGAAACACTGCTCTAGATTATCAAATAAATGTCAGTCCACCACTGCCTTTACATGCATACCTTTAAGTGTTTGGATACTTTCAAAAAATAACCCTGATCCAATATAAGCAAATGCCTGAGTCTTGCAGAATGTGCTCCACTGCTGCACATTTTCAAATGACTGAATACAAAGGCAATGAGGTAATAATTTAGGCTCTAGCAACCAGGATGAATCTTGCTCACAACAACAGGAAATGCACAGTTTGTTCAGACGTGTATTCAGTCAACAGAAAAGGAAATACAAACCACATTTTGTTATTAGACACAACAGTTCGGTTTAACTTACTCTGGCTCAGCACAGAAGTTTAAAATTCTTATAGAAAGTGTGGGTGGAAATTCTCCTATCAGTCCAACAAATAAACATGATGATCCTCCTCTCAAGTTAAAATGCGGTTTTTTTCTTACCTCAGTTAACCTTGTTTCCTCCCAGCAAGTGGTCCTCTAGCTGACATCCTCCAGCAGGCACTGCTGCCTGTAGTCGGACATGATGTCTGCTCACAGCACGACTGGTGGAGCGCCCTGGCAACAGAAAAAATGGTGTGTGCTGGAGGAGATGGCATCACTGCTGGCTGTAATGTAAGTTTATATGATGAAGGGTCATCTGGAGATGTAAGAGGATCTTAATGGTCAATTTTAGCAGCTATGGTGTTACTAAAAATTCCATTTCCAGTATAAGAGATGGAGGTTTGTGAAAAGCAAACTTTGAGCAAAGGCAAAATCCTGCATGACAAATTCATGATAGGTGGTCATACCTCTTAATGTGCGTGAGCAACCAGCCAATGGTATACATACACCGATCAGGCAAAAACATTCTAACCACCTGCCTTATATTGTGTTGGTCTCCCTTATGTGCTCAAAATGCTCTGAGCCACTGGACAATAGGACTTCTCAGGGTGTCCTATGGGGTCTGGAACCAGGACGTTGGCACTGGATCCTTTGGGTGCTCTGGCTTGTGCAGTGGGGCCTCTGTCAATCAAACTTGTTCCACTGCATCCTGTTGATGCTTGATCAGAATGGGGTGTAGGAAGTTTGGAGGTCAAATCAACATGTTGGGCCATTGTCATGTTCCTCAACATGTTTCTGATTGTTGGATGTTTTTCCATGTGGTGGGGTGCATTTTCCTGCAGGGGTAGACCAGTGACATTTGGGATTTCCATTTGCATGAGGGAGTGTGCTTGTTGTGGGACAATGTTTATTTGGGTGTCTAAGTCCCATCAACACGGATGTTAAAATCCAAGGTTTTCCAGCAGAACAGCACATAGTACCAATATGATCAATGTTATTCACTTCACCTCTCAGTGGTCAGAATGTTGAGGCTGATTGGTGTATATATGTTGACCGGCAGGGAGACTCTGGTGGCCCCCTGAACTGTCAGAACCCTGATGGCTCCTGGGACGTCCACGGTGTGGTGAGCTTTGGCTCTGGTCAGGGCTGCAATGTTTTCCAGAAGCCCACTGTCTTCACACAAGTCAGCTCCTACATCGACTGGATCAACACAGTGAGAGACAGTTTCATTTTGTGATTACCTTACAAGCATCAACAATGTAACCTAAAGCTAACAGAAACTCTCAGATAATTGTGTTTTTTGTTGTTTACTCCACAGGTCATGACCAACAACTGAAAAGGCCATTCAAGTGATTATGTCAGCAATTAGAAAAACTATGGTTTGCAATATGTGCTCTCATTTTTTAAGTTAATAAGTGACAACATAAAGGCATGCATGTTTCTCTTACCTTCATCTGCCAACATGAGCTGCTTTTTTGACCAAGAGCTGGTGAACAGTAACAAAGTTAGAAAATACAGATATTATAATGCTCAGCAGATTATGGCACTTAAGTCTAAACAGAATTACATTCACAATGTTTAAGCAATCACAACAAAATCCACTTTTAAAATACTGCATTATTTAACAAATGCTTCCTTTTATTTCTCATAAAATATTCATGAGACAAAAACTCATTTTCCCAAAACAAACATTAGAATCATAGAAACGCATATATTCACAGTACAGAGATTTAAGTAATAAAAAAAGCAACAATACAACAATACATGAAACTGACATCAAACAGCACTGGTTTTGGGAACTCATCTGCATAAAAATGACTAAATCCAAACATCCTCATTCATTAATATGAAACACTTTTACAACATATCTTAAAAAAAATCATGTAGGTAACTGGTCCTTAGCAAAATGAGGTACAATGCCGATGTGTGCAGTACGGAACATGACAAAAAAATGAACTGCTACCTCGTGTGACAAGCTTCAAATTCAACAACAGGTTAGATGTAGTTGAATTACAATGGCAACACTGACGTGATGGTGTGACACTGCTCCTCTTTGCTGAAGCTAATTTTGCATTAATTGAGTAAAACTTGGCAATAATATAATCAGTTGACAATGATACAGTAGCTTTAATGGATTTACTTCTACTCCAACACAGTGTAGAACTGAAGATACTAATGAAAACTGCCATTTGTCTTACTAAACAACAGAGGAAAAGTTGTGCAACTTCAAAACTTTAGTAACATTGAAAGGAATGACTGATAAGTCATTAGTTTGGCTTCAGCTGTTCATTTTCTAAATGAGTCAAACCTAAAGAAGAAAGAAGGGTGTGCTGACAGATATTGAAAGAGTAGTGTCTACTGATGCAACTCAAACCATTTCACTGAAAAAGGCCTGGAGCAGCTTTCTAATCTCTTTCTGCTCATTCCCTGCATAGTTTTGTGTGGAAAACATGATCTGCAAGTCAAGCTGTGCTGGAAGGAATAGTGACCAGCAAGCGAGTGAGCACTAGCTGCTGTTCTTATGCCACAGCTGCACAGTCAAAGAGTCTTTCTGTTGGTCATCTCGGATAAGAACAAAAACAAGCCCAGAGAGGCAGAAATGGCATCACAGCACTCACAACTCAACAGTGTTTCCCACAAATGCAGGGCAAAGGCTTTCAACCACTCACTAGTTCCTCTTTCCATCATGCACTCACATACTTCCTTTGCAAGAGTAAAAGCAAAACAGCACAGAAGGAGCAACATTCAACTTAACTCACGTTCAGTCATACAGTGTCGTTTGAAATGTTTTAGGAAGTGCTGTTCTGAGCACAAAGGCACTTAACTGCCCTTTAGTGTGTACAACAGGAGGACAAACTCATCTGCAGTCAGTTAGTATTACCACTGCATAACAACTCCATAAAATCCATAAAATGAGACCTTGAACTCCCTGGAAAGTAATTTCTTCCTAGAAAGTAGTTTCTCGGAAAGGGCTACTGAATCATGGCATTAATGGTTACCATTACTGATGCCCTATGAAGTGTAAATGCAAGATTCACTCACAAAATGTCTGGCAGCCATTTGTTAAGTTGTTATGCCTGGCAAAGTGACAAATTGATGGCACATCGGGTCCATGTTTCTGAGTTTGTTTTGGCAACACTGGTCCCTCTCCTGGTCAAAACTGGTTATTACAGCTTTACAGGTCTCATACAATGAAAGTCTTTATTTAGTGTGTTTTGAAGTTGTTATAAAAATCACAAGTGTAAAGTAAAAGCTGTTAAGATATAAAAGCATTTACTTCTGCCATTCCTGAAGTCTCCTTACAACTAGATAACCTCATCGCTTTTAAAGCCAGGAGAAGGTTTACTGAGCCACTGCATTGCAACTGACCAGTGGTTACCTACATTTATACATTTTTTATATGACAAATCCTGCTTCCTCACTGCCTGCTGCTTTTAGGGTGAGCCGTCCTGAAAAAGCAGCTGTTTTACATTGCGCTAGGTATCTTAACTCTCCATAGCTACTTCTGCTAACTCTAATATGTCTAAACCGTGAGCAAAGCAGGGAAAATGTACTGCTTGTGGCTGTAAGACTGAACACAATTATCTTCATGCACTACCTTTGATTGCTTTGATTGTACACCCACAACTCAGACTTCTGTGGATTGTAATGCTGATGGACATTCAGAGATCGTGGAAATTTCAAGGACTAAGGACTAAGTCAATTATTGTGTTTTCACATCTCCTGTTGAGTTCAAATGCCACCTGAACTCAGCTTGTGTTTAAATCTGTTTGCTTCTCTCCTGCTCTCTGTGCTCACAATAAACACATTTGAATACAGCCGAATTCTCAATAAAGCTGCTCTTAAACCACAGACTCCATGCTGACCAATCCCTTCAGAGCCATTTCCAAGCTGCTGTTCTGCACTGCCAAAGTACTGATTTTATAACCACAGCACTGTCTCACAAACTCACCAGATGAGTTAAAAACAATGTAAATTCAGACATATCTCATAAAATGATCGCTCACAGAGAAGGCTAGAAGTGATAGAAAGACCTGGTCTCACACAGTAATTAAAGTCTGCGTTGGTTGCTGTGCGATTAACCATTTCACTCCACACAGTGGATCACTGATGCAAAGAGAGTTTTCTTCCAGAAAGGGGAGTGGACAGAAGCAGCTCAACTGCATTTAAAGCTACAGACACTGGAACAGCCCATTTAGAACTGAGCTGAAACCAAGAGCTATACAGTTATGTGTGTGTGTTTTGAGCTGAAGAATTAAAAGTCGTGGTCTGGGAATATGTGAGATTTTCATTAATTGGGTTAGAGCAGGCACAGTATGAGACCTTTAAAGAAGTAATGATAATATTTCATGGCACTCTTAATTAAACAACTGACACTAAATGAAGCAATCAGACACAGTTTTTTGCATAGGCAGCCTTGGGCACAACCAGCACCACCAAGGAAGAGGAATAAATATCTGTTAACTGCGACTGATCTACTTTTAAAAGTCTGTCACTGACATCCAATGTGACTCTTGCTCAGTTTAAAAAACAAACACACAGGAAAGTATAGACAGTTTCATACGAAACTGTGCAAGGGGCTGACCATCACATAATTTGCTTTTTCTAACCCCATGATTCATTCGCTCACACCACTGCTGTGAAACAATGACATAAAACTGACCTGGCTATTTATGTTCCAAATCAGGATGGGGGTATTGTGATAAGATCCTATCTATCCTGAATGTAGTAAAAAGCAGGATAAGACATAACAGGGGCCAGTGTGCACAAAGATATAGTAATTGAAACATGATTTTTATGACAATACAGACGTGAACTAAGTTTGAAATATTAAACATAGAATTATAATAATTTTCATAGCATATTCCAATAAAAAGCAGTCTTCTAATGGGCATCAGGGGATACCTCACCTCACCATACCCACAACTTGAACATCTTTAAACAATCCAAAAACATTTTTCAGCTGGCCTCTGTTTCACCAGCCTTGGCTTGATCACACCTGTAGAAATTTTCCTTTGTCTTTCTAAAGATAAACATAAAATTAAGGTTGCCTCTCAAACAAATACACTGCTCTGCTGTACTGGATGGTAACACAAGTTACTTGGTACAAAAAGAGATATTTTGTTAGAAATTATTCAAGCTACATCTCTCATTACGTTAGACTAGTATTGCATAGAGCGCCTATGGCCGAGAGTCACAGGAGCTGCGGTTGATAGATGATAACAAAGCTGTGTTTTGTATTAGTTACAGAGAGAAGATTCTCAAAAATAGTGCTGATAAGCAGAACCAGGTGTTCCAGCTTTGCAGGCAGAGAGATAAATGAAATCCTGTCTGGTACAACAAAAGCTGTTATTAAAGGACCAGTGTGTAGCATTTAGTGGCATCTAGCAGGGAGGTTGCAGATTACAACTGTCCTGGCCAAGCGTGTAGGAGAACTACACTTGCTGCCACTTACGCTTAAAAAAATGATCCCTGGAGCCAGTGTTTGGTTTTTCTATTCTGGGCCATTGCAGGAACATGGTGGGCTCTGTGGAAGAGAGCTCACTTCCTGTCTGGGTATGAAAAGCTCAGGTACAAGGATTCATAGCTTCACACAAATAGACACTATGGAAAATACAATTACGAGTACTACATTCCACTTCAGCTGACAGATGCCCCTTTATTCAAAACACTGGTCCTTCAATGTGAGGAAGATTCTCTTGCACACCAATCAAGCAAATCCACTCATTTGCTGGTAAGGTCAAGAGGACCCACAGAGACAATATTGTTTGCAGTGTGACACCACATCAGGTCAAGGCACCTAGTACATACAATGCTCAGTAACTCACTATGGAGTCTACATTAAACCGCTGGCTGTGCTAATCCAAAGTCTTCCACTGCCAAACACTGTTCACATCTATTTAAATAAGCATACAAATCCTCAGTATAACCCCTGGCTGATGTCTTGTGATCTTTGTCACCATCAGCTCACATGTACAGTCAGCCCACAGTGGAGGTCACTCACATAAAAGTCATGTATTAACAGGAGCCTACTATAGCAGAAAAAACTGTACTTGGTGTGCAGTAAATCCTACGAGTTTGACAAATTCTGCCACAGTAAGGATCCAGAGATTATCTTTATCCGTTTCCAATGTCCAGTGAGATCCAAAGTAAAATAAAGGTTTCTTCTGTTCTGTGCTTTACAGTTATGTGGCACAAGGATGTACTTTATAACAAAGTGCCACTGAGTCTGTTCTGCAGGACGCCATATTCAAGTCTTGGCTTAACAAAGCACATCCAAATCCACTAAAACAGGGATTCCAGGAGTTTCAATAGATTGTTTTAAACCTGATCACCTTGATCTTAAATAGGAGGTACTTTATCCTCATACTGCGGTGGGGGAGTAAGCGGTTCGATACTGATTCCAGCAGCTGGCTGAGCGTTATCAACGTTTTTCATGCGCAGCTTCTCTGATTTAATCCTGCGGATCTTGATAGGTAGAAGCTTGCGGCTGTTTTTCCCAGGTCTACGATTTGATGTCGAAGCAGCAGCAGCACCAGCAGCAGGAGTAGCAGCAGCAGCAGCAGCAGGAGCGTTAGAAACCGGGGCAGGCTGTGATCCACCAGTCGTGACCTCTGGCCCCTCGTTCTCAAACTGCACGGCATCGACTTGGACCAGGTCATCATAGGAAGGCAGCTGGGAGGTGCTTTGGCGAAGGTTGCTCTGACGGACAGGATACTGACCACTGCCTACTGCCTCTTCATATGTGGGCACGGCATAACGCTGGGCTTGCTCCTCGGCACTGCAGACATTTATAGACATATACAGATATGAATGGCACATGTGAATCACTCATGGTAGGATAGAGGACTTCCCCTAGGGCAATTAAGTGTTGTGTAATATTATTCTCAAATGTTTAATCTATTACGTAGTGTACTGCACATTTTAACCAATTTCCCCAAAACTACTTTCTGTAATTACTGTCAAACATTTGCTCACTCGCAGGAAACTGGCACTTTTATAGCACTTTAACATACTGTGCTGCCACTGGACTGAACTGCACTGCACTAGCACCTTGATATACCGTGCTGCTAATCAAACCTTTTATAGCGCTTTAACATATTGTGCTCAGCCTCCTGTTCCACTATTGTGTTTGTTATTTTAATGTTATTTTCTTCAAGTGATCTCTGCTTATTTAATTACTTTTTTTAACCTACTCTTGATTTTTGTCGGAAAGGAACAATATTTCATTTTATTGTGTACACAGATGTGCAGATAAATGACAACTAAAGAAATTTTGAATCTCCAAATACTTAGGACCTATCTAACCTTAACCCTACTTGGACTTGCTATGATGCTAGTAAATCAAAATCTGAAGAGTTATTAAATAATCTGAATTTGTTATCATAAGCATTCAAAATTCTTCTGTACTTTCAACAGTGTTACTCAATCACCAAAGCAATCATAAGCTATGTTTTTCAGTGCCATGGAATTGTTCAAACAATGATAGAAAGATCAATACTGTTCCAAGACAATTCTTGAGTAGACAATCTAATCCACCAGCAAATCTTTCTCACGTGTTTTAAGGGGAAGCAAGCTTTCTGGAATCTAAAGTATGCTCAACACAATCCCCTGTCTAACATTTGGGGTTGACATAGCCAAATCAGGTTTCTGTTCACAGACATGACAACAAAAAGAATTCATTGAAAAGTAGTGTTTTTCCTAGGATTGAAATGCTGTTTAGCTAGAAAATCATGACAAAACTCACGTTTCTCTCGCCTGCTGCGCCCTTTCCGCCTCTGCTCTGCTGTTCTGGGCCTCGTGGAACCTCATCTCCCGCTGCTTGTTCCTCATTCCCAGACACAAGGAGAGCAGCAGCATAACCACCCCGGAGCCCGACAAGACGAAGGCCACAGAAGATGCTTTATTCCTCCTGTCACCTGTCCCATCGCCTCCTCCTGGAAAGCTGCTGTTACCGGCTGAGTCTGCGGGTACCACGCTCCACACAATCATCACCACACCGAGGGCGATAAGTCCAACCCCCAAAGCACACAGTGCATACTGGGAACCTGAATTCCCAGTGTTTTCTCTGCTGCTGCTGTTGTTGCTGTTGTTGTTACTGTTGTTGTTACTGCTTTGAGTTCCTTCACTGACAACTGGGCTTGTTGCTCCAATCACACTGGAACGCATCTTGTCAGTCCGTAAACTTTCGTCAGACCAGCTGCAGTGAGTTTAAAAACTGCTGAGAGACAAAGAAAGTTATTTAAGGATGGACACAAACTGAGAAGTCTCACACCAACACACCACAGATTGTAACATTCATTTCCTGAAAAAACTGAAATGTTCAAACACAGTAATTTCAAACCTATCTGCAAGACAACAGCAGTAAATACAAAACACAAGATATCCCCCTTACTGTATCTGAAGCAGTCTGACTCTCAGCAGCCAAAGCTCTACTGTAAAGAAATAAACGTCATCTATAAAGGTCTTCCAGAATGTGTTACTGCCGTCTGAGGATCTGCCCTTTCACGAGTCCAAGCCCACTTTTTGATAAGGCTGACGTAAGATAAAAAAAAACCACCTAGAGTTCTGCAAATAGGTGTGTAGCACAGTAAACAATTTACAGCAGACTCGCCTTTCAAAGTCACATTAGTGTCATAACACTTGGCACAAATGTCAGCACGTTATGAGGGCAGATAAGGCCCGTTATGGGAATTGTAAAAGGGAAGGACCACAAAAATATTACATAAACTCATACATAAAACACACAGGTTTACTGTATTACTCGCTGAGTGGCTCGTATTTTGTTTAAAAGTAGATGCTGAGCCCAAAAATTGCGGCAAATGAAGCCACTCTGCAGGACAGCTTTGCTAGCTGAGAGCGGAAGAGGAATCCAACAAATTAACTAGAACTGCAAGCAGTTATAAAAGGGGGCCAAGCCCCCTCGCGCGACTCGGTCCCGCGGAGCCCATGGAGGTCCGGCCAGAAGGACCATGTGCACGGGGTGAGCGTCAGGATACCGGCCAACGTCTCACCAGCAGTGTTGTAATGGTAATGGGAAGAGCACTGCAAGCGTGACTTCTTACAGCTGACAGACTTCTCAGCTGTAAGAAGTCACGCCCACTTTGACCAAACATTACTAAATTTTACGGCTGGCCTTGGGAGCAAGCAGACATCATGCTCACCAAATTTGGTGCCAATCTGATCAACTTTCATGTTGCTTGCCAGATTTGGCACAGAGCCTTTGGTTAAACTCTGACACAAGTGAATTGAGTTCAATGTGGATAGCTTTCACGTTGACAAAATTATTCCACAATATGTGCTTTTTAGCTAGCAGAAAAAACTTCTGTATTTACAAGTGGCATATGTTTTGGAGTAGCAAAATTCTTTTGATATCTTTTGCTCAGACACATCTGGAGATTGTCTGTGTGAAGTTTGGTGCAGATTAAGTGTAAACTGTAGGAGTAGTTCAAAAAAGTAGGTTTTCGATGTGTACTGACGTACAAAGAGGAATGTGCACCGAAAGTGGGCGTGGCCTATGTCAGAAGATGCGAAACTATTTAGGGAACACGTAAATATAAAGTTTATAAAGATGTGATTTAAAATGTGAAAGTTACAGTCCAAAGTGCGTTTGCAACCGTTATAGCGCCACCTAGTGGAGTAGACGCACAATTTTTGGTGTGGGTGGTCTTTGTGCTCTTCTATATATATCCTGTAAATTTCACAGTCCTCAGCCGAAGACTTGAGCTGAAATGAATGTTGGTTGTTTATCTTGTAATAAGCCACGCCCACTTTGACCATTCATGAATGACATTAAGATATGGCCTCAGGAGTGACCCAGCATCATACCCACCAAATTTGGGAAAAATGGGTCTTGCCGTTTAAAAGATATAAATGTCCCATAGTTGCAGCGCCCCCTAGTGGCCAATGTGAGCCAAATTTGGCTCATACCCCCACAGTCACATGACAACATGAGATCTCAGGTTTGGTGTTATTAGCATTTGTTTTGACCAAGATATGCAACAGTTGGCGGTTTTATAGCTAGCTATAAAAATGTATGCGTTAATAATTTGCGCATATTTAGACGGAACAAAATTCTTTTGATAACTTTAGATCTGGTCCCACTGAAGACTGTACGTGCCAAGTTTCATGCTGATTGGACAAAAACCGAAGGAAGAGTTCGAAAAAGTAGGTTTTCCAGTTTTTGCCATTTTGCGAAAAAAAATTATAGGCGGAAATGGGCGTGGCTTATCCCAGATGATTTAGTGCTATTCAGGGAATCTGTGGATATTAGGTTTTTGAATGTGCGACATATGGTGTGGGGGTTATAACTCAAAACATGTTGACTGTGGTTATAGCGCCCCCTGCTGGCAGACATGTGCAATTTTTTGCATCTGAGGTAAGGGCAGGGGTCTGGACCAACCTTCCAAATTGCACCACCCTCCCTTGCACGGTATAGCCTGCAGCACTACTTTTACCAACGGAAAAATAAAAAGGGTGAATAATAATAATAATAGTAATCTGAACGATTACAATAGGGTTCCCAGCCCTTCGGGCCTGGGAAACGCGTATGCTAGCATACGCGTGTCCCACGCCCCTCGGGCTTGGCCCCCTAACTATGTATATGCAGCCTCTGTGACCATTCAGGAATGTCATCCTGGAATACTCACAGCAGGGATTTATCCTTGGATACACTCACAAGGTTTGTCAGTGTGAGTCTGTCTGGAAACATGCCCAGACCTGCTGGAAAAGAAAGGAGGGGCAGCTTAAAGTAAGGTAAACCCAGCTCTAGTTTAGGGATACCCGTCTCACTGAAAGAATGCATGGCATGAGACTGAATTAAGCTAATCATGACAGCTGTGCAAATGTTTGTTGTGTTTTTTTTTTTTTTTTACATCCCCTTATACATACATACAAGCAGTGCTCTGCAGGGTCTGACTCACATGCATGTGATACAGAGGAGTTAATGTGAGGATGTCACATAAATATGCTATGGAGCTGCTTGTTACAGTACAGCCAGGAAAAGTTATATTTCACCACACAGTATAGTAAGACATTGACAGGCCTGCGAACAGAAAAACACAAAGCCCTTAAGCCTGCAGCGTGTAATTATGAGTGTGTGAAATAGCCTGAAAACCTGCGTGTTAGCTACAAAAGCTACTCGAGCGACTCAAAGTTACTTAAAATTTGATTTTTGAGTGTCTTAGTGACCCAGTTTCAGCATTTTAAACACATTTTTGCCGCTTTTACGGTAGAAGTTTGGCTACTAGGGCGGTGTTTTAACTATGAAACAAACTTTCCAGTGCTGAAACTTTTTTTAAAAAAAGAGAAAAAAACAAACAGCTGTAACTTTTAGCAACATTTTAGCGACAGAAACTGATACTTTGTTCGTTATTCCGACTCACCTCTGCATCATAAAGCAGCTTTTTCTTTGTCTTTTTCTTTCTCTTCTTCTTCTCAAAGCAGCGACGTGTTGTCTGACTTTATTATTCAACTCTGGAGACGCCGACGGGACTTTCTGGCGGTTTTAATTCGGTGACGAGTAACGTTTTGTGGATCAGGAACTTTGCTGAGAGTCGGATGGGCCCGGCGGGCAGCAGTGGAGGAGGGAGGGAGGGTCCTCCAGACACTTCCAGTTTCATTAACCCCTTCATGTCGGCTGGTTGCGACACAGAGCCAGTGAGGAAGTCGGGGAAATATCTGGTGTTTTTTTAAAATCTCATTTTTTTATCTCACTGTTCCTTTATCTGAGCTGCTGTATCAATTGCCGGGAAAAATACGCTCTAACGGTCACGGTTTAATGATAGGATGACAGGAAACTAAGATACCCGGAAAGATTTGGCCCACGCACACATACTGTGTTATTAAATTAGCACGCAGCAGGTCAGTTTAACCGGTGCATTAATTAATTTCAGTTAGCTAAATGGGCAGATTTACACAGCAGATCAACTTTTGTGCAAATGTAATTGAAAATAAATCAGATTTTTAAAATATGTATTTTCTATTTAAATCAAAAATATAAATTAGATCAAAATACCAGATTAAATTACAAAGTGCTAACCAGGAGTGCAAAATAAGCAGTAAAAGTGCAGTGCAGTATAAAATGCAAGGTGAAATAGCTATAAAAGCACTATTAGGGTGAAGTGACATATACAGTATGAGCAATATTAACAACATAACTAATGCATGTGAGTGTGCAACAGTTTTTGTTGAAATACAATAAGAAATGTGAAAATATATCATGAAAATAAGAACAGTATCAGTATAGTAACAGTGTGACAATGTGAAATGTGTAAGTGACATAGCTATGAGGGCAGTATGAAGGTCCTAAGATATGTACAGTATGAGCAATATTAACAGTATAGCAAGTGCATGAAAGTATGCAATTTGTATGAATAGCTAAGTTTTTAGATTACATTAGAATTCCACAGTGTACAACTAAATTAAGCAGTAATCCTGTCAGTGCATTTACACAATCAGACAACGCTGTGTTTTTTTGAAGTACAGTAAGAAATGTGCAGATAGAAAATACAAAAAAACAATGATATAGTCTATTGTTGTAAGAATGGCTTATTTAGTGTATTAATAGTATAAAAGCTGTAGTGTAAAAGCAGTATGTATATATGGAGTAACTGTAAGGAAGTATATATGTGCTAAGATATATACAATATGACCAATATTAACTGTATGAACAGTGTAAGTATGGAAAATGTGTGAATGTCTAAGATGTATATGCTTTTAAAGGAGAATGGACAATAAAAGTAGTCAATCCACAGTGTACAACACAATTAAGCAACAATCCTGTTAGTGCATTCACACAACCAAACAGAAAAGTTTTTTTAAAGTACAGCAAGACATATGCAAAAATAAGAATATAGTAGAAAAACAGTCATACAACTTACTGTTGTAAGGATAGCTTGTGTCGTGTATAAAAACAGTAGTGGAACTGATGTTGCACTTCTGTATATTGCACATTGCTGCACATATATGAAACTGACATAGCTTAAAGCAGCAAAAAGCGCATACAAAGTTGTACCTAAACATTTGTACAGGTTCAGTTCTGGGTCATTTCATCTCATAAGGGCCATCTACTCGACCACATGTGATCCACACAAAACCCCTCTATCACAAACTATAGATATTTAAAATGGTATCCATGAATCCATGTTTGACATAACAAGTGCTTTCCGAGACAAAAACCTTTAAACACGCGCCAGTTATGTATTGAGGTTTTGGCACCTGTGATAGAAAGTAACAGTTTGACTCTCATGCTGACACATGATGTACTCATCAAGTAGCTACAGAGGTGTGTAGTGAGGTGAATGGAAAATCCCAGTGTGGAATAGTTTTGTTGTGGACTCGACTTCATGTGGAAGTAAACTGTAACCTAAATGATCCAAACTGTGTTTTTGTGAATAACAGACAGATTAATCATTCATTTTATTGCCAAGCTTCATTTTAACTGACTCTGAAGCAACAATTACTACAAAAGGAACAGATGTGCACCAGTGATTGTCAAAGTAGGAGCTGTGAAGGGGGGGTGGTCACATGAAAAGAAGTGGAGGAAATGCACGTTTAGCAGGAGAATGGATAATGAGAATGCGTAAATCTCCTACAAGGCCAACTCAAACACAAATGGGTGACAGCATACCCATGTGTCTGACCCCTTTGTTTTGAACAGCAAACAAGAACTGGCAGTGAACTGTTACCTCAATACTTTCCCATGTTGTTTTATATCAGTCATGCTTAATTTTTTACTTCCTCTTTGTAAATTTACCACCTACATATTGTCACATATCGGGAGCCCTTTGGACATCACTCCCCTCGAGGACTGATCCTGTCCTCACTCATGTGACGTAAATTGTCTTTCGTCATGTATTTCCTCATGTGTCTGTGTGCATGCAGGGTATGTACGCCAACCAAGTTTCTTCAGAGAGTTACCTAAAAGACCGAAAATGGGCCTTCGCTCGACGCCACTTCCTCGTCCTAGTGTCGTCTTCTGCCTGCTTAGAACGAGGGCTGTATCATTTCACAATAATGACAAAACCAGTCCCAGCTCGGGCCGCTCACTGCATTGTTTCTTTCAAGTGAGGCAAACTTGTTGCTCTGGGCCTCTGGGGATGCTTTCTTCCTCCTGAGCTTTTGTGTGGTTCCTCTGTATTACAGCGCAAACACACACAGACACACATAAACCACTGTGAACAAGCCCTGATTACGTCTGGTAGTCTGGATTGATTCCTTATCACTGCCAGTCAGTAATCAGATTTGTTGGCAGCTACAAAGGAAAAGCGTTGCAGTAAAACTTGATTTATGCGTGGCCTCGTAGCCTTGAGTGTAGCAAATTAAGTTAGGCTGTAAATATGTTGTGTGGGAGTAGATTCTTTCCAATCAATATCACAAATGAAACCCTAACCCAAGTCAAATAAAATAACCCGTATCTTGATTTTCTTTTTATTTCTTCCTGTAGACTCATTTACATTCCACATAGTTGTTTGTCTTAGTTTATGGCTGCTTCTTTGGAATGTAATTACATTTCTTCACAAAATGTTTCCCAGTAGGTAGTTCGATTCATTACCCTGATAGAACTTTGCCCTTCTTTTGTCATACCTGTAATATGTTAAGGTGCAAAGGGGCACCACCTAACTGGTGGGTTGATTACCAGAAAGGTTTTACGGTAAGGTTAGGGTAAGGCAGGGCAGCTGATCGGTGGGGTTGCTGTCACGTTCGGTGCTGCGTAATCTTTTGTTCAGCATAAAGCCTGAGTCACCGTGAGTAAGAGAGAAGAAGTTGCGCCATGCTGGAATTGCACAGAGGTCTAGACCTGAGGTAACACACCGGGCGGGGAGCAGATACAGGGCTGATTACTGGAGCCATTTGTCAAATTACTGTGAAGGAATCAACCAAGTGTGTAGACTCAGCATTAGCATAAGAAGGTTACGAAGGAGTTCAGTGTGAATCTGCATTTGCATTACACAGAAGGCAGTGAACCAAACACATCTTCTAATGCAAATGAGTGCAATGAGGAAGACTGTTTCTCCCACATCAACACTTTTATTTTGCTAATGATATAAAGCCCACACCTTCCTTTATTCATAAATATCCAGTGTCTCTGTCGTTTCCCTTTTCCCGCACACAAAGAACTCCTCTTGTATATGCATTTCTGAAGCGTAACCAATCAGAAGTTTTCTTTAAAGTTGCAATAATTACATTTTACTTTCTTGCGATGCCTGGTTTATCACACATCCAGGTTGTTCTCTCCTGACTAGATCCTTGCTTGCGTTGTATCCACTCTTAGATGTACGTCGCTTTGGATGAAAGCATATGCTAAATGAAATTGTAGAAACTGTAGAACTGTACCATGCAAAGCTAAACATCCTGCAGAGGCAATGCAGCACTATATTTGGTGTCATGTCGCTGCCTGTTGAATCTTCCCTCTGGTTCGGCTCCTTAAAAATTCTTTAGCTGCTTCACCTGCGACTGAAGAATAGGTTTAGAATTCTCTGCAACTGTGAAATTATGAGCAACACCTCTCACATTACATAGGATCTTTTTTTCATTACATTGAGTAGTTGGGCTTTTGATATTATTGTGCTTTTCAGAACAAGTGTTGCACAGTTCTTCTTTTTTCAGCTTGTCCTTCGGCATTTACTTTAGAGGTTTGCATCATCCTTCTGCACAATGTCTTCACTGCCATCTCAGGTAATAGATGGATTTCTTTTTGTTAGTATAATCCCCAAACCTCCCGCTGCATTATTATTTTTTTTGGATCATTATAAGTATTCTGAAAACGGGTGCAACTGGGCAATTGTATTTGAGATGTCATCTTTATTTCATCATAAGGAATACTCTTTCATTTCCACAAAATTGCCTTCTTTTCTACCGCAGTCTGTAGTCATCTTTTGTTGGCATTGTTCAGATATGATATGTTTTTTTCTTTACTGCACAGTATAAAACATCAGAAGAGGTGCTAAATTTCATTGAGACACAACAGTGTAAATGTGCAAGATGAAAAATGACTATCAAACATGTATTCTAGGATTTAAAATTCATTTCAAGTCTTTTTGTTTTGTCTTTTTTTAGTCCTCAGCCACACTGACAAGGCATCACAAACAGCAGAATTGAATGAAACAAAAGCAATTTACATTGATATGAAAGTTGTTTTTTTTCCTCTTTTGTCATCAAGTACCCTGTATAATACAAACAGTCGTTTTAAAATCTCATTTCCCTCAGAGGAAGAGACTGTCTGTTCACAGCTTGTAGTCAACAGAAACAAATTGACAAGTCATGTCCTGGTTTACACACAAAGAATAGAAAAATATCATTTTGCTGGAGTCCTTCATTTGTTATTCTGCCACTGGGGAAGGGAAATTACCGTCTCCAAACACACATCACTCATGTCCATAGTTTTCTGAAACCAGGAAACTTGTAAAAAAGAATCCTATCCATTTTTCAAAGTGCAATCTGTCCTGCAAAGGCTCTTCTTTAGAAAAAAAACAATAACCATTCCATGTTCATGTGTGCATGGATGACAAATGTCCATGTTGTAGTTTTTAGCTGCGATGAAGCGAATGACCGATGTTTTGTCACAGTCTGATGACATCACACATTGGTGACCTCGATGCTGGTGTAGCCGCGGATGGGGCTTCCCTCGGCTCTGGGCGGAGTGTGGTCTCGAACTTCCCTAGGCAGGGAGCCGTAGCTGCCGTGGCAACTCAGGTCCCGTCCACTGCGAGCTTTAGGGCTGAACCCTGCTGGAGGCTGGAGGCAAAAACACAAATGAATTTACTCCAAATGCATTTCAAACTGAAGACAACGTTAATGTTAATCACTGGCTCAACGAACAATGAAAAAATGGATACAACTCTTTCAAAAGTAAAATGCACATTTAAACCCAGTGTCCTCTCACATCATCTAGGTGTAGCTAACCTGAAAGTCCCATCAATTAATTAGTAAATGTGTTGTGTGTCAATTCATGTGCAATACGACTATGGTCGTTTCACTTATATTTTTATATAGCTTCTCTTTTGCTGGTGCTTTTACTTTTATTCTTTACCTTTTTTTCTTAACAAAGTGGACTTCAAGAAACATACAAGTTCATTTAAACACAAGACACTTGTGCTCAAAAAGAAAGGATTCATACTCAACAAAGTAGCTAGGATCCCTTTTCTGTCTCTGTACCTACCAGTAGGCAGTGATTCCTAACACTTTTCGGGGGGTCATCAGGTGGAAACCTCCCTTCAACTGTGTTCCGCTTACTTGGTCCAACAACACCTCCAGGAGGCTAGGTGGTGAACTCTGGCATCCCAGTGTCACCCCCTCTAGTACCAGGTCACACTGCTCCTACACAGTCCAAACAGCACTGCCACATTCAACTGACCCAGGCCCGTTTAGGAGATGCTAGTGACCAGTGCCAATGCTACAGTTTAGCTAACTGCTAACTGTTAATGCTAATAGGCTAGAAATTCAAATGTACCTGCATTGTTACTGTATAATAATGTACAAAGGAATTGTGTAATTTCACAGTCAAACTATGAAAAAAAAAGAAAAAAACACCATTCGTAAAAAAAAAAAAAAAAGATTTTTGATGTGGACATGCACAGTTTAGGCCTGTTTTTTTGTTTTGTCTGTACTTACATTTTCTCCTCTTCTATTCTATTCTATTCTATTCTATTCTATTCTATTCTATTCTATTCTATTCTATTCTATTCTATTTGATTCTATTCGATTTAGCCTGACTGATACATGCTGGCTGGCTGATGTTGTCCCTTAGTATTTGGATATTACACATATATTGGTAGTGGATATGTGGGTTTTTTTGTATAGAACATAATGCAGAAAAAGGGGTAATGTAGTCAAAGTCGCACAGTTTGTACTGCAGTTTCTTTGTAACACTCTCAGCACTGTCTGTAGCACATGTAGCAGAGCTAGGATGGTGCAGAGCCAAATGGTGTCTTCATGGTAAGTAAATGAAACACAACAACACTATTTTACATTTTCAATATCACTCTAATATCATCATTTGTCAATACCACAATATCAGAAAAACTGGTGTCAGCATCAGCCCTTAACCCCCAGTATCAGTCAAGCTGTAGTATTAGACTGAATGTATTGGATAAAACACTTCCCGTAATAAAAGCATCATGTGCTGTTTGTCATCCTAATTAAAATTTTGTCTTGCAAGTTGTCATTCGCTGTCTAATTAGTGCCGCAGATCTGTTGTGTCTGTGTCAAATCTGCATTGTGTAACACGTCAGTGCTGCTCTGCAGTGTTTGCAGTGAAAGGGACCGAGCGTAATTTTTGTTTCCAAACACAAGCTCAAATTGTGGACAACAACTCGATCTGTAGAGTAGTAATTTTTTCGCACTTTGACAGCCCTCCTCCTCAGTGAGCCCTCTTCATCAGTGTGTCGGCTGGTGGAGCTGGGCGGTCTGCCCAGGGAGTTCTGGCGAAGCAGGGTTGGTGGCGTTCCCAGGCCTAAATGCTCGTAGTCCTGTTTGGCATCAGCTCTGCGGGGAGTTGGGAGCAGACACAGATAGCATTTAAAACACACTAGAATGAATCTTTATGTAACATTCACACATGAAGACAGCATATGTTAACAGAGACGGGCTTTTTAAGATTATGGAATCTGTAATCTTTTCACACATGAATATAGGTGTCTCTGCATGAATGTTTCCTCTCACCTGGCTGGGCCAATTAGTGTTTTCATCTCCTCAACGAGGTGTCGGCGAACCATGTGCTTGCTGCTGGGGATTCCCAGTGCTGTTGCCATGGCATCTGTGTTGAAAGTGGGGTCAAGAACCATGACAGCTCCATGGACTCCACTGTTTAACAGACCCTCTGCAAATTCCTGCATCGGCAGATGAGGAGAAACCTAAACAATCACCTCTTTCATTCGTAACATTAGATTCTTGGCATATTACTGTGGCTATTACCGGCTAAAGGGGAAAGACGCTACATCATCAGTCTCTCAAAATGAAGTTAAAAATTGATTTAAAAGCACAAAGCATATTGATTCATTTGTTGATATCAGTATAACTCAAACGTCCTGAGGATATTAACAGGATGTCAGTCCAGACAGCCTTATCTGTGCACACTCTGAATGTGGTCATTATCGACGGGGGAATATTAATATTGCAGCATCAATACAAAGGCTGTAATCTGACAGGTGCTGTAATCAGCCAGTAGCAGATTTGAAATGAAATTACAAAGGCCCGCTATCTAGAGTAAACAAAGAAGCCTCTATTTACCATGTGACGGTGTTTTTTTTTTGTTTTTTTTTACAATATTCAGCACGTGCATGATGAGGATGTATCTCTTCATTATCTTCATGAACTGCATATCATACTCATTTGCTTATAAAAACACATGTTAGCTACAGTTTTTAACATGTTTTCAGTACTGAAGGGGCACTTTCTCTCATTCCTACCTTGAGGTCAATATCCCTGATCCATTTCATGACCCGATGAGACGTCCACACCAGTGGATCCACATTCTGGTGTTCGCACTGTATCCGGCGAGCCTGCAGAGCCTGAAAACCATTTTAAAAAACACTCTTTACACAGTCTGATAGGTTCTATTTCTACTGCTGCTTGAAAACATCCATATACATCAGGCATAACATTATGATCCCCTGTCTAATATTGTGTTGGTCTCCCTTATGTGCTCAAAAATGCTCTGAACCATTGGGCATGGACAAGAGGACTACACAGGATGCCCTATGGGGTCTGGAACCAGGACATTGGAAGTGTATCCTTTGGGTACTCTGGCTTGTGCAGTGGGGCCTCTGTCAATCAAACTTGTCCCACTGCATCCTGTTGATGCTTGATCAGAATGGGGTGTAGGAAGTTTGGAGGTCAAATCAACATGTTGGCTGATTGTCATGTTCCTCTAGATGTTCCTGATGGTTTGATGCTTGTTCCATGTGGTGAGGTGCATTTTCCTGTGGGGGTAGGCCAGTGACATTTGGGATTTCCATTTGCATGAGGGAGTGTGCTTGTTGTGGGACAATGTTTATTTGGGTGTCTAAGTCTCATCAACATGGATGGTAAAATCCAAGTTTTTCCAGCAGAACACCACATAGTAGCAATATGATCAATGCTATTCACTTCACCCGTCACTGGTCATTACGTTGTGGCTGATTGTTCTATATTCACTGTTCCTCACTTACCTCTTTGTCGAAGTTGAGCAAGTGCAGCAGTTCGATCCCCAGCAGCAAGCTGACCTGATGGAACTTCTTGGTGATGTTGAGGTGACGCTCCAAGTCACGGCGTGTCAGGGAGTTCAGCATGCGACCATCTACCAAGTGAGTGTGGAAGGCCTGGGAGTACTGAGGCAAGCCCACATCACTTAACCAGGCTTTGGCCACCCAGTGATGGTCCATATCTGCAGCCTTGGAGAGCCTGCGAACGGACAGTGTAACAAGTCTTTAAGGGTTCCTCATGTAGAGAAATTACATCTTAGTATCACTTGGGAAGATAGTTTTTGTTCTTGTCCACTTAGTTTGGTCCAGATGCAAATATCTTGGTAGCCATTGTATGGCTTATCACAAATTCTTCTACATGGTCCCCAGATGTTGAAAGCTACTAACCTTTTTTCTGGCATCACAATGAGGTTGACATTGTCCTAAAATGCCACTACTTGATGGCCTGTCATTCTTTTTGGTTGACATGTTCATAGTTCCCACAAGATGAGTAACTTTAATGACGCCTTGATTCTTTCTCTAGTGCCACTGTCATTTATAAATTCCTGGTGTTTTGCTCATTTCAGCTCACGATCACACTAATCCAAGATTATGAACTTGGCAAACATTACACTTGCTTCACACGCAAATGTTAGCATTCAGCTCAAAGAATCGAGCTGCTTGCAAAGTTGGTCTTCTTGTACCTGCCCCCATGACTGCTACCATCTCAACACAATGAAGATGTGTGGTATCAAATCCCAAGCTGCTCAAAGCATGGAAAAAAATATGGAGCTCTATGTGTTGAATAATTAATTGGTCAGGTGCCAGAACACGGATCTGTGACAATTTTGATAATCTAATGCATTTTTTACTTAAAAATGCTTCGAAAGGACCACCATCGCTCACTGAGTTAAGGTGATACTGTGTCGGCGCAGGTTGCCAGCAGCGGCTGTGAGTTTGAGTTCAGCTAACGACCCTTTGCTGCATGTCACTCTCTGATCTATACCCCCTTTCAATATTCTATGTGGACTGTTGGTGAGACAAAACCAGCTGTCCTACCATTTCAGCTTGGGCTGTATAAAAATTGTGTTAGGAATTTTTCACCATTCAACAATTAACCGACAAATCGAGGAGCTAATCATTAGATTAATGGTTAGCGAAAACAACTGTCACTTGCAACACTAAAAATGGCATTCAAAAAATATGTATCCCCCTGCAGAAAATGTCCCTATTTCACAGGAAAGTCCACTGAACTCACAGCTGACACTTTCCAAAGAGACTTTTTCTTTGATATAAAGTAGTTCCGAGGAGAACTCTTCACTTCAAGGCCTGTGGATAATCCAGAGTAACAGAGACACAGATTCTGGAGAGGCACACTGCTTTTCAATTTTTCAGATGTCATTTTTTCAACACTTTGAGGCTGGCAAAAACTGAATATTTCAAAACCCAGGGACATTAAAGTCAAACTAGCTGCATAGTTAAACACCACAAGGGGATAGTGAGAAGATTTTTATTTCTTTTTGATTTGAGGCGAGCTAAACTTTTGACCTTTTCGATATCATTGGTAATATTGGCTGGAAAACATAGATCAGATTATTACTGGATGAAAAGCTTTCATTTTAATTCTTCAGTTTTAAAAATAATGCTTCTTTTATTAAAATGGATATCTAATTATGCCTTTTTTAAAGTTACTAGATTGACTTTGATGATGTTATCCCACACTAAATTATGTAGGCTTGATGTTTTCACTATAAATCACCAACAGATGGCCCTCTTACACTACCATGTGATACACAGTTTCCATGAGAATCCTCTGTATCTCTTCCTCACCCTCTACCATTCTCAGCATCTCTGTAATCTTCAATGGCCAGACGGAGTTTGCGACGATGCATTAAACTGCTGACACCCAAACCCAGCTCCAGGTCTTCATCTGTGAGTCCAAGTAAAACCTGCAAAATGTCACAAAGGACCTGTTATAGCTCACTGCAACCGAATCCACTCAAAAGTACAGATTTAGTGTGATTTTTCACCAGAATGCATCATGTAAGTGCTTTTACCTTGCCACTCTTGACGTTTTCTGAGCAGGAGCGGATGTACATGGGCATCGCCATGACAACCTCCAGCCAGGCCTGCACCGTTCCCGCCCTCCATAGGGACATGGGCGTCGTCCTGGCCAGCTCTACCTGCTGGAGGCGGTCCAGCTGGTCCTCCGAGCCGTCCGACAGGCTGAGGCTGTGGCGGGTGGGGCTGGAGAGGCTGTCTGAGTCTGGGTGGGTGGGTGAAGTGGGGGGTTTGGTGGGTGGGTTGGTGAGGGGGCGGGGGTTAAGACATATGAGTGATGCAGGTTGAGGTCGTGAGTGAAGGCAGAGGTGGCATAGTGGGCATGTGAGCAATGAGAAAACACAACGTTAACAAATGAAACAACAGCTTCATGTAAAGTCAGCGGGGAAGAAACAAGCTTTAAACAACATCCTAAGCTTTTGGCTGCATGACAACAAGCCAAGTGTTTGCCAGAGATGCTGTAAACAAAGTAGCAGCTATTTTATAAACGAGCTCCTCACTTAAGAAGTCCATTAAACTGGCAGCTGTTTGAGCTGCTGAATTAACATGACTCATCTGTCTAAATTAGCCTGCAGCAAAAAGCTCTCTGAAGATAAAAAAGCACATGCAATTAGGAAAAACATGTTACTTTTTGATGCATTATGATCACATCAAATTCCCATTATTATCATTTCCTAGGGGGTAACACTTTGGCTTGAAATTATAATGCCCACTCCCTAAATTATTCCCTACAGTGTTGTAATGCTTACCTTACACGTCACTAAGTTGATCCAAATATTTCCTGTTTACATTTTTCCCAATAATAATGTCTGGAGGAGTAATCAGGCCAAGAATATGCTGGCCAAGGACCTGATTCATTACGTTTCTCTTTATTATTGGGTGTGCAGTTTTACAGTGCCTAC
Organism: Dascyllus trimaculatus; assembly: GCA_024666655.1. Taxonomy (NCBI): domain Eukaryota; kingdom Metazoa; phylum Chordata; class Actinopteri; family Pomacentridae; genus Dascyllus; species Dascyllus trimaculatus. Next base: position 24,394,157 of record CM045452.1, read on the forward strand.
CAGCAGGTGGCAACATAGCACCAATTTTGGATTCAGCAGCTGGTTCAGTATCATATATTGCCTTCATTGTCATTCTGCTTCAAGTATCCTCACCCCTGACTGTGCAGCAACACTTTTATTTTCCTCTCCGATAACAAATATGACATACCTCAAAGTCACCTGTCTCACCTAATACGTTCGGGAAGCCTCCACATTAACACCAGCCCTCAGAATATAGCAGCACTCTTTGGCTTACCCTTTGACTGCACACGAGTTTTAGCCATCAAGGCTGAAATGTAAGGACTCCCGGAAAGCTAATGAGCCTTGGATAAAAGCATCCACCTGAGAACTCGGCCCTAATGGACAGTGCAGAATCTTTGTCCTTCCTGTTGGTCGCTACACTCTCCCCATCCATTTGTTATTTTAGTGGAGACGAAAAAAATAAAGATGTGGGATGAAATGATGCTCTCTATCTGAATCATTCACTTGTTGCCTGGGGCCTTCTAGTTTAAAACAGAACGAACAAATAAATCAACAGGTTTGGGTTTTTTTTGGTTTCCTCTGTGTTTCTTCTGTCTCTTGTCTCATTTCCAGTAAACAGCCGATGGAAACGTAACGTTTTGGCAGCCTCCACTGTATCATTGTATGTTCACTCAAAAGGAGATTCACGACTGGATGATCGTAAGGTCCAAATAAACAGGTTTTTATTAAACCTGCCGTCAGTAATTCATCTCGAGCTTGTTGGTTTTTATGTGCCCTCCTAAGAGCGATGTATAAACTGGCGGTGCACTTCTAAGTGCCCTTCTGAGAGCAATTCATTTTAAGCTGAATAAATCTGCTCTTTGGCCAGAAATGCACTCTTGTCCATGTACAAGGTCTGTTTTTCACTCACTGTAAGTCCTAACAATGAAAACCCAGTGGAAGCAGAGAGGTCAGAAGTGCATCCCACAACTATTGAGTTTCATTACTACTGAATAGTTTTGTGTGTTTTATCTGAGGTTGTAAATGGTGGAGTGTTCTGTAAACATCATGGATTATTCTGTTTTTTAAATCACACTTTACACAAGACAAAATAGACTGCTTTGTCAATAACATTGTAAATTATTAATGCAATCTAGCAGCATTTCTGATGTGATGACTAGAAAAAAAAGACAAAAAATGGAAATAGTGAATGGAAGAGAAAATTGTTTGATATTTTGAGACAGTATTTGCTGTCTTGCTGAGCATTAGATATGGAAATGGATACTGCATCAACGTCTGTATAATAAATATGAAGGTACCTCCAGTCTGTTTCCCTTTTTTGTGTTGAGTTAATCAAATGGGACTATAGCTTGAATTTTATTTCAAGAAAACTGATAGAGTAATTCGACATTTTGTGATGTTTTCTTCTTTGCCGTCTGGCTGATCTCAGATGAGAAGATTGACACCATTCACCAGTTTGTAAAGTGCTATGCTATGCTAAGCTAAATGCTAAGCTAAGCTAATCACTCCTGGCTGTAGCTTTATACTGTGTTTAGCATTTAATTTTTGAGTCACATCAGCTCTCAAAAGGAAAGCAAACAAGTGCATGTTCCCCTGTGCCTCAACATTCCTTTAACTGCAAGTCATCGTTGCTGAAATATCTGGTAAATGTGAGAAATGGAAAATCTGTGCTGAACTAAGTATCATAAAAAAGTTCAAGGAAGAAACTTGAGTACAGATGGATGTTATTGGAGCATAGAAGAAAAGAAAAACACTTGCTGTTGCCCTTGAATTTCTCACTTTATGTGGTGGCCCTTATTAATTGGTTTCAGATGCTTCATTAGAACTTGAAGAAGTGCTTAACTCCAAGGTCATTTTTGTGATGCTGTCTGAGAGTTAGAAGGCATCTACAGACACAGTTTGCAACCCAGCACAATTCTTTTTTTTCTTCTTTTCAGCTTTTTAAAAAAAAAAATAAAGCAACCAGAACCGCTGTACCTTGCGTCCTACAGAGTCTGATTGATTGCTTCTCGGGTCGGTTCACTGTGTTGAGAGTCCGATGGAGGTCAGACAAGAGGGGTCGGTGTTAGAGGTCAGGGGTCAAATCAAAGCAGAACATTATTGACACATTGTGCTGACACATATGAGCTCCGTTCCAGCAATCTGACATGGCTTCATCTCCCCTCTCCGCTGTGTTTTTTTTTCTCTCCGATTATCGATTCCAATGTAACACAAGAGGAAGAAATGCTTTCTGGTGTGAACGCGGAGAGAGGAAAGGAGGCCATTTGGAAGCTTTTGGATTGCAGTCCTCTCACAGATGGACTTGCGGGGCTGAGGGAAGCTAACGCATATGTTAAAAATGGCAGCCCCCCCAGCATAGAGGACGAATCAGGATTAGAGTCATACCACGACAAATGAACACTCACAAGACACACAAACATTAACACAGGGAAAGAGAGGACAGCCACATGGAAATTCAGCGTTATTTATTTTATTTCAAAATAATTCTTATTCTTCTCATTAAGTTCTTTTTGAGCGTAACTTTGTTGCCATGCCTTTAAAAGTTTTGCTACTATCCACTTCTTCTAAAACATCTCAGGGCTTCCAGAATAGAAGTCCTCCACTGAGGCCTACATCTTTTGACTTTAAATAAAACTCTTTCATAATAATATTAATTTAATTTCTGTGATGTTATCTCATTTACAAAAAGAAAATATCTGCAGAAAATAAAAAAAATAAAAAAAAACACAGGGAGAGAGAGACCGTGGCTCAAAACATAAAGTGAGACAATATTTTTCATTTGATATGTTATCTCCCCCATCAGCAGAGGATCATAAAAGTTGATTAAATGAAAAAATAAAAAATAGTTTAGATTCTCTTACATTTTTCTCTGAATGTTTTTGATGAAATAAGCTGCTTGAGCTATTGTTCCTATACAGTTTAATGCATGGTGACTCATCTTTGAATTACCTTAGTGAATAAGTCTGTGAGCCTAAAACGTAAGGCTGTGTAAAGGTTAAAAGATAATCTCCTCGCTGCTTACACGGATGCTCCTTTGGCAAGCGCTGCGGCCAAATACAGCTCCACTCTAATCTGGAACTCTGTAGTGTTTCAGGTGAGGGCCGACAAATACCCAGTGTTAGTTTAATATCGGGGAGAGAAAAGATTTCCTGGGGGGTTCGTGCAGACTCCGACTCAATCCAGTGAAAGGATTAAAAAATTCCAATGTCTTGTGCTTGAGAAAAAAATGCTATTAACCTTTAACACAAAGTTAATTGCTTTCATTCAGCGGTGGCTTGAACTCTGCATCACGATTTTTTCCGTGAGTTCACAGGGTCATGGGAGAAGTTGTGGATTTGCTTGATTTGCATGCTTAAATTCTGATTTTTTGACCTTCAAAGGTGGCACTCGGTTATGTTACAGCAGTCTGCACCTCCTAATTGAAGTTCTGGTTATCGGTCCTTAATTCGAGATGTTTCTAAAAGCCTTGACCATCAGTTGAAAATCTGCTATGTGAGAATAATCGGCTCTTATACTTATTTTCTGGTTCTTACTTAAGGTAACTTTTCACAAAAGAATCCTACTCCCAGCAGAGTGTTATTATAACAACAGCTACAAGCAACCGTAAGATCCTGCAGAGAGGAAATGTCACAAAGCCTCATGAATAAGCGGAATAATTAAATATTCAAAGTGCAGTGCTGGGTTTGGTGGCTTTGCTGACCTTTACTGCTTCGAATGTAATTTTGCATAAAGAGTCTTGTAGGTGCAGAATACAACGAAACTATGTTCAGTTTGGGATGTTAAGCTCTTAAACATTAATCAGAATGCTTTTTTTTGAATAACAGAGGGTCAAGTTTGCAAATTTAATCACTTCATTTAAAATGGAGGAAATCATGAATAAACATCATGACATCAGTAACTGACCTCTCTTTTTAGTTGTTTCGAACAGACAGTTTATCACCTTCTTGACAACATACCCAGGGAAAGACAATTCTCTTTTAGTAGGGTTTTGTTGAACATGCATTCGGGGACTGGGGCTATGTGCATGCATGTCACACATGTACCTTAGGCATGTGCCTTCTATCTGAGCAGATAGAAAACACATTTCTGACATTTCCTGTTCGGCGTCATGATGCTGTGGAACAACATAGAAGGTTCAGTCCTCACTTAGCAGCTTCTTTGAAGTCTCTTTGAGTCAACAACAAGGAGTGCTTCTGCACAGATTTGGGTTTTTTTTGGCAGTTGAGGGATGTGTTAACCAACAACCGAATTGTAGGTGGATTTGAGGAGTCTGCATGTTGCCTACAGGAAACTGTTCTCATCATGGCAGTGTGGAAGAAGGGGATGGACACCAAGCAGGACAATCAACAGGGAGGAGTTTTAAGTTAAAAGGTAGTGAGAGGACGGGGAAGTACATGTCAAAAGTAACAAAAGGCATTCAGGACAAGGAGACATTTACACGCACAAAGTGCACATCAACTGTTGTTATTTACAAGTACAGCAGTCCTTCAAGTTTCCAGTTGAGTGAAAACAAAAAGTCAAAATGTAAAGAACAATTAAAAGATCCGATAACACAGCTGTTTTGGAGGGCGGATACAATAGAACATGTCCACGTTGTTGCTGTGTTACACTCTCCACGCTATTTACACATCTGTACATACATGCAGGTGCAATTTGCTCGTTAAGGTTTACACTTCAGCGAAGCAAGATGCGCCTCCCGCTTCTGACATGGCCTCTGACCATGGGCGACACACACATGCACACACTCTCACACGCATACACACGTCGGTATGCATGCATGTGAGACTACACAGGCACACACGTTATTATACAGTATCTGTACACGCTGACATGGAACACACACCCATCCTCTCATACATGCCCACTTCAACACAATGTTGTCTTCTGATAATTGCCACAAAAGGCTCTCCAGGTGGTTCACTCGGACATGTGTGCTTTACCAGTCTGCATCCTCCTCTATGTAATAATCAGGTGTTGAAGTACCATCAAACAAACCGGGGTCGAGGGACTTGCGCTGCTTTCCTCGGGCGAAGACACGCGACAGAGAGCCCAACCCCATCTTCTCTTTCTTCTTCTTACGCTTCGCCTCCTCCAGATCTTCTAGGGACTGCAGGAAGAGAGAGAGAGAGTCGAGACAGAACAGAGGGAAGAAGAAGATGAAGAGATGGGCAAAGGAACAGAGAGATGGAAGAGCAGACAAGTCAGTGAAGGGGTGCAGAGTGGGCGATAAAGACCACAAGATAAAGATCACAGCACAAAGGGGAAGTGACACTTGACATGCTGCCAGGCATGCACTTATTCAACAACCACAACTGGTTTTCACATAGATTCAAGTCACTACTGCAGAGTGAGTACACAACAGAAGGCATGGGGCAAACATGAATTCAGCCAGAACGATGGTGGAAGGAGACGCAGCGGCCAGGCAGCAGGACAGTCAACTACAAAAGGAGGCGGTTCCTTGGGATGGTGCGATGGTGGGTAGCTCTTACATTGCAAAGGGAGTGAGTCCGATGGCGTGGTGAGTTGATGTCGCTGGGTGTGGATGACCGGTCTCCCTCCACAGCAGAGGCATCAGAGATGATGGAAGGCTGACGCGAGTGGCACGGGCTCACCCGCACGGCAGCCACTAAACGGGATGAGAGGGAAAAGAGAAAATGCTCGTTTCTTTCTTGGGCGTTTTGGGCACCAAAAGTAGCGAACAGGGACAAACTGATTCCTCCCCAACAATGACATGTGTTTTTTTTTTTGTTAAAAACCAAAAGCCTGAAATCATTTGCAATCAGCCGCAGTTGCTAAGCAACAGTGAAAACAGCCTCACAGAGGTTGAGAGAGAGTGTGTGTGTGTGTGTGCACCAGTGAGACCGAAATATACAGTACAACCAAATTGCATAGAAATTTGGGGTTCGTGACTGTTCATACATTTTCCCCGTTTCTTGTCTGCTTCTTTCTCCTGATGCCCCCAATTAATCGGCAGCCTGAGTGAATTCGGAGCTGCCCTTTAAAACAACCTCTGGGAGGACTGGGGCGGACTCAGGGGGCTGCTGGGATAATTTCTGTAGACCTTTCTTTTAAAGTGTAGTAGGAGGAGCCAGCTCTCTACTTTAGTTGTACATAGGTTTGACTATTTCTTACAGGTTAGCATGAACCTCTAAGACTGAAAGCTTCTGTATGGTACAACTCAGAATACCATTTTCCCATAATGATAGTATTTTAGCATAATAACATGAATAATGCTTAGTTGTTATATTTGGCCTTCGCATTTTGCTAAAAAAATGCACAACCCTGTGTGCTGACATTTGCAGCTGAAACAAAGACTGCTCAACTGAATTTCTCATGAATTTTGAAAACAACAACCCCTTTTTGTGGAAGGGTGCGTACACTTAGCATGGCTGCTTTGCTACAACACCGCACAGCTCTGTTTCCATCTGCAAAGCCACACTATCAAAATGATGGAGCTACACAAGAAAATAAATTGTTTGAACTTTAAATGTAGTCTTTCAATGTATTTCAGCCTCAAATGTCGCTGTATAGAGATGATGTTTGTCCTTCTCCTGAGGTGTATGCCAGTCAAGTGGTTGTAAGGGGCTGGAAATGTAGAAATATGAGCCAAGAAAATAAAGAGAAAAAGGTAAACAAAAGCTATATTACAGGCAATTAATGAATTTACTTACATTTCACCACAAACAAACAGTTTTTAACACGCAATTAATCCTCAGCTGCCAACATCATCAAATACGCAAGAAACATTTGTGTGCAGCAAAGACAAATGGAAGCTGTAAAGCCAAAAAATATCTTCACTGCGACATGAAGCGCATGACACGTCACAACTGGAACATCATCCGTGGCCAACAACGTGGTCGTACTGAGCAGATGGCAGGAGTGGATGTATGTGAAGCAGGTTCACATGAGCATGCAAAGAGGGTAAACGACGGTGAGACCACCTCACGTCAAACTTATTTGCACTCATGTCGGCCGGCCTACCTTGTCTGTCAGTGGGATGCCCCGTGTGGACGTAAAGGGTCTGCTGACTCTGTCTGATGGCAGCTGTCAGGGGAAGATCAGCCTGCATCACCCACTCTTGGTTGTTGCCGTTGACGACCGCCTCCGTTGGCATGGCCAGTGAGTGACGCTTGGGCACGTCCTTGGTCAGGGTGGCTAGTGACTGTTTGGCCTTAAGGAGGTAAGACAAGCAGAAGTAATAATTCAGGGAGGGAAGTCATCATGAGAAGAATCCTGTAAAGAAACCTTCATTTCACCTCACCTGGTATTTTTGTTCTTAGTTGTGTATGTGTGTGGGCACATATACACCGATCAGGCATAACATTATGACCACCTGCCTAATATTGTGTTGGTCCCCCTTATGTCATCAAACATGCTCTGAACCACTGGGCATGGACAAGATGACCTCTCCGGGTGTCCTATGGGGTCTGGAACCAGGACGTTAGCACTGGATCCTTTGGGTACTCTGACTTGTGCAGTGGGGCCTCTGTCAATCAAACTTGTTCCACTGCATCCTGTTGATGCTTGATCAGAATGGGGTGTAGGAAGTTTGAAGGTCAAATCAGCATGTTGGGCCATTGTCATGTTCCTCAACATGTTCCTGATTGTTGGATGTTTTTTCCATGTGGTGGGGTGCATTTTCCTGCAGGGGTAGGCCAGTGACATTTAAAGATTTCCATTTGCATAATATTGTGGCTGATTGGTGTATACATTAGGGCTGTCAAAATATCAGATACCAGATAGTTGGTGGCATTGGATTATTGTGATATTATCATATGCATGACACCAACATTTCATGTTTTATTGTCAATACTGGTACATCTTGACAACCCTAATATCCGTGTCAAGTGGTATGTCCAGAATTCGACTAAAAATGTCTTATAACATGCAGATATGTTCTCCCCTGGGCTCCTTGTGTGGCTCATGAAAAATGCAGCTGTATTCTTGTTCTCCTTTTGTTGTCTGAAATCTGTGCTGCGCTAAATGGACAGAATATCTGGAGGAGGTGTTTGCGGTTTGTTGCAATGTTGAATGTTCAAGGTTGTAAAAATGAAGATATGGAAAAAATTAAGCTTCTCTGTAGCTTTAATGAACATATTTCCTCTGTGGTGCCTTTTATTAGGAACAAAAATGAGCTGCCGGAGCCTTAGAAGATATGTTTGTGCATGTTTATTTTGTGCCAATAAATTCTTTGTTTCTGCTGTGTGTTCTCTGATTAGCCTTCTCTTGGTGTTGGTGTTTTACAAATGCTTGAAATCTTATTATTGTGCGATTCTTATCATCATGCCAAGCAACGGCAGGCTGCAAATCACCGGCACAATCAGCTTCACTGCAATCATCTCTACCTACCAGCAGTCAAACAATTATCAATCACAGTCTTTGACATGCAAAACAGAATACAATCACAAGTCTTCGGCGTAATCATTAGTTGTCAGAATATTGACGCATTTTCTTTTTTCCCCAAGCATTTCACAGCGTTCAATTAGACCTTAAGTACATTCAGATCAATCACAGTGGGAGTCGGTGGGACCACTGATGTTAGGATCACTGGGACCAGTAAGGGTGGGCTGAGGGGTTAGTCAAAAAAACGTGCATCTGAGAAAGGATGGGCTTTCCAAAACGACAATTAGGTCACAAGTAGGAGAGAGTTCCAGGGAGCAGGAGGGGCAAGAAAAGTGACATTTTTAAAGCTGGGGACCCGTCTTACCGCCATGACCCTAGGAGAGCAGTCCCTGTCCACAAGCCGCTCAAACACCCGGAACTCCATTCTCTGATTGACACAGTTACTCATCTGGGGGGTTGGAGACATGAGGGATGGCTATGCTGTACATTCAAAGGCTTTCCATGTTGTGATTATGTGTAGTATACATAAAACAGTGCATAGTGACAGACAGAAGTACAGCACACCCATGAAACAGTAATCAAACTTGTGATTTCTTTTTCTTATCTTTAGGAAACTATGAACTTCAACACTAGTGTCAACACTTGAGATGAAAATGTGTCTGAGGCAAGGAAAACCATGTTTTGGTTTAGTTTGGTATAAAATGAGTCTTCTTTTTTAACCTTGTTAAACTTAGTGGTGACTATATTTTACAAATAAAATCAGCAACTGCAGTTTTAGAAATCTTCATTATCCATTAGGCCACTTTCTTTACATATGAGGGTCCTTCAAAAATTTCTCAGCTTTACCCAGAAACAAGGGGCAAATGTCCCATTTTGGGGCACAACTGTGTCCTATAAAGTCTCATATCACTGTCCACAAAAACTCAAATGTTTGAAGCAATCAAAAGAATAAAGGAGAGGAAAGCTGGTGTGCTGTTGCTGCAGGACAATGCACCCATCCACATAGTACAGGTGACACTCACCACCTGACCTTCTAGAAGTCAATCCAGTACCAGGTCAGGTAAGTAAGGTTCATGGGGCAGCAATTTCAAAGCTACATTTGGCTGCTTCTGCCACCTGTGTTATTTGGATGGGGATATTATCCTGAAGCAACAGTGCTCCAGGTTGAAGCTTCCCTCTCTTTTTTTCTTTGATTGCTTCAAACATTGAAGTTTTTCTTGACAGTAACTCAAGGCTTTATAGTGAACAGCTATGCCCCAAAATGGGAGTTACGCCCCTTGTTTCAGGGTGATGTCAAGAACTTTTTGAAGTACCCTCGTATACAACTCAACAACCCCAAAGAAAAAGAAACAGCATTAAAAGGGACTGACTTTCCACCTGTCTGTCTTTGTGTCAGGCTATTCTTTATCTGCCTTTCTGCCTCACCATGGCCAGTTCAGCCTCCAGCTCCTTGATGCGGTTCTCCTTGAGGTCGAGCTGAGAGCGCAGCATCCCTGTGTGCTCCGTGGCTTCCTTGGTTTGCCGCCTCAGGTCCCACTTCTCTCTCTCCAGGAGGTCTTTCTCCTTTGCCAGTGCCTTCACTGCATCCTCGCTCTCCTAGCAGAGACACAGATCCTGATGGATTGGTTCGCATACCAAACATACCTAATCGTGCAACATGGTAGCGCCTTCCGAGTTGTCTCGGGAATGATTTTGGAATTTTAATTTGACGTTTCCTTGAGGTGACATTGGGAATGAAACCTGCTTGTCAGGTGCATTGGCCTTCTCAAACCTTCTGTACATGTAATATCACAAATACTAGTTTCTCTTGCAGTCTATACTTAGAAAAGACAGAAAAAACTTCCAAGTATTATTCACAGGCATTGGCACACATTGCCTACAAAAATTATTCACCCCCTCCTTCGAAGTTTTCTCCATTTATTGCTTTTCAACATTGAATCATGGTCATTTTAATTTTGCTGTTTGACAAGAATTCACAAAAACTGTTTCATGTCAAATCAAAAACAGATCTGTCGTCTGTTATTGTTGTTGACAAGTAATGTCAATTAATAAAAATATAAACTAAATGATTACATAAGTATTCACTCACTTGATATTCAACTCAGAGGCATCTTACTTGTGCTAGAAGTCACACAATTAGAAAAATAAAAATCATCTAAGTCCAGTAAATGTGTCTGAAATGACTGTAGTGTAAAAACACTTGTATCTGGAAGGTCCAGTCACTGGTGAATCAGTACTCCTTGATATAACTACACTATGAAGGCATAAGAACACTCCAATCAACTCGGTGAAGAAGTTATTAAAAGTATAAGTCATGAGAAAGATACGAGAACATTTCCAAGTCACTGAATATCCCTTAGAGCACAATGAAATCCATGATTAGAAATGGAAAGAATATAGCACATGCATTAAAGTACCTAGAGCAGGCCCTTTTAAAAAAAACTTTGTGACTGTGCAAGAAAGATACCAGTGGAGGAAGCCACCAAGACACCTATGACCCCCCCTCGGTTTTAAGTTTGACATAAAGGAGTAATTTTTTTGTGAATTCTTATCAAAAAATTTAATGAAATTGCTTGTGACTCAGTGTTAAAAAGCAATGAAATGGGAAAACATTCAACCTTTAGGCACTGTGATGTCTGTTGGTTAAACAAGATCTCACACTGCATATCTGTATATGGCTGCAGTGACAATAAGCTTGGTTGTAATTGGCTGTAGTGTAAAAATTCTACATCACTAAAGTCACATTTGCCTAAAGTGCAGCTATTTGTCTGTCCAATTGAGCAAATTAGTACATATACACCTCACACATCCATAAAATATTCTTATCCATGGCATGAAAACTTACTGTTTTACACAACAAGTCCAGAGCAAGGCTTCCTGTTATTTGCTTGTAGTGAGGCTTGGACACCGACTATGCCTGCCTAAGATTTATTTTTCACCAATTCACTGCTACAAAGAAAGAGTCTCGGATGTTTGTGTACATGCACATGTGCAGGTAAACAGTAAGAGCATGGGTGGCCATACTTTTCTGTGCTGCTCATAGTTGCGTATGAAGTCACGGAGCTGCTCCTCTCGGCTCTCCAGTGTGGCATAAAGCTGCTGCATCTGGTTCACTAGGTCCGCCTTCTCTGCCTTCAGACGCTTACGGTCCGACTTCATTGCTGCAAGAAAAGTGAGATTAGAGAGTGAGTTACAATCCGAAACCTATCAACGTTTAGCTGCGCGTGCAATTACATATAAAGAAGAAAATAAGTCAGTTGTTAGTGGTGGTCTAAATCATTGGAGATGTCAGAATAAACAGCAACTTTGAGTCATTTAAGTGTCGAAGCAGATGTCCGCCTTCCCTGAGCCTGGCTCTGGGACCCTTGCCCCACCCCCCACTCCTCCCCCACTCCTTATCCTGGTGATTTTTTTGGTTCCCTCCCACCGTCGCCGACTGCTTGCTCATGAAGGTAACTTTGGATTGTTGGGTTTCAGTTCTCTGTGTATAATTCGTAAGGTCTGTACCTTACTATGTTAAGCGCTGCAAGATGACATGTTGTGAATTTGTGCTCTAAAAATAAACTGAATTATTTGCTATCTCTTTTTGTTAAAATTGTATTTTGTAGAAGTCCATTTCAATTCTTATACAAAAATCTTCAAACACAGTCTTCCTTAATCTAAAAACTGACAAATGTTGGCTTTTTTGAAGTCAGCTGTTCGTATCCACAAGACCACACTGCAGCAAAAACAAGCTTCTCTGCATTTCTCCCAACAAAATGCAGCTGAAGCTCAGGTGCTTCTCAGCTTCATAAGACAAAAGAGGGCTGGAGTACACTGATTAATTCACAGCCCAGCCTTTTAATTGTGCAAACACACTAACACTTCAACACTACCGTGTCTTCATCACAGCACACACAGTGGCAGTTTCTTTATACATAATAACTAGGTTATTAAGCTCCTTCAGATGCAAGGCATGAGTAAAAACATTAAACACACCTGCTGTTGCCGGTCTAACATGGCGTGACTGCACGTTGATAAAGACGTGAATCACACATGAACCCTCCTGTCAATCTTCTCTCGGCTGCTGGCTTCGTTAGGAGGCTGACTCTCTCTTTTCATCTATCTCTCCGCCACACACTCTCTCTAATCCTCTGGCACCTCACCCACGCATCATGATAAAGAATATGGTTCACTGTGGTTATTCAGAGAAGCTCTAATTTACTCAAAGACAACATCTCCTCTTTATCCTCCCTTCTGCATCTGCCTCTTCTCCTGCTTTCTCTTGATCCTCTCTACCTCTTCATGCAAGGTTGTTTCGCAGACGCTTGCTTAAAGCTGTGTTTTCTTGTGGCTGTCTTTCAAAGCTGACAATGTAGGATTTATTTATATGTTAGGTATTCCACCTTTGTCTTCTTCACTTTGACATCCACTTCCTTACAGCACAGCATCTCTGACTGTTGGATATTTTCCTGCCATCCCACGGTTCTCTGTTGTCCCTATTGATGCTTGTTATCACGTGTTCACCTTTTCTTTTTCCTCCCTTTGAGCCAGCTGTGTGTCATTAATTAACTTATATCACAGCCTGGTTAATTGTGTGACATTCACAAGTTGCGTCTGGGGAACATGCTCAGGCAAGTGGAATGGAAGTGGCGTTTTACAAGGACAGACTCACCCTTCTCGTTTCCTCTCTTTTCCCCCTCCCTTTCATATCTTTCACCCATTTTTACAGGTGCCATCCCCAAGCCAAAGGGACGTGTAGTCCTCACTGGATGGTGAAAAAAAAAAAACCTCATCGCTCACTGACCGAGAGAAACAGGAAACCTCCCAGCACCTGCCTCAGGAAGTGAAATCAAAGACGTCTTTGAGATGAGCCAAAAGACACGGCTGCTGCCTCACATCCTGCACCTGTGACCATTTGGCAACAGCAACCCTTCTGGTGTTGGAAGCAAGAAAGCTCTCACTGTGACTCCGTGAAAGAATCCATTCATGGTTGCGAATCATGTTATCAATGTTGCTTACCATTTATAACCTATGTACAAACATTTTTAATGGACAAAGCTAGTCTTAGCACTCTACGTCGCTCTGTTGCACTGAAGAATGTATAGGAGAATGGGGAAGCACTAGCATGTCTCCTCCTGCTGACAGCCATATTAATGACTAACATACTCTGCCGCTCCATCCCAGCCTCCAAGAATTATTACCAGATGAAACAGGCGAGGAACCACCTGGGAGCCGTACAGAGTCGAAGGTAATGTGTGTGAAGCTGAAGAAGGATGATGACATGGAGGGGAAGCCATTTAATTGCCTTTTCATGGAGAAATTATACATTTCTGTGCAATCACCTGCCTTGAAATCATAACTGACACAGTCTGTAGGCTTTGCCATGAGAGGTCCCAATGTGTCCCTTTTCAGCAGAGACTTGTAAGACAAACCAAAATACAGAACAAAAAAGGTTTCAGTCAGATATGAACACAGAAATATCTAACAAAAGCATCCCTCTGAGTCCCAGAAACTCAGATTTTGAGGTGCTAATTAATGGATCCATGATTTCATATGAAACCAGATGTTGTCCATTGTTCACAGACATAATAATGTCCATAAAGGAGAGAACACTTCTGTACACCCAAAATAAGCTTTTGTAGGGGTGTAATCCTTAAAGAAACAATGGGAAACCAAGGGCAACCTGGGCTATATGTGAGAAACATGGAGGAAAAGAAGCAGGACTTTGATTTTGGTAGTTATTTTGATAAAAGTGGTGTTTTTTATAGCAACCACAACAGAGTTGTCGCTATAAAGAGACCACTAGTGGAGTTGTTGCTATTTTGCATTTGCAAGATTTTTCATTACAATTGCTAATATCAACTTAGCAATTTGTTGCAGCAAGTTTGCGTGCCCTCAAGCTGCAGAGACTCCACAGGTTTGTTATTCCAGTACGGTCTGATAACGTTCCAAGGAGTTGCTTGTGATGTCTGAAATGCCTTGGCTTTCTCAGTGTTCAGGTTCCCCCATAGATGTTCAGCGGGGCTGAAGTCTGGTACTCATGAAAGAAAGTCAAAGACATTCAGCCCTCCTTGGTCTTTTTGGGTCTTCAAGTAGCTCTTTCAAAGCTTTGAGGAGGATTTGGGCTCATTATCCGGCTGCAGCATGAATCCTTCCCCAGAAAGATGCAAACCAGAAGTGTAGTGTGTCTCTGTAGAATGGAGTGCCACTTCTTCTTGATCCAGCAGTAGTCCAACTCCGCAAAACAGACTTGAATATTCTTACCACCATGTTTTACTGTGGGTTTGATATACTACAATGTCATTCTGTCTACTGTTGGCCTCCTTACATACACCCTTGTGTTACTGCCATACAGATCAGTTAATCCGACTCTTTTCCAGTGAAATGCTGTAAAAGGTCTTAGCTATGAAGTTATTTTCTTTTTCTCAGTGAACAAAGTTCGATGTCCTATTGATCTTCTGATCGCGCAATCATCACCTTTTTGTCTTCCTGATCGTGCTTTGGATACAAGTGAATGTTTCAGAGTGCCGTGAAGTATTAATCTTAAGTGTAGACATGATCTTACACTGAGAAAGAGTGTCTTTGAGAAAAGCAATTTTACTTGTAATCCCATGATCTAGAAACAGTTCAGTGATCATGAATATTTGTTCTTCATTTCACGTCGTAACTTTTGGTGTTTCAAATGCTTTGAAATCCTCAAACTTTCTGATTACATCCAGGATTACATGAAAACATGACAGCGTTTCGATTTGGTCTCAGGCTTTTGGTCCAGACTCTATTTCTGGTTCTGCCTGCATTTATTATTTTTTCATCATACTGAGCCTTTCACTCTGTCTAAAATGTGAATAAATGTTGCCTTTGTGCACAACTGTGTGTTCCTACATGCAAATGCAGCCACTAAAAGCAACTCCAGCCTGTGTAAGCAGAAAAAGAGCAGGTCAGGACTCCTGTAAAACAAACATTCACCATCAAAGGTCCAAATCACTGTTCCCACTGCCCGGTGTTAAAGAACAAGAGCACCTGCCTGTATCATGCCTCTCCTGACACATTCTCTAAAATCTGCATAAGTGGTTTTTAGCTCACCGCACAAAGGCTTCTTTTCTGCTACCAAGGCCCTCGTGCTTTTAAGTATTTTAATGTGAGCATCTACCACTGTAGTGTGCTAAAAGCCTTTGTCTGCTGGGCTCTTCTATGACACTTCTGCTACCACAGGACTTAATGAGTGAGCCAACTCATTAGTTACTAAACAGAAACACTGGAATCCTCAGGGAGTACACTCTTTTTAAAAAAAATGAAAGCAGCAGTTCTTAACCTTTTTATGTGTGTGACCCGCTTTTGAGGGTAAAAAATATTTTCAGTCTTTTTAGTTCGTTCACCACAATTCGCTAAAGTTAGCGGAGCAGGCACCCTCGGGGACCCCTCCTCGTGACCTGAAGAATTCCGAGATTTTGGAAAATGTGCTTTCTTGCTGACAGTTATATATAACTGCAAACACTCATCACACTCTCGATAAAAGAAGCAGCTGGTTAGTTTAGCTCAGACACTGGAGAATTGCAACATGGCATTTGTTGTAAGGATTAAACAAACAAGAGTGAACATGATGATTAGCGAGCTTTGCAGATGCTGGTAGGCAGATTATTGCCACCTCCTGACAACCAGGTGAGCAGTTTGCAGGATTTATGCAAAGCAAAGTGGCTGCTAAATGTCTTCATATTTAATGTAGAGACATGAGACAGGTTTCCGTCTTCTCAGATGTTTTGGATAATATGTATTTACCAAAATGACAATTAATTCCTTTATGAATGTACAGGTAAATACAGAGAGAAAAAAAACATATAATACATATAGAGTAGATACGCATACACCGATCAGCCATTACATTATGACCACCTGCCTAATATTGTGTTGGTCTCCCTGGTCAAAAATGCTCTGAACCATTGTACATGGACAAGAGGACCTCTCAGGGTGTCCTATGGGGTCTGGAACCAGGATATTGGCACTGGATTCTTTGGGTACTCTGGCTTGTGCAGTGGGGCCTCTGTCAATCAAACTTGTTCCACTGCATCCTGTTGATGCTTGATCAGGAAAACTGGAGGTCAAATCAAAATGTTGGGCCATTTTCATGTTCCTCAACATGTTCCTGATTGTTTGATGTTTTTTCCATGTGGTGGGGTGCATTTTCCTGCGGGGTCGGCCAGTGACATTTGGGATTTCCATTTGCATGAGGAAGTGTGTTTGTTGTGGGACAATGTTTATTTGAGTGTCTAAGTCTCATCAACACGGATGTTAAAATCCAAGGTTTTCCATCAGGACACCACATAGTAGCAATATGATCAATGTTATTCACTTCAGCTGTCAGTGGTCAGAATGTTCTGGCTGATCAGTGACTAATACATATAGAGTAGATACACATATACTGGTTACAACTTTAAAAGCAGTGACAGATGAGGTGTATGACAGTGATCATCTCATTACAAAGCAATGTTCTGCTATAAAACCTCAGATCCTGGCTTTTTTGTGGGTGTTACTTTCAAATTTTATGTTAGACATGTTGAGATTTCTCTGCTCTGGCATCAATAAGGGATCATTTTACCGCCCACATAAACATGTTTCAAGACCAAAAACCAAAACTTTTGCAAAAATGTCTCAACACATTTTCATATTCTTATTGTGAGCATCCTCTTTGCTGTACTGCTTCTTCTTTTTCATTTCCCCACATTGTTTTTGAAATTTCCCTCCTCTACCTGATCACGCTTGAGTGGGTTATACCCCAGGAGGAGACATCTCTTGTATGTTTTGATCCTTTTTTTTTCCCCCACTGTGAAATCACAAACCGCCAGAGGAGTCTCCTTTTTGTGAAGCGACTCCGAGTAAGGGAATTCAAGCTGACCGTAGCTGCTGTTGTTTGTGAAGAAGCAAACTACCTTTCAAGCCTACAGGGGGCCACTGTTTGATACTCAAAGGAGCAATTTTCCAGCACACTGCCACTTAAAAACTACAGGATTATATCACACATAAAACTGATTTTATTAGTTCTCTGTATATGAAGTGACAAGTTTTATTCAGGTATAAAACCGTCCTTATTTTGATGAGACAAAATCAACATGAGCCATGTTGTTTCACACAGGTTGTTTTTCACATCCCACTCAGCGCTTCCCTGTGGTTAAATAACAGCCCTCATTATCCGGTGTGGCCCATCTACAGCACAAATATAACAAGATTCCAGCCATGACTTTAGCCAGATAACATTTTTTCTGTTTTGAATTTGCTCTAACAATCAATTTACCCCTTTAGTTTCTTGCTGATGAGGATTCCTACACAGAAATATGCATGATGAAAGGTTGTGCCAAAAATACAGGAAACTAGCATTTGTCATTTTTTGTGCATTTCAATGACTTTATATTGTGTTTTCAGCAAAGACTGCTAGTAAAGCGAATTCAGGTTACCTTCCATGACAGACAACAGAATCACAAAGACACTCTTATCGTAACCCCCCTCAGAAAACGATGTTCTCCACGTTAATGAGAATCCACTCCACGCTGACACTACTCCATATAACTTCAGCCCTAAAGAGATGGGACAGGCTTTTAGTCGGCTCTTAACATAATTATTTTGGGAGAGAACAAAAGAGACATCGGCTCATTGGAGGGAGTCCATTGTTCACGGTTTGGGATTTTAAATCTGAAAGCTGAATAATGAAGAAGGAGCCTCGGAGCGCCACAGTGTGCTCACCTCCTCGGTTCCTCAGTAAAAACAAACCCAGAGGTTGCAGGAGGTGCACATCTGCATTTGTTCTCATTGCAGAACAGGGCATATTACTATCATTGGAGCCATTGTGATATTCAAACACATTAATTCAAGCTAATTAATGCTTTAGCTGGAATCTACAAGCCTCAGCAATGACATTTGACCCATGAAATAGGTTCATGCACAAACTACAAGCTTAGCCATTAAAAACAGATCAACCACGTCTCAGCTGGAGTGGTGTATATGTGTGAGGTGGTGATATTTAAACAGCAGCACAGATACATTAGCAAATCAAAGACAAAGTCATACTTTGACTCCGGGTACATTCCTCACCTTTCTGTCTTCACTAGTTTCAGAATAAAATTAGCAGAAAAAATTAATGGATTCTGATTGTGTCATCACTGAAATAAAAACTGGTGGTTGGCTGTGATACCCCTGATTACCACTAGGGGCCACTGTGATCCAAACATGTGTTCTCTCTAAATTTGAATTGACATTGAGCAGCAAAACTGTCCTTATCACCTGCCAGCTCTCAATTTTTCTTGGTCTTTTAAAAAAAAGTCTCTTAATTTGTTTAAAAGTAAAAGACAACAAAATCCACAAGCACTTTAATGCTATCAGGTTAAGTAACCTGTTGAGATTCGACATCACTGAGCGTGTGTGTGTCTCTGTATGCGTGTTTGAATGCCTAGGGAGGAAAGAGGCCTTGTAGCCAAGGACAGAGCTGCTTTCTGAGTACAGTCTAGCGTGAAATGACACTAAACAGAGCAGGCACTCTGTGCTTTGATGATACATTGCCGTCTACTGCTTTCATACGAGCTTCGGATTGACTGGGAGTCCCTCAGTGCTAGTAATTAGCCAAAGCGCAAATAGCTAATTAAAAACAGCAGCGAGGGCCAACTATACTTTGAAAATTCATTAAACAAAACTTTGATGAGAAAGTCTAAATAGGACTTGGGTAAACTTATAAACACCTTTTTGAGAGCTGTCAAATTACGCAGCGAATTGGGGTTTATTTTGTCGCATTTCCACTTCAGGGTTCAGCAGTCGCCAAGACTGTTGTCATCTATATGTAGGGAGCATGAAATACAGCTTTTAGGTTGGATTGAGTGTCCACTGGCATCATAATGAAACATGCAATTGTAAGAGATTGGCAAGTATCCTCGATTTTGGGTTCACGTGGAAGTGAGTGAACTCGGGGCCTTAACATTGCAACAGCGTGGGCATCCCACCAAACCAATACAGAGGGGAGACAAAAGAAGAATCAGGGAGAAAATGAAGAACAACTGGAGAGGAAATGCACTGAAAAGTGGCGTTCCTCTCCTGCCATTCTGTATTCATAGGCACCACAAAATCTGCATGCAGTTTAGCTGCAAACCGTCTGAACCGAGGAAGGAGTGGCAACACAGCTTCTGTGAACCATTCCCAAAGTAAACAGGTATTATCTCAAGTGGCAGAGAGCAAAGGAGGGGGGGATGATGCATTTCTTTCACGCTACTTCATCACTCCAGCCTTTTGCTTTTTTCATCCGAAGCAGAACCACAGTAAAATAAAGAAGAACTAAAACTGGGGGAAAAAAAAAACGACACAAAGCTACTCTGCTTCACAATAATTGTTGGTAGCACTTCAATAAAAGCCCCCAGGGCGCTTAAGTTCTCCAAACATTGCTCTAATTCTTGTGGGAAAAACACTTCGCCGGAGCATCTGGTAGGACGTTCGCAATATGCCAGCCTTGTGAAAACTGGGAGAAATCAAATAGAGTCGACATCTCGCCTCCAATCAATTGGCAGCATACGGAAATTGCTGTAGTTAATGAGGTATTCTCAAGAACATTTGGCCTAGATGTTTTTTTTTTCATCATTAGAAACCACTTTAAAACTCAACTATTTTCAACTGCAAGAACTAATGAGTCTTCTCTGTGTAAAACAAACCCTTCAAAATGGGGAAAAAAATTTAAAACTAACTGTATGAACACTGTTGAAAGCTTCAGAAACTTTCAGAGTACACATAATTATGTATCTGTTTCTCGAGGAGTGATAAACAACAGTTGAAATTAATGCCAGTGTGACTGGAAATTTTTTTAAATGTGAGTCCCAAAACCCCAAAATTAACAGTCTAAAATAAAGATTCACATTTCTGCGTGCTTTGAATCCAAAGTTTTCTCAAATGCAACAAAATCACAAGTGAATCAGAAAAACTAAAGGTGTGAATATGCTTCAAACAAAGTTATTATTCAGTTGACAACTTTAGAATCACGACCATGTTCTGCAGCCACTGTCTAGGAGTGCAGCTGTGCTAAACTAACCCTGTTTTTTCATTGTTCACACTGCTACTCATGCAAATTTCAGTGCAACACATTACAGACTGAATATGGATGGTTTTACCTCCATTTGTATAATTCAGAATTCTCACCCCCTTCTAGTCGGCTTTTGCTGCACCTGTGAGCAGCTACTGTATAGACACTGTCTTTATCTGCAGTTGGACGTGGACAGTTTGTTGGAAGCATATTGACACCTGAATGCTTCAGGCACCGCATCCACAACACCCAAGCTTTTGCAAATGCTTGCCTGACATACAATAAAAACACGCCAATATCTGCACCATGTATTCTGCCTCCTCACATTCACCTTAAATCGGTGTAGCTTAATGTCTTCTTTTACCCTCATTCTTCATCGTAACAGTGACAGCCCATTTACATATTAAAAAAATAAACGTCACCAGGCCTGTGCTGTACGACGTGCCAATATCCGCAGCACAGAACGCGGATGCACTGAGAAGCAACAAAAACAAGAAAATGACACAAAGTGGGATGACAGAATCTTTTCCACTTTCCTGCTTGGAAACAACTGTAAATATTGCCGGGGAGGAAGCCAAAATTTACTGGCTGCTACCCACTGCAAGCAAACAGCACAAGCAAAACGCTAGCAAGTACCGTTGCTGTTCTTCCATGGTTGTCTTTTTTCTTAAAGCGGTATTTTTGGATTGCGCAGAAAGTCGCAGAGTCAGTGTATGAAGATGCAGAGTGACAACTGTGGACTAACAAAAGAGCTGAGAACCAGCTACTGCTGCACCGACCGGGTCAGGTGGAAAATGACAATAAAAATATAAATAATTCAGAAATCTTGCTGCTTTCACATGCATGCTTTTTCATGCTTCAGTCTCTTCCCAAATGTTAAACTTGAACATCAGCTTATTGTCCACTTGAGGAACAAAAAGGAAAATAGCAACAGGAACGTCTTCTCACTCAAGTTATGTTTGCCTGAACCGACTCCAGCAGAATCAAATGTGAACAGCCAATTTCCTCTTGTCCTCCCACATACCCCGTCTTAATTGCAGACTAGATCCACCCTGCTTAACGTTTCTGGACCTTGTAAGCCAGCCAAAGTCCCCTTTTATAAAGCTTTCATTAGCCGCTGATTACTGTCAGTGCCTGCTGGGGCTGGTAGGCTTTGGCCTTCATTAACAGGCTTGAGTCATACAAGTGACTGTATGAGCATGTGTGCAGTCTGTTTAGACAGCCAAATATCCAGCTGAAGGAGAGATAAGTATTCATTTGATGTGCGCTCTATTCTACTCTGCCCCAGTCCATTTTGTTTTTTTTGTTCCATTCTTCCAAAAAAAAGCGTAGGCTGCGAGTGTCAAGTGAAATGTCGCAGCAACAAAATCCCCTGACAGCATGTCATGCTTTTGTCTGATACCAAATGGTAGTTTTGTGCTCTGCCTCGTTCCATGGGTGATAATTCTTTGAAAAGAATGATTCACTGCCACGCTGATGACATCTCCGTTTGATGCCATGCAATCCACTGCGCACTGCCAGGCACAACTTGTTCATTACTTTATGTCATGTGCACACTCTCTGTGAAGGCAATATGTAAGTATATTCCTATTTGTTCCCACATAATAGCCTGCAGACTATCAGATTCCTTATTGTTAACAAAAAGAAACCATACATTGGTTCTTAAATAGCTTTGAAAAGAGTTATGGCCCTTCTGAATACTCAAGGTTTCAGGTGAAGCTTGCTATTACAGGCATGTTAGCATGTAGCATTAGGTTTTTTGTCAATCTGCTTCTTTTTAAAATTCAGAATCCATAGCTAGTTCCTATATGTGAGGCTTCTACAGTATGTTCTGCTGCATTTGCATAAGCCTGCGCAGAGTGGGAGCAGAGCATCGCGATTTGCCGAAAGCACAGACTGGTTTAAACCGATTTTTTTTTTTTAAATGGGATAAGTCAAAGCATCTGTATGCTCTCTCACCCCCTAAGATACCACTCCATCTCTCAAGCATAACACATGCTAATGGGCCATAATGCAGCTAATGGGCTGCATTAACCATGCCGTTACAGACGCTCATGTTAACATTACGGCGACGAGGGAAAAAGTCACAGGTTTTCGAGCCCTACGGAGCAAAAAACGTAGCAGATATGCTCTCGGCAAGAGTGGGAGTGGTGAACGGAAAATCTATAGCTGCTGAATGATTATAGAATCCTTTAACCTGAAAGTGGGACCACTTTACTCTGCCGCTTTGCATAGTTCCAATTTGCACAATTTCCCCCCGAACAGGACAAAACGCACCTACACTTACTTTTCACTCTGTTCAGCAAATTGGAATTTTCTAAATGTACAGTAAGTGGATAGGATATGCACACTGTGTACATTCAAACACTTTTTAATTGATTGTTCTCTTGCATTTTGCTGTTGTATAATTTCTTGCTGCGTGTGCTTTGTACTATCTTGCACATGTAAGTCCTTTTCAGTGTGTTAATTTCACAGTGTAAACATCTGACCAGGGCGCAGAGATGAAAATTAATCCTCTGGAGCCACTTACAAACAGTTGACAATAAATACAGTCCACAAATATCGGGGGGGAGTGGGAGTAGGAAACACAGCGGAGATGCCTGTTAAGCCAGAATCAAGCCAGGCACATTATGATCACATGGTGCATGTCTTAAAGCTGTGAAGATACTCCAAATATGACATACATATATCATTAAGCTTTATCTATCCATCTATCCATTCATCCAACCTTCTTGCTTTGTTGCAATGGCTTGTGTTTCTTGTTCAGTTTTTGCAGTCTCTCCTTGAGAGACATTTCTGAGACTACAGAGAGACAACAGATAGAGAGAGGTGGCTGCATCTCACCGCATCATTATCAACAATCAGTCATAAAAAAAAAGACAATCAGGAAAAAAAATGCCAAATATCGGTCACGATAATCAGTCCGGCTGATAATCAGTCTATCCCTACTTTTAATGGTCAGAAATCACTGGAAATGCAATGAACTAACTCTGTCTTGTGTCTTGCAACATCATTGTTTACAGTTGTTTATATTATAATAATAAATATTAGTGGTTTAAATGACACTCCCAGCTTCTCCGTTTCCCGATGGAGTCCTCACCTTGCAGCGCTTCCTTGGCTCGGTCCAGCTCCTGCTCCTTCTGGGCCAGCTGCACGCGGAGTTCAGTGGCAGAGAGCACGTCGGCCGAGCAACCTCCCTGGGTCTCCTCCAGGTCCTTACTCAACATGTCCTTCATCTGCCGCAGCAGGTGCACCTCCTCCTGGAGCTGGGCCACTTCCTCACGCAGCAGAACTACAACACACAGAGAGGGAAGAGAGCTTTATCAGGCTGACACCCACAACACAGTCCAAACGTGTGCGGTTTTAGACTTTGCCAGGCAGCCCTGCAATTTGTTCCTTCAGGCTGCTAGAGAAGGGTCATGTGCGTGGCAGAACCCGCTGTCATACAGGTGCATTAGCACTGAGTAGCTACATGACTGCAGGAAGTGTTATGTGTGAAATGCAAAACCGATTTGCCATCACCATAGGAGGTTATGGCTCTATTTGTGATTGAGATAAATGCAGCGAAAATTGCTGTCAGTAATAAGCATCACAGATGTAGATGGGGTCCAGCAGATAAGGAGAGACAAGACACTGATGCTGTAATGAAATTTGTCTTTGAAGCTGCCTGTTGAACCTCTGCTGTCTTGGCAGGAATTATGAGAAAAAGGCAAGAGGTTTATCCGCTTAATATTCATTGAATGCTGCTTTAAAGTGCCCCTCTCCGGTGTAGTCACATAGCAGCAAACAATAAAATGAAAACAGCAGCATGGAGAGATAGATTTTCGTTCTCACAATTTGACTCACTGAAAAACTTTCAAAGTGCTTTCGAAAGCAGCAGAGGCAGGTCCTCGCTTGCTCTTAAAACAAGCCACAACTGACAAATGTCACACCGCAATTTCACATCGAACCTCAAGAAAAGAAATGTGTAATGTGAAAAAAAATAAAGTGTCATTTCGTACACTGAGAGAGCTTCTTCTAGGTGGAGCATCTGGAGAGTAATTTATACAAGGATGAGTAGAGTCATTCTGCTCAATTTCATGCATCCTCAGGGCAAAGGGGGAGGAGGGTGGAGAGGAAAACGTAGCATCTTGCATGGCTCCATTATCAAGTACTATGCATAAATCACACTTCATACTCCCATATCCCAGCTCCAATATGACTTACTGAAAAAATAAAATCAGAGCTGAACGCGAGGACTGAGAACAGGAGATGGAAAATGCCAAAATAGTACGAATCAAAGGTGGAATACAGATTGCAGTTTGGCTTTTTAATAAAGGTGTGAAAATGTATAGTGAGAATCAGGCTCTATGTGAAATTACTGCAATACTAGTGACTAGCAAACACTGTTTTTCTGCAGAGCATTAGAGATTAATTAGATGAAGAACTCTGTAAATATTTATTGAAACAGTGTTGAGCAATTTCTCATTTCTTCCAAAGAGCGTTTAGTTATTAAAGTCCAGTACTCTAAGCTTCAAATGAGCTATGACAGAGCCTCATTTTGGGATGTTTTGACATATAAATCTAAGAGCGGAACATAAACTGAGAAGTGCATATGACTGCATATAAATAAAAGTTTTCAGCCTTGAATCCTTTAAATACAAAGTCCAGTGTTAATTCTGTGTCCATCAAATTTCCTGACCTGATGATGAATTTCATCTGTGCGTCATCTGTGTTTCTCTCATAGTCACAAACTGTATTTTGACCACTGTGGTAAGCGATGCCTGCCTAAATCTGGGCAATTTCTCCGAAATGAACACTTTAAGTGGTAGGTGAAATGGACATTTTGGTGGAGAGTATTGCATTCGAACACAGTTAGGATTTCTCTTCACTTGCAAGTCAACTGTAAGTCCAAAAGGACTATGTACGTCCCTTAATCACACGGATCTTTCTATAGAAATAAGGCATTTATTTGTCATCTAATGGGGCAGCTTTTGTCATTTTGTCCAGACAATTACAAGAATAATGCTTCCAATGACAACTATATCAGTTTCATTCAAGTTATTTATTGAAATCCATGAGATCTGGGGCATTTCATGTACAGAGAAAAAAATTCTGAAGGTATTATCTCACAAAGCCTATCTCCTAGACTTAAACAAGAGATAAAGGTCCCTCTGTGCAGAGTTATGTTCAGGAACATTACTGCTTGATGCCACAACAGAGGACAGTTTGTCACGTGAGTTAAGTGAAACAAAAATTTAATTTCGCTATCCTGTAAACGATGATGCAAGGGATATACTCTTGTAGAATGTCCTCCTCTTGTTTTGTGATTTCTTTTGGCTGGATGATGATGAAAAGTTGTGCTTCAGGAAGGTAGGTCAAATAACCTGCAGTCATGTAATGCAATGTAAACCAATGAACACTGGACACTGTGCATGACATAAAATCAAAAAACAGCTAAATCTGAACTAGTATCACAAATATATATTTAAACATTGCCACAATGTTGAACGATACCTGAAGGGAACATAGATGAAGAGAGGCCAACAAAGTAAGCATGCCTGAATCCAAAGAAGAACTGTGGCAGGTTCTCCAAGAACCTCTGAGTGAGCAACCTACCTACCTACCAGATACCTTCAAAAATGGTCCACATGTACATCTAGTATAACTGGTGCTGTTTTAAAAGCAAATGAGGTCACATGAAGTATTGATCTTTTTTCAGTTTATTGCACTTTGTAAGGTAAATTATTATTTTTGAAAGCATCCTTACTTTACTTCCTCTAGTGCCACGAACATTTACTACAAGAGCAATGTAGTTACATGACACGTGCATCTTTATTTCTGTGCTTCAGCCATGACATCTTTTTTCAACATTCTTCACTCTTCTTACAACAGAACTGTTGTTATACAGCATCTTCCCCTCCTGTGCCCATAACCATGACTGATCTCTTACATAAGAGCATGAGACGCTCAACACAACAACAGACGGTAACAACAAACTATAACAGAGGACATGTGGCGTGTTCAGCTTTGCTCTGATACACTTTAGCGCCGCATGGATCACTTTAGCTTGGCGCTCTCCTCCCCCCTGAAACTAAAATGAACTTCTTAAGACCAGCTCCCTGCGTGTATGATATGTACCTGCTACCCGGGGCTTTCACTGACTAAAATGTAAGTGGCTGAGGATAAGGGCTGCCCGCTGAATAATGAAAATGAAATGTAAAAGGGGTTATTAGGAGAAGGGTCGAGAGAAAAACGCTGGCGAGTGGAGTATCATTACACAAGAGGTATACTTAATGGACCCGATAATAGAACCACATTTTACCAAGCAACTCAAGCAGCAACGGCCTTATTGGCAACCCAAAGAGCTGTCCCATTCTGGAAACAACTGACCGCAAGATACAGTTCACTTGTTGTTAAAAATCCTTTAACAGTCACGAACTCGATTAAATTTCTCATTCAGTAGGTTTGCATGTATTGATTGTGCAAAAGCAGCAACACAAGGAGTCATAAACAAGGACACTAAGTACGTGTGTTAAATTTCCAACAGCCAAACCACAATCACTCAATAGTATAGAATAGAATAGAATAGAATAGAATAGAATCGAGTATAGTAGAATGGGAATACTTCATTCAATTCAATTCAGTTTTATTAATATAGCGCTTATTTACAACACAAGTCGTCACATAGCGCTTTATGGATCCCCTAGGGGAAATTCTGTTGTTACAGTAGCAAGCAGAAATAGTAAAGTTACCACCACCACTGTAGAAAAATACAATAGAAATATAATAGAAAAATATACTAGGATACAAAATGCACTAAATTGAAAAATGCACCATAACGCTAAACATAAAAATATACAGTGAACGAGTAAATTGAAGTTCTGTAAACAGCAGCGCAACATGTTCAAGCAATTTTCATATAATTATAGAATAATGTCACCAATATAGATATCATAAATGACATCTGAGGCCCAATATGTATACAGTATGCACTGTATATAAATACTGCATAAGTGCAACACTGTTACATGGAGGTTTTTTTAAACCTTGTTCCTGATGGAAGGTTATCTACATTATTCCATCACAGAGTAAGTTATAATAGCCACAGCTCAACCATTAAAAAACAGTTTACCCAGCTTTGAGAGAGATCACTACAGAAAGATACTGAATGCACACTTAAAAATAATAATAATAACTTTATTTATATAGCACCTTAGCACAGGGTGCTTTGACAGTTAAAACAAGCAAACACAACGACAATCAAGCAAGACATAAGGCATACGGAGACGAGGCAGAGCAGTCAAATGAAATAAATAGTAAAAATGATAATGATGAGTTAAATTAAGAATTAATTAGATTAGGATGCATTACAAACAACAGAAGAATTAAAAGTTAGAAATTAAAAATCAAAAATTAAAGAATTAAAGACGTCATCACACCAAAGAATGAGGCAGCAAAAAAAAAAAAATGAAGCAAGAGAGAACATATCAAATAAACAGGTAAGCAGAGCAGAAATACAAAATAGAAAACTAAAACAAATTAAAGCTTCACATAACAACAAGTCTATATAAATGGGTTTTAAGAAGTGGATTCCAGCACTGTAGCAAAAAGAAGAAACTTGTGATTGCACACTGACAAAGGTGTAATTTAAAACTTCCTGCTATTTATCACAGTGGGACATCAGAAAAGTGTAAATAAAGGTGTATTTGTACATGTTGTTTCGGCTTTAAACTTGAGTTTGAACTAGGCTTCAGTATTAAATTTTTTTCAATGCATTACTTAATTTCAATACCATCTATTGCAAATTTACATTCCAGAACATATATTTCAGTCTCCTTAGGAGAGCCATAGTAGACGTTATCTAAAGTGATAAGTGCATTCCTTACATACTAACACAGAAGAGCATGCTCACTCTTGTAGCACTTGGAGCTTTTTGCGATGCCACTGATTGTGTTCATATGTGCACCACATCGCATCACACAGGTCAGGCTTATCCCAGTTCTGATCATATTCTGGGATGTGGTGTTAACATGGAGCACAGATGAATCTTGTTTGTTATTATACCTCTGTATACATGACAAATGCTACTGTCCCAGTTACTGATTACAGCCTGCTGTTTGTCCAGGCACATGCGATATTTACAGCACAAACCAGCAATTTAATCTGACATCGCTGTAACTGTTAGCCTGAGCCTGAATTAAATTGACTGTCACTATTGTAAATGGGGCCACTTTGGCTTATGGCAGACGACTGAAAATCTAGCTGCAGATCTGGTTTATCCACATTGCAGCCAGGTGCAGCAGGAGAGAATGACAGGAGATATTAAACATGTCCTCTAGTTTGACCTGTGTAAGGTCGTCACTGTCACTGCGTTGGACAAACTAATGGAGGATGAAGACACACTGGGACAGAACTGCCAAGAAGAAGTTCAGTGACCCAGAGTGCAGACAAAAAATTTTTATCAGAAGTTTGAATCACAGTAGAACTTTTCATGAGATTGGAGGAAACAACAGTATTAGCACCAGTTTCAGTACCACACTCCTGGATAGAAACTAGGATTAGATCTAGGTTATATGACTACAGCAACTACACCAGTCAGCCACAACATCATGACCACTGACAGGTGAAGTGAATAACATTGATCATATTGGTACTATGTGGTGCTCTGATGGAAAACCTTGGATTTTAACATCCGTGTTGATGAGACTTAGACACCCAGATAAACATTGTCCCACAACAAGCACACTCCCTTGTGCTAATGGAAATCCCAAATGTCACTGGACTACCCCTGCAGGAAAATGCACCCCACTACATGGAAAATCATCAAACAATCAGAAACATGTTGAGGAACATGACAATGGCCCAACATGTTGATTTGACCTCCAAACTTCCTACACCCCATTCTGATCAAGCATCAACAGGATGCAGTGGAACAAGTTTGATGGACAGAGGCCCCATTACACAAGCCAGAGTACTCAAAGGATCCAGTGCAAACGTCCTGGTTCCAGACCCCATTGGACACCATGAGAGGTCCTCTTGTCCATGTCCAATGGTTCAGAGCACTTTTGAGTACATAAGGGGTACTAACACAATATTAGACAGGGGGTCATAATGTTATGCCTCATCTGTGTATGTACTCCATGTAACATAAACAGTGGCCTTTACTACGAAGCAAGTTCTACATGCCCAGGTATCTTTTAGTATCTTTTAGTTGTCTGACTTTACTTATTTTACCAATCTGGATAATCGGTTATCAACTTGATAAATCAACTCCAGGTTTTCTGAATCTAGCTCTGCACACGTTCACATGAAAGAGGTAGAATTGGCAGCAGATAATCAATCACAGACATGAACAGGTCCACTGACACCACAGTAGCATATTTTACAATCAAAGAGCAAACTATAAGATATTAATAGAAACTAAAAGCGACACAGCTGCAGCAGCCAAAGTCAGAGAGGAAAGTTGTTTAAAAAAAAAAACGCAGGCTGTGTGAGAGTTTAATTAACAGGCTCATCAATATCACTGTCCTCTTGGGTACAAGCTGCTCAGATGTATTCAAGATTTAAGAGTCATTCTAATTATCGTCATGCATAATGAGCTGTATAACAAAATTACAGATGTAGTCCTTTTATGCTACTTACAAAAAGGCAAATTCTTTAAGGAACGAATGACAAAAATCGAACTATTTTTATGGCGATGTGCTCGATAAACTCTCACAGTGCCGGTTTTCGTCTTAGCTTTTTCTGATGCTTGCCCGTGTTTTGGGAGCAAGTAAAGACCTGTAAAAACATAATTCAAGTCAATAAGTAGGCTTACTGCAAATCATATAGGGTCAACAAGCAGGCTAGTGTTTTAATCAGTTCCTGTTTTAGGATTGAATCGCTCTACAAAGGCAGACAGAACAGTGAAATGGCTTTGAAATCGCATGGAGCTTGATAGACTCTTATATCTCCCTCTCACTATCTGTGCACTGAGCTCCATGGGGTCCTCAAGGAATGGCATTTTTGACAGAACTGATTGGTTATCTGTTTTTTGTATGCATATGCATTTTGGATTAGGGTCTATTGAGGTTTTTTTTAAAAAAAATCAGGATATTATGATTACATGCGGGATACTTCAAAAACCCAATCAAACCAGGATATTCAAGTCTACGCGTTCACTCATATGAGTTGTTGAAGTCTGATGAATTAAAAGCAGCTGGTGGTGGAAAGAGACCAAGGACATTTACTCAGTAGCACTTGAGTTAAAATTTGGCAGTTTACTAAAGTATTTTAATTTTGTTTCTTTTTTTTTGGGGGGGGTAATTTTACATTCACATGCTGTTGCTTCCTGATTTGAATCAAACCCTCGCTGAAAACACTGAATAACACAACCATGCGGTCTACATTCTAAACAGTTTGCAGCGATGATTCCTCCACTTTACAACAAGTTGCAATTCTAACTGTCTAAATATGCCACATTAATTATTAGCAGAGTGTGAGGTGGAAATAAACACGTTACTGTCTTTCTGTCTTTTCCAGCTTTCCAAAGGCAGAGCTGGAGCACTCTAGATAAGGCAGGGAGAGTTTGGGCGGTAAGGCGGCGGTGAGGGGGGGCGCCTTGAGGACTGCCACCTATTTTTCAATGTCCGCACAGCCTCTCGGTTGGCAAGAGGCATGCTCTGTAGCTCTGCATTACAATGGCAGTCAGACTGGGAGCTCCCTGATAACTCGTATCTCTGCTAGTCTCCCCTCCAGGACTCCAGACGGATCGTTCCCAGGGAAGTTGCTCCCTTCAACGGCTGCCGACTTTTGTCTCAGAGAAAGTTTGATGCCCATAATTTAAAATGTTTAATTATATGCAGTATACATGCATCGATCAGCCACAACATTCAGATCACTGACAGATGAAGTGAATAACATTGATCATATTTGTACTATGTGCTGTTCTGCTGGAAAATCTTGGATTTTGACATCTGTGTTGATGAGACTTAGACACCCAAATAAACATTGTCCCACAACAAGCACACTCCCTCATGCAAATGGAAATCCCAAATGTCACTGGACTACCCTTGCAGGAAAATGCACCCCACCACATGGAAAAACATCAAACAATCAGGAACATGTTGAGGAACCAATGGCCCAACATGTTGATTAGACCTCCAAACTTCCTACACCCCATTCTGATCAAGCATCAACAGGATTCAGTGGAACAAGTTTGATTGACAGAGGCCCCACTGCACAAGCCAGAGTACCCAAAGGATCCAGTACCAACGTCCTGGTTCCAGACCTCATAGGACACCCTGAGAGGTCCTCTTGTCCATGTCTAATGGTTCAGAGCATTTTTGAGCACATAAGGGGACCAACACAGTATTAGACAGGTGGTCATAATGTTATGCCCGATCAGTATCAGTGTAACAAGTACGTATTACAAATTAGCTGTCGTTTTTTTTTTTTTAACTTTTTACATTGTGTTTTCCTTTTTACATTGTACAAAAAAACTAAATGACACTCCATTTTTTTGTTGGATTTAGGTCAATAAAAGGCATTGTGTAGCACATCTGGAGGAGTGAAGCAATTGTAAAACATCTCAAAGAGCAGATATAAAACTGTCCATCAGTAAACTTGAGTGTTTACTGACGGACAGGTCTGGATAAATGAAGTATCATTACATAACAATTGCAAAAAGCACATAATATAAGAAAAATACTGTGAAATAGTAAAAGAAACTTCTGCTATGTATATCAAACATAGACTTTGGGTGTTTTATTTTAATATACCTGTAGGTTCAAGTGACCCTGAGACAGAAATAATATGAATACACTTCAGGATATGATGTAACATGATTATCATGTTATTTGTTTGAGAAGTTATTGATATTTTAACTTTCTGACTTTTTGCAATTGTGCAAATGAGACTTGAAAACTTGCAAATTGCATCCACCAAGCAACTGTAATTTATATTGAATTTTAGTCCATAAAATGCATTGTGTTGTACGTCTGGATGGGAAAAGAAATTGTCCAACATCACAAAAAACAGACGTAAAAATTGATAGGGATTTTACTAATGGACAGATCTTTTATTTGGGGGCAATGGTGGTGCACAGTTAAGTCTCTGGGCTGCTGGTCAGAAAGTCAGAGGATCGAACTCCAGTGTGGCCATTGTTGGGCCCTTGAGCAAGGCCCCTAACCCTTCCTGCTCCAGGGGCGCCGTACCATGGCTGACCCTGCACTCTGACCACAACATGGATATGCGAAAACCACATTTCACAATGCTGTAAAAATGTATTTGTCACAAATAAAGGTTTCTCTCAGTCAGGTAGTATGAAACTCGCATAATATAAGTGACACTGTGAAATAGTAAAAGAAACTGCTGCTATTCATATCAAACATAGATGTCGGATGTTTTTTTTGTTTTTTAGTTTTTTACTTCAAAGTTCAAGTGAATTGATGAATAAAGAATGTGACCCTGAGACAAAAATAATATGAATACATTTCTCAGATCGTGTTCATGAAATCGTTCCATTCATAACACTCAACAGTCACGTCTTGAACGAAGCAGCTGTTTTTAGCTGCGCTGTTACTCAATAAAAAAAAACCTTCTGGCCTTAATTACTGCTCTTTTCAAACAGACGGGAAAAAAATAAAAGCTAGAAAAAGTTTTTTTTTTTCAGCGTGTAAGAGCTGTGAACACACAGAAAGTTTGACAGCGCGGGGTGGCGTTTCAGTTTGAGGCAGTGTGACTCCGTTGCCATCACAACCTCGGTACCAGAGAGAGGATGTATCAGGGTCGGATGTTTGTTGCCTCTCTGCTGTTAGCTCAACCTTCAGCACCATCTGTTCCCCACAGGCTAGGAGAGGCAGCTGAGTCTCTGCTCTTAAACGACAGTTACCACCTCAGTCTGACGTGCAGTAAAGCATTTAGTTAACAACTAAAGGATGGAAGCAGCTTCTTTTAGCTTTTTTCACATCTTTTCAGTTATTTCTGTTGATTATGAAAACGCTGCAGTCACAAAGCAATTCTGGGAAATCACCCGAGAACATGTCAAGGACAGAGAAAACAGGTAGTAGAAACTGATAGTGTCCGTCTTATCTGTGCAGGAAAAATGTGAGCGCAAATTATTACGGTACATTAGCTCAGCGGTGAATCAAAAGTCAGTCCTGTGATTAATGTTTCAACCTGCAATAACTGATTCATTTGGCCACTTGAGCAAAAGGTTGCATCCAGCAATTATCTCGCAACATTATCTTTATTCCATTGAAGTCTTCCGGCCACCTGATGAATGGGATTCAATATATTCGCTCCCTTTGTTCTCTCTTTTGGGGCCCCCAACAAAAATATCCTTGGGGAAATACCTGCCTCTGTAGCTGCTAAATGCTCCACTATGTTTACCAGCTGCTGTGGATGTCTGTTGTTTAGTGGCGAGCAGGTAGTGTGCAGAGCTTTATTCTGAAAACGGCTCCCTGCTGTGGCCGTGGATGATGTTATTTCGAGTTCAGTCAAATTCTGAGAGTCTCAGCGGAACCATTGGTTTTCTCAGCGCTGTCAGGAATGCTGGTCACCGAACATCAAACACAGGGTCGACCTTTATGGGTTCTTAGTAATTAATGGATCAGAGACCGATATTCGGAACTGATTCGCAGTAAAAATGAAAGTTCCACACAAATTCCACCACAAAACTCGATTAAAATGTCTTTGTTAATTTGCATTTTACATTTCTTTCACTAAAAAGGGACATTTTTAACATATATCCTTCAGTGTTGATGAGCTACAACTGCCACTGTGTAACCAGTCAGGTAGTGCTGTGGACAGGACACTGCTTAAGAACCAACACAGTGCATTTTTAAATCAACTTATTTTACTGGAAATCGTTTGAAAAATAGTGATACTGGTAAACTGAAAACGATAATCAATGCTCAGTTGACCACATCATGAGAGATTTGAGATTCGAGAGAGATTTGAAAGATCCATCAAACCTAAACTTTCCATTCAACGTTTTAAACAAATATAAATGCCCTGGTATGGCCAACCAACCACGAAATGAACTCTGCTACCTTTGAACTGTCAAGACTCTTTGCAGTCAACCTGCAATGTCCAGTTTGCATTTATTATGGTTTATAAGCATAACGTGAATAAGCATCATCTCATCATTCAGGCCTTAATTAACAGACCAAATCACTGAAGTAGGTCACAGCATTAAAACAGCAGAGAGGTAGAAACAAGGACAACCGCTCTCCAAAGTGCTTCACAACATGTTTTAAAGCCCTGTGAGAGACCTGAACAAAGCCTCTCTCACACACAAATGATGCACACAAACTCACTGCCATCAACACTATGCACCTTATCCAGTTACTTTTTTGCTCCTGTCACATTTTTACTCACTGTGAGCTCATTATTTTCACTTTAATCAGTCCCTCCAGGAATTTGCGATGTTGCGATCGCAACAATTAACACAAATTCAGCCAATCTCTGTGAATTCTGCGTGACCTTGCAATTTTGTCCAATCACCGCAACTTTCCGCAGTTTTGGCCAGCCTCCACCAATCATAGCAGTCCCTAGCCCAAACGTAATGCACGTACGTCACCAAATTCACTTCCTTGTTTATGGTTTGAAGATGCAGACATGTGCGATAGTCATGTCTCTCACTTACCAACAAAAATTACTGTTAAAGACCCTGCAAAACAATTCCCTGATGTTCTTCACAAAAGCGGAGGTGAACTGTTTTGTACCCCGTGCAATACTGAGGTGGAACACAAACGAAAATCATCGATTGACAAACATTTTTCAACCGCGAAACATATTAGGAGAATGGGTGAAACTAGTGGACCACAGACCAGACAAATCACCGTGACAGAAGCCGTTGGATCCAGGTCTGTTGCAACTCGCGAGCACTGAAAGAATGAAGGTAAGATAGCATGTGTACGTGTGTGCCAGGATGTGAAATTAAACTTTTAAAATTTTTAATGAATTATACAAAACAAAGAAAAAGTTTTGAGCAATTTCTTACTGTCTTCCACAATTTCATTGCAACAAATACGCTTAAAAAATCGCAACTTACATCGCAATTTTTTAGAAAAGCTGCCGCGAATTCAGGCATTTTAGGCCACAACAATCTTGAAAAATGCCTGCGAAATCCTGGAGGGACTGTTTAATATAAAGTCCTGCACCTTTATGTAACCAGCTAAGCCACAGATGGAAGTAGACAGAGCTCAAATAAGTATTTTCAATTATAAGAAAAAACTAAAGTTGCAAGCCGCACAACATTTTTCCAAGTGGTGATACCAATACTGGGAAAAAAAGGCCATTCTACACACTATAGATATTTTACTACTTACATTTTCATTTTGCCTCCCATATGCTCTTTGCAAGCACAGCCTGCAGTTCCGCTTACTTCAGCTAAAAAATGTCAGAATTTTTGTCATTTGATCGTTGGTCACAGCTAAGTCTCTAGTGGCTCCATAGTTGTCCCGAGAAATGCAGAATTTTTTGCTTTTTACAGAATCTGGTTAGACCAAGGTGTTTATTTTGGGTGATTTTTAAAAGAAGACATGTAGAACGATTTTAAACATAGATTTAAGCTTCTTAACAGAACGGCACATCACAGATGAAAATCCAACAATTCTTTTTGTTTTTCAGTCTCAGCCTTTTACAAATGGTGCAATTTTGCTCATTTTGTAAAGGATAACATGTCTTTCAAACATGGTGGGTTTTAAGGGTTCAGAGGGTTAATTCAAAGGAGAACAAAGAACTGAAAACTATGGACTCCTAAAGGCAGTTTTTTGTCCTAAGACATCTAATGCAGCAACACAATGACGTGTGTTTGCTTCATTTAACTGAGAAGTTGAATCACAAGTTCCTTGGCTGTCCGTGATGCACGTGTACTAAGTGCATGCAACACATGCGAGCAGTAACTGTCATGAGTCAGGATGCTGCGTGACACCCCACTATCAACAGCTGGTAGGTGCTCATTTGTGATTCCTCAACGGGTTCAAGCCGGAGGAGAGTGTAGGAGTGCACCAAGAGCGTGCACATTGTTTTCTTCAACATTTACATGTTTGTGCACAGTGGATTAGTCACACAGGGCTGGACTGTCAACTCAGAATCCCTCTGTCATGTCCCAAGGCTTCTGAGAGAGAATATTAGGTGTAAATGACCTGAACTGTGGCCCAACGGTGTGCGGATGCCCCAATGTGCAGGATCCACAAGGCGGCGATTACACACGTTTGGTTTTGCTAGATTTGTCTCCCCGCATCTTCTTCTCCCTCTCACCAAAAATGAAATTCAAGTTGAAAGATCGCTGTTTCAAGAGTGTTAAGAGAGTCAGTTGCAGATGGATGGTGCTTGACCTGTTTACATAGGGGGACTTTCAAGGAGGAAGTGCTGCAGAAACATTGGGAGTTGGGAGTGATGTAAAGAGCACTTCGACTGCCAAATTTAAATTTATTTTTATAGGCACAGTCGCAGGAGTTGTTAATTGCATTTTATAGAGCTTTACTACTGTCAGTGGGACAATCATGTTTAATATTGGCTTGCCTCAATCTCAAAATGTTGAATCTAAAATTGAAAATACAGTATGAATACTTGTGTTATTGTTAAGAGAATACAAAAAAGAGGCCATGAAGTTTATCTGTACGTCTTTACTAGAAGTTCCTTGATGGAGGCAATATTGGCAGCCCTGGTTGTTGGACTTCTATAGCTGGTCAGCTGGGATCACGCTAGCAGCAGTCAGTCATGATAGCTCTCTGAGTGTCTTTCTGTTTGCTCTGCTTTGTGACTGTTTACTCCCCCCTGACATTTTTGCAAGTTCACACAGTCTATTCAAAAGACATAGTTGTGTCACTGACTCTGGTCTCCAAGCCATTCCTCTTCTTTGAAGCACCAAAGCAGGGTTAAAAAAGTTAATAAGCCACGATTTCATCTTCCATTTTGGACTCTCTGAATCCCCTGAACAATGCAAATTCCATTGAAATGCACTGATTTTGCTCAGAAATGTCTCAGTTTTAATTAAAATGCTTCCAAGTAAGTTTGCCCATAACTGCTGGCTTGTTTATAAGATGGCACTTCCATTTGACATCTCTTTTTCCAGGGTTGACCAGAAATGACAGCCAAACATTTTTTCCAGAAATGACAGCCAAATCCACAAAAACAATATCCAAGCTATAATAAACCACCACTATATACCGATCAGGCATAACATTATGACCACCTGCCTCATACTGTTTGGCCCCCTTATGTGCTCAAAAATGCTCTGAACCATTGGGCATGGACAAGAGGACCTCTCAGGGTGTCCTATGGGGTCTGACACCAGGACATTGGATCCTTTAGGTACTCTGACTTGTGCAGTGGGGCCTCTGTCAATCAAACTTGTTCCACTGCATCCTGTTGATGCTTGATCAGAATGGGGTGTAGGAAGTTTGGAGGTCAAATCAACATGTTGAGCCATTGTCGTGTTCCTCAAGATTGTTTGATGTCTTTGCCACGTGGTGGGGTGCATTTTCATGTGGGGGTAGTCCAGTGACATTTGAGGTTTCCATTTGCATGAGGGAGTGTGCTCAGTGTGCTCATAATGTTGTGGCTGATTGGTGTATCTTAACAAAACTCACCACAGAGCAGCACACTGACATGACCTGATTTGGCACGAGTGTATCTGAAAAGCGCTCCGTCTGTTTACTTTAAAGGCCAACTCCAGTTATTGATTAAACCCCTAAACTCACGTTGGTGTATCAAAATTACATATTGAGTTTTTCCTCCTTTAAAATAATCTCCTCTTGCTTTAAAATGACATGGATGTAATTCTACACTGCTACTCCTCTGATGTGAAGCCCGGTGAAGTCTTATTTGGCTCATTGCATGTCTTGTACCATTGGAAAAACACCACATGGACAAGGACAAGAAAACTTGATTTTCATTAAAAATCTAACTTCTGCTGAAGAACGGTTTTCACACAATCCTCAAGACACTGCAAAAAGAAGCATACAATAAAATGAAACATGAAACTGTTTACAATAAAGTAAGTAAACACGCCATGATTAGATAAGAAAGCATGAGAAGCTATTATTACAGAGAACAAATACAGCAATAAAAGGTCTTGCATTGCAGCGTTAACTAATAATTTACAGAAATACAAATACACATGACGAACATTTTCATTTTTTTTGGGAAAAGCATTTACAAAACCTAAGCTAATGTTGTTGCGTTTTTTGTTTTTAATACCTCAGTACTCACATAAATACAAACAGGGAATGTCTTTAAATAGTACCAGCTTAATATGGATGTCTGACTGTAGTTTTATTCTACTGTGAAGTGCCACGGGGATTAAACTGAGGCCAAAGACAACTGATCTTTGTCTCTAACTCGGCTAGTGAAGAAATATGTGCATTCGTTGACACCCCCCACCAACTCATCTGTGCCTCCGTTCCATTCCAATTCCCTAAACGGGCTCGCCTCTAGTTATTATGATTCATTGAAACAGTAAATAAAATCTCCATCCTCGGACCACTGATGTAAATGACTGCTTAAATGTGTGCATTTGCATAATAGCAGCCATGCATCAGCTGACGTGCAGTTGGTAGCAGTGAATTATGAATCTGATCAGCGTCGTTCCCTATTTATATGATTTAGGCAAAATGGCTGAAACTGTCTTCCTAAATAATCCTGCAGCCTTTGTGTGACAGTTTTGGTATGGCGGAAGCCAGTCATAAAATTGTTCTAATATATCAGCACTTCTCTGGGGACACAAAAATCCATCACCCTTTCTTCCTGAAGTGGACTTAATGAGGCAACAAAAAGAGATTAAACATTTGAGAAGAGAAAAATACCTTTTTTTAAAGAACAAATTACAACTTCTTACTGTGTGTGCATACTTCAACATTTGAAATGCACAGTTTTTGTGGGTCCATCAGAACTATTCCGGCATTGCAATCAGAAGATTTCATGCGACAGGAACACATTAAGTTTCTCTGGGGCTTCCTTTTTTATATCTCTATGTCTGTCTCTTTCTCTCCAAATCTCTTCCACAAATGCCATTGTCCTGCACAGCTTTTCCCCATCCTCCAGATTCTCCGCTCACACTTCTACAAAAACAGCACGACTCAAGACGCCAAAGTTGCAAAAGGTTTTTCAGCAATCTGTCAGAGAGTCCGGTGGCCACGAGGCAGCTGAAATTGGACTTGGCTGGAACGGCAGCAGAGGCCCGAAAATTGATAGGGAATGACAGTAAGTGTCTAGAGGGGGGTAATTTTTAGATTGGTTTTCCCTCTTTAGAGTGGGCGGGAGGGGAGAAGACAGGGGTGGAGTTCAATTTTTGCCTGATATTGGAGACAAAATCAATTAACGGGCCCATTGTTCCTGCAGAATTCTCATTCATCCGGCTCACAGAGTGAGGACAACCCGGCCCACAGCGGATGATGGCAATATAGAAGTTGCTGCTGTGACAGGCAGCCCTACTCCAAAACATACTATCATACATAATGGCTGCACATAATGCATGTCGACTGCTTAGCAATGTATAAATAATATGGCGGGCACGCTGACCATACAACATCTTGACAGGACACTTCTGTGACATAATAAGTATGCAATTTAGACACATTATGTACATGTGCTGCTTCAATTATCGACCACATAACATCCTGTCTGATATCAATACATCATTAGACAGCGGATCGAGTCAAGTCATGGTGTAATCAGTTCCTTCCAAATATATATCATCATAAAGGATGTCATATTTAATGCTCTAAAGAACATCATAAATGGATGTGTTTACAGGGAATTCTGGGCATATTGCGCCGTAGCAATACAGGACAAAAGGAACAACCCAAATCAGGAATGTGTTTAATAATGAAAAAGGAGGATTTAAGAGCAGTCAATGTCAAGAATGTGAACAGTGAGCACTTTCATGACAGGATGCAACAAGTCCACATCCTCTTATTTGTTTTTGGACTTAACAACTCAGCCCTGGTTGAATAATTACAGCTGAACAGATTCTCCTGAAAATCCATTCAGAGGTGCCAAACCGGGTTAAAATCTTAACCCTTTGCAGCACTCCTTTTCAGCAGACTTTAAAATAAATAAATCATTGATTTTTACAGTGTCTATGCTCATGTGATAAGATTTGTTGAAAGATTTCTATTTTTTTTATCTTAGACTTTTCAGGCATGTCAAGTTTTACCCTCTGGCAATTCACAAATGTCACTTATTTCCAAGTGCTTCAACACATAATGAAATGAAACCACTTAGAGGTTCAATAAGATGATAATTCCTTTGGATTTTTTTTTATACAAGGACTATTGATTAAGTTACCAGCATGCAAATGATTATCTACATACATCTGAAGTCAGGGTCCACGGGTTCACGCTGTATTTTCACTCTTCATTCTTCCTGTTTCCTCAATAGTCTATGTAACGGAGCAAAGAGCAACTGAGCCAGCACTTTACCAGCGAGGCTCCGATAAAATCTATGAGAATCAGCAGTGTTATTCCATAGGAAACAACATGCATGAGAGGCTTCAGGCTAATGCGCCCCTTCTGACATGGTTCCATTTCCCTGTAATGATTATATTCTAGGGAACCCATGAATCGCACTGATTTATCCGCAATCGATCATAGGAGAAAATCAGCACAGAGAGATATTAGAACTTTGATCCACACAAATGACCTATGGAGGCCTATAAAGGCGAAAAGTGTATTTTCTTACGTTTTAAATTTCATTTTATGAGTTATTCCAATTAGCTTAATTTAAACACCGCAAGAATAGTCAATGAGAAGAAGTTTTATTCACGAGAAAAATTATCTCACACACGCACCCCCTCTTAAGTGTGAGGACACTCCCACACATACCTGAATGCATGATGAGATAATGATTAATGTTTGCTCTTTACCGGCATGTATACAAACATCAGCCATAGTCTGACCTTTTGTTCCCAGGGGAAACTATTTGTGCCTTTAGGACAAAAAAAATACATTGCAAATTATGTTGGAAACTTTTCTGCTTAGGCTGTTAGTTAACTACACTGTCTGAATACAAGCCCTAATTAAGGTACCGTATCCATTAAGCTAATTATACATAATTTGCATCATAACTTGCCATTTTACAAATTATACTGATCTGACTTAGAAATTTGACTGTGTATTTTGTGAGTTTCACTGATTTTCTTTCATTAAAGCCACAATATGAAATCCTAAATCCCTTTTGAACACTGCTGCTACATCAATCTGTTAAAGTGGCACCATTTTGCCATTCACACTCAGTTTTCCTTAAATGTTCCCACTTCAGTCAAACGTATCCATCACAGTGACAGAAAAGGCCATGTTAGCACACAATATTTGTTATATGTGCAAGACTATGTACACCGATCAGGCATAACATTATGACCACCTGCCTAATATTCTGTTGATCCCCCTTATGTGGTAAAAAATGCTCTGAACCATTGGGAATGGACAAGAGGACCTCTCAGGGTGTCCTATGGGGTCTGACACCGTTGACACTGGATCCTTTGGGTACTCTGGCTTGTGCTGTGGGGCCTCTGTCCATCAAACTTGTTCCACTGCATCCTGTTGATGCTTGATCACAATGGGGTGTAGGAAGTTTGGAGGTCAAATCAACATGTTGGGTCATTGTCATGTTCCTCAACATGTTCCTGATTGTTTGATGTTTTCCCATGTGTTGGGGTGCATTTTCATGTGGGGGTAGTCCAGTGACATTTGGGATTTCTATTTGCATGAGGGAGTGTGTTTGTTCTGGGACAATGTGTATATGGGTGTCTAAGTCTCATCAACACGGATGCCAGATTCCAAAGCTTTCCAACAGAACAGCACTTAATACTAATATCAATTTTATTCACTTCAGCTGTCTGCGGTCATAATGTTGTGACTGATCGGTGTATAATGCATAATCATGTACAATTTAACAAAGGATTCAGAGGAAAGACTCCTACAAGCAACTGGAAGCAACAAACTTTAACTCCTGTTTGTGTTTTGTCAAG
Source organism: Dascyllus trimaculatus (assembly GCA_024666655.1). Taxonomy (NCBI): domain Eukaryota; kingdom Metazoa; phylum Chordata; class Actinopteri; family Pomacentridae; genus Dascyllus; species Dascyllus trimaculatus. The sequence continues at coordinate 24,436,429 of CM045452.1, forward strand.
ACCCTGTTTAAATTTATCATTACTGAGTCTCATTAATCTTGCGCCATGTTAAAAGTGATACAAAAATGTTTCTAGATCTAACCTTGTAAGACTGCCATCATGACTTTCATTGTGATAAAGGGGTTCATTCTGACACAATACCATGGTGTCAGATTAGCAGAAAGTACTGCATGTCTCAAAGAGGCTGAACCTGCTGAGCTAAACATGTTGAGTTACATAATCAATCACAGCAAAAATTAAGTCTGATGCAACTTTTGTTAAAGTTACTGAAGCTATTGCACGATGATGTCATGCACAGCTGCCTTTTTTCCAATTAGTCTGCACTTGAACTACATTCCCACGCAGCTGTAACACTGGCAAAGAATAAAGCAGCCCCGAGGTTCACTGTGACAAATTACAAAACTCTGTTTTTCAAAGATTTTGCTGATTGATCTTCGTGTTGTACAGAAATGAAAAGAATAGCTACTGCTTGTAAAAAAGCAGCTGGAACGCGATATAAATGAACTGTGGATATGAAGCTTAATCCTGAAAAACGCACTTTTTAATGAGGTGGCAACTGGTTGGTTGTGATTTATTAAATACTATTAGGTTAAGCACATCACAAGTGCAAATGAGGTGTGTAAAAAAAAGGTGATATGCATCATTTTTCGACGCAGGTTGTCATGCATGTGCACACTTTTACATCACGTCACTTTGAGAGCAGATCCCTTGCACACATATTTCATACAGCCTTTTATTTCAAATGAGATGCCGGAGTCATTAATAAAACTCAGAGTGTCTGTCTGTCTCACACACACACACACACACACACAGTCATTTTTATGGACCATTGATAGCAAATTCATCAGTGGCTTGTGACGGTTGTACCGCTGAAGCTCAGACTGATGAAGGCAGCCTGCAGTGTCTGCTCGGTCTGGGAGTGCTTTGCTCTGGATTAGCTAGTCAATTCTCATGAGCAGAACAATCTCGGCATGTTGCCTGAGGAGATGACAGGGTCACGGCTGATGAAAACGGAGGAAAAAGAAAAAAGGGAAAAAACACACTTTGCCTTGGGGCACTCCATCAGAGAAATCAGACTCTAATATTCCGTATTATCTGAGACGATGATGAAGGGAGGTTGGTATTCAGGATAACACTTAAAGGGGGGATAGATTGCTATTTATTGACAAGCACGCCATGGAGGGTTAGCCTCAAGTCCCAGTGGTCTTTAACCTCTTATAAACTCATGAGCTGAAGTTCAGATGAGGGAAGTATGAAGATGGCACAGGAGCTTGTAATGAAGAAGTGAAATCATGGGATTGATAAAATGGCACCTTTTTATTTCCACAACTGAAAGATGATTGCTTGCACTATTTGGCATACAGTCCAAAACCCCCAAAAAGCAATTTAACAGTCATAAAAAGTAACAAAAAACCCCTTACATTTGAGCACCTAAAACCTGAATAAACAAGTGCTACTTAAGTGTTTCATCCCTGATGATGTTCCACATTGCCGGATTTAATGCTTTCACTCAACAAACTACAACCTGAAAATCCCCGGAATTTCGAGGCCGTCGCTGCTAATTCACATCAAAAGGTATTTAAATGACAATGTCACTCACTGCACGGCTCTCTCCCTTCCAGTCAAGCCAGTGTCGATCAAGCAGTCTCTGCTTTAACATCACAGAATCTGACATCCACATGCTGGCAAGCCTATTTCATGCTCCAGGTCCTTGGAGTAATGGGGGCTGAACTTGTGCAAGAGTGGGGGCTTAGAACAGAGTTGAACAGTGAGCAAAAAAAAGTGATTAGAGACGAAGATAGGCAGTAATCTCAGCCACATTCCAACACGATCTGCGTCCGTCGGCTTAAAAATCCTCTCTGTGGATGGTATCAGCAACACTGGCCAGAACTTGCTGTTCTCAGAAAGACACCAACACGCAAACAGACCCACTGGATAGCAGTTGCCAGACATAACTGTTTCTAAAATGGAAAAAAAGTTATACAGATTTGCATTTTTTAAATGACAAAAATAATTTTTTTCTTTGGTGGACTGAGCTGAGAGATTTTGGTGCCTTTTTTAACAGTTATATAAGAGCCACTCTTATTTTCACAGTATGTACTCGCACTGAATTGACTTGGTAATCCATCCCAACAATACGTTTGTTTTAAAGGCTGTCCTCTCTCAAGTGAAAAAAACCCCCACAAACAGTAAGATTACTGTCCTTCCCGGGCTGCAGATGGACAGATAAACCGAGCAGCTTTTCGAATTTCTTCATCCAAGAGATTAACGTCAGAGTTTGCATGAAACTGGAGAAGGTGCAGAGATGGTCATGAGGGATGGATGGACGGAAGATAAGTTAGCTGGTAGATAGCGGGATGGATAGATGGAGCCATTAAAAGAGAACTGAAAGAGTCAGATGCTGCAAATGAGTTTTAAAAAATGGCAATCCTTTCACAGATGTAATGGGGGAAAAAATGCCGGGTAGCAACTATCCTCCCCCATAATCTCCTTATTAGTTCCATGCTATTTATCATCCTCCACTACTTTGTATTAGTAGGCATTCAGGTGGGAAATAAATACTGCGAGAGCACACAAGAGCCAATTCAAGAATATTATAATTGCAGAAATGTGCACTATTATGTTTTTTATATTTTAGGGAATAACTAATTACGTGTACATTGCTGTCCGAGCTGCCTGGGCGCTAATGAATTGGTGTTTTGCTAAGGTGGTTTTGCTAGATAGATAGCTTACAGCAGACATGATGAGATTGTTAATTGGCTGCACTGGGCCGAACAGTAATGACGGACGTGGTCAATGAGCTGTGTTGGTATTAAATAAGAACATGCCATTCATTCAGTCATAACATGAAAGAGCCTTTATGTGAATACACGCACTCATCTGGCTTTGTAAGATCTACTTTCATTGTATTTTTCCTTTTGGCTCCATTTTATTGTTGCTCACCGTTAACACCGTGCTATTATGTTTATTTCCTTTTCCCTGGGTGTCGCAGTTAAGCATATTGCAAAACAAATTAACAGTTATTTTTGGAGTTTTCTCAAGCACAAGTGGGAGTCAAGGAGATAGCAACGCTCTCTGATACAAACGGAACAATAAAAGAGTCCTGGAGAAGGATTTCTGTAAGTGTGACAAGTATTCAATTCAGCTGATTCATCCTATCAGACGGATGCAGAGATTAGCCCAGACAGGTAGCTAAGAGGCGTCCGGGTGTGTGCCAGCGCTTGTATGACAGAGCAAATGTGAAGAGCCTGTACTTGTGTCTGTGTGCCGCTGTGCATATAGCTGAGAAATGACCTTTGGTGCCAAAGGCTAAAAATTGCTGTTATTAATAGTCTGGGCAGAATGAGAGGGCAGTCACTGTGTCGCTGTGGATATTTCATCAAACTGTGGGGCCCAAACACACACACACACACAGAGGCAGCCTGCCCCTACTACTGTGATGAAACCCTGCAATCTTTTTCAAATCAACCAAACACACACTTACAAACAGCTCCGTTTGCCAAAAATAATAACCGACACCTAGAAACGTTACACCAAGCAGACGATGATGACTTGGCAGGCAAATTAGAATATGGAGGCGCCAAAACAATCACCCTCAACGGGGATTCTGGGGCTGAAATACGAAGCTGATGGCTACAGAATTTTTTTCCAAAACAAGCAGGACCTCAGCTGACAGCTTCAGTAAATAAAACTGCAAGATTGAAAAGACTGTCGGTGCCAATGGGACTTACAGAGTAGCAAGTTCTTTCATCCGTCTGTGGATATTTGATGAGGGGGAACGGACAGTGTCTGAAAACAGCGTCCGACAGAGGGATGAATTTGATTTGTGACAGTGACGAAGCGAGCATCAAAATTAATCTGCACCTTCGCTTTAGAGTAAATGTGATTAGGCACAGAGGTGTTCAAACACAGCGATAGACGGAACCATAAGAAGGGCTCCCAATCAGCCTGTCCTCATTAAAATACAAAATTGCCTCACGCTCGCAGAAAGTGGCAAATCAGACTTACCGTGGCGTGATTATTATAGTTGCTTTAGCATTATCCCTGACTTGATTCTGACAGGCAGCTGATTATCTGTAACTTGTTCCAAATTGTCATCTGTGTCTGCTGACACAATGGGGAGGAAACTAGCGAGCACCTGAGGGAGCCGCTCACTGCATTCACCTGCAGCACAGCCAGTGAAAGGAGGCAATTACACAACCAGGACCAAAATTCAGCTGTTCTCGCAATTAGGCTGTCAAACTGAGCCAACTGGAAACGCAAGCAGGCTCACATGCATTCAAGCATTGACTTATATGCAGAAATGGACACATGCATGCATTTGGAGGCACATACACTGATCAGCCACAACATTATGACCATTGACAGGTGAAGTGAATAACATGATCATATTGGTACTATGTGCTGTTTTGCTGGAAAACCTTGGATTTTAACATCCATGTTGATGAGACTTAGACACCCACATAAACATTGTCCCACAACAAACACACTCCCTCATGCAAATGCCAATCCCAAATGTCACTGGTCTACCCCCACAGGAAAATGCACCCCACCACATGGAAAAACATTAAACAATCAGGAATATGTTGAGGAACATGACAATGGCCCAACATGTTGATTTGACCTCCAAACTTCCTACACCCCATTGTGATCAAGCATCAACAGGATGCAGTGGAACAAGATTGATTGACAGAGGCCCCGCTGCACAAGCCAGAGTAGCCAAAGGATCCACTGCCAACATCCTGGTTCCAGACCCCATAGGACACCCAGAGAGGTCCTCTTGTCCATGCCCAATGGTTCAGAGCATTTCTGAGCACATAAGAGGGACTGTAGCAACCAACAACGCAGTACCTGCCAATGATGAGATAATGACCAATAACGTAATAACATTTTGCCAATAATGTAATTAGTTATTATGTTAATGGATTAGCATAAAAAAAATCTCTGAAAATGTAATAACTGCAGCCGATAATGTAGTATTACATAAATAGGACTGCATTTCTTGGAAATCAAAGTTTTTTTTGTAGTCTTTGTGCAGTTTGTGCATCAAAAATAGGTCTAGTGGTTGGCATAGCCATCATATTCATTCATTAAGGATACATCCCATGTAGCTCTCACACTCTTTAATTATGGTCACAAGAACAAATTTGAGAATTATTTGTTGTGCAAAATCTTTATTTAGAATATTGGTTTTTGCTTAGATATGTAAATTCATAATTTCATGTCAATTTCTCCATCTACCACATTTTTTTTTCTTGAAAAACGTTTCAATAAAACTTTTTTCAAACATTTCTCAAGGACAAATGATTCAGTCCTCACTTCAAATTGTATTTAAATAACTGGACTGGCACTAAAATGGCACTTAACTCCAACATACACCAAAGAACATGAACGCTCATTTACAAATGTAAAAAAAACCCTGAAGAATATTATTATGTTATTGGCTCAAAAACTTTATTACATTACTGGCAAACTATTACTTTATTGGCTTTATTTCATTTAAAATGGCCAAAATTATTATGTTATTGGCCATTATTACAGGATTGTTTGCTACAGGGACCAACACAATATTAGGCAGGTGTTCATAATGTTATGCCTGATCGGTGTAAATGCAGCTGCAGACCCACAGCTCTGACAGGTGAGTATCAGGTCAGTCAGAGAGCGATGACAACAGCTTCTTTTTTACAGCTTGGTTCACAGAAGGTGTTAATCTACAGGGTTAAGCCCACTCTGACATCACGTCACTCCTCTGATATACTGTTTGCTCTCTGAGTGGCGAGTGTGAGACACGAAGGAGCAGTGTAATCTGAAATGATTTAGGGTGTCAGCGGTTGATTGGCAGGCCTGGCGAGAGGCGAAGAACGGAGGTTGGATGCAGATTTTAAAACAGAGAAGGACATTTTCTCTGTTATTCTGCTCGGAAATCATCAACAGCTATGATTACACGTAATCTGCTGCTATGGTTACAAGCGGTAATGGCTGCATGAGTAATGTTGTCCGATTCCAGTTTGACAAAGACAGACCACAAATTACCTAAGTGGTAATCACAGAGAAATGTGAGACATAGAGGTGAGTAACTGAGCACAATTGCAAATACATAACCACACCTGGGGGTTAGGCAAAGACAGTCGTCCATAGCCTACAGGTGTTTGGTTTAAAAGCACTAATTGTGACAGAATCCAACTTTGAGGTTAAGCTTGGAAGATATACACGACGTGCGTGATAGACAGTTTAACCAGTTTTTGTGCCACATTTCTGGATTGCCAAAACCTGGATTTTTTTCAAAAAACATACCAAGCAGAGGCTAATCTGTCGTGTTATGTGACCTTTTACCTCTATGTTTGAGCTACCTCTAGTCCAAGGTTGAGAGGCAGGTCAACCGCCACCATACAGATTAAATGCAGGTATTTGGGGGCAAAACAGCAGCCGAGGACACCTATAGATTTTCTCACAATCGCGGCATTTCTCAGCTTGTGTAACTGAATGCTTCGGTCTGAAACCACCTGGGCTGATGCAGCAAAAATCCCTTTGTGAATGCAACAAGTGCATTCAGGCTAAAAACTGCTACTAGCAAACCCCGGATCACAGTGTTTACATTGGAAACACGACACAGTGCCTTCTTTACATGACTATAAAAACACTATTGTTTGGAGACAAACTTCACTGTAGAAATCGCAAACAGTATGTCATTGAATCAATGAGAGGTAGAAAACCTCCCTCACAGCCTAATATATCCACAAATGTCCTAAAAACAGCAAAGTATAAAATAAAATTCTGATTTTTAATCTTCTAATGTATTAGTCAATAATAAGATCCTCATATTAGCAGTCGAATGTCGGCAGATAAAGGAAAACTTTAAGTTCATTCTTTGCAGGTCAGGTGGGAAAAGAGTTAATGGTGGACCGTGTGTTCACATAATAACAGCTACTGTGAGGTCAGGGCAGGTTAAAGTCTCCCAACGGCTCAACACTAAAACAGGTGATGGGCTGGGTGACTCACTATCAGACATGACACCTGCCAACATGTCAGCATGATGCTCTTAAAGCTAGGAAAGCAGATGAATGTACCCTCCTAGGAGCTTTAGATGTTGAACAAGAAACCTTTGCCTTTTCATTTGCCTTTTCAAGTGCAAAACCGCAAAACTTGCTTCCGGTCCACCAAAGCGCAGCTGCTGCACTTGTTGCTTCACTCACTCACCAGACTTTCCTTGCTCCCCGTCAGCCTTCATCCCCTCCTCTGAGGGGAGTTTTCCTGTGGATTCCAGGGTCTGTCACGTGTGTGCCGGAGACTCTCAGGACAGAAACAATCCCAAACAGTCCTCGTTTCTCAAGCAGCTCTTACTCAAAGCCCATTTGTCATTTTGTCCACCCCACTAAAATCAGGCTGAGATGATACCAGGAAACACGTTCAAAGGCTATCGCTGTGTCTTTCCCCTCCGTGAGTGTACCTGTTCAAGGCGACTCCCACGAGCTCAGTGATACAGCACACTGGGCCCCTCCCCCTCTGCTTACATAGTTTACTAGGTGAGGAGGAGGAGGAGCTCAGTGGGCCCGTCACTATGATTTTCCCACATTACTCAAATACACACACACACAAGCGCATACACACATGAGGGAAGGAGGCAGGCAAGGTGTGGGCTTACAGGTAGGTGGGTGTTGATCTCTGTGTAGTCTAACACCAGCAGGCTGCGCAGCAACAGGTCTGCCAGCTGTTGACTGGCCTGAGGGTCTGAAGCATGAGTAAGCTGAAACCTTTAAAATAAAACACCATGGAGGCCTTCAGCGCCATTAAAATGACCACTGCAGTGGGAAACACATATTTTTTGATATTTATTCTTTGCAGTTTGTTTTCAAGGCTGCTAGTCCACATTTCTCAGTAACCTGTGCCATACAAACTAAGTAGGAGCCCAGGCAGCGCAATAATGCACGGATTTAGAACCACAATCACAGGATACACACAGGATATTGTAGTCATTTAGTGGATTAATATACAAGTCTCTTTAAAATTGTAATAAACTGCATGTGTTTACATTTCATTGTAAAAGCAATCTTTTTAAAGCCTTCTGCATATTATGTTATTTGCATCATTTCTTATCACCCACTGAAAACATGCTTTCACTCAACGCAGGTACAGGTGCATGCTATTTGTTCATTTATTTTATGTTATTTTATGTATTTATTATTCTGACCACCCTTGCAGTGTCATGTTGTTTGGCCCAGGCAGGTGAGTGGAAATACATTACATTGTGCCGGCAGTCAAACAGAGAAAGCCCTGATTTTAAAGAAAGGTGATAAGCCTCCACATTAATTATGATTTATTCATCTGTCTGCAAGGACAAAGATAAAAACCCTTTTTCAAATGAGCAGAATGATGACTCAGACCGTGAATGTAACTCCAACAATCAGAGTGCATATAGGGAATGAATTGTAAAAAAGTCAAAACAGCAGTATAAAAGACTGATTAATTGTATCTTGAAGTTCTTTCTCCTTCATTCCTGTAATAATTAAGAATCAAGCAGCAAGCTCTGTGTGCCGAACTAAATATTAACAGTGAGTAAAGCTGCAAAGAAATCAGTTTTTCAGGTGATTAAGTCGCATTTGAACAGAGCAAAGATTATATTTATATAGCAGAATTGCCCTTATCATACGTCTTTGTGTGATTTCTGTATATGATAACACATTCCATACACTTTCAGTAGACTGTATATTCTGTATTTCACTTTTTTCCAAAGTGATGTACATCTGAGCCAATTTTTGGGGTTCAGTGTCTTGCCCAAGGACACTTCAGCATGTGGAGGGGCCAGGGATTGAACTGTCAACTTTATGATCAGTGGACTCTACCACCAGAGCCACAGCCCTATTTATATGTATGCATTTATATGAAATATGTGGAAGACACACACGTTATACTTCAAATAGCTAGCTAGCGCTGGTAAGAAAAGGCCGTGTATACATTTCAGTAAAGTCAACCAATATCACACAAATGTCAGAGATGTTTATTGCTAATATTTCACAAGTCAATCAACAGCTATAGCAAAGACTTTGATTGGCTCCTCTGCAGAGTGTGACATTTGAGAATCATTCAGTGCAGCATCGGCCTTTGCAAAACAATAAAGCAGCTAAAGAAAGTAATCTGTTGTTGTCTATTGAGTCCATGCATAATGCACAAAGTGAGGAAATTGAATACTGCTCGCTTAAAAGAGTGTTTGTGGCCCGTGTGGGTCTGTGGCTCAACTGAGCTGCATCAGAATAAACACCGAAGACACAGGCGCAATATACCAGAAGCTACATTTTTCTGAGGCCAGATCAGAGCGTGAGGCTTTAGTCTTGTTACACGCATGTGCACGTGAGCATCTGATGATTTCCCTTCATGATAACACAAAAGGAAGCTCAGTAGATAGCAGGAAAGGAGCTGCCGAGTTACATTGTACTTCGCAACTGGAATCAAATCATTGATTTTCCTCGTACAGTCAGAAGGCCATTTCATGCAATGGTAACAAATACCCTTTAATGCCAGTGAAGAGGAAAGTTGCAGTTAAAGTGGCTATAAAGGACATTATGTGCCTCTGCCTGGTATGCAATGGCTTAAGATTACAATTCCTGGGATGAGATATGACTCAGCTATTTCCCCATTCTGGAGCTACAAAGTTCAGAAACAGAATCGGAGGAAATATATAATAGCCTAATTTATCATGTGAAGTTGTGGGTTGTAATGCTTTCTAGAAAAAAATCGTGCTGGCAAAATTGTCTAGCGGAGTGCCTGAGAAATTACTCCATAGTCCAGGTGAAAAAATGTTTTCATAAAAGCATGAAACAGGTACACTTGGACCACTTGGTCAGGGCAATCATTTTACTTTCCCGACATCACAAAATGATGCATTTTGCACTGCATCTCCTGAATCAAACATGATCACACAGGAAAGGTGATGTCTGCCTACACCTTTTGATGGTCAGGAATTACTCTGATACCATAGATAACATCATAAACTGGTCAGGTGAAAAGTTAATGGTAAATTCAGAGACATTGTGAAAAGGAAATCACAGCATCTGAGAACCTGCACTAGATTTTAAAATGCATGTTGCTTTCAGCTGACATGTTGATGAAAGCTGTTCCTTGCAGCTGACAATACAGTTACTGTAAAGAAAGCACCAATGTTGAATATGACCTTGCTAGCTCGAAAGAATGTGTCAAAAGCAAATATTTACTTATTTCAGAGACATGTTTGATTTTTATTGTTGTTCTTGAACCTTTTCTGTTTCATAAAGTCACACCTTTAGAGTTTAAGGTTGAACTGACTGACTTATTTGGCTTAACAAAGATGTCCTCTTTACTGCTTTTTGGTGTGCTGCATCAGTGCATCTCTTCCTTTGGGAACATCTCAAGATGAACTTGATCAGTGCTGAGTCAGATGGCCCCAGTGGAAATGACCTCCTCTGGAATGCTTTTTGGAGTCGTTGACACGTGATTGGCATTTCAGTTATCCCATTTTGTCTTCTTGGCCCTGGTTGTGAATGCAGATACTGTGTCGCAGTCAGTGAGGGCACAGAGCACAGGAAGGGCCTTTGGATTTGTCAGGATCCAGAGTCTTGGTAATCTCATAGGCAGGTACAGATCTCAGGTTTCTTGGCAATCCCAAATGCCACCAAGAGCTGCTCAATGTCCAGCTCTGAAACATGCACAGTAGTTATAACTACAAAGTCCACAGTGCACAGTGATTTTTAAAAAAATTCTTTCTTTGCAACCTCTGCCCCATGCACACAAGGAGCAATAAGATGATTGCACATTGGGTCAGCAAATTGACACTAACAGTCTTGTTTGGTTGCTGACATTTGGACTACATAAAAGAGAACATTTTAATCAATTGAAAGGCTTCCTGGGAGAAGATGAAAACAGACCAGACCTTTTCCACTTGCTGACTAAGAACTTTGTGAAAATGTCGCCTTCCAAAGACTTTGTTTAGTAGCAATTGGAGGCCATTGTGGCCAACTCTTTCAAAGACAAGCAAGTCCATCCATTAAACTCTCAGGTTGTGACTGCAAATGCAAAGCAGCCTCCTTAAAGTGTACAGATCTGTGTCGGTGTGGAGGAGGCTGAGAAGGAGACAGTGATGAATAGGTCCAATGGCAGCAATCAAACATATCTCTAAAATAATTTTTTTGAAGTCAGTCTTTGGGTTTGACACATCTCATTAATCATTCACATATTCTGTGTGTGTGTGTGTGTGTGAGAGAGAGAGAGAGAGAGAGAGTGTGCGTCTGTTCTTAGGTTTTTTGACAGCTATTCATCTGATCTATTTCCACCTTGCTGAGTGTATTGCTGGGGACACCATGAAGTTCAGTGTCAGGTTTGAAGAGGTTTGGATGAGTATCAGTCCATTATTGAGATATTTAGATACGGGAAGGCAGCGGGCATATTTTTAACGGCAGTGTTAATGAACAGAAAAATTAAGCATTTAAAACTTTACACAACATGCATGCAACGGACATGATTTTGTGAAGTCTAGCCTAGGTTCTTAAATATTTTGATTTCTTAAGTCATGTCTCATTACCTATTCACCTGAACAGTTTATAATGTTGTACATGTTGTTACTGTAATTCTTGACCATCAAAACATAGGAAAACACCGATCAGCTACAACATGATGACCACTGACAGGTGAAGTGAATAACATTGATCATATTGATAACGTTAGATTTTGGCATCCATGTTGAAGAGTCTTGTCCACAAGTAGCCGGGTTTTTGTAAAATCGAATATCCTTCCCCCTCCATCTAGAAAAAATCTTACTAAAAAATTCATCCACACCTAACCGCATAAGTGCGTTTTTAAGCACCTTACATAGTGTTTCCAAATGTAAACACAGGTCGCATATGTGACGAAAGAACATATTTTGTAGCAGGCAGTGACATTTCGAAAAAACATCAACAGGATGCAGTGGAACAAGTTTAATTGACAGAGGCTCCACTGCTCAAGTCAGAGTAACCAAAGGATCCAGTGCCAACGTCCTGGTTCCAGACCCCATGGGACACCCTGAGAGGTCCTCTTGTCCATGCCCAATGGTTCAGAGCATTTTTGAGCACATAAAGGAGACCAACACAATATTATGCAGGTCATAATGTTATGCCTGATGGGTGTATATCACTTTTTCTGAGTTATCATGTTTAGCTCAGGAGATATAAAGCAAAATAGATAATTTGGTGATGGCAGAAAGTAAAATAGCCAACATGAGGTGTTTTCGTGATGGCTCCACTTCTAAAAATGCTGAAGGATCCAAACTATAATTAAGAAAAAGTCAACATTTCACCTAAACTTTGACACAAATCACCTGATCTATCAGGGCGCTTCCTCAAACGCAGTGTGACCTGGTAATTTAATCACTTAGATCTGACCATATAAAACGAGTTTGTGCTTGCAGGATACAACTTTTTAATTAGACTGCTCTTGCTCCAGACCTGTTGGGACATGCTGGCTAGAGTGTCAGGTTCCTAGGAAGTGCTCCAACTGCAGCTCAGGCTCAGACACTTATGAAGATGAAGAGCTAATCAGCGGGTCTGTTGGGTTTCATAATTAAAAGAATGTACTTGGCATGCACTGGCTATTTACACTACATTAAGACTGCATTAACTCACACTACAGGGAACAGTGAACAACAGAACATTAGCCGTCCGTGACACACATCCCTTTGAGTGCATTACAATGAAAAAAATATTTTGCTGTAAACAGCAATTTAGGTGGAATTACTGATGTACCGTTTCCTTTTCTGCATGTTTCTAAGTCCTAGATGCCTGCAGGTGATGAGCTGAGAGCAGTATCCTTTAAGTGAAAATCAATCGAGGCAGCCTATCTCTTTCTCTCTGCAGTCAGCTACACAATACCTCTGAGGACAGCAAGCACCACCTTCCACAGCCAGGAATTTGTCAACCTTTTATTGCTTTTTTGTGAGAAAGAGAGAACCAGGCAATGAAAGAAGGATTAGAAGTTAATTAAACTCATGTGTGCATGGATTCAAACTTTTTCTCACCGTGGCTACGTGCTGAAACCAAAAATATCTTTCATCTTTTCAACTTCAGTGCTGTCAGGACACATGTTAATGGACGGCCTCTTCTCATAAATTCCCACTTTCCCCCCGTTCCCGCTCCCATGATTCTTCTCAACAGTGCCGCTTGCACTGCAAAAACCTTGAAACAACCCTGTATGAAAGATCAGCCCACAAGTCAGAAAGTGTGAACTAACGGGGAAAAAAATAGCACTGAACTGTGAAGAAGACAGAGTAAAAAGGAAAGAAAGGTCCAAGCAGCAATTTATTATCACCTACGCTACAAAAAAATCATAGCTGGAGATGTCACGGACGAGTAGTGTGTAACAGCAGTGTGAGTCATCGCAACTTTTGCAAAAAGGGTAAATCTCTGTGTCGCGTACGACCAAAAAGCTGCCAGTGCACTGTTCTCTGATGCTTGACTTTTCAACCATTCTGCACGACCCAATTAGTGAGGTCAAAGCAGGTGTTTTCCTTCAGATACCAAAATCAAAAAGTGGCTTTTCGCTCTTTATGATTCAGTGTCGGGTTCGTTCTTTTCTGTCTTTTGCCTTTAGTCAGACGGCACCGTGGAGACAGACAAGAAATGTGAGAGACAGAGCTGGGGGATGACAAGTAGCAAAGATCCTGCCTCTCAGGAGGTGAACCAGGGACTCAGTTTCTGAGGCCGTTTTAGCCCCGAGTGGTTTGCACTGTAAACATTCAGGTCGCCCTGTATTGGGCCTTTTAGAACACAAAGGGCAGTGTGTCAGAAAACAAAGAGGTGACATTGGTGTGGCTCTGTTGCTGTAGGTGATGGACTGTAAATTTATTTTACATTAAATATTTACATTACTAAATGCAAACTTTAGGTACTTATTCCACAAACATCACTTCGGTTGTAGATAAAGATTTTACATAAACTACACTGTATGAGCTCTGTTACATAGCTGTATTACTGCAAACTCAACAGTGTATTAAACAGTAGCGACAAAAGACCAGTTAAATTACTCTCGTTTCATCAAGTAGGTGAAGTTGAAAAATATCTATGTGCTTCTTCCTGAAGCGAGACAGAGATCTCAGTTCTTCTTGCACCTCTAGACAATATGTACTACAAGTACGTTCGTCTAGTTTGAGTCACACATCTCTGAGTTTTGAAGGCTCATCAGCTGTGAAACGGTGCACCACCACCACCACCACCACCACTCCTGTGTCAGCTAAACCTTCCTGCAGCTCCTTTACAGTCATTTGGGGGTTTTACTTTGCTGTTCTCTCTGCAGCAGACATGCAGTTTCATCTGAAAGTTTTCTTGGTTGTGCAGATTTTGTCTCGACTTCCACACAGTTCCCCTTAAATGCCATTTTTTGATTGACATTTCAAAACAGAAATTGCAAGCCAGAAGGGCTTTTATATCTTTTTATAGCCTCCTCCTGCTTTGTGGATATCAATTAGCCTCATTTCCATTTTCAGTCAGCTGCTTAGAGGAGCCTGTAGTTGTTGCGTATCACCACAAGATTCAGAGAATTTATTTATCAGCTCTGCAGTTGCCATCACCTCCCTTGACCTGCCTTTAAGTGCTTTATAGTGCATCACTTAATTTGACTAAAGGTTGATTTTTATTTCTGTTTCACTAAAAATCACAAAACTCAGCACAGTCTAAACATCTGCATACAAATGTAACTGAAGGGATTTCGACAAAGAATGTTAAGTTCCCATATGTTTGTGATCCTCAAGACAATGTAATTTCCTCTCCCATTATCTTGTCACACACCCAACCTTGCTGCTCTTTTTACCCCAGGCAGATCACATAGATGAGGAGGGTAGGTCAGAGCCAAAATGTCAACTTTAAGCTTTTGTTTGAAAGAAGACCTAAAGGTATGAAACCTTATATCGCTGATCCACTGTGAGTCTAGAAGGTATTTGTCTTGATTGACTCCATCTTCTCTAAATGACTTGCTCCTCCACTTACTTTTTCAACAACTGATCACTATCCTGCACTTTCCATATTTACACCAGTCAGCCCCAACATAATGACCACTGACAGATGAAGTGAATAACATTGATCATATTGGTACTATGTGCTGTTCTGCTGGAAAACCTTGGATTTTGCTGTCTGTGTTGATGAGACTTAGACACCCGAATAAGTATTGTCCCACAACAAGCACACTCCCTCATGCATATTGGCAGTCCCAAATGTCACTGGCCTACTCCAGCATCTTGAGGAACATAATGATGTCGATTTGACCTCCAAACATCCTAGGCCCCATTCTGATCAAGCATCAACAGGATGCAGTGGAACAAGCTTGACTGACAGAGGCTCCATTGCACAAGACAGAGTACACAAAGGATCCACTACCAACGTCCTGGTTCCAGACCCCATAGGACACCGTGAGAGGTCCTTTTGTCCATGCCCAATGGTACCAATCCAATTGCCTTTAGTCTCTCTCTTCCTTGTCAGCTATGGTATTTATCTTTGTTCTCCCTTTCTCCAGCATCCATGTTTAGTACTCATTGAAAAGGAACTACAGGTGCCACTCCACTCTGTTCCAAATATGCCAGCTCCACCATCCACCATCCACCATCATCTCTGCTGCCAATTCCGCGACACTGCCAGACGCCAGCCTAGACTAGCAACCCACGGACCATTTTAACAGCCATTTGAAGGGCAGAGGGAGACGGTATTACAACTGGTGAACGGTTGTAACAGTTGGCTGTGAGCCTCATGTCGAGTGCAAATCCAAGGTGGAGTTCAGAAATAGAAAATACACCTCTAATATCACCTTGGCACAGCACTGCATGTAGGTGGAAATCCAACATCTAATGAGGTGTAGGTGTAAGACTGCTGAATAAATACACACAAAACTCCCAGAAAAAAAGCCAAACATGATACATGACGTGACAAAAAAATATATAGAGGCGTTAAAACATAGACTGCATGGTGCAATATCAGCTGGGATAGAGCTGAGGGTAGAGCAGGTATAGATGATGGATGGACTGTGAAACATGGATTTGATCAGGGTATTGATTAGGCAGCATGAATGTCTACCTAAGGTGACCTCAGACATGTTGCAGAGCAAGTTTATTTCTGCTTGGAGTTGCAATTTGTTGGTCACTTTGAGTTTATGACCAGAAATGAGGGTTGTAGTGAAGATAAACAGCTATGCATATCTTGCTGTTGCTCTTTTACTCCATTTTGTAGCATAGTTTTAGATTTAAAGGTTTACAATTTTATATGCTCCACTTTAAGCACTTAATTTTAATACCAATTTAATACTCTTTAAAGGACTAGTGTATAGAATTTAGTGGCATTTAATGGTGAGCTGGCACTACAGATCCTCTCTAGAGCCAGTGTTTGGTTTGTTTCTTGTTTACATATTGATCCGTATACTTAATAGGTAATTATACACTAATGAAAACGCAATTATGAATACTATATTCCATTGCTGCTAACAGATCCACCTAAATCCTGCACATTAGTCCTTTAAGTCAATAAAGTGAAAACTTAAAAGGCATTAAGGATACCGATGCCTTGCTAAGCTGTTACACAGCGGTTAACAAATATGCTGCATCTGGTTCATTTGCTAAATAAATAGCATTGTGTGCTAGTACACAGCAGAAACATTCAGGCGTGCAGCGGGCACAAAGCCTATCAGCCGTCACAGTAATTAAATGGTCGGTGCTGTTCTGTCCTTCACCATGCTTGTTGTCCTGCTTCAGTAAATTTTGTACCGTCTTGAAGTATTTGAGCACGTTTGCATGATGCACACAGGTCTGTGTAGCTTCATGTAATTCCGTGTTGAAACGTCTAATTTCACTCCATATTGCTTCAGCTAAATAAGGTTACAATGACACTAAAGCTACTACTTATCAAGTTGAATGAAACAATGTAGTGTGTGTTAGATGGATGTGTGCAAAGACATATTTTTACACCTGAGAGTCTAGAGTGCACATAAAAACCTTGATTAATAAACTGAATTAACTGAACAGCACATCTCCAGATCTGAATTTAGACAATAATGTGTTTCAACTTAAAAGGCTAATTTATTAAGATACATTTCAGTGGTGTAACCTGCCTTTTAAAAGGATTCTGTGGGATTAAAAGCAAAGAAGAAAACAGCAACAGCATTTACAAAAGGCTCAGAGGAGGAAGGAAGACTAATGTAAGTTTGCGTGTCTCTGATTTCTTTCTCAATTTGTTAGTTTCTTCCAGTGCAAAGAGTCTGGAACACTGTCATACGCCCACATGCAATTTTTTAGAAAACAAATAATGGTTCCTTTGAAGGCTACTTAAATAAAGCCTTTCCGCACAGACAATTATAATCTACTCAAATGTAACTTTGTGGCTCTGTGACCTTTGAGTTTCACGTCTAAGCAGCTAATGAAGCAGTAAGAGCTTCAGACAATCAGATCGCTTCCCTGCTTCCTGTGCAAGTTTCAACTTCTCAATAGCACTATGGGGAAAGACCAGAAGAGACACAAGTGCACAGACAAGCCCTTCGTCTGTGGATGTTGCAGCATATTTTTCGCGATTTCATAAGATCGTGTTTCTGTGGATCCACAGCAAAACTCCATACATGTCTCTAATAATTATGTCTAATGTATCACATTTGCTTTGCTTTTCTTTTCTCCTTCTTTTCTGTGGTCATATGAGCAGTCTGACTGGATTATGTCAAAACTCTGCACATATTTTTGTTTTTTTAACCATAAAGTGACCACAATCTTGTGACTATTACATGTGTAATATAACAATATCATTGTGCCCAGTTATTGCATTCAAGTATAATTAAATTTCATGACTCACATAAAGAAAAGCAAAGTCTAACTATACCAATTCTGCCCAAGCATTTCAGAGCAGCTATTTCTGATGTGTGTAAATTACAGTGGAGAGGCCTGGATATTGTTGCTGAAGGCAATTTAACTGCCACTCTCTCTGTGGCTATAAGAGGTCTTTGATAGGGGCAGGTGTTTTGGAAAGTGTCAGCACATGAGAAAAATGGAGGTACTCAGCAGAGACCGCTCCACACATTCACCCACACATACATCTCCACACTCTCTAACTTTATTGTCCTTTTGTTCGTTTCTGTCTCTCTCCTCGCCTCTCCTCTCCTCTACATGATTTTTCTCTCATTAATCAGAATACATATGCAGGCAACAACGTGTCCTGATACAATCTTTCACCTTGTCCTCATCCTCTCGGTGCTCTAACTCTTTTCCCTCCTGTTCCTGCCTCCCTGTCTTGCACTCCTAAGCCCATTTTTTTCTGGAAGCCCTGTTTGACTTCTTGCATTGACCTTCCTACTTAAAGTTGTGCAGACGCCAAGCCTCTGCCGGCGAGTGACATCATTGCCACACTTAATGTGCAGAAGCAGCACCTGTCTCCATAATGATCCAGTGCTGGCTGCTTACGTTTGTTTCCCCTCTCCTTCCCTGTCTCTCTCTTACTGCAGAACTGAGATGAATTTGCTGATAACACAACCCCTCAGTTCCCTGTTCTCATTCTGATGAAACTTGTAGTGATATACGTGGCCTTGGCCACTGCAGGGGTTGTGTGTGTGTGTGTGTGTTTTCCTGAGTCTGCACATTTTCAGCACCCAGGAAACAACTATGGAACTAATGGACCAGCTGCTTCATGCTGCAGGAGAGTGTGTACATATGCACACACAAACGTGTAATTTACAAAATATGCATCAATCGATCCAGACAACAAACTCATCATGTACAATGTCTGCTCTCCTGACGTCCAAATGCAAGATTTTTTAGCAGTCATCATACACTGATCAGCCACAACATTAAAACCAGCTGCCTGACATTCCTCCTCATACGATAACATACCACACTACTGTTAGGGCGTGGACACAGCACCTGTGGCGATATTCTATAGTGTGTGGCACAGAGATAATAGAGGTGAATATTTGCATCCTGTGGGTTGCAGGGAAGGCCTCTGTGGATTTTGCTTGGTCTAGCACATCCCCACGGATGCTCGATTCGATTGGGATCTAGGGAGTTTGGAGGCCAAGTCAACGCCTTGGGCTCTTCGTTGTTATTGTTGTAGTTTTTGTGGTTAGCTGGAGTGCATTGTCCTGCAGGAGGAGGCCGCTGCTATTACCACGACAGCATCAATATTTAGGTTGGTGGTAACATCAAAGTAACATCCACATGAATGCCAGAACCTAAAGTTTCCCAGCAGAATGTTGACTTGTAATGAGATGATGACTGTTATTCACTTGGCTTTTCTGCTGTGGCTATTCAGTGTGTGTTTCATATAAAAAAAAATCTTTCAGAGAAATGTAGCAGAGTAAAATGTACAATATTTGAATCTGCATACGTAGTGTTGTCAGACATTGATGCTGGAAAATGAAAATAGACCTACAAATGCTGTCTTTTCACACAAGTGAAAATGTATCACATAACACTACTGGTTTAATCAGAAACTTTCTGAGGTTGTGTGAAAAGACATCATGATAGTTTATATGACATCGCAAGCCTGATTGCATCCAGTGCATTTCACTTCTAGGGTTTGATAAACGTGTTCAAGGTGTGTATTGGTATTTCTGAATGAATTTTATATCATGTAAATCTATCAAACCATAATGTTATCTTGGAAATGGTTGAATGCTAATGCTAGCTCCAAAGTTAGCTAATGGATTATCAGATATGCTTTGAAAATTAAATATGGCTCGATCTCCTTCCAGATATTCACTGTCTTTTTAGCCTTTATCCACGAAAGCGGTGCAAACAAAACAATATGTCAGGTTCCCTACATTATGAGTTACAGTCAGGACCATAGCATTATCTTTTTGATGACAGTGTTTGAGCTTCTCACCCTGAGCGAGCCGTCAAAGTATAAACGGCCGTTGTGTGAGTACGGTAAATGACTATTTGTGGACAGTGTTGGTACCATCACAGCATCGACAGACACTAATAAGAGAGAAGAGAGAACTGGCAGCCAAATAGACACCTAAGCAGGACACTCTAACGAGTAAAAGCCCCCTGAGGCCTGCCTGGGTGACACTAGAGATCCATACTGGGGCTGGCAGCCTCAGAGGACACACTATTCAAGAGACACTTTTGTTCTGTTGCCATCATTAGCATCTTTGATCCTCTCTACAAGATTCCGAGTCCTTGGAAGAAGCTTTTTTTCTTAGAAGCGATGTAACATGGAAACACACTACAGACTTTAAGTGTGTTTGCCTGGAGAGCCGATGGCGCTAATGTAGGACCAGTTTGACCACCCAGTCAGATAACAGTCATGGGCATAAACACTCTTTAAAGTTTTATGGCTGCTCTTTGGGATGGTTCTTTGTCAAACAAGTGACTGAACATCCATCAAAAGTTGAACAGAGTGCATTAATGTTTTAGCAAAATGTAAATAAAATACTTAAAATAAAACTATATTTACCAGCAATAGCAACTTTTCAGCATGTTAAAATAGGTATAACAAAACTTCTCTTCTTTCTCACAATCTGTTTACTTAAACATGTATCGACGGTTTGAGGAACATAACAAAGAGTTCAGCACGTTGACTTGACCTCCAAATTCCCCAGATCTCAGTCCAATTGAGGATTTGTGAGATGTGATGGAAAAACAAATCCAATCCTTGGAGGCCTTACTGCACAACTTGCAGGACTGAATGGATCTGCTGCTAACATCTTGTTGCTGATACAGCAGGCCATCTTCAGAGATCTCTAGGCCTTGACATGTCCAGGCTGTTTTGGCAGCACAAGTTGATGCTACACAATCCTTGGAAAGTGTTTTTACTATTGCAGCTGATCGATGCATACCTAGAACAGCCTGGACTGGCAGCAACAGCCCTCATTAGCTCTAATAGATGTTCATTGTTCCAGTGATGGGTTCAAACAGCAACTGCTCCCCCAAATGAAATCCTTCTGTAACCCTGGTGAATAAAATTTAGATCTATTTCAAGTTCTTCTGAATTTACACAAGGAAAAATAGATGTATGTACAGTATATTCACATGTGCGTACAGTATTGGATGCACATCACTGCAACAACAGCAACATCCACCCCAACGTTGACTATCAAAGCAGTGATGCTCACATTTACGCCAACCAGATGTGCTTCTATGGAATAAATCAAGTCTTACCTTTGTCCAGCGATGCATCCGGAGAGTTGAAGTCCATAAGACTGCTGATTTCAGTCTTGTATGGGAGGTCAGTGGCTGGTGGCTTCTGCCTCGCATGAGGAGAGGGATCTGGAAGAAGAACAAAGAACAGCAAAGGTTAACTTGATAATTAACATAGGAAGAGATTTAGACAGATATCGAAGAAAAACAGATGTTGTAAAAATAACTAAGGAAAAGATTATTTGTAAATATACCCCATACTGATTACTTTTACTTTTGTTCAGGTATTAGAAAAAGAATGAATAGTACATTTGGAGAGGGATTACATTGGGCATAGCAATGGCAAAAGAGAGAGAAAGCTGGTGTACACCCAAACTGCAAGAATACATGATACATCAAGTCCTCAACAGTTTACGTTTTTCTTTATGCACAGAAACATATTGGAGGTTGCAAACTAAATGTGTGCAGGAACCAGAATGATTAATGCAGCACCCGACAACAATCAACTCCACAAAATCCCTCTCAGTACACACATAATGAACTTTTACTCCTCACTCCTTAAACTCCGCAGAGTCTACCATTCATCAACGCAGCTTCTGTCTCTGGGGAGAAAGCCCAAATGCACGGCTGTAGCAAAAGCATACAAGCTTTAAACACATGCAGGCGCACAAACACAGACACCGCTTTGAGAGACTGCTGCATACTCACATAAATATTAGCATTTTTATGACTCGAGTGTGATTTGATTCCTGGTGAGGTTCAGTGGTTTCTAATACAGTTTTTGGTTCCCACCAGTGGCACGTAGTGAATGCATATTGAGTGCATTGCTCCAGGTCAGCTCACATAAAAGTGTTTGCTAAAATGACTTTGTCACTTCAACATGTGCATTCAACTTCTGCCGGTCTCCCAATCCAGCACAGAGATGCATGAAAAGTTTTATTCCAAAGTAACACTCCAAGACTAATAACTGTCACTTTCAAAAGAACAGTAACGGCTTTCCAATCTAAAATATACTTTAGCAGTTAATATTTTGCTTTGCTCGCATGCAGTGAATTCACATTGCAGCCAGCTACATCTTTTCACTTCACTCTTCCAGCTCTGCTCCTCTCTGACCTTTTCCTCCTCTTCTTCTTCCTCCTGCAATCAGGCCACCACCCACACATTAAGACGGCGTTACTGGTTGAATTATTTGCGGTAATTGAGCACAGATGTGTCTGGGAGCTCAAATTCTAGCAGTGGTGCTGTCATTATGGCCAGATTAGTCATCACGCTTGGTTACAAATAACAGCCTGGCTCCCTGTCCCCACCTAAGGTGACTGGTAAAAAAAAATGCATGAGGGCTGTTTTTGAAAACTGTACATAACTCTTTGCCACCTTCCAAACATATAATTTTTTATCAAACTTGCCCATGGTGCAGCTGTTAGCACCAGGAACACAGTTTTCAGTTCTTTGAATAATGTAAAAAAAAGGCACAGTGCATGCCTATATGTGCAAGGTTTGAGCTGCTGCTACCCAGTAGCATCTTGAAAATGTTTTATCTTCCCTGCTTCGTGCCTTTGACAGGTCCTTCCTGGCATTTAGAAGGAATGGGGAAGGGGAATGGTGGAATAAATGCCAAGAAAGAAGTAAACCATGATGGCTGCTTTGTGAGGACGGAGAGGAGAAGGTGGTATGCAGGGAAAGCTGCAGAGCAAGCGCAGGTGTGACTTGACATTTTGTTTACGGAATATGCAATCTTTCCTGTTGAAACAAAAATATTTGTTCATTCACTCAAAAATGCATTTAGGTAAGAATATGATGACATTTCAACTGGCATTTTTGCAAATTTACAATACACTAGGGAACATAAATTTGGGTACGTAGTGCACATTAGCAGCACAATCAAAACTATAAGGACATGCACGTTTTTCTACTTTGCAACCCTACTTGGTGATTTAGGCTTTTTCTGCAGTGAAATTGCACATTGGAGATACATTCAGACAAAGTACACTGACAGGGTGATAATTAGCAGTCAGGAGACAGAACAGGCAGGCTGTTGGTTTTATTTCTTCAGCCTTGGCAATGTGAAAAAAATCACATTTTTTAGCCAAATGGATTTATCAAGGGGGTAGCTGTAATGCTTTCTCGACCACTGTTTGTACCCCTGAATCAATGTCCTTTTGTAATCCCTGAATATGATGAGTCTAGTGAGGTCTAAGTGCCTCATATTGATATTTTTAGTCGTTAGCTCAGCTCACTAAAGTCCAAACGACACTATATCTGGGGCTGATAATACAAAAGATTTATAGAAACACTGAAAAATATCATGCCTTTTGTTGCTGCAGCTCCCTTCATTTGCTACCTGCTATGCTGCACCTTGAAAGAGAGTGAAGCCTTCTATAAACCTTTACTTGACGCTTGCTGTGTAAATCATGTTTGGGGTGATCTATTAAGGACTGGAGATAAGAGCATCATTTCCTCTTTTCGCTTCCAGCCTCTCTCTGTTCTTTTCCTCATTTGCTCGCAGGCCAGCAGGAATATTATCTGACAAAGACACAGTAAGCTCACCAATCATCTCCCTGCAAGTGTGGATATCTGCTACATGTAGTTAAGGCATATAAGCACTGCTAGTGAGCATAAAATTAGAGAACGTGTATGCTTGCAGAACCTAAGTCAATGCATACATTATAATGGTAATTTAAAAAGAAGTTTATATATGCAGTTTACATATAAGGTGGGCTAATGTACAATCATTGTCCATCTTTCGTCGATTTCATTTAAGTTCCTGAGAGCTGAATTTTAGTGAGCCACATCAGTCCAGTGACATTTGGGATTTCCATTTGCATGAGGGAGCGTGCTTGCTGTGGGACAATGTTTATTTGGGTGTCTAAGTCTCATCAACATGGATGACAAAATCCAAGGTTTTATTCACTTCACCTGTCAGTGGTCATTATGTTGTGGCTGATTGGTGTATATATATAATAGCAGGGAGGAGGTGCCAATAACCTTGCAAAATATATTTTCCATGAGAAAGCAATGAACTGCACTGTACCACATTTTGCATTGTGATAACGCTGATAATTTACGACGCTTCATGACTTGGTTACAATTTTTTCCACTATTAAACTTCCTCAACCCGCTGTCTCAGTGGTAAGCAGTTTAACTTATTATCGAGCGCACAGTTGAGGGAAAACGTAATTCTGCTGTCATTTATTAAACAATGATTTGGCCCAGAGACTAAAAACAACTTTTGTACTCCTTGTGGCTTTGTAATGATGTAATTATCTGAATCGCTATCCTGGTCTCGTTGCACCGAAAAGCAATTTGATTAACAAAAACGTCAGATGGCTGATCTAAACCTACGTGTAATACAGCTTCTTACAAGAGTGTAACTTTGTGAAATGCATAATCAGATCCTGCCTATGTGATTAGCCAGGTATGTGGAGGAGTGAAAGAAAGGCAGAGCTTGGATTTCTCTTTCAACCATGAAGTCTAAAAAAAACCAGAAGAAAGATACATAGTTCTTAGAGAGAGATCAAGAAAGCAGTGGGGTGCGGCTACAAGGAGACTGTGACAGGCGGCTCTTTGCTGCATCTTCAAGTGATGCCATTCTGAGCACATAAACACTTTTGGCTTTGTCGAGCATACTGAGGCCTTAAGTCTTCAGGTGAGTCTATATCATAAAGAACAAGATCATGCTCCCTTAGAATATGTACAATTTTAAAGACTTCTCTGTATGTATGTACGTATTGAGATGATAGTCATTATTGCAAAGGCACTGGATAAAACTAAAAGGTGAAATGGATGCAAAGTGCTCACACTTCGCTTCCTGTTAGTCTCATGTTTGAGTGATGCTGACCTTCTAACGTCGTTTACATAACAAAATAAATGTGAGATTTTGAATGCAGTTATTGTGGGAGGTATGATGATTTAGTTTAATCCGCCATCTAGTGTTGTATTGGTGCAATCAGGGTAATCTGTGGCTACTTCCTAACTGAACCGCTAGCCATTAGCATAGCATTAGCCACTGTAAAAGCAGCTAAAGTTAATCTTACTTTAGAAAGACTTTACAGGTACCTCCAGATACGGTTGGCCACTTAGTGATAGTCTTAGCCTAGTGTCGGTAGCAAAATAAGTTCTAGTTGTGTTGATGTTAACAAGTGAATTATTTGGGCATTTCCAGTGTAAACGAGGAAACTGGGAACGCTTGTGGAAGATGTCAATAATATCAAAATCTCATCCTCAAAACACAGCTCCAGTCTGCATATGTGCTGGTCTGTCCCTGTCTGTGAACAGTAGTTTTCAGCGTTGATTGACTGCTACTTGTGACCTGTAACCAATCAGAAAGAGTTGTGGGCGAGTGACTGCAAAAACAAACAAAAAAGGTGGCTGCATCATAACTAAAGTAGGACATTTAATTGATCAATAATTGGCTAATAAAAATTCCAATAATCAGAAAAAGGTGAAATATTTGCCTCAGTAATCGGTCAGACTTATAATTGGCCAATCCCTATTATCTATGACAGTGTAATCCAATTTTAACTCCAGAACTACAATGCTAACTGTGTTTTGTCTTAAGCATAGTAAATATTGCCAATCTACTTATGAGGAATATCGAAATTGGTGTGGAAATTATTAATTTGATTTGGACTATTGATATGCTAATTTAAAAAAACATAGTAGAATCATTGATAATAAAAAATACCTATTTCCTCTCCCACTTAAAATCCTTTACCCAATACTGTTTTGCGTAAGGATCAAAATCAAAATAAAGCATGCTGCTTACACCGATCAGGCATAAAATTATGACCACCTGCCTAATATTTTGTTAGTTTCCCTCATGTGGTCAAAAATGAAACACTGGGCATGGACAAGAGGACCTCTTAGGGTATCCTATTGGGTCTGGCACCAGGACGTTGGCAGTGGATCCATTTGCATGAGGGAGTGTGCTTGTTTATGTTATTTGGCTGTAAAAGTCTCATTAACATGGATGCCAAAATCCAAGGTTTTCCAGCAGAACACCACATAGTACCAATATGATCAATGTTATTCACTTCACCTGTCAGCGGTCATTATGTCATGGCTGATCGGCGTTCAGTACACAGAGACTTTAGGATGGGTCTTTATCTCCGGCTAACACACTGAAAATTGTTATATTTCGGATGTTTCGCCTTCAATGACCCTCCCTGACTGCTGATTCCCACGCGCATCTGATGCTAACCTTTACATTGTTGCAGTAAAACTTACATGGAGGACTCAGACTCTGCCAACAATAACCTCCTGCTGCTCCTCCTCTCAGCGGGAATGAAGTACAAAATCCTCGTCAGGTAGGGATGCAGCTCCCAAAAATAAACTGCTCCCCTCAAAGAAAAAAGGCAGTCAAGGCTCCTTTACCTCTCTGGAGGAATAGTTCAAACTGTAGTCTTCATCGTACATTTTTAAAAAAGATACTTGCTTGTGAGGATCCAAGTATTTCACAGTCAGTCAAGAGATAATCCAGGAAGCTGAAGGGAAGAATTCAGACATTTGTGGCTTCAGTAGCAAAACACTGCTGCTGTTTGATTGTTATTATTACTGTTACCAATAATAGACCTCATTCAATGTTTTTGCTTCTCAAAGCACAGTTATATTAAGTATGGCTTCATTTTACTTCGGTACAAACACAGTATTCAGTCACATACACCGACTATGTGATGTTTTGCAGGAAAATCTTGGATTTTGCCATCCATGTTGATGAGACTTAGACACCCCAATAAACATTGTCCCACAACAAGCACACTCCCTCATGCAAATGGAAATCCCAAATGTCACTGGCCTACCCCTGCAGCAAAATGCACCCCACCACATGGAAAAAACATCAAGCAATCAGGAACATGTTGAGGAACATGACAATGACCTAACATGTTGATTTGACCTCCAAACTTCCTACACCCCATTGTGATCAAGCATCAACAGGATGCAGTGGAACAAGTTGGATTGACAGAGGCCCCACTGCACAAGCCAGAGTACCCAAAGAATCCAGTGCCAACGTCCTGGTTCCAGACCCCATAGGACACCCTGAGAGATCCTCTTGTCCATGCCCAATGGTTCAGAGCATTTTTGACCACATAAGCGGACCAACACAATATTAGGCAGGTGGTCATAATGTTATGCCTGATGGGTGTATGTCCTTCTCTACAGCATGAAATGACAGTTGTTTACATGTCACACTGTTTTTGCAATCAAACAATCACTGAAACAATCTTTGATGTCGCCTTTATGTCAAAGCCAAACGGCTGAGATGCTTCACAGCTGTCTACAGAAACTCATGCAAAACATTTTTCTTCTTTTTCTTCAAAAAGTGCAGTCTTTCAGAGTGACTTTACTATCCATGGAACAAATTAACCTTTCATAATAATAACAATAATAATAAGCAAGAGATTTATCTTATAGGACATCTTGGTTGCTTTATATAGCAGGAAAAAGGACTTCCATGCTCTATTAAGAAGTACAATGATGGAATAAAACCAGCAATTTATATCCACTTGCTGCACTAGACATACTCAAAGAGTTTGAGTTCACAGGTTTGTAGAGATTATTGTAGCGGTAATTCAAGCAGTCACATTCTAATAAGGTGAACTCTTTATGATTATCATATGAAACTCGCCATGCTGTAATGCTCCTCTGGTTGAATATCCAGTCAGTCCAAAAGGGAAAGATCGAGTTGAAATTGCCAGCTTTATGCTTGGACAGTTCACTCTGTCTGTCTCATACATTCCCTGTCACTGCCTCTCTACCTCGAGTCGCCTCTTCTTCCTTACCCGACTGACTCCGCCACTCCGGCATCACCTGTCCCCCCCACCCCCTCTTTTTTTCTCCTCCTCATTTTTTCTCCTTTCTCTGTCACTGTTTAATGGGGTTCCCCGAGCTCGTCTCTCTTCTGAGCCTGCCATATTTTATCTGCTGGCACAGAGCACGGGAAAGGCGAAGGCTGGAACAAAAGAAGGCCCTAATGAGTAGTGGAGGTGATTAAGGAATGAATAGACGCCGCTGCTGGAACCTTCAACCCAGCTGCCCGTGTGCCCCGGCTCAGTCTGCAATCTGCAGATATACGCCGCCTCGCTTTTCTTACGTCTGCCACTTTGCCTTTAATTGCGCTGACATTCTCTGGTCCCAAGGCTGCCGGACTTGTGATAAAGCTGGCGTATTCATGCATTAATCACCACCGGCCAGGACAAGCCTCCCCCCCAACCATCCCCTCCTCCACCTGCTTCACCTGCCTCAAGACCCCAATTCAAGGTACCCTATAAATATCCTGCAGATAAATGGAACTAATGGACCAGGGGTGCGTGATTCTGTGGAGCCCAGTGCGTAATGTTTAGCCGCCCACACCAACCAAAGCCCCCAGATCTCGAGATGCCGTCGTCGTCAATTCATATTGTAATGAAAAGGCCCCTGAATGTGCAGAGCGGTCCATTCAAGGAAAAGTGTGCAGGCTGGAAATGTTATTAGTCACTGTAAGGAATCAGTAGAAAATGAGCTGCAGCCTGAGAGACTAAACCGAGGAGAAGTGGGCTTTTGTTGGCGCGTGGATGTCATTTTCACAGTAGCCATCAGAGGGATGAACACATCACCGCTGGAATGTGGAGTGAAAAATGCCCCATTTGCTCGGGTCCATGACAGACCAGAGACAGGTGCCTGCAAGAACAGCGGCTTTTTTTTTAATGGTCCGAGCTCTTCCACTTCAACATGACGTCTCTTCGATGGAAATTAAAGCACTTTGGGAGATGGAGAGCTGCATGAATGACAGTTCCTATCAGGAAACTGAATGGTGATGAAACGTGCATCCTCTGGCAACATGCAGCATTTGATAGGCTTTAAATAACACCTGAATAACACCGCTGATAGCGCTCGGGATTCTTCAGCAGCCTGTGGTAGCCATGAGGATGAGCTGCAAGATCTTAAAAGTGTTTATTATATGTAGGCTCTTAACTGCTTAACAGCTGACAAAGGCGACTGTTAGTGGTCCTACCAGCCATTATATGTGAAGATGCATGGTGAGAGGCTTGGTAATAAGTTGTCAAGGGGATAAATTAAAGTATACACTGCTGGTTTGTCAATCTGAAAAACATAAACACAATTACAGCAAAGCACGTTGTGCGGAAATTAAAGCCAAGTCCGTGCAAAGATGAGGAGAAATGCATTTCTAACTATTTTAATGGAATAATTTAACATTTTTTGAAATACTGGTATAATGCATTTCAGTGTCTTGCCAGGAGTTAGAAAAAAGGATCGATACCATCTTCATATCTGCCTGTTAAGCCAATAAGCATATAAATATATCCCCAATACTTAAATCTACAGCATTCATTTTTCAAACCATAGTACTGCATTAATGATATTCCTGACAAAACATAGTCTTACAATATTAGCAAAATGCTCCCCAGGACCTGCCATTACATCATACTACTTCAACTAGCTACTGTATATTATAATAGAAAACAGAAAATCAGGGAATACTTAACAAACTAATTCAAAATTTGCCTTGAGAATAAATATGAAGATATTTGAATAATTATCCCCCAATGCAATTATGCAAAAAAAGAAACCTAGGAGGTAAAATTAAAAATAATCCTCTTTAGGGTCCCTCAGTTTGCTCAGAATCCATTTAATAAATACCATCTATACCAAATGTGTTTTATGAGCAGCTTTTAACACCAATTATGACTCAAAGGCAGCACACAATTATTGAAGTTTAGTATTCTCTAAAGGACCCTGGAGGCTGCTTTTTCTGTTTTGTTTTGTTTTTTTCATGTTCTCTGCAGCGGCAAAGCACACGAGACAACAGCGTTATGTTATGTATGCTTTTCTATTAGCACAGCTGCATGTTTCACTGCGTAATATTTTAATCTGCGAGCATTTCATAACATTTGATCTGAACAGCCTTTTTAGAACCAAGTGTTTCTGGAGAAAATTTAATATACTACTTCTGTCACTTTAATGGGTTTCTAATTGAGCCTGTTAGCGAGGCGAGTCTGACACAAAACAGCTAAAAGAACAAAGTAGATTAAAATAAAACTGTTGAGTGCTGTCTACCAAGGATTAAATGGAAGTTCTTTGTCAAGATTACGTCAATTGCACAAATTGTAAAGTAGCATAAAAGAGCAACAACAACTTTCTATTCTATTCTCTGTGCACGCAAGGAAGTCATGTTTCACAGTGAAAAGTTCGATATTGGTTCAAGTCAGTGATGGGTGATGATTATCTCATAAATTATGCTGATCTTTGATAATTCAGTTACGCCGTGTAATAATGAGGACTAAAAAATGGAATTTGCTTCTGTTATAAATAAGAAAAATGAAAGAGTCCTGATATTTCAGACGAGGGCATGCAAGCTTGAAAACTGGGTTAAGGGGAATTGGAGAGGACATAATGACAAAGTAGGCGGGAGGTTAAGAGTGAGAGGCGGCAGGAAATAAAGAAAATATATGATGAGGTCTCTCCAGTCAAGGAATAATGTAATTATGGAGTGGGTGGGAATGATGGGATTGGTTCTGTAACTGTGATGGAGAGAAAACAATGGATCAAAGACGGATCAAGACCATATAATAATATAGACAAGATATACTAAGATATACACCGATCAGCCACAACATTCTGACCACTGACAGGTAGGGATGGTAATCCAAACCAGTTCTTGTTGAGAACCAATTCCCAGTGTTTCAATTCCTTGGAATCATTTGCCAATTTTGCCAACGATTCGCTTACTGATTCCAGTGGGCGCGAATGACGTCACCACGCACGTTGCATAAGCTACTCATTCACCAGTGCAGCCAGCAGGAAACATGGCACCCAAGTGACACAAATGCTCGAAACTTTGGCTACAATTCACGAGAAAGGATGACAACAGGGCAACTTGCAATACTTGCAAAGTGGATATTTCATCAAAGGGAGGAAATACTACCAATATGCAGAAACATTTGCACACACAGCATGTGATAACTTTGAAAGCTAATTGCCCTTCTGGGAAAAATTAAGTCTTCTGAATGTGAATCTGAATGAATGCTGCGTTTTCGAGCTGCTCCGGAGTGAATCTCAGCCCAGCAGCACTGGCAACGTTAGCACGTCAATGAGAATCGATGAAGAACTAAATCGATAAGCAGAATCGAAAATGGAATCGGAATCATAAAAATCTTATCAATTCCCATTTCTACTGACAAATGAAGTGAATATCATTGATCATATTGGTAGTATGTACTGTTCTCCTCACCTATAGTGCAATCCAAACAGAAACATGTAATGCAGGACAGCGGTCAAGACAGCTCTGGATTTTGCTGATCAGACTTAGACACCCAAATAAACATTGTCTCACAACAAGCAAAGTCTCTCTTGCAAATGGAAATCCGAAATGTCACTGTCCTACCCCGGCAGGAAAATTCACCCCACCACATGGCAAAAACATCAAACCATCAGGAACATGTTGAGGAACATGACAATGACCCAACATGTTGATTTGACCTCCAAACTTTCTACACCCTATTCTGATCAAACATCAGCAGGATGCAACAAGTTTGATTGACAGAGGCCCCCCTGCACAAGCCAGAGTAGGATACAGTGTCAACGTCCTGGTTTCAGACCCGATAGGACACCCTGAGAGGTCCTCTTGTCCATGCCCAATGGTTCAGAGCATTTTTGAGCACATAAGGGAGACCAACACAATATTAGGCAGGTGGTCATAATGTTGTGGCTGATCGGTGTATGACAGATTTTATCAGAAATGTTTGTATATTTTATGAATTTCATTAGTACATTATGAACTTATCGCTCCCATGTGGTCTTTTTTTTCTACCGTGTTATTCCTCTTTTTGTTAACCTATCATCGCTAAAACCCAATACTTTCCCTAGAATTTCTGTTTTCTGATAAGAATGAAAAGCCTGCTGGAAGTGTTGCCTTTCATTGACAGTAGCTCAAAACAGCTGACTGGAATTCATTAGCTAACAAAAGGAGTTCTGTTTTTTTAATGGATAAAACAGGTGAAAATAAGATGCCTGTGGTGCTTCATTGACTGATTAGCGTGGCTGGAAAAATGTAGATTATGCAGAATTCATAATGCAAGGTGGTTGAAACCACATCTTAATGTTATGTGCATATGTGTGTGCCTGGTAATACAAGCAAACTGAACTATACATGGCATCTGCAGTAGCTCTCAACTCTGCACACAACTCACGAAAAAGACACACACACACATACACTCACAAGCTTCCCATTATGACAAAAATCCTCCTCTCCTCCCAAACTCATCCCTGGCAATAACAACTCTTCTGTCCCTCTCTGATCAGAGGCTCTTCTTCATTCCACTCTCTCCCTTCACTCCGAAACTCACTAACACCTAACAAATGCCCATCTCTGTTCCTTACTCCTGCTTTCATCCACTGACTGCAGATCATTTCTCTAACACCGGCCATGCCCTCCCTCTCTGAAGGATCCCTCTCTCCTGCCTCCACATCTCAGCTCATCCACCTGTCTTCTTGTCTGTCTCTTCGTCCTTCTTTGCACTTTCCTGACTTCATCCACCCCTTTTCATTCATTTTCACTCTCAGTCTCTCTCTCTTTTTGTACCTTCCTCTAACTGCTCTCTACATTTGTCCATATAAAATGTGAGATAAAATAATTGGAAAAATTCAAGTTGATTGACCCTCAGAGACATTTTCTTTCCCTCTCTCTGCCTCTTTAACCCATAAGAACCCAGACCCATTTTTCCTTAAAGGAAAATTATGCTGGATATAAAACAGAGTAGATGGACTACATAGAACACATTTCTGATGTTATTTTAGAAAAGCGCCCCCTAGTGTCCAAGATCTGTAATGTTACATATATGTCACATTGGGCGTTAAAAGGACATTTAATATAAATTATATGTGTTATATGAAAATAAATCCACCTGACAGTTTCTTCTTTAGAAACACAGAGTTGCCTTTTTATTTGCATTTTCACAATATAAATCAAAAATTCTTCTTTGTTAATCAGATTTAGCAAAAAAATTTTACTCTAATTTGTTTTACAGCCGAAAAAATGTGCAAACTGACCAATAAAACAACCTCATACTACAAGTATTGCTGTTGCTGTGGAACACTGAGCAACCCATTTATACAGTAAACATAAGACATGGTGCAAAAACAAAATAATGAAGGGAACATGAACGATTTTATTATCCACACCATGTCATGACTTAATTTTTCTTTGTCTATTTTTGTTTCAAATGAACCACAGAAAAATATATTGATAAAAATTTACTTATTTACCTTAATTATTTGAGCAACTCATTGCTATTTTTCCTTATTGTGACAAATATGTCACATGGTATTTCTTAGGCTGAAGGCCCGATGTGACATATATGTCACAGCGATTTTTACTAAATTTGATATGTATCTATTTGTGTGAGGAATGTGATCAGAGCCACTTATATGTGATCTTGGACATGTTATTGAAGGATTATAATTGTTACATGGGTTGAAATTTACTTTTGCTGTCAAAAAACAAGCTTTTTAAATTAGCAAGTTTTCTCCCATGTGCTCACCTGGCACACCGCCATTTTGGAAGTGATGTCATATGGACAGCAATTCACATACTGTCACATGACTTCACCAGTATGTTAAGTGGACTTCATTTTGAGACCACATCAGTTAAATTCAAGAATAAATGTCTTTTAGGAACTTTCCAGAATACTTGAAGGGTGTGTGACACCTGTGTCACCGTGGGTCCTTATGGGTTAACACACAGTCCGATTCAGTCAGCTTGTCCTTCGCATTTAATGATCCCTCTGTCTCCAGCATCAAAACGGCAATATTAAGTGACGCTATTTAACTGCCATCCAGACACAATGCAAGACAAGATTTATGGTATTCAGATTTATTATTCGGTGCCGTGCGTTGTTCATAATGTTCATCTGCAGCGGGGCAGCGCTTTGTGGCGAGTGTGCAGCAATGCAGATTTCTGTGGACCCCAGAGAGTCTTTTTAAGCCTCCTGACACTGTTGCTACTGACAACCACATCTGTGTGCTACTCCAGTATGCAACATATCTGTTTTTAAAACGGTCCCTAATCTCTGGACTGACTGCAGCGTTCGTAGAAAACATGTTACATAAAAGCAAATGCAAATGGAAGCACGGTTGTTCTGGGATTTTTGTTTTCTAGGAATTTATAAAACAGCAAATTCACAGACGTTACATTCAACAACTTTCATTTCAAAATTTGCTCACCATACCCAGCCCTATTTCTCATAATTCAGGGATATTTTTTTCAATTTACAGAACTAAAATCGACTGGTTTAAGTCACTTAGACTTGGAATGATGTTTTTCAGGACAAATTTGAATAATGTATTGTGAAATTTTGTTTTCTTTTTAGGTAAATTGTGGACATTTCTTAGGCAATTTAACTATTTCGTCAAAAAACACTCACAGTCACAATTTCCTGACTGGTTAAATTTACTGTACTTGTATTTCCTCATGGAATAACTTAGTTTTTATAGGTTTTTGGCATAAAAAAACAACTAGCTATAGCCACAGTTTGACATTAAGTGTAATTCAAAGTCCAGAGCTGTCTTGACCGCTGTCCTGCATTACATGTTTCTGTTTGGATTGCACTATAGGTGAGGCACACCAGGAGAGGGCAGTGAAAACTGGGGAAGCTCCAATGAAAACTGCATTGGCAAAGCCTGCTTCTCCCCACGGATGTGGCTGAGTCTTTGGCAGGAGGATTTGATGCCATATTGAAGACATTAAACGGCCTCCTGTGTGATTTCTCTCAAAGTGTGGGTGTCTGGACTGGTCCAGCCAGAGCATGAAGTCTGACATCTAACTGGTGTAAGTAAGGTTTGTTTATCCAAATAATAAATGTACCTATTGCTAGTTCAAGTCAGATGAGGTAATGTTTTCCTAATAATGATATTTTTCTAATAGTGTAAATTGTTTTTTTGAGTGATGCAAAGGGATATTAAGCTTATCATTAACGTGATGCTCTGGCTCTGTGCTCTGTTGATCCTTAAAGGTCAGAGGTCACACAATAATTTCCCTGATGTTTGTCAGCATTTGCTCTCTTCATGAATTGGTTTGGCTCTGTAATAGCTATATGATACTACGGGGCGGGGGATGGGCAAACTAAAATAAAAAAAAGAAAAAGAGGCATTAAACAACTCAAACAGGAAAAATTGTCGGCTCCAAATGAAAAATGATCAAGAAGGGTTTGGGCAAATTCATCCTCGCTTTGAGTGATGCATTTTGTCAATACTCAGAACAGCGGAATGCAATCATGAATTGGATTTTTCTTGCCAATTAAGGCTGTTGAAGACAACACAGGAGTCCGTCCATTCAGGGATTATTATGCCTGATTGTACGTGTGTGTCTGCGGCGATGTGTCTCGCACGTGCGCCGTATGATAGATGTGCCACAGCGTTGCCTGGAAGCAGGTACAAATGTTCCCAATTATAAGACAACGTGTGAAAACTGACAAGGAACGGATGAAACACGAAGCAAGATTGAACAAAGCTGGAAGGAAGTGTATGAGGCAACATGTGTATGTGTGTGTGTGTGTGTGTGCAAACTGTGCATCTCTAGTGGTTTCACTTTGATGAATGTGTATCTTGAGGTGTTATTTCTAAATATTCACAGAAGCATGTTCATCTGAGAAATCATGCTGCGCAACGGAGTGATGGTCCTGTGTTTAAATTGTGTTCTGTGCTGATGAGTGATGGGCCTTAATGAGCGGGATGCAGCTGTTTGAACTGGGCCAAAGCTAACAAAATATTCATGCGTGCTGGTCTGTACCTGAAAGCTGAATAGGACAAAGGCGATGGTGACAGTTTAGCAAACTAAAAATGTAATTAACTTGTGTTTGAGTTAGAACTCTACAAGTGAACCCAGAACAGCGAGTTGACATCAGGTCACAGAAATGTCTCTGCTGCCTTGTGTGCTGTTAGCCAGTGTTAAAATGTGAAATTTAAATTGGGAGGAAGACTAAAAATGCAGACAAAGAAGCACCACAAATTTTTGTTCATGTTCCATATATCATACACTATACATTATATTATTATTATTATTGGGAGGAGTTGGAGTAATTACATATCTTATCTGGCCTGGGAACACTTTTGGATCCCCCAGGAGAAGGTGATAAACATTGCTTGAAGGATGGACAGACAAGAAGAATACAAATTAAAGATCTATCAGAAATAAGTATATACGTTCATACTGTATGTTGACGATGGGACTTTATCCGTTGACACAGTGAGATGGGTGGGATAAAATAAGTGTATAGGTATTTTCTTTTTTTTCTGTTCCCTTGCCCTGATCAGGTCTTGACACCTTTAGAATCTGAATATCCTGCTGTACTGGACATCAGTTCGATCCAGTGCTGAAATAAGGATGGTGCAACTGATTTTCTCACGATGATTCTGCGCTAAAGTTTACCGTAAATACTCATCTGTAACTGCTTGGGGATAATATCTACATCATACACAGGGTGGGGCTCTTGGCTAAGGAGATACTGAAAACTTTGTTTATAAAAGAAGATGGATTTTACACCACATCGCAGTCGTATAGCATAGACACCACTGATCCAACTACTCTATGGCAACACCAGCATAAATCTCTTAATTTGTGCTTCCAGTATCATCAAGAGTTGATGTTGAGTTGATGAATAGGATTTTGATTTCTCATGCATGCCCAGTACAGCTTTATTCTACAGTTATTCTTTAATATTTTCCCTAATATCTCTTTCCTACACTGGAATAATCCTCTCTAATTCGCATTGGCATCTCTGATAAGGTCACTGAAAACTGGAGCAATGCGTATTTTGAAGCCGACACATTGCAGTGTACTTGGAATTTCAGTGTTTGGACCAGATTTTTGTACTGAAAAGAGGCATTGCCTGAGCTGGAAATAATTGCAGAGATTTGTAGTTGCCTGGTTTGCACTATAGTAGCCTGAAGACCATCTACATATACTCTAGTTCAGGGGTGCCCAATCCTGGTCCTCGAGAGCCCCTATCCAGCCTGTTTTAGATGTTTCCCTCTTCCAACACACCTGATTAAATGATCAGGATCGTTGTCAGGCTTCTGCAGAGCTTGATGATGAGCTGATCATTTGAATCAGGTGTGCTGGAAGAGGGAAACATCTAAAACATGCTGGATAGGGGCTCTCGAGGACCAGGATTAGGCACCCCTACTCTAGTTAAACCTACAACCTACCAGTAGAATGACTTGTTTGCTGTTTTAAACCAGATCGATGCTTCTTATGTCAAACATATCTATTTTAACATATTTGTGTTCTGTTTTCCAACTCTCT
The DNA here is from genome assembly GCA_024666655.1 of Dascyllus trimaculatus. NCBI lineage: Eukaryota > Metazoa > Chordata > Actinopteri > Pomacentridae > Dascyllus > Dascyllus trimaculatus. The sequence continues at coordinate 24,473,820 of CM045452.1, forward strand.
CTTGAACAGGAATTCTAGCTGATTTGTGTTTCAAAGGGATCAAGCAAAAAAAATGATGGTTTTAACAATGTAAATACACAGAGACTCTTTCTTTTTCTTTGTTTTTTTCTGTAACCAGTGGCTAAAATCTGGTTTTAAAAAAAAGGAACCCGTAAACATTTGCACAATTAAATTCCAGCATTCTAACCCTCAACATTGCACAGAACCAACACGGTCCAAATCAAATCATTTGGAATTCTGGGCTTAAAGATTTATCTTGGGTGCACAGATGGATCCAGAGTCGAGATGCACATCAAATTGGTCTCAGAAGGAAAGAAGCACACTCCTCCTCCGGAGAGAGCAAAGCAGTGCAGATACCACAAATCAAACAGGTTACCAATGTTCCATGAAGCTCACGGAGCATGACGGCGCCCAGTGCTACACTACTTATTCAATATCTCACTCTAAAAAACAAATTGCCAGTAAAGCACCGCTTACCCCCACTTCAAGGCCGACCGTCTGTCAGACTTAAACTTTGGTGGGATGTTACACATGAAGCAGAGTCTTTTCACGACTCAGCACCTCTGACATCAACCAGGGAAAATCCTGCATCATATATACTGAGGGATGGTCACGGTATTCCCTCTGAGTTCTGGAGGACATGAGATATGGATCATAGAACAAACCAGCCTCTTCCCGCCCAGGCTATCCATTTTTCATACAGTGCATGTGTATAAACAGTGCTGCCTGCATGATTTAAGCACTTGGAGTTCCTTATATTGTATAATTTGGTCTAGTGAAGGCAAATTCAACAGCAAACTAATTGGCCACAGGGAGCCAGATTTAAGCTTTTTTTTTTTTGCATAAATTGTACATGGTGGTTACTTCATAAATATAAGCTTTGTTGGAATTGCAACTCACCATCTGTGAAGTCTGCGCATTTAGTTTAATCAAAGCAGTGCAGGCTAATGCTGACAATGATTGTGTGTTTAAAAAAAGGTTCAAACACACTCCCACACACAATGTGGCTGCAATCTAAACATTTAAGTGAAAAAAAACAAAGAAAACACACAGTAAGAAGCCTCCTTGACCTTTCTCAGGTGTGAGGTTTATTCAGTGAGAGGAAATGTCCTCAAAAATAGGCGAGCCGCCACCCCGGCCCACGTGGCAGCTGAGGAGAGCGGGTGAACGGGTTCAGATACCGGACCTGTTTGGGAAAATGTGGGTAGGGCAAGTTCCTCCTCCGTCAACAGCCTCAGCCGGGGGTTGCATTCAACAAGCCACTTAACCCCTCGCTGCTTCAGTGGAGTGGTTCCACTGCCAGACTGCAGATAGTTGAGGAAGCGTTGGACAAATCCCAGACACTTGCAGAGGTGGGTTTGAGAGATTAGAACAAGAGTGCTTATCCACTTTATCTGGGTGACAGAAAGATTTAACAGAGAGGGTAAAAGTTACAGTAAAGCTGGGTGTGCCATGTTTACATTTTATGGCATTTTCATTTGTATTTATTCATTGATTCATTTTTCAACAGTTTTTTTTCTGTAAATAAAGTCCTTAAAGATTACCACTGGCATGATGACTGTTTTCAAAACAATACAAATAGAACATTTTTTCCTAACAATCTCTAATTCCACCAAAATAACTACCAAGCGCCACAGGAAATCAATCCTGCCGTGGCCATCCAACTATAAAACTCCTCACTCAATAGGCTGATTCTGGACTCATTTAATGAACAACAACACAGTTATAGCTCAATAAATAGATTTTTATTTATTACACTGTATGCTGATACTGATATTTTCCTAGTACAATGCACATTTTTGCATTTTTTGCTTCTACCTTTCTACTTATGTTTATATTTTTTTAGGGCATTCCTTTTTTTGCTCGTGTTTATCCTACATTTGTCTACTGCTTATTACACTGTTATGTCACTTTATTTCTTAGGAAAAGCATATTTGTACATCTATGCTATACTGTTCGACTTATGTTTGTATTTTAAGTCATATTTTTCTACACATGTTTATACTTTAGATCACATTTTTTTTGCTTATGTTCATATTTTTAGTTCATATTTGTACTTATGTTTATCTATACATTCTGTATTGTTCATATTCTGAACCTTGAATGGGAGCAAATGTAACATAAGCAATTTCCCCAAGAGATCAATAAAAACATTTCTGATTTTGATTCTGAAATTGTAGCTAGCAAAACACATTACAAATACACAGACACAAAAGGTCAACATGTCCAGGGCTGATCCTTCCTAGCCATGCTGTAAATTGTTATATGTGCGGACTCACTTGACGTAAAACCATAAAAAAGATAAATACTATGAATGATTTGGGTCACGGATATAAAGCTGTCCTGAGTAACATGGCTGCCTCATTGAGCTCTTCTGTCTCAATTTCACATGAACACAAATAATGACCCAAAAAGCCTCTTTAAAGTTTAGCCATAACCTCGCCTCATCTCCAGATATTTCGTGTGACAGCTATTAGGTCCTTTAAAGCCTTTTCATCACTCCACCAAAGCTCTCAGCAGCAGCAGCACTGAAGTGGAAACCATTCAGGTGTGTTTCAGGGCTTTATCGATTGGCAAATGAGGAAAAAAGGGGATTGGGAGCACGGGGGAAGGGGTGAGGGGGAGGGGGGTCTGTCTGTGGTAAACTCAGTTAGGGGCAATGGGTTGGGACGGGCAACAGTCAGCACCAATCAGCATCTCAGCTTGAGCAGCGTCCTCAGCCATGATGGATCGATTTACACCCAGTGCACTCGTCGCCTCTGCCAAAATATTGTTTCAACTCGTCTGTTTATATTTATTCAGGTTGCTCATTATATGTTCAAATTTGAAATGAATCAAAAATAATTATTGCTTGGAAAACAATTGACTGTAGAGCTCATTATTCCAAAAGTCTCTGATGTAAGACAGAAAACTGTATTTCTAACCATTTTATTCCCAGACATTGTTTCCAGTCAACAAAACACTTGCTCTTCATCTACATCTATTTCCATGTTATTTATTTGTGCACTGTAATGCATATGCAAGCAAAGAAAACAAAAACAAGAGGGCTAATGGGTTGTTGCCTCAAGTTGAGTTCTCCCATCCAGAAAAAGCAGTTAGGGCAAAAAAAGTCAGTAACTTTTTCAGCTTTCAGGGAAAAGGCGAGGGCGTCTGGGTCAGTGCAGGTCCGTGGCTAACAAGCTCCTAAGAGACATATTGGTTGGGGGTTGGCACTAGAGTGGTCACATTAGTCAATGTGCCATGAGAGAACGGAGTGGAAAACTCAGTGGCTGTAAAACCTTTCCTCCTAGCAAGATGAATGTACAACAAGGCCGCGCATTAACCCTAAACTCTGCAACATCTACAGTCCCCGTATAACCATTAAAACAGTCCCAACGCTTATATCTTTGTACCAGCATTGTCGGAGTAATGACATCCGGAGGGGGGATATATGCAGAATATGCAGTAGCCTATTATACATGCAACTCTTCCTCTCTTCCTAGTAATAGCTGATGGTGGCTGTAGGGCTCGGGCCTTTTGTCAAATGCTTCTACATCACACGAGGACATTTTCAGCCCACATCAAGCATGCTTTTTGCCCATGTTCCTGGCTTTATTAAGAAAACGGCGATTTGTGCCACATTCTACAGACTCACTATAACCACTTTAAAGGGCAAATGTAGACTAAAAGCCTGAATAACTAAAAGGGTTTGCCACTTTGATCCCAGTGCACTTGATGTTTACTGTCACATAAGTCTCAAAATGTGGGAATGTTATGATTATTATGATATATTATGTCCTGTATGTCCTCACAGATAAGAACAGAACTTAACACTTGGAGCTGCAATAGAAACTGCCTGGGTGATGATGAGTTTTATTAATTATAACCATTTGGTAGAATTATGTTGCACTGATGTGCAACTGTTTTATAGAATAAAGTTTAATAAATTCACCAATCAGGCATAACATTATGACCACCTGCCAAATATTGTGTTGGTCCCCCTTATGGGGTTAAAAAATGCTCTGAACCATTGGGCATGGACAAGAAGACCTCTCAAGGTGTCCTGTGGCGTCTGGCACCAGGACGTTGGCACTGGATCCTTTGGGTACTCTGGCTTGTGCAGTGGGGCTTCTGCCAATCCAACTTGTTCCACTGCATCCTGTTGATACTTGATCAAAATGGGATCCAAGAAGTTTGGAGGTTAAATCAACATGTTGGGCCATTGTCATGTTCCTCAACATGTTCCTGATTGTTTGGTGTTTTTGCCATGTAGTGGGGTGCATTTCCCGGCCATTGACATTTGGGATTTCCATTTGCATGAGGGAGTATGCTTGCTCTGCGACAATGTTTATTTGGGTGTCTAAGTCTCATCAACAAAGATGTCAAAATCCAAGGTTTTCCAGCAGAACAGCACATAGTACCAATATGATCAATGTTATTCACTTCACCTGTCAGTGGTCATAATGTTGTAGCTGAACGGTGTATGTTTTTTTCTTGGACAATCAGAAACTCGAGCAGATTTCTTATCTCTCTTCAATGTTTCTATCCAATAAAAGCAGAAAAAGCCTAAAAAAAATCCTAAAAATCATCTAACCCCATCTAACCCTAACCCTAATCATCTCAATAGATCCCACTGCATTGAGCATGAAATTGATTACTTAACATGTACTTTGACATGACATGATTTACACCTTTTGCCAGATACAGTACAACCCCAAAACTGCAAAACAAATAAAGATGCAACTATAACCAGCTTATAATAACTTGCACTGACATGAGTCATACCGCCATGAATAATATGTCTATTTAGCCACAGCCATTGCAGATTTTGTTTAAAATCCCTATACACACTAAGCAGAATATCACTGTATGGCTGCAGGTGCACACTGTGTACACTGTGCCATTTATACGTCTCTGTGTGTTTACAACTGTGCGAGTATGACAGTTAAATTGCCTCACCTAATACAGTAAAATCTTCATCATTCACGCCATCCAGGAGTCAAGGAAAGAGGGCGGAGGTGGTGCAAATTGAACTCACTGTGCGATCTAAACCATAACATGCTTGTTTGGAAAGTGAAAAACAAGGGCAAATGTAACAGACAAATTAGATAAGGATGAGAATATCCATCGCTAAATTAACATTTTTACCCTTTGTAGTTGTATTTATAATGAAAACCTGATACAGTGGCTTTGTTAATCCTTGAGGGGTAATTAGGCTCCCTGTTGTCCCAGCAAAGTAATAAATGGCACAAAGCTTGGTTCCTGTAATAGATACACGTCTCCAAAGGCATGCGTTACCAATGGAGAAGTCATTAACAACGAGAGATGTCATTAATGAGAAGACCACCATGAAATTCGTGCCGGCATGGGAATGAAGACACTAGGTTATGAGCTGAACAGTGGCATCACATAAAAGAATACACAGGTAAATGAATATCTGAAATACCACTGAGTCAAAGTTTGATCAGGAACACAAAAGCAGATTTTTGCTTTTTTCTTCCACACAAAACTTCAGACAAAAGCACCCTTCACTTCCAAGAATTCATGTCTAGGTTTTTCCCACAGACAAAACAAAATTGCAAAAAAGAAGGGCCCAGCTGTTGTCAGCTGGAGGCCTTTTTAAGCGTTCTCCCTGTCACCTCTTCATATTCCACGCTTTCCCTTTTCACATTTACAGATAGCCGCTGAGGGGCTCGTAGCAGAGGACTCTGCCAGCGAGCTCGGTGATGTAAGCTGTCACTGCGATGTGTTGCTAGGCAAAGAAGCGGAGGGAGTTTTCTGAAGTGCTGCGGTTACCGGGTGTTGACATTTCTGTCTGCCTGCCACCGACAAGAACTGCTGTTTTGGGTAAACACTGCCAACAACAGCAGAGGGAAAGATGGGGAGAGGTTGGTGCTCTTTGAACCTTGACACTGGCAGGTTTTTTGACCCTGCCAAGTTGCTCTATTGCTATATTTGTCCTCATGCTATCCTGCAAATGACAGGCTGATGCCTCGTCCTGCCAACTATTTGTCTCGTTTTCCACCATAGCTGATGTATAACTGACATAGAAGCACATGGCTGTCTCACCAAAAACCAACACTGGGCTTCAGATTTTCAGGTTCTGCACTGCCTGCTGCTAATGAAGGAGACCGTATGGGCTGATTCACAGTGAACTGATCAATCACAACTTGTAAGATCATGAAAAGTGACTGTAAAACCTTACACATTTGACATGAGCTGGAATACATCTGATACTATTGTTTGTACTTGTGCTAGAAACGTCACTTTTAGCATGTCATTTATTTTTTTTACGAGAAAAAAAGAAAGCAAACCACCAAACAACAAAAAATGCACAAAATCAGATATGCATGAATTTAAAAAAGAACCAGTCAACACTGTCTGCAGAGACAGTTCGTAATAGCATCGGGGGGCCTGACTGAGTGGATTTGATAAGTGTCCTATATTCAAAATAGCACAGTGGAGCAGCCAATCCACCGGATTGGTCACAGGTCACCTACAGTAGCGTCTCAGCTAAATTAAGTGAGGCCTCTCAGTTAAAAACAGCCTCTTGTAATGGATACGATGCAGCAGCAGCAGCATCACCACAAGGGTCAGGGTCATTAACACAGACTGCATGTTGGAGTGTGCGTCTGGTATTTCCTTCTCCTGTTTAGTGCAGTGCGGTCGAACCAGTAAGAGACTGAAGAGTTCGTCCTAGCTAAAGTCCTCAAGAGTGGAACATGTGTGGTCAAGGTTACACAAGAGGCGCTCTCGAGGTCTGTGGTTTAGCAGCACGAATCTGTTTCCTACACTCGTGTCCTAGTTGGTAGCCCTAAATATGTCCAGAGAATAAGCCCACAATATGTAATGCAGAGCAGGTTCGCCTCAAGAGCCACAAGAGACCTGCTCATCTCCCCGCAGACCGCCTCTCTCGCTCTCCATCCTTTGCATTCTCATTTTTGAACTCTGTGCACTTCCCAATTAACATGTGCATTTTCAATCTGAAATCTACCTAAAGTTCATGGTTCATATCATATGCTCATACAGTAATGAAATGCAAAGTGACGGTTCCCCAAGGCTGTGCAATAACAATAGACATTAGTTAAAAAAAAACTAAACAACTCACACACATGATGCCATCCACAGTAACTGAACAAAAATATGAATTTTACAAAAATTCGTAAATTGTCAAAAAGCATGACTGTGTAAAAACCGTGAACGATATCAAATCACAGACTTAGAGGAATAACATTCAAAGCCTTGCGCCCCTTTTCAACTTTAAATGAAGTTTCTACTGTAAAATGTGCCAGAGCTACAGGGTTCTCGATTTATAACGTATTTTTTTAACTGTAAGACGAATCGCTAGTAAAAGTCACAGCACACCATTCCTGATCAAACCGTATGTTTTGATATATAATTAATGTGGGTTTTCCCAAAGCTGCAGGACAAATTAGGTGCCTAAAACTGTGTTGGAAGAATCTATAATAAGAATAAGCTCGAGCAATAACAATAAGTGTGCTTCAATGCTTATGCGCACTTAACAAGGAGGTAAAAAGGGTCTTTGGTAGCATTTTAATGACAAAAATTCCATCACATGCTCACTTTACACATGCAAACCCTCTCCTTCCTCAGGCCTGTCTTCCTGGTCTCACATTGGGCACTGTACACTTTGAGCCCTCCAGCATAGCAAGGAAGTCGGCAATAGTAGGGGAAAAAAATGCTGCGTGTCTCTTTGTAAACAAGCTTAGGGTCTGACCTGGCATCATTAATCCCTCTGCGGTAGGTTTGCAGGCCCTGAGGCGTGCTTGCCCCACAAAACTCTCTCTTTTTAGGTCTGTCGTGCTCTCGGTTACAGTGTCACTTTGCCTCTCTGCCTCTTCAGATCTCTCATTCTCTTTTAGCATGTCTCTGGCTCTCTCCCTCTCTCACTGCCTCTCTAGCTTCAGATCTCTCCTTTAAATCGCTCTCTGTCACTCTGGGCTCCCCTTTACTTCAAGGGTACTCAGCGTATTGTGGCAGCCAAGGGTTTTCTGGTGTATATTTTTGTTTTCTGTCAGTTTACCTTGTCAAGGGAGAGGCTGTTATTTCGTGTCCCTTTAACCTTCCCCTGATTGTTCTTGGAGGTTCGGGACAGACGGAGAAGGCACTGATGGAGTTAATAAACATTTTTATTCACATTTAAGGCTTTTTTTAAAAAAAATGCATCACATACAGTATTGCTGTATTTTATCCTATTATTTATGTATTATTATTTGTATATTTTGCATTATTTAGAAACGTGAATACTTGTCCTTCCTGTCTGTTACCTGAAATACATTTCAGATGAAAGCTTTAAAAAAAAAAAGAAAAAAAAAACTCTGCAAACAACCATATGTCTTTCAGCATATATGGAGAATTGAGGGATGGTAATTTTCAGTTCATTCTTCAGAGGAAAATAGCAGCTTTCACTTTAAAGCTGTGAATTAATGAAAAGGGCTTTGATAAAAGTTCAAAAGGTGACTCAGAGCCCGTTTTTTTTAATCTCTTTTCTTAACTGCTCATCATCTTCAGACAAAAAAAATTAATACCTTTTCAGTGGAGCTATTGTGCTACCTTCATGCTGCACAGAAAGGCTTTTCATGGGGATGATCTGACACTGTTACTGTTCATCATTTGGGGATCTTTGTGGCATTCCACAAGGTATGATGTGATTTTTATTTTTATTTTTATTTGGGAGGGAATTATTTATTTAGGAGGATTAGCAGATTATTATTTTTGGTTTACCCACTAGTATTAATGGGTAAGAATGACAAGCAAATGCAATAATTTCATCATTAATACAATCTATTTTTATAGCAATTCTTAAAGAATTCTTACCCCAACCGGTGGAGGCAGATGGCCGCCTTCCCTGAGCCTGGTTCTGTCTGAGGTTTTTTTCCCCCCTCTCCCTATCTTAAGGGTTATTTTTGGTTCCTTCCACTATCGCTGACTACTTGCTCATAGGGAATCCAAAGGCAACTTTGGATTGTTGGGTTTTCCGTTTTTCTGTTTATAATTCGTAAGGTCTGTACCACACTATGTTAAGCGCTGTGAGATGATATATGTTGAGAATTTGTACTATACAAATAAAATTGAATTGAATTGAATTGAAAGAACATAAACAGCAAGTTTGTCCAGCAAAAAAATATTTAAAAACAAGCTGTAAGTCATTAAAATGCATGGAGAGACTGACACACTTATGCATCAGAACATGTTTCACCGTTTAGTTTTCATGAAATTTTCTTCTTGACATAATGCAATCTCACGCAGGGCTGCAACTAACTGTATTCATTATCCAATAATGAAAAAATTTGTTAAATTTATTTCTTCAGATTGTCCAAAACTCAGATAACATTAAGTTTACTCTAATGTAAATCTGACATTTAAGAAGACATTTGGAATTTTTTGCTTAAAAACTGCAAATCATCAGTTATTATATGAGTGTACAACTAATTTTCCGTTGATGAACCAATCTTTTGTCTGTTGATTTGGCAAGAAAAACGACAAAAACAGACTCTGAAATGCAATATGCATCACCCACACCATGTCACAGTTTCATCATGTTGAGATTACGTGATACTTTAAATAGCTTCCATTTACAGTAAGCACTTCTTTCATCTTGCCGTCTGACTCGTGCCTCCTATGATGTTCTCACTCTTTCAACAAGAATAGACTGTTCTCATCAAGTTACTGTGTGCTCGTGTCAGACAGGTGACTTGAATGATGGCGTCTTGTCTCACCTCCTTCCCTCAAAGCCAAGCGAAAATGCAATTAGCTTAAATCAAGGAAGCCAAAAAAACCCTCTGCAGACTGCACTCACAGGTGTACTGCCGAAGGATGACAGCAAGCATAACAACGTTTAATATCTACACTGACACAATCCTGTGCCAGCGAATGATCCTCCTATCAGCTATTAACAATAACACTAGCACATCTCATCGGATGTGATATAAGCGCCCGGCATAGAATTCATAAGTGAAAAGTGTCAGGAGATTTACAGACTAAATAGACTTTGTAGCTCCTTAGCCTCGTCATCTCATCACTGAGACAAGTGTATGACAGATTATTCCATTTGTGAAGATTTAAAGACTTAAAACAAAAGACCGACTGAGCCTGCTGAAAGTCAATCTGACATGTTGTGCGTAGATTCTAATTATGCTGGTGCCAGCTGACACCTTCTAAGAAAAAGAAGGAGAGACAAGAGACGTCTGGGGACAGAAAATTTGATGAATGAAGCTCTATATGCTCTAAACAGACTTCCAGTAACACAGGGGCATCTTTTTGTCTTGGGCAGTGAGATCTAAAAGGTAAGAGTGAATTAACATCATAGAAGATGCAAAACCAACTAATGACAACCCACCAAAGATTATCCATCCTAAACTGGGGCAAAGCAGTTCCAAGATTTCCAGCAAAAAGACCTGTAATAAACCTCTAGGATTTAGTAAACAAAACGTTTAAACCTAAATGCTGAAAGGCTTCAGTTGTTTTGCTGCTGCTTTGCTTGCATCTAGGGGATTCAGAATTTGGCAGAGTTCTTTGAAGAGATGCAGAATATTAAAGAGTATGAGGTGGTACACAAAGATATTTTGCTTGGTGACAAGGACAAGGACACAGGGCTGAAACTTTGTCACGCTCAGACAGACAAGATTAAGAGTCTGCAGCCATACAAGCTCTGTGAGGCTGTATTTAGGCGCAGTAGTGTTGAGGTGAATGCTCAAGTGTGCATGGTAGACTCACAGTAACATGAGGATGTTTAGCAGGCATAATGTCTATCACGTTCACCGTGTTAGTTTAGCATAGTTACATTCAGTAACTAAACCTTAAGCTGAGGGGAATATTTTGCAGGTGCACATCGCAAGTTAAGTGCTGGACTGATCGGTAGATAGACATCCAAATAGTTGTCAAGACAATTCGCTCAAACTATAAAAGTGAACCTCATAGAGGAATAATAGGAGATCATCAAAGTCATTAGCATTCAGCAACAGGAGAACATAAACAAATTAAATGTGCTGATCTGCCTATTCAAGACAAAGAAACTCCTTGCACATGTATTTCATGAGGCACATGTATTTCATGAGTGGGACAAGTGCATCTAAATAAGTCCTGCATACTGTCTAACTTGTAAAAATACATTTACAATACAATCTATCTATTGAAAAGTTCCACTGGATTTCCTAAATGTAACTTGTTAGGTGTTGCTAACCAAAAAGTCCAGTGAAACACTAGTAAGCTTCATTCACTGCTTAACAACGTTATCTGTACTTTACTTTTAGGCAAGATAAAGTTGTGTGCGAAAGTCAGGGCACCCCTTTAAAAACAGCATATTTTATATATTAAAAAATTAATATCCATATTTATAGTCTCTCTGGGATATGGGAAAAAAAGACAATATTATCAGGAAACATTAATGCATAGTTACATTTTATTTTATAACTTGAACAAAATTACAAAAACAAAAAACATCATTTTGGCCTGTGCAAAAGTCGGGGCACCCTACAGCGTCAGTACCTTCAGTACTTAGTAAGACCCGCTCTGGCAGATATCACAGCTTCTAAACGCTTTTTATAGCCAACGACAAGTCTCTGGATTCTATCATTTGGGATTTTTCCCCATTCTTCCTTGCAAAAGGCTTCCAGTTCTGCAATATTCTTGGGTCGTCTTGCATGCACAGCTCTTTTAAGATCTACCCACAGATTTTCAATTATGTTTAAGTCTGGATACTGTGAAGGCCATTCCAAAACCTTCAGCTTGCGTTTCTTGAGGTAGTCCATGGTGGATTTTGAAGTATGTTTTGGATCATTATCCTGTTGTAGAAGCCATCCTCTTTTCAGCTTCAGCTTTTTTACAGATGCTGTGATATTTGCCTCCAGAATTTGCTGGTATTTAATGGAATCCATTCTTCCCTCCACCCGAGCAATGCTTCCTGTCCCACTGGCTGCAACACAACCCCAAAGCATGATGGATCCACCCCCATATTTAACAGTTGGCAAGGTGTTCTTTTCATGAAATGCTGCTCCTTTTTTTCTCCAAACATACCTTTGCTTATTGTGGCCAAAGAGTTCTATTTTAACTTCATCAGTCCACAGCACTTGTTTCCAAAAGTCATCAGGCTTCTGTACATGTTCTGTTGCATATTTTTGACGTTGTATTTTATGATGAGGACGGAGGTAAGGTTTTCTTCTGCAGACTCTTCCATGAAGGTCTTGTTTGTGCAAGTATCGCCGCACAGTGGACGGGTGCACTACCACTCCTGAGTCTGCTAAATCTTCCTGCAGGTCTTTTGACGTCAAATGTGGGTTTTGATTTACCTTTCTGACCAGCCTACGAGCTGTTCTGTCCGAGAGTTTCCTTGGTCTTCCAGATCTCATCTTGACCTCCACAGTTCCCCTCACCTGCCATCTCTTAATTATACCTCACACTGTGGAAACTGCAAGCTGAAAACGTTTTGCTATCTTCTTGTAGCCCTCCCCGGCATTGTGGGCATCAATAACTTTCATTTTTTCTGTCTTACTTAGCTTCTTAGAGGAACCCATGATTGCTGTTGTTTGCACAGGTTTGTGGAGTCGCCATATTTAAGAAACCCTGAAATACACACCAGCTGGCGCTCCCTAATGACAATTGTTGACACATGCTTCAGGACTAATGAGCTGGTAAAGGTCTGAATTTGTTAAAAGAATCTGACACATTGAAACTCTCAGGGTGCCCCGACTTTTGCACAGGCCAAAATGATGTTTTTTATTTTTGTAATTTTGTTCAAGTTATAAAATAAAATGTAACTATGCATTAATGTTTCCTGATAATATTGTCTTTTTTTCCCATATCCCAGAAAGACTATAAATATGGATATTAATTTTTTAATATATAAAATATGCTGTTTTTAAAGGGGTGCCCTGACTTTCGCACACAACTGTACTTAGTCTGACCGATGTATATACATATGTATGTATGTATGTATGTATGTATGTATGTATGTATGTATGTATGTATGTATGTATGTATGTATGTATGTTTCTATGTATATACTTGTATGTTTCTATGTACATGTGCATGTTTCCATGTATATACTTGATTTCTATATCTGTATGTATGTATGTATGTAAGTACGTAAGTAAGCAAGCAAGCATGTATGTATGAATGTGTGTATGTATGTATGTATGTATGTATGTATGTAAATAAGTAAGTAAATAAATAAATAAATAAACCTCCCTCAAGGTCTCACCTCCCATACACACACACAAATATATATATATATATATATATATATATATATATATACACTCACCAGCTGCTTTATTAGGTACACCTGTTCAATTGCTTGTTAACATAAATAGTTAATCAGCCAATCACATGGCCACAACTCAGTGCATTTAAGCATGTAGACGTGGTCAAGACAACTTGCTGAAGTTCAAGCCGAGCATCAGAATGGGGAAGAAAGGAGATTTAAGTGACTTTGAACGTCACTTGGTTGTTGGTGTCTGATAGACTGGTCTGAGTATTTAAGAAACTACAGATCTACTGGGATTTTCATGCACAACCATCTCTAGGGTTTACAGAGAATGGTCTGAAAAAGAAAAAATATCCAGTGAGCGCCAGTTGTGTGAATGGAAATGCCTTGTTGATGTGAGAGGTCAGAGGAGATGATAGAAAGGCAACAGTAACTCAAATACCACTCATTACAACCAAGGAATGCAGAATACCATCTCTGAATGCACAACATGTCGAAGATGGGCTACAGCAGCAGAAGACCACACCGGATGCCACTCCTGTCAGCTAAAAACAGGAATCTGAGGCTCCAATCACACAGGCTTACCAAAACTGGACAACAAAAAATTGAAAAAAACATTGCCTGGTCTGATGAGTCTCAATTACAGACGTAAACAACATGAAAGCATGGATCCATCCTGCCTTTTATCAATGGTTCAGGCTGCTGCTGCTGGTGGTGTAATGGTGTGGGGAGCATTTTCTTGGTACACTTTGAGCCCCTGAGTACCAACTGAGCATCATTTAAACGCCACAGCCTACCACAGTATTGTTGCTGACCATGTCCATCCCTTTATGACCACAGTGTACCCATCTTCTGATGGCTACTTCTAGCAGCTCAAATCACCTCAAACTGATTTCTTGACCATGACAATGAGTTCACTGTACTCCAAAGGCCTCCACAGTCACCAGATCTCAATCCAATAGAACACCTTGAGTGTTTATCTACATATGCTAACTGAAACTACACAAATGTTGGTGCCAGTAACAGAATGCATGGAATACGTCCTGAGTTTTGTGAGTAATAACCATACTTTCTCAGTCTAAGAGATAAACATTACCATCAAAAGTGCCTATGACAGCGTGAGATAATCACAAGACTGTCTAAGAAGAATAATTAGTAAAAAAAAAACAAACTTATGGCTATATGGTCAGACAGATATTGGAAGGAAATAGACAGCCACAAAATGGAACTTTTTCCTTTATCATAACAGAGAATTTCACTCCCTCTATCCAAAATCCTGGATTTAATGCTGAATTGATTTTTCTGACAAACATCAGCAAGTAACCAGGATGTCAGGAGTGAGTGAGTCAAGTGTGAGCTTAATGCTCGGCTTTGTTGTGACAGCCCGCCATTTTAGTCAATCACTTATCAGAGCATGACTAAAGGCTAAGACTCTGAGGTGAAATCAAGCTGGCTTAGGTGAGCGAGTGCGCCATTTACCGGATAAGAGGTAAAGAAGGAGTAGAGGTCAAAGCTCCATGGATGACCTGGAACAATCCTGTCATCTCCTCGGCAGCTGCCACAAACTGAAGAGTTGTGGGTTGAAGGGAAAGTTTGGACAGTGTAGAGCCACTTGGGAATAGAGTGAGAGAATGGGATGCTGTCTAAACTGAAAACCAAAGGCATGAGTCCGCATGAGAGAGATTCTGCTGCCACATTACAGACATGAATGTCACAGGATTTTGTCAGATACGCCAAAGATCAGCTCATTTTCTAGGATGTTATGCTGCATGGAAGCTCGTGTTTTGAGATGGAAAGGAGGAGAAGGAATTAGTTTACCCGCTAACTTTAAAGAAAGCGCAAGATAAAAAAGACTGCATCAGAGTAGCTAAAAACAAGCCGAGGTGTGAGGAGCAACTGCACAAACAGGAATTTTAATTAAGAGAACTCAGAAAACACAACGGCATGAGCAGAGAAGAAGCACCTGAAGTTGACATTCGGAAGAGAAGGAAGGAGCATAACAAAACACATTCCTATCAAGACAGAACTCCCTAAGGGGATGTAGAGAGAGAGAGAGGATGAAAGAGGGAAGAAAATGAGACCGAGAAGTAGAGGACAGAAAAAGTCACTCCAAACCCTCTTTTTCCTTGAAATAGGAAATAAAGCCAAGTCTTTTCTCCGTCATAGTGGTTGACAACTGAGATAAAAAAAATGAAGATATGGACTGTCTTCTTCATGTAATACCATCAAGTATTACCTTCACAGCGACCTGACAGAGGTGAAGTGTCTGTAAAAGGAGAATACACTAAAAAAAAAGACATCTGGAAAACACACAAGGCTAAAGAGGTAATACAGAAGAAACAAGTATGAAAACACAGCAGCAGAAGAGGCTAGAATACCTGACTTTGTCAAAGCAGCTCGATAGCAGGAAGTTTTTCTATCATCGTATAAAAGCCTCCTCTCTGCACCACGGTTACAGACATCTTTGACTTACAAGGCCTTGGGATTATACATCATTACTGTCCTCTGAGAGAACATTGTTTTGCTGGTTCGACACATTATGAAACTCCGTGTTCCTGAGCAAACATAGCTTATATTTTCTCATCAAAAAAACAATTTGCTGGAACCCAAAGCTTGCTGTAACTACATATTTGATTTGCTGTATATCAGTGGTCCGTTCTTTTCCCAGAGAGATTGCATTCTGGTAATCAAACAGTCATTTGTAACATTACGCCGACTGTTTGTATTTCATTTCCACATTTATTAGCAAGCAAATATGTATGTTCAACAAATTGCTTTTGGCAATATCAACAAAAGATTGTCATTCTGGATTGCACCTCCAATGCTGACAAAGAAAAAAAAAACACTTTCAAACTGGATGCTTTCTCTAATTTGTGGAGCTCAGATTTGTCTGTCAGGATTAGCAATAGTGCCACAGTTTATTTAAGATTGTCTTTGCTTGTTTAAAGGATAGCGCTCTTTATACACAAAATGCAACCCAAACAATACAGTAGCAAAAGATAAAAAGAAGAAAACATGAGTTAAACAGCATAAAACAGACGGGCATCACTTATAGGCTAAAATTTAAAAGATATATTTTGAGTTATTGTTTAAAATTGCCCACTGAGTCAGCAAGTGGGATATTTAAAGGCAGAATATTACATTTTTTTGTTGTGTAATAGCTAAAAGTAGCATCCCCAAAGGTTTTTGTGGTAACCATGGGAATAGTAAAAAAAAGAGCAGCTGTGGAAGGATGTTAGAATTCATAGAGGAGACTATGATAGAAGTGGTGAGGCCATTTAGTTGCCTTTAAAGCTATGGGAAGGACTTTAAAATCAATTCAAAAAGGAGCCGCATGCTAAAGGTTGTCTGTTCTCCTATTTTAGGTTTTGGTAAAGCCCTGATATCAGCAATCTGAATAGTCTGTAGTTTTGCAGTAGCTGCTTTTGGTCAGTACAGAGTGTTAGAATAATCAAAGTGACTAGAAGCAAAAGGATGAATGAGGTTTTCAGCATCTTGTTGGCTACGTAGCAGTCTCACCTTCTCTATATTTTGTAAGTAATAAAAGGCCATTTTGTTCAAAGAATTAAAATGGGCTGTAAAAATGAGGTGAGAGTGTAAAAGGACTTCCTTACTCGTGGTTGTGTGAAGTGAGGTCAGGTAGTGGTGGTCAAATACGTGCAGGGTTCACAAACCGGCTTTGCAAAGGTGATACACTGGCTGCCTGACACTAGCTGTCTTTTTTAGTGGGTTCTAAAGCTTTTTCATTCACTGCTGCTACTCCAAAGCAAAGTAAAACATCGGTGATCAACACCATCACAGGCAAACCAAGCAAAACAGATACGTAGGGATAATTTGCCTGCTGTATCTAAGGAGTGAGAATACAATATGACATACAGTGCATATACATACAGCCCTCCTCACATTATCATACACAAAGTAATCTTTTTTTTCATGTTTTTATTTGTTTAATGAACAGGATTCACTGAAATATGAATTCATGCGATAAAAATACAAAGAAGAAATGACAAACAGGTAAATAACAGGATGAAGAAAGAAGGTAGTGCTAATTAAAACAGGTCAAACTGCTATATTTTACATCATAGATCACAATAGAAGGATAAATGATGACTAATGCTATTATATATCTACCATGTGTCCATGCCCATTTAGATGCATGGCTGTCTTCTCTCTCGTGCACCTTACAGCTGCTAATATGAGCAGTCATTTATTTCAATAAGGCAGCCGGTATCTCCTGTGGTGGGGGAGATAATGTTTGCGGAGAAAACCCAGCTGCAGCCCAAATCAGAGGCATTGATTTGGCCCTCAGCTCTATGGGACAGTCGGGCTCCCAGAGGAAACAGCACAAGGGCGATCGCAGGACTCAGCTGGCCTCTTGGCCTCCTGCATTAATAATCGTTCCAATTACAAGGAGAATGTCCAGATGCTCATCTGCTTACAAAATGTTACTTCCATTTTCGCTGTAAAAAACTCATTTTATATTCTTTGGCCTCAGAAGGATCAACATTTAGAGAAAAACTGAAATTTGTTCTTTGTTGGTGAACACAAGAAAACAGAAACTCTATGTTTTCTTTATCCTTTGTGCTGCAGAATCTCATGATAATGACATAAAATACAGTTTATTTTGAAATTGCCTAATTCCATTGCAGGTTCAGCTGAAATCTATGAGTTTAGTTTAATCAGAGTCCATGTCCAGTGTCGCTGGATTATTTACTTAATTGATCAAAATGAGTTCTTTATTAATACCACAGGGGTTTGTTATATATTTCCCTGCATCAGTTGCAGATTACTAGAAACTACAGGCAACTCAATGGATGAGTGGTTTGGATGCAAACCACAAGAGGCGCATCTGCTCTGAGCAGAGGATCCATGATTCTCTCAACAAGCAGAATTAAAAGAAGTCATCTGATATTCTTCTTTTTTCTTTTATTGAAAAAATACACAATAGAAGGCATAATGTGTGATGTTATAAATTCAGTCACTTCCTAAACCCTTTATTTTATAGGGTGCTTAGGCCACAATTGTCATTCTGAGGAATAAATGTTTTAGAACTGGTAACAGTACAGCACAAGCAGTCTTGAGTGAAAGAAGAAACAGAAATGAAGTTGCAGTAGATTGTCTGACTTTTTTTTTTTTACTGGAAAAACCATTTGGATCATTTTCCTTCAAATGGTGTATTTCATTTTAATGGTCTTTTTCTGTCCGCTCAGCCTCCACATGTAATAATTCAGCACCTCCAGCTTACTTCAAGGATAAATAATCCCTTTACCTCCTAACCAGTTTCTGCTACTAGCAGGAGTCCCTCAAGTTTAACTCTCATGAATATCGACGAATATAAACCTGATTCCTCCGAAACGCTGTCTACCTTCATGACAAGGGCAGCCGGATTTTAGAGAACGTGGAATGTGGATGTTTATGACGGTGCCTGCAGAGGTTAAGGTTCCCTTCTGACTTCAGACACACTTTCTGAAGTAGGATTCATCTTGTCTTGTGAGGTCTTTTCAATATTCAGCCCGAGATGGTGACTGCATATTTTACATTTTTCCATACATCAGTCTTGGTCCATTTTTCTCACAAGAAACCACATCAGAAAGCACTTCAATACATTTTAATGCTTCAGAAGACAAGAAAAAACTTCTTGTCTGATACTGTGTAACACTGCCAAGAGCCTAAACAACGACTTTTATCTGGCTGCATGTACAGTTGGTGAGTTTTTTGCAGGAGTATCAGTGCTGCGGGTCTGTTTCTAATTGTCTCATGACTTTCCGGACGAGAGGTCAGTGTGCATATAACAGAGTAATCCTCAATCATTGGTGCACTATGGGGCTCTCTGCTGGTACATTCTCTCAAGAATACCTCCATGATTCAGCTCTGAATAGCTGCCACACGACAAAAAACCTTGATAAAACCATTTTCCATCTGGACTATTATCAGTATTATTAGTGTAACCCTGGCTGTGTCTGAAATCACTCCCTATGCCCTATATAGTGCACTGCATAGGGTGTTGGCCATTTTGTAGTGCTTTCCAAATGTTAAGTTACAAATGTTACATCCTGTATAGTGCACTTAAAAATATCCCACAATGCACCGTGAAAAATAGTGTACAGCCGATGGTCACTAGCAAAGCAATATGTACCAT
This sequence comes from Dascyllus trimaculatus, assembly GCA_024666655.1. NCBI lineage: Eukaryota > Metazoa > Chordata > Actinopteri > Pomacentridae > Dascyllus > Dascyllus trimaculatus. The sequence goes on from CM045452.1 coordinate 24,493,163, forward strand.
CATGCATTGGGCAAAGGAGAACACAAACGAGATGAACAAGAGCGTGAAAACCTGTCATTATAAGTACTTTCCCGTTTAGGTTGTGTTATTGAATTTGATTTTACCCTTTTCTTAGCCATGGAATAAACTGTGAATTTGATGTGTGATGCTGCTACAGCACAAATCACAGCTAGGGAGCGATGTAATTAATAGCTCGAGTAGTGTCTGAAATGCTCCCTACATAGTTTACTATATAGTGGTCCCTATATAGGGAGTAGGGAATAGGGAGTGAGTGGATGATTTTGGACGCAGCCCCTGACATTCAACTCAGAGAAGGCAAATTTCGAAATTTATGTTGTAATGCAAGTGAAATTATTAGTTGATTTACTTTGTGGCTTTGCCATTTTTGGACTGTTAGCTTAAAAACACCACTTTTAAATGCGGGAAATTGTAACAGACATTTTTCTCTAATTTTTCTGACATTTAATACACTAAAAAAATACTCTCAAAAAAAAAATGTAATTCATTATTTTGTGTTATTGAAAGTACCAGTGCATATTTATACAAATATGTTTTTTCTTTTGTTGGTTTATTCATTTGTGCTCTTGATTTTATTTTAAATTAATAAAACTGGCATTTTTTCCACATCAGTTTAAACTCAAAACAAAGTGAAATCATGTTTTTGGATTTTTTTTGTTTTTTAAATGAAATTGTTGGTCAGACAACAGCTTCAAGAGGGCTTTGATGACTTTGAGATGTGGGGAAATTGTGACATTTTTGTGACATTCAATAGACTAAAATTTTTTTATTGATTAACAAAAAAAGTTAATTTATTATTATATGTTAATGAATGTACCATAGCATATTCATATGATTGTTTTTTCTTTTGTTCATTTTTTTGTACATTTTATTACACTTTAGATTTAATTTTAAATAAATAAATAAAACTAATAAATATAAATAAAACTTGCATTTTGTTTCAATCTAAACACATTAGCCCATGACAAAGTGAAAGCATGTTTTAGAATATTTTCATAATTTAATGAAAATCAGAACGTAAAATCTCTAATTTATAATCAAACCCTTGATTCAGTACTTTTATAAGCCCTTCTGGCAGCAGTTACAGTCTTCTTGGGTAGATCTCTACAAGCTTTGCACAGCTGGATTTGGTCAAGTAGATTCTGTCCTCCCAGATCCCATCAAGCTCCATCAGATTGGATGGGAAGGGTCTGTGAAGTGCCACCTTCAGGTGTCTCCACAGATTTCTGGTGGACTTTAAGTCCAGGCTTTGGCTGAACTGCTCAAGGACTAGTCCTGAAGCCACTACAGCGTTGTCTTGGCTGTAGGCTTTTTGGCTCGTTGTCATGCTGAAAGATGAAACGTGGCCCCAGTCTCAGGTTGCATGCACTCTGGAGCTGGTTTTACTGCAAGGACCTCTCTGTAATTGGGTGCATTGATCCTTTCCTCAGTTCTGACCAGTCTCCCTGTGCCTGCTGCTAAGAATCAACCACAAACCGTGATGCTGCCACCATTGGCATCAATGTAGGGAGCAATGGTTATACATGCTTGCTCTAATCTACGCTGACTGCAGACGTCTGGAGGGAATTCCTTGGATTTCATGGATAGGTTTTAGTCCCGACATGCAATGTGAATTGTGGGTCTTTCACATACACATACATGCAGGTGTCTACTTTCTAAACTATGTCCAGTTAACACTTTTATATTATGGGTAGAATGATGAGAATAGAATAAGAAAAAAGAAAAAAGCGATTCTGAGAAAACTGTAAGTAAAAATAGACCAACACGTTTATTGTACTCTGCAGCTCATGACTGCATGTTTGAACCAGTTTCAGCTGCTCCCCATGTTATGGCACTTTGGTTAATATGATTTCGGTTCTGATACCAGCGAATGTGCTTGCTGAACTTCTCCAGCCTGATCCCTCGCAGTCGTCTGATGTCTGCAGCCTTCTCCGTGTAAGCAGCTCTGATTAAGCCATTCGTTACACTCGGGCCCTAATTTGCAAAAGCACTTCCCTCAAGTGCAATTTGCGCCTACTTTCAAAAAACTGAAACATGAAGGATAGATCAAACACAAAACACTTGTTTAGTGGAGGGAAAGATGCAGCCAGAAATATCTGTGTTTATCTTTGATGTGAGGTGTTTATTCCTTTTCCTGTTCAAAAAAAAAGAAAAAAAAAAAAAGAAGCTAGCATGACTTCGGGCCAAGTTTATGCTTTATAAAATTTTGGCCTCTGTATTTTCACTCCAAGACTGAGAAGTGATGAAAGGCCTGTTTTCATTTGTGCCAGCTGATCCCCTCTCGGCCTATCAGGTGATGTGTGTTATCTTGTGGAAGACAGGCAGCTGGAGGATCAGATAGGGTGTCTGTCAACTGATTTGCAGATAAGTGGAATTACAAATGGTTTATCTCGCTGATTTACTGGTCATCCAGCAAAAAACAAGTGCCAATCCCAGCTAAACAACATTATGTGGGCTCCTTAAACCTATTATACAAAGTCCTTATTCCTACCCAGAAAAACAGCATATAATTTCAGCCCCCCACTTTGGTTTGGTTAATGTTCAAAATTAAATGTAGTCTTATATCCCTGCTCCTCTTGCTGTAAAAAAAAAAAAAAATCCACTTAAACCAAAACAAACATCAAGGCAGATAACAATTTATTTGCTTGAAAACACCATCATATGCAAGGAAGTGTTTACGCTCTGCTTTACAGAGAAACTGTAAAAAAGGCCTATTCAGAGATATTTGGCTTCATTACATTCCACCACCTCTCATCCTGTGTGTGTGGCAGCAATTCATGTGAAGCATCTTTTGACAGCTTGTGCTTAAAATCCAAGAACTTGGCTGTTTGCTTAGTGGCATGAAGAAGAAGGAGAAAAAAAACAGCCTCTTTTCAGTATTGAACATATTTTAGTGGAAATTACCGCAGAGAACCCAAAAGAGTTGAGACTGACAGCACCATTGGTGCATTCCCCCAGTGAATGGCATTGCTAATGCTCGGCTGGCATGCTGGCAGCCGGGTATTGATGGTCCATTTCAGCGTGTTGAATGGGGGAGAGTGAGGGGGACAGGAAGGTGGGGGCGAGTGTGGCGGTGTTAATGAGATTCAAACACACCCTTTTTATAATAGAGCTTGTGCCTGTGCCAGGGGAAGCGGGTGGCATAAACTAGTGGGTGATTACGTTAAACAAATGACTGCCTCATTAGCCAGACCCAGGAGTGTCGCGTGCATATATGCAAACAGATACACACTGCCCAATGATTTCTCACACGCACACACATATATTCAGACATTTACACTGACATAAGCATTAGGTTGGCTTTGTACACAGAAAAGGGCAGCACACAAAGGCGATACTCAAGAGGGTACAAGCTCCATCCAATAGACTAATTAACATCTTCCAATTACACCAGCCAGCGCTCTATGGTGCTCCAGTTAGCTTTGGATGATGCTACACAATGCAGCACAATGTGTCACCGCCGATGTCGGTGTCCAAACAACATCTGAGCCGCTCCCCTAAAGCCAAGCTAATGACTGCAATTAGTATCATTAGGTTCCCGGGCTCAGGCCTCAGCTGGTGCAAAGTTGAGCAGACCCTCCTTTGCTTTTTTGCCTCAGTGTATGAAAATTGGGGGCAAATGATTTTAGGTGGTAGTTTATGCAATGGCATACATAGAGAGCAAGGAAAGACTGATATCTCATTTCCTTAATTACTTCGATCTGCCCCAAACCATCTACCCCACACTGCCTCGGAGAGAGGAGGAGTCAGGCATAATCATGGCACAGAGATGCAAAAACAATGCAAAGAATGCAACTGTTTTCACCAGTCATGGCTCCCTCTAAAAAAAAATTATATATATAATTTGACTGGACCAAAAAAAAATGCCTGAAATAAATAAATGTAAATGGCAATGGCATTTTAAACAAAGTAAAACTTTAAATGTACATAGATTTGACTTTATTACTGAAATTACATGTTTATTTAATTTTCATCTTTATAAATACTAAGTTTGAGCTGGGAGAACAATTGGCACAAAGGAATCTGTCAAACTACATGTGTGCATTATCCTGGCATATATCTATATAAAATAATGAGCTCTAACATGGAAGCAAAGTGAAACTGAGCACAAAGCTTGCTATCCTGGAATAAAAAAGTACATTTCCTTGGTGTCCTGGTGTGGCTAGTCTTGATTTGCTTTTTTTGATCATATAAATGTGATGGGAATGTCTGCACTCAGAGCACACATATTAGCCCTCAAAACTGTGGGTGGCTTCAGGCTTTCAAACAAACACCCCAGGGAGCCCACATTAGCTACTGGGAAGACACTTAGAAAAATCACTGTGAGCGAACCGCTAGAGAGGAACATCACTGATCTTATTCAGAAAAAAAAAAAAACAGGGTCATTGTGAAGGGCAGCATTGATCCACTGGGACTCTGGTCTGAGCACAAGCACTCCAGCATCTGCACACCTTGACCATTAGTTAAATAATGCATGGAGATTGTGCGACGCCTGTCACACCCAGTCTTATACTCATTACTGCTGCAGAGCGGGGTGAAAACTCCAGTCAACACAAATGCACCAGAGCTGGATAGATATACCAGTGCATGCAAACGCACCAGAAAACAACACACACACACACACAGATGCAAAGTGTGGCTTTCCGGAGGCTTATAGGGAAAGCTTACAGATATCTGTGGATTAAAGAAGGTTCTTGAGATTATGTGGAAAAGATGAGTGTGGGCAGATTAAGCTCAATACCAAGACTATGAGCAAAGTTTAGGACATGAGCAGTTCATCTGTCAGTCTCCATCACAGAGGCCAGATTTAATAGCGTGTGCATCAAAGCAAGAAATTGTGTCTTGATGTGTATTTATCTGCCTCCTCGAGTCTCGTTTGAACACCAAACAGCAGGAGAGGCCTTGCACCGTACCCGCATCTCCGCGAGCCCGAAAGTCACAGTGACCCAGGGCTTCAGGAGCATTTCCCATCAGAAGCCTGTTACACCGCAAAGGCCATTTTACTCCCAGAATAGCAAATCTGGGGAAATGTAATCTCTGAAGCCTCAGCTAAAATAGCCTGACAAAGCCATTTTCTGGCAGAGCAACAGAGGGAAAGCTCAGACACCGGAGCTAAATTTCAAATGACTCACTTTATAGACCAAAAAAAGAAGAAAAAACAGAAACAGCGCTGCTATATTGGTTGACCTAAAGGCGCAGCGCTTGTTGAATCCATGAAAAAATTTCTGGCAGATGTGCAGTCAAGAAAGCAGTGGGTTTGGTAAGGGCGGGACAGCAGCTGTATTTGTGGTGATGGCTATTTGCCAGGCCAGTGTCATTACCAAGTCTAATTAACCTAACTAGTGATGGTTTTTCTAGTGTTATCCATAAAAGTACAAAATAGTGAAAAAAGGCGCCCTTGAAAGTTTCCAAAAACCAAGGTGACAACTTAAAATTGCTTAGTTTGGCTGGGTAACAGCTCAAACAGACCAAGTTTAGAACAAATTTAATTTATATTGATCTTTAAATCCCTATGAAGTGAATCTGGGATAGGAGAACGCACAAAACCACAACTATATAATAGAGCACTCTATCAAAGGGCCCCAGTCCTGCTGCCACTTTCTTTATTGTCCATCGCTTTCATCAGCTCCCCCCCTGCTCTGGATAATTAACAATTTGGTAAGGCCTAATCATGTGGACATGGGGACTGATTTGATTTAACCTTGATTTAACAGGGAGAACCCCCCGGGACACTGGCAGGAGGTTTGTACATCGGACATGAATGGTTAAGCGACTGACAGAGAACCGGTGGGAATTTGATAACCGCCATCAGCTGCTCTCCCAGTCTGGCGAGGTGACAGCGCAAGACAACAGGATCGCTGCTGCCACAGGGAAAAACGATGTCTGGTGTTACTACATGTACACATGGACACACACACACACACACACACTCACACACACACACAGACCAGAGGATAAATACAAAAGCACATCATGCACATGTGCAAACAGGTATGGACAGCCATCTGTACGCACACACTTCCAGCTTCCTTTCATCTGCGCCACTGAGCAAACCATCTGTTCAGGACTTTTAAAAAAGGTGCGCAGTCTATATGTATATGTGGTCCTCATCTAGTGTAATATCCAGTGACAAGATAGTAATAAATTAAGACAGAGAGCTCAGTTTTTTACCTCAAAGTTACACATTTCTGACAGACTTCAGGCCATACTGCACTCTATAGGTGCAGTGTGCTATCTTTTCCATGAGGAACATTGCTTTAATTACAGCCAAATCCCAAGTCCAAACAGCAAAAATTGGATTTTTATTGCGGGTTTTAGAAGAATGTAGAGCTGCTTTGTCAGTCGATAAATACACGGCTAAATCCTGAAAAACCTGGTTCACAGACCCAACAGACCCACCAAACCAGCAGGAAGGTGTTCTGTGCCAGCATGTAAAGGCAGTACTCAGAAAACTCGATGGAAATATAGAAAACCAGCCACCTACAAGAAAACATCTCTCAGTTTGCTCGGAAACAGATCAAAAGGTTGCTCAGACTCCCCAAGTGTCTTGCCTAATAGACTAGTCTATACCTGTGTGTGCTGTCTTTATATACCGGGAGGAGCAACTGACAAACACCTTCTCTGAATCCCAAACTACTTTTTTTGGACGTCAAATCTTTTTGGACATGAAAAGGAACAATTGTTGAGAACCAGACAAAACAAACCCCTTACATGTCAAAATTTAGGTAAAGAAAACTGAACATGATGTCTTGAGACGTTCAAGTCGATATTCCTTTGGAGGCATCATATTTTGTGAGCGGATATAAGGTTTTTTTTTGTTTCTTTTTTGCCTGTGCAGCTTTACACGGCATGTTCAGCGACAACAAGTCCGTCCCAGAAATGTCAGTGTGCCAAAATGAGACAGAGGGATCAGAGTTAATTTTTCGCTTGGTAATTCCTAAAGCTCGCAGCAATGCTGAAAAGGTGGTTTCAGTATAACTAAATTAGGCTGGGCAACAAAAAAGAGTGCAGAAGATGAAAACCACACAAAGTCCTGAGACGAAACAGGATTTTAAGTGTTACAATTCAATTTGCAATCTAAACTATGCTGAGCCCCAACTATTAGCTCTGACTTTTCTGTGTGGATGTATGAGGGACAGGTTAATGTGTTTGACACTACAGTGGCGTTGAATAAAGTGTAACTGATAGCTAATCCTCCATACTCGCCACTAAAGCACAGAGTTCCTCTCAGGTGTATTGTTTCCTCTTGTAAAAGTGCTGCGATGCATTCAGGTACCCCAGAATTGAGTCCCACAGAGTAAGAACAAACGTAGCCTCACACAGCAGCGTAATTAAGTTAGGGCCATTTCAATTGTTGCTGCTCTTTTCATCTGTACACAAAGTAGCAGAGGATTAACGTGGCAGGTCATTGTTATCTATCCCAGTGACACCGGTTTCATTGGTTCATAACTGACTATCAGCATCAGGCCATCTGGCCTCATAATGTACCGTACAACAAGGGTGCCTGTCCCAGCATAATACCTCTGCTTCTGTTTCATCGAAAACATGACTGCTCTCACTTAACCGCTGTGCCACATCTGGTGCTCTGCAAATCAAAAAACAGCTTTTCTTCAGGATTTACAATTTAAAGTGTATGATAAAAATCTTCCTGCACTAACATTTTGGTGTCACCTGTTTCAGTTCAAAAAAGTGGCACAATTTAAGACTCTTGAGGGGAAACAAGACAAAGGATTCTCCAGCCATCACAATCATGTCTTTCTTCTAGGAGACAGTGAACTAGTTTGCCCCAGTCCCATGTAGTTAGCTCCAGGAGAAAAGTAGCACACTGGCAGCTGAGTCTGTGTGTGTCTTTGAGCGATTACCTCCACTGGTCCCCATCCTTCCAGTTTCAGGGTTGATGCATATCCAGCGTGGCAGCCGGTCGCCAACACTACGCCGGGATGAATAGTCCGTCATCCCTGCCTCCCTCTCTCCCTCTTCACTCTGCTCTCTGCCTCTTGCCGGAGCTGTTTGCTCAGCTGTTCCCCTCTCTGACCGCATTTATCCCAGATGAGCGGCACAGCTTACCCCGTTAATCTGTGTGTGAGTGTGTCCGTGTGCCTGAGTGCTGTGTGTATATGTGCATCTCCGTTCTAGGCATTCTCTCATTGGCCCCCTGATGACCATCTAAAGACACGCCCTGATCCAAGGGACACACACACACACACACACACACACACACACACATCGCACAGGAGACAAATGGCACTCGTGGGCCAGATATTTAAGTGGGGGTCATCTGGAGCATATCCGAGGTTCATAAAGCGTCCATGGAGATATCACAGCACATAAAGGTTCTTTTGAATCCTGGAGTCAGTGATGTCTACTCCACCCCTAATCCCTGAAGAATCCAGTCATTTTGCAGTAGAATCGCCCTTAAACAAAGAGAATGTGCATGATCATGTCTCCATTAAATGGTTCTCACTAAACTGAGATTGCTGCAGTATTAGCGTCGTATTTTATTTCCCAACCTGTCCCTCCTCATGAAGCTTGAGCCATAAACCAATTCAAGGCAAGTAAAAGGGTCTCAGCTTTGTTCTAAATACCCAGTCTACAAATCATTGTTTGTTTAAATGGCAATTGTAGGAGAAATAATACTGACGACAATGATAGCGATGAACAGGCAACCCAGTCTCACACCAAAATGTGTAATAGCTACATTGGTCCACTGCACAATACGTATAATGTTTATGAAAACAGCTGCAAAATTGTGAGATGCTCATGCTTTTTAGGGGCTGAGAAAACAACTTCAGCTTTGTGGTTAGAGTTTGTGTATTTCAACCCAAATCACGATCATTTCCTCAATCTAAGCAAACAGTTTTGTAACGTAAAGCAAAGCGGACAGTAAGTGAAAATGCCTGGAAACAGTGACGGTTTTCAAATTGGAATTCTGGGAAAAGTGAAATGGAGATAGCTTTAGTCTCCTCCCTCAGTGGATGCACTCTGTCCACATCTGTTTGCATGCTTCCATTGACTTTACATTCATGTCACCTTTGAATAGCTTCTCACGGTGTACAGTGCAGCTTAAGGTGTTTGGTGTGCATTAGTCCAACTAAGTTTGGACATTTGTACAGTATCCGGAGGGATGGAGCTCACTGACTTATTTCACTGGGGGTGAAAGAGAGTAAGAGAGAAGGCCGCATCTTAATGAGAGTTGAATTTTATTTAGATAAGGATCTGTTTGTAAAATAAACTCATTAATTTTGTCACGTAGAAACAAGATATTCTCAATGCATCCCAGACAGAAACTATAGGAAAGACTGCACTATTTAAAACTTTTTGTTCATCTGATCACCAAACACGACTAAATCAACACTTTTTCCTACAATGGTGTGCGTTTAATCAAAGCTCAAAATCATAAGAATTTGTCAAAATGTGACTAAAATACACTTAAATATAGCCCATTCAGAGCCCCGTGTTGTGTAATCTACAACAAACGCCTTGTGTGTCTGGTAAAAACATAGCATGTGCTTTCAGACTCTGCCAGTAACCTGTGTCTTCCCCAGCACAGACTGCAAGGATGGCTGCTGGCGAACATCACAGCGGCCAGACATGAGCAGCTGTTGTTGTGGTTGAACCAATCCCCAGCTACCTGCTTATCTGCCAGTGAGTGTGTGTGAGAAAGAGAGAAAGAGATGGAGAGAGATGTCTGAATTGAGGCGTTTACCAAACACAGAGACTGTGTCTTACAACTCTGTTACTTGATGTTCAAAACTATGATTGTATGCTTCCACCCACCAGTGAAGCTGCAGTGTAAATCCATGTCTCTCTAGACCCACAGTGAAGATTTTAAAGGAATTTAATATAAGATTAGTGTCATCAAATCTGATCAAATGTGAAATATGGCCACAATCTCCTCTTGTGTTACTGACTTATAGAGTTTAAAGTGTTTTTGCAGAGCATTATGATGCCACAGTGAAGTTGACCTTTGACCTCGTTGGAAGTAAAATGTCAGCACTTCCATCCTATTAGGCATCTGTGTGAAATTTTGTCATAAACACTGTGTGAATTCTTGAGTTTTGTGAGTTTACAGTAACCTCGTACCACCAGAATCCAAACAGTTCATCCTTGAGTGCAACCGAACATCTGTGCCAAGTGTGAAGAAATTCCTTCAAGGCGGCCAAGAGGCAGCATGTTGACAAGTTCATGGGGTGAGCAACTTGAAAACATATACTATCGCTATTCTATTCATGCTTGCAAAAATCCATTGGATGACACAACATTGTCACACATCCATATCTGTTCTGGCGCTCTAACTCTTTCATCAGGCTCTAAACCCTTCCCTTAAGACACAGCAAAATCTCCACCTCCAGCAAACTCCCTGCAAAGTGAAACAAATAACCCCTCTCGCCCCCTCTTAGAGGAAACTCTCTGTGCGCCCTGACTGAGATTTATGCCATGGACAACAGAGGAGAACAGTGGGCAGCTATAGGAGCTTAAATGCTGGCTTTGTTTTTCTAGACGCTGGCTGTTTTTTGCGATCCATCATGTTTGCCGGAGAGAAGCGTGACTGGAAGCCTTCTGAAGATGTGAGGCCTCGTCTTCCTGCTCAATCAGAGGTGAGAAACATCCTGCTGTGAGGGTAAATGTCACTGTACTGTAATATTGTAAGCTTATTTTACTCATAATGTACACAAAAATAACTTAATATATACACCGATCAGCCACAACATTAATACCATTGACAGCTGAAGTGAATAACATTGATCATATTGGTACTATGTGGTGCTCTGCTGGAAAATCTTGGATTTTAACATCCATGTTAATGAGACTTAGACACCCAAACATTGTCCCACAACAAGCACACTCCCTCATGCAAATGGAAATCCCAAATGTCACTGGCCTACCCCCACAGGAAAATGCACCCCACCACATGGAAAAAATATCAAACAAGCAGGAACATGTTGAGGAACATGACAATGACCCAACATGTTGATTTGACCTCCAAACTTCCTACACCCCATTGTGATCAAGCATCAACAGGATGCAGTGGAACAAGTTTGATTGACAGAGGCCCCACTGGACAAACCAGAGTACCCAAAGGACCCAGTGCAACGTCCTGGTTCCAGACCCCATCGGACACCCAGAGAGGTCCTCTTGTCCATGTCCAATGGTTCAGATTATTTTTGAGCACATAAGGGGACCAACACAATATGAGGCAGGTGGTCATAATGTTATGCCTGATCAGTGTATATATTTCAGGTAAAATGAACAGCTAATATGTAAAACTACCATGCAGTACTGTAAAAATACCCAGTTACAAGTAAAAGTTCATAAGCATAAGTACACAAGCACTGGTAGCAAAATTTAATGATGATTTTTACACCATTAGATTATGAATGCTGGAGCATCAGCTTTTTAGTTTGTTACTGCTGTTTTATGCTTTATACTTTTATACAGTCTAAATAAGCTTTAGAGCATTCAAGTTATGAATACCATTAACTACAATGTTTGAAATCATGAAGGACTTTTAAAAGAGTACTCTTCCTATTTACCAGTGCACTCGTACAACTATTATCAGTCACAAAATTGACTGCTTTATTTGTTTATCTCTTTAAAAGGATTGGTGTCATGCCATTTTTTTTTACATATGCATTTGTACAATTTATAAATATATTTCAAAACGTATTATTTATGCACTTGCTAGCTCACTTATGACAACATTTGCATAGTTGTTTATCTTTTCTATATCCAACAACTTCAATAAACACTCAAAGATCAGTATCTCCATAAATAAGTTGCATAAAGCCAGTGATACAATTTGAAAAAAAAGTGCCACTCCTTCCTTTAGAGTGATTTTTCCCTCTCCCTTCACAGCACCACACACCACCACCTCCACCACACATTGGTGTTTTGCCTCAACATGTCTCTCGAGCTTACTCTGGCCCATTGCTGCATTTAATAGCTTTTCCCCGCAGACCATTCACAGTCGATCTCCTTCAAATTGTACCGTGCACTGTATACCGCAATTTTTGTTTGGTTTGTGGTATATTTTGACGTTACAGCTTCAGCTTCTGCGAGCATGACAGTGGAATTCACACATAAGTGCAGAAGTCTCAGGGAAAAATAGTGAAAAGAAGACGGGGCTGAGGCTGTCAAGCGGAGAAGCATTCATCATCTTAGCTGTCTACATGAGACAGAACTGAGATCATCTTGTATGGCGAATTGAGATTTGTGGGATGTTGTGTGGGCTGCATGTATGAGTCAGGGGAGGATGTTATTGTTTTGGTTCATCAGAAAAAAAAAAATCCTTTCTGTTAAAAAAAAAGAGCTGAAAAAACCCAAGAGTCTCATTTTGCATTTGTGAATTATAAACGTAGCAAGGCTCGGAGCAAAAATGATGTGCCACCGAGGGGATCCTGGCGGTTTTCCTGTGAGGTAGAAAATATCCGCATGTAGAATGTGAATCTCTGAAGGCAGTACTCCAGATCAGTTTACGGGAATAGACTGCTACAGTTAAGAGCATCTACAGCTGCGCTTTGTTAATTCACAATCCACTCATCAGTGCAAGTAAACACGCGCATTAATCATAGTTGACGACCATTCAGAAAGTTTACAGTAGAGTTGCTGTTTCTTCTCAGGCTGCCGCTGTGGCTTCTTGTCTGGTTTAGTATGCAGGACGCTCCATCTGCTTGAGAAACTCAGCTGCTAATAATGCTATATTGAGACGCAATGGCCGCCTCTCAGTTTTAATGGTGACTGATGGAAGGCGCAGATGCATTATTGCTCACAGTTCATCAAGTTAACTTTGCACATTAGGAAGTTGAATGAGTTTCCAGGAGATTCTATCAGTGGTAATTACTGGATGAGCTGGGATTTAAAGGAGGATGGGGAGGATTCTGGTGGGTTAACCCCTTTGTTCCGGCCATAATGCAAGTGAAATGGTTGGTACCATTGTGTGGTCTGGACAATCTTGAGCTAAAATTAGTCAAAAAAATCAATTTTCATGCAGGCAGTGAAAGGAATTTTAAAGGTACTGTGTCATCTATTTCTGCGTCCTGCACTGTCCTTCCTCCTCTGTATATCCCTGGCTTCAGTCTCCTCACTGAGCGTTTGTCACTTTCTTTCTCTGCTCTCTCTCAACCTTCCATCGCCCCCCCTCCACCCCACCCATTTCTCTTTTCCAATTTCCTTTCTCCTCATCTCTCCACTCCGGCGTTAGCTGCACTGCAGATTGCAGTAAACCCAGAAAATCCTCTTCATCACACAGTGCAAATACCATCTGCACTGGGTTTGCCCTCAGCCCCAATTAACAGCCAGATATATGCCCTGTAGCATCTGGGGCCGCATCGGACACCGAAATGTGAGCTGCACAGTTTATACACAATCATGTCATTGCGAGGCAGAATGTCAAGTACCTGCATTGCTACAAGCCTGAAGGGTCACATGCTGCAAAAGAATGCTGTAGCTACACAGCTTGTGAACAATGTGCAAACGTTGGTTATTTATTCTCATCACGCTGGTCTAAAATCGGTTATAACATCTATAGATCTGCTGTATATAACATAGAAGCTTGGTGGGGAAGTTAACTATTTTGCCTAACCTTAACTTCACCCTACAGTTATTAGATTGTGTTATGTGTGTTTTCCTGCCATCCTTACAAACACAATATAGTCCCAAACATGTGACAGCTTCCTTCTTTGCTATGGCAAATGTACAGAGTTTTTTTAAAATGAATTTCAGGGGGAGTTCATGAAATCAAATTGACTTAACAGAGTGTTGGCCTATGGATTTGATTGTACTGAATGATCAAGCAGCAAACCATAAGTTTCAGTGAGGTGTAGCATTAAAGACATAGAGGCAACAGTTATAACTGAGCAACCCTGGCTGAAAGTTTATTGTACATCTGCATAACATGTAGCTTTTCATTAAATTTTATTTGCTTGACTACATATTAGCATCTTGAACGTGTTTCTCGTAGATTTTAGTTAGAATTTTTAAAGTTAAAAATTAGTTTTATCCTGTCAAGTCAGCATTTGCTTTTACACATTGATCAGCCACAACATTATGACCACTGACAAGTGGAGTGAATAACACTGATCATATTGGTACTATGTGCTGTTCTGCTGGAAAACCTTGGATTTTAACATTAGTGTTGATGAGACTTAGACACCCAAATAAACATTGTCCCAGAAGAAGCACACTCCCTCATGAATTGCCCCTTGGGGACAAATAAAGATTCTTGAATGTGAATTTAAATTCAAATGGCAATCCCAAATGTCACTGACCTACCCCTGCAGGAAAATACACCCCACCACATGGAAAAAAACATCAAACCATCAGGAACATGTAGAGGAACATGACAATGGCCCAGCATGTTGATTTGACCTCCAAACTTCCTACACCTCATTGTGATCAAGCATCAGCAGGATGCAGTGGAACAAGTTTGATTGACAGAGGCCCCACTGCACCAGCCAGAGTACCCAAAGGACCCACTGCCAATGTCCTGGTTCCAGACCTCATAGGACACCCTGAGAGGTCCTCTTGTCCATGCCCAATGGTTCAGAGCATTTTTGAGCACATAAGGGGGACCAACACAATAATAGGCAGGTGGTTATAATGTCATGCCTGATCGGTGTAATTTCTATGTGGAGCCACTTAAACATTCTATTTCGACTACCTTTACTTAAGATAAAAACATAAAAGATTGTTGAGATGGGGCTGCCGTATAGATCACAGAGTTAAGGCGTTACCACGTAGGTGCAGGTCGCCAGCAGCGGTCGTGAGTTTGAGTCCGGCTCATGACCCTTTGCTGCATGTCTCTCTCCTCTCTTTACCCTGTTTCACGCTGTCTATCAATAAAATGGAAAAACTCCCCCCCACAAAAAAATGTATTAAAAAAAGATTGTTGATATTAGGCTATTTAGCTTTCTCTATATCTTCCAGTTCAGTTCACGTTCACTAAGCTACTTTGTTTATTTTCCATTTATAGTGTCATACGAAGTTGTTGTCCTAACACCACTTTTGTTTTTTTCAGCACACATACAACAGATACCTAGTGGACCATGAAGAGATATTTTGCTGAATTTGACATAAAATGTATTGGATTAGCATCACTGACTCCACCTTTAATTATATTTTAGTTGCTACAAGCAGATATTTTACTGCCATAGGCTTATATTGTAAAGAAAAACAAACAAAATGTAATACGTTGTGACCACTTTCAGAGTTTGCAGGTTTCTAAAACATCTCCTCGTTAGGCTGACTAAAGTCAGATATTTCACCCAGGCGTTGCACACACCAGCCACAGACATGACCTAAAGTTTGCACTGATCTCACAGTGCAAGAGAGGCGATCTTGATGACAAAATGTGACAAAACCACCCATCTGTGCTTTGTGTGTGGGAAGGTGCCTCTGTTTGTAATTAGCCGACTAGTAATGACTTGCGACTCTGAAGTGGCAAACTGCGGTAGCAGGAGAGTGAAGGACTCAGAGCTCAAAGGCATAAATAAACGACACAGCAGCTTTGTTCCCTCGTCTAGAATTAAGAACATTAATAATTAAATTGAACAATAAAAGGAGGTAGCCCGGAGGAGGTGGAGGGGGAGTCAGGGGGGATAGCGAAGACGAGAGAACAGCCGGCTGAGGCAGGACAAAGAGGGCACAGCTCAAAAAACATCACACAGACTTAAAAAAAAATATAACTAAAATATAAACCTTGCAGCTACATTCAAGAAAAGGAACACACAAACACATTAAATATGCTGAGCTGAGGCTGCACGGAGACGTATGGGGCTATTCATTTGTGCTTTGGAAATAAAAAAGGGTTTCAAAAAGTTTATACTGCAAAAAAAAAACAAAAAAAAAAACACAAGGATGGCAAGTTAGAGGTCTGCACTGGAAGAAAAACAAAGAGAGTTGGGTGGTAAGTCAGACGAGGGTGGTCCAGCGAGTCTAATGAAAAGGACCTGGACGAGGAGGACGACCAAACAACCAGCTCCCCACAATGTTGCGCAGTGTCTTTGTGGTCGCAGACGCTCAAACAGACCCATGGGAGCGTTGACCTTGGCATTGTTTACTCTGGCCGGGCCCTTCAAAGACACCAGGCGAAGGCGATGCCAGCAACTTTACCTCAGTCTCCATGGAAACGGTGCACTTTTGACTGGGAACTTTCCAGGCTCATTACCAGATGAGGTAGTGGTTTCTAAATCGCTCTATTTGTTTCTCTTCCACTCATGGATTCACAGAAATACAAGAGTGGGAGACAAACAGAGAAGCTAAAAAATGGGGGACAAAGAAAATTTTACTTAAACTGCAAGTCATAGAAGGAAAGGAAAGGAAAGTAAGAAATGCAGAGGAAAGAATAGAAGGAGACTGAAAGGTTAAAGAACAAGAAGGAGGAGGAGGAGAAGAAAAATTACTAAAGGCGATGCTTCTTAAATGTCATCCGTGCAGTTTCAGAACAGCAGTGCTAATGGTCTGTTTGGAGAGAAAGGGAGGACAGTGAGGGAAGGAATGGGACAGTGAACTCGCTGAACTCGGGGTCACGTTTTTCAAACAGCTATAATTATCTTATTTGGACAGTAGATGTACAACTAAAACCTCTCTTTTGATAGAATCGGTCTGACAGAAAATGGAACACACTATTGTGTTTCAAAGAACCAAGTTTGAAACATCTGCTAATGATCTCCTCCATGGTGCTCATCTGTCACTCCTCCTCCTCTCCTAGAATCAAACACATCTCAGAACACCCGAGAAATTGCAAACTTTGCAAACCATAAGCTGCACCATTAAGATGTGTAACTCATCAAATGAAAGGCTGCAGAGTGAGAGAGGCCTCGAAAAACAGAAGATGATGAAGGCAGGAGGACGGACGGCCGCTCGGCCACTGACATGGACCTACTGCAAGAAGTGAGTTAGACTAATGGAGCAGAAAATGGAAGAATCACGAGCCCCTTATCTCTCTACTAATCACAATCAGAACAGCAAAACTAAAGGGAGATAACAGGGGCGAGGAAAGGAGATGGAGTGAAAGCAAAGGGAGAGCAGAGAGAAGCTGGAGGGTTTCTGTAATCTTCATCCTTTCCAATCACAACCAAGACTCCTTCTTACTGTTATCAGCATTCCTAAATACTCCCCATCATTAGCTTGCAAGCTGGTTGGCTACTGTCGTCATTCTCCCGGGTGTCTCTCTATCTGCAGTCCAGTCGGACAGCTCCATTTAGCATGTCCAGGCTTACAGGGACAACATTCCTTCTCTCCCAATGCCCACCAGTGCTCTGGACTCTAGTTTGGTTTTTGATCTATTTCTGGCCCCTCCGCTGCCTCGCCTCTCATCAGTTCTTCTCATTTCAACCTCGCTTGGCAGCCACTGCAGAATCCTAATGAGCAGAGAAAACTCACAGTTCTTCTCTCGGTGCCTTCAGCTGCTTGTACGCCGCCATGTGCCCCTTTTTCTTGCATCTGCATCAACGCTGTCACTGTGCCATAGATGCACCCATCAGGCACACCTATAGATGGCACAATTAGGCTTTTCTGCATGATTGTAGGCCACTTTTAAGGAGCTGATGACATCTTTAAAGGGGTGGCACGGACTTATGCTGAGGCATCTGCACAAGCTTTGATAGAATAATTACATGGCTGTGATAACTGTGCTGCTGGACTGGAGGCAAACACTTAGAAAGTGACTTTAATCCTCCAGCAATGCTCTGATCTGAGGCAAAGCCCGCACCAGCCTCACAGACTTTAGTGGGCAAGGTTGTGCAGTTATTTTATGTGGACATCCAACACGGCTCTTTAATGCTGCAAGAGTTATTTTTGTGTCATATTCAATTTTCTGAAGTACAGAGGATTACAAATGTTTAACTGTACAAACACAATCTGGAATATATATATATATTTTAGTATTTCTGTATTCCAGATATATTTGTACTGTTAAACAATAGCATCCAGTCAAGTGTTATCAATAGTGAAGAAAAAAACACAGAACAGAAGCAGCAGCAGACTGTAGCTGTCAAATCATTCCGCAGTGCAATAATATGGCATAAGAGGAGCAGCGTGAATAACAAACACCAAGTCTTGTCACTGTTTGAAGTGAGGAAAATGGGACATCTAGCCTGCATTGTAACAATCAGTGTAGTCAGAGTGACTAAATTTAACCCTCCATTTAAGCCTGGGTCAAATTTAACCTCTTTTCAAGCTAAGATGTGTTCTTCTGATCAATTGCTTTCGCAGCAACGACCTACTGAATGCAATAAATCACATTCTGATCTTTTTGTTTTAATGCCTATTGAAAAAGTTATGTCTGTGGTGTTATGTTTGACCTGTGGTGGATCGTTTATGCAGAGAAATATGAAGTAAATATTGTGATAACCAGCCCTCAGTGACAAATTTAGAAGGAGCTCCGAAGTTCTGATCTCAAAGGAATCTTTAAGAAACGGTAATTTTGAAATGTTATGTCACTCTGCATAACATCAATACTGTGCATCGACCAGGATCTGGCTACCCATCTACATCTATTAGTCATGTAAGTTGAATGCATGCAAGTCTTCCCCTCTTTTGATGCATTTTCTTATTAAATCCTCAATTTAGCATTAGCAGTTGCCAAGTTGCCAAAATTGCCACCTTAATTTAGCAAATGCTGCAACAAAGCGAAAGTAAAGTAGCCGAAGCAAAGCCCAAATGTTCAGAAAACCAGAAAATACATCAATCTCACAAGAGTTACAATTACTTTATCGAGCTCTGTGTTTCTGCTGCTAGAATTTATGCTTTGAAAGCAGCGCTTCACACAACTCCTCTGTGCAGGAGCTGTCTGGGCACATTACAGCTGGCTGAAGTAACTTAGCTAGCCCTTCCAGAATACACTTCTCTCAAACACTGGGAAAGACTTACTTCCCACAACTACCTCATAAGTCTACATCCCCACCTTCCTTAAAGGGGATGTTCAGTTTAGCAGTGGGTTTGCTAACCTAACATGTTGAAAACTCAGTAACAAAATTAATCCATTATGATTAAGTGTTTCTTTAGCTTAATAAACAGAGATGGACAGTGCTGGAGGAAATACTAAGATCCTTTACTGAAGTAAAAGTACTAGTACCACACTGTAAAAATCAGTAAATCTATGGAAGTGAAATTGGAACTGAAAAGCAGAATTGAAATCTGAATTTCTCCACATACACTGATCAGCCACAACATTCTGACCACTGACAGGTGAAGTGAACAACATTGATCATATTGGTACTATGTGCTGTTCTGCTGGAAAACCTTAGATTGTAGCATCCGTGTTGATGAGACTTAGACACCCAAATAAACATTGTCCCACAACAAGCACACTCCCTCATGCAAATGCAAATCCCAAATGTCACTGGTCTATCCTCACAGGAAAATGCACCCCACCACATGGAACAAACATCAAGCAGTCAGGAACATGTTGAGGAACATGACAATGGCCCAACATGTTGATTTGACCTCCAAACTTCCTACAGCCCATTGTGATCAAGCATCAACAGGATGCAGTGGAACAAGTTGGATTGACAGAGGCCCCACTGCACAAGCCAGAGCACCCAAAGAATCCAGTGCCAAAGTCCTGGTTCCAGACCCCATAGGACACCCTGAGAGGTCCTCTTGTCCATGCTCAATGGTTCAGATTATTTTTGAGCACACAAGGGGGACCAACACAATATTAGGCAGGTGGTCATGCTTGTGTTATGCCTGATCGTTATATGCAGAACTGCCAATTTTTAAAACTTACTTTACATCTGACTCTTAAGTAAGTATTCTTTTGTGTAATAACAGAAATTCTCTGCTTTGATCACGACTAAAAGAGGGTGGAGGAACTACTGAACCAGAATGATTTCAGCAAAAGCTTTACCTCCAATTGTCCACTTATATAACAAGTTAAAGAATGACTATCTACACCTCTGTAGTCACATGCAAACAATTGTTAAACCAGATTGATAATCTTCCCAGGGGAGCCTATTAAAACGTCCTTCTAATAGCTTCTTTTAATATCCATTCTTAGAATTCTGCCCATAAACAAACCTTCCTCTTCATAAATGCTGCACCACACTGAGAGTGACACGGCGCGCAGCAAATGTATTGAGCAGCAACAACTCTAAGAGGCCTACAATCGATGAATCGATGATATACTTTGGCATCGCAGTGTGGAGCATAAGCCTGGGAATAGTTTTCTGACACCCTGAGCAGCAGAGCAATATGTGAGCGCTAAACCTATTGTAAGTCAATTTTGTGGAGGGAGACAGACACTGCACAGGGCTGGCACGTCACTGCAGACAAAGATCGATTGTCTATGAGGTGATGGACTTTATTCCTCCTTGCAAGCCGTTTCACCCACCAACAACAGCTGCCTATTCATATATCCGCTCGAGTGAGACATGCAAAGAAAAAACATCGATCGCATTACAAGCTGCAGAGTTATGGGACATTAAAAGGTTGAGGGTTCCTGGCAGTCTACCAGCAACATTGTGGAGCATCCAAATAAAGTTTGTGAAGGGTCCTGATTATGGACTGTGGAAGGAAGGCCAAGATCCTGTTGGGTGATCTGAAGGTTTTAAAATCTAATATAAGCAGCTTACTGCTTTGAATCAAAATAGACGCTAACGTAAATCTCCTGGATATTATAATAAAAAGATGTAATGATGGGATCCAAACATAGATACAGGCACGTAACCTCAATATATTGTATGCAGTATAACACTATTTATTATGGCAACTGGTTTTCACTGTGATTAGTGCAATAGTAAGTGGAATCTTTATTAGAAAGCAGCATCCCTGAAGGCATTAAGACTTCTCCACAGCATTTAATAAATCATGAACTGTCTTAACACTTGCACATAATTTAAAGGGTAACTCCAAACTGAATCTTGTAAAGAAAAAAAAGTCCTTGTTGCACTGACTTCTGGGACTTTATATTTTTAAATCTGTTGTATCACATCCAGCCATGACACTGTACAAGAAGAATAAACAGTAAACTACCAAAGTAGCATATCAGTATATTAGTAGTACCAATAAAACTTTAGCTTTGTCCGGGACATGAATCTGGAGTTGTTTTGTCACTGTGCAATATTTTGAGGGCGATGCATTTCCTCACGGATTATGTTTGTTTGTTATGCAACCCAAAGATATTTCAAAACAACATATCTTACAACAAAAAGCCTAAACTTAACAAAGCTTGTAACAAGTAGTTACTGTTGTGAAAGTGACAACGAAAGCTTGACTGTATTAAATTACTGTATAATTATTGCCACATTCTGACAGTGATTAAAAACTCTAACACATGATACTTTTTTGGAGCCACAATCAGAAATAAGTGTAGCAGGCTACTGTAAAAAAAAGTGATGGTGAAAGTTGAATAAAAAAAATTCACACAACAGTTTACAAAACACTGTCTGGACTGGATTTAGGCAGCTAAAAATATTGTTGCTATATGTACACTGATTCCTGAAGTAGGCCATTTTGAATTGAGAACTCTTTTTACCAATCAAAAGACAAATTGTTATTTGTGGTATATTTTTGCAATTCAGAGTTTATATAGTTTGAAAGGAGAAAATTTACAGCAGTTAGTTTTATACTATTGAAAGTCTAGTCACAGTATTAAACAGTAAACCTCATATTCCACTGAGGAATGATATAATCCATCAAATAGTGATTAACATTTTAGGTGAATTACTATTGTGGACTGTAAGGAAAATAAAATAAAATACTGGCGACCACGGAGGCCAGTATAGTGTCACCACATGAATTTGGACTACAAGCCAATCCAAACTTTAAAACTAACTTTTGCTTCTTTCAAAACACAAATGACAATGCAGTTCAGTTGCATAAGAATGCCATTTTGTGGAAACAGAGTTGCATTGTGATGTTGCCAAACAATCAATAAGCGGCCAAAAGAGTCCATCACATAACCTTTCGTGAAATCACGTAACATTTTTCTATTTTGGCTTTTTGTGGATCAATTAAATGACATATGAAGTGTTTATCAGATGCTTGTAGTCAGATTCTGCTAACTTTTGGACAGAGCTAGGCTAGCTTTTTCACTCTGATTCCTGGCCAAGCTAGCCTAACCAACTTCTTACAATTGCTTCATATATAATATGTGGACAGCATGTTAGAAACTAAGTAAACATATCTACCAAAATGTTGCATCACTGCTTTAATGCTTAAATTAATCATAAGCACACAAATTGTACAGTTGTGTTTTTTTATTACTTACTTACTGACACCAATGAACACATCACCAAACAGATAATTCTGGGCATCTCCATCTCAGCCACTTCAATAACTACAGCACAAAAGCACTCAAAGAGGCTGAAATGACCTGTTCAATCTGCAGGAGTGAGTTAGCACAACAGCAGACAGGAGCAGCACAATAGCCCAGCAGGTTACGGTGGAATGGAGTTGTTTTTTTCTACAGCCATTACATTATCCATGAATCTGTTCAACAGTGGCATCAACTTCTTTTCAAGGCGATGGCCTTGTAGATTCTGACAGTGAAAAGCTGTAGCATTGTACTTTATGGTGTGTACCAGAAATCAATTTTGTCTACACAGCCAGGAACATCAATTAATGACCACAGAGGATCCCAGCACATGGATCAGTCACCGCACAAAGCAAGGCTGCATGTGTGTGTGCAAGTGAAAGAGACTATGCATGTGTATTTATGCATGTATCCACCCATACAGCAGCAATGAACCTTGCAGGAAGACCTTTGTTTACCCTTTATAATATCTAATATTTTTGTTCTAAACTTTATCCCAGGGGTTTTGGATAGCCAGGTGGATTGTACAGCATTACTTCATAATCTGCATCTTTGACAAGCAAGCAAGGAAAAATGTGTTCCCCTGGAGTCAAACTTTCCTCTTGATATTTCTTAAGATGACAAACCCTCCTTTACAGCACGCTTGCTTCTCTTTCACATATCTGCAACCTACCAGCTGTCAAACCAACAACTTGTCTTTCCAGACGATCGAGACCCAAAAGGTTGGGAGTAACTGACATAAGAGGGGAAGTGAAAATCTTGCTCTCTCTCTCAACTTCCTTTTGAACTCTGGATGAACTCTCCTTGTTTGGATGGGAGATACGAGACAAAGCTCCTCCACTCAAGAGAGATGAAGTGTCATGGCTGCCTGCAAACTGACTGAGCAGCTGGCAGTACCTGTCTCTTTGTTACGACTCAGATAAGAACCAACTTCTTAAATACAAATAGGACATGCCACGACATTTTCCGTCTTAAGTGAGAGACGTTTTCATTGCCTGATTCTTAGGGAACTTACAGCTTCTTGGATATCTGTCAGCAAACAAGCAAATACAACATTAACAGGTCATGTAAAGGACAGACATATTTCGGTTACATTAACGCAACAAAATTAAGGTAGAGATGCAACAACTGATGCAGATGGAAAATTTCAAACCCCCCTAAGGAGAAGGGAGGAGACTTGGATACCCAGAGGACAACCAGAGCGAAGTCGCCACACCACGCTAAGGTTACGGTTCCGCACGTCGGGCCAAGAACCAGTGTCACCAGACGGGACTCTGCACTGGCCTCCACATGCAGCCCGATGTCAAGTCAGTCGGCCCTCAGAGCAATCTGCTGGAAGGGTGTCACTTGGCAGCATTTGTTCCTGAAAAGAGGAATTTTTGGCGCCTCCCCCAAAGAGACTTGCTCTAGCCAACGCCAAAGGACAATCACCAGTGCCAAAATGATAAGAACTGGGAATAGAAGATTTTTACTAGCCTCCTTTTTTTCATCGTGGTTTCATTTACTAAAGTATATTAGGTGCGTTTTGTTAATCAAATGGTCAGAGATACACAGTCCATCTGTCTTCACTGACTTCAGGTCTCCCAAGGCGCATAAGTCTGTCACCACCTAGGGCTCTCGCTGCAACTGTCTGTAGATCTGGGACCGGCCTGCTGCTCAAACAAGGCCAGGCAGACAGAAAACCATCAGTGATCCTGTTGCAGTTTCACCTATGGACACTGTTGTGGACTTTGCTGTATCATCAAACTCAGGAAACACAAAATACTTTGCTGGGTTGTTGGTTTGATATTGTATTGATTAAATATTGTTTACAACTTGGAGAATAACAGATTTCTCCCAGATTCTCAAAAGAGAAGAACAAATGCTACAGCTTTTGTAATGAACAGTGAAATTCCTTTTCATTGGTCAGTATAAATAGATGTAAATGCAACTCTGTTATCAGTTTCCATACCATAATGGATGGGTCCTTCTCTCCTAAATCCAAGACCCCTTTAGGAGAGTAAACATACCTTCTCCTCGAACCTTTTGACCCTTTGGCAAGCCTTCAACAATTATTGTGGGCTAGCAGAGAGTCACTCTACTAACAGCAATAGTTCCACAGCAACAAAGATACATGAAATGAACACATAGATAATAAATGACACAACACCTTGTTACAACTTTTACTTCTTCTAGATCGATACTGTTGTTCAGTGCATGATGTAACATCATGAATCAGTCAACACAACTTTACCTTACACTTCACCATGACAACGCTTTGGTGAGGGATGGATCAGTGCAAACAGCCAACCATTCCACCATACCACATTTAGGAGTTTGCGAAACTTATGAGTCACCATGGCAAAGTAAGAGTGTCACAGTATTTTCAACTACTTTAAAGGTGTTTTCTGTATTTACATTTTCTAAATCTCCACCTGTTTTGACTTATTGATGAAGATGCTTTCCTAATTTGCGTTCATCTTGTATATTTGCATGGATTTTGGAAGTTGCATAAAAGGATTGAAAATTAAGTCAACAAGAAAACAAGATCCGTGTTAAGGTGACATCTCAAAAACATCATAGATTACCAAGAAACATTAAATTGTGAAAAAAAAATTTAACAAAGAGAAGCTTGGAAAAGGGTCAGAAACATTTGGGTAGTGCTGACTCCTCTGTTCCTTTTCCTCCTACCTATTGATGAGACATCTGCTTAGCTTCCTGCTGATAAAGATTCACTGAGCCCTAAACAGGCCTGGTAAGACATTGAGCACTTTCTAATGATTGTGTGAGGACATCACATCCTCGGTTTGGAGCTCACGTGGTCTCGGATTAGGGGTGATGTAGGTTCAAAGAGAGTCAAATGATGCTTTCTGAGTGCATCGAACCTGAACTAACATCCTTGCTTGTTGAGTCTTGGAGGGCATTCACTTGTCTGCATCTTGACAGGCTACTCAGACAAGCAGTTCAGATAATCAAATCAGTGGCAGTTAAAGTCAATTAAGAACGCAGGGAGACTGCAGATGGCACTCCACAAATCATCTAATATCTTGTTGTGTACTGTTTCAAATCCTCACTATGTAAAGAAAGCTCAATTACAGTAAGTAACAGAGTTGGTTATTATTGTCCTGATTAATAAAATGAAAGGCAATAATGGGACAGATACTTTAGTGGGATAAAATACAGATCTCTGCCTGCCAGTAAGTCTAGTGGGACTCATTTTTTTGCATTTTTTGCCAAGCTGATGAATCCATTGAAAGAACAAATCCTAATGTATAAGAAACCAAAGAAGAACTTTAAATAATATTTAAACTCATTCAATAAAGGGTTGCTCTTTACAACATCAGATCTAACATAATGGTACAGAATTTCCAATGCACACTTGCGTTTTCTTTGACAATGAGCCAACTGGTTTTAATGCTTGGACTTATATGATAAATTAACCTTTAATCTTTTTTGCCTCGTAATAACTAAACCCTAGCGTTTGTTCCAGCAAAGTAACTTGTGCTAACCTATGCACGCACTACAATATTTCTTGCAGTGTGTGCACAGAGATCTTAGAACAACACCTTTTCAGAGTATCCATTTAGCTGATATAAAATGTTTTTGCACGCTGGCATGAGAAGACAGTTCTCAAGGTAAGTAGAGTTTACAGAGACTATTTCACAACAGTGGAGCTGCATAAAATTTAGGCAGTTCCAAATTTGCTTCGACAGCCACATTTCTGTAAAACGTAGCAAAGCTAAAACATCCGCCACCTTAAGGCGCTCACTGCTCAATTGCTAAACAGTGTAGCTAACCTGACGCTGCAAGTCTGGGGGCATTTTCAAGCATAAATGCTTCAGTAGATGAATTATGACTTTCACATCATTTTTCATACCAGGTAATAAGAGGGGAAAAAACGGAAGAAAAAAAAGATTTGTGACACATGAAAAAACTAATGAGGTAAAGGATGAAGGGTACCCCCAGACAGGCATTGTGTACTTATGAAAACAGCACCACAGGCAATATTTTTTAGCCTTGTTATAGATGGGAAGGTCCTCACACACACACACAGACACACACACACAAAGACATCACTTTTCGCATTGTGTATACACGCATCTGTCAGTTTACTTACATTAACGTAAGTAATGTTTCCTCCTTCAGCGTGAGGCCAGGGTTGCAATGACACACATCTGCTCTCCCTCCCACCCTCACCCTCTCCCACCTTCTGCCCTCTCCATCCACCGTGCCAGTCCTCTTCATATGTCAGCCTCACACTGGCGCTGCCCTTCCTATCCACTGGAGGCTTTATCCAATTTGTCAGGGCTGGCGTACACATGGCTCAAGATGCCTCTGCCCCCCCCACCTCTCTCTCTCTCCCGCCACACATGCCCCCGTCCCTCCCCCATCATGTGGCTCTGAGACAGCCCCGTCTGTGCCAGCGGGCATTACGATACCTGATGGTGGGGCCCACCTGCCACCAGTGTGACATCCAGGCTTGCCCAGTCTGCCTCTCCAACCCAGCAGGCACCAGCTGGAAGGACAGCCTGCATGCTGATAGATGGACAATTGGAAGCTGGATCATCACTCACACTCACAACAGCCAGACCTGACTAACTGACTAGAATAAACACTGAAACAGCATTTTATCTGTGTAGGCCAACTGCTAATACGATGATTAGAAGCAAAAAGACTCATGACTTTTGAATATTTGCCTGTATAGACGCATGTAGACAATGATATACCGATTATCATCCCAGTCAGTTATCGTGGCCAATATTCGGTATTTTTCTGATTATCTGTATTGTTGTTTTTATTGACTGATTATCCATAAATTAAATGTGCTACTTCAAATCTGATGCAGACACCACTATCTGTCTGTAGTAACTCTCTGGTCTCAAGAAAGTCTCCTAAGCAGAGACAATACCAGCAAAAACTGAACAAAAAACAAAACAGGAAACTAGTTATTATCACAGTGGAGGCAGATTACCCTGGAAAAGAAAAACAGTATCGAGTAATGCTTCAATATATGTGCTTTGGTTGGCAATAAAAATAACAGAACAGAGCAAGATTAACGAAAGAGGAACAGACAAAACTGCAGGATATAAATTGATCAATGTCAATCAACACATGACGCTCTGATTTAATCACTACTATTTCTATTGTACATATTTAGTTACAGTAACCCTTATTAATGAAGAAGCCTAGTCATGAATGAGATTTTCCCTGTTATCACATGCTGTTAATATATAACATTTAATGCATATCAGCACCAAATATCCGTTATCTGCCTCGTTCAATCACCAACAATCGGCCTCTGTATCGGCAATGTGTAACCCATATCGGTTAATATATTTTTAACAGTTTGGTCTGTGGAAACATTTAGGGAGCTCTTCTGGGATGTCCTAGAAAAAAAATGTCTCAGCTTTGATTTATCATGTGGAAACAGTGAAACTGCCATTACCTAATTAGACAACATAATAAACTGTAAATGCACTCCCTTCTTAGTCATACCACATGTTGATTCCACCTCCATGCTTTACAAGTTGTAAAGCTTGCAATTTATGAAACCGTACATTGCATAGCATTTATAATGATGATGTAATGTGTCTGCACCCACTGACCTCAGGCTCTCTGTCACCAGCAGTTCTCACAGCTGCACATGTGGTTTGAGCAAATGTATGTAATGAGATCCAAAGAAAACCGAAGAAAGAAAAGTCGGGCTCCCAGTATAAAACCAAAATCTGTGAAATGGTATGCCTCAGCAATGAGCCTTTCCAGACACGACACCATCAACAAGATTTAAGGGCTCCATTCCAAGCAGGACATCAAGTACAAAATGTGGGAGGTGGATGGGAGTGTCTAATACTCAAATACCTACCTCAGTGTCGGCTGTGCATGAGCACCTCTGCACTCCCACTGATCCTTGTCTGTAAACACTGAACATCATTGGTTCAGGCTGAGAACATAGCCTCCTGTGCCCTTTTCCTGAGAGCTATGTAGCAATTTCAATTTCACAAACACTTTGAAACACCTTCACAGCTCCCTTGACTGGTCCATCTGAGCTGATGGAGGCCGTTTGACACATGAGTTTCACAGAATCACTGATCTGAGATCCTGCTCTATTTGTCAGCTCCTAATCAGTCAGAGTGGGATGTGAACAAGAAGAAATCTGACCCAGGACCAGTACATATGTCTGAGAATGCTCCGAGGCAAAGCAGTGCCTCTGCAGAGCTATGCAGTAATTCTATTCCGCCAAACCTACCCCCAAAATACCACTACTAAGCCTTGCAGCGATGGAAAATTAACACCCTGTCGTGGAAGCAGGCCGAAAGATAGATGAACACCATCTTCTTGCTGCAGTATTTATTTGCTTATTATTGTAACATTCTTTGGGTGTCCCATTAGGATGATAATTGTTATTAAATTCAACAATCAAATTAAAGTCGTCTTTGAGAACCATCTAGATTTACGGCGTCTCCACGCAGCTCTGCAGCACTTTGCAATGATCATACTTAGCACGTGACATCGATCTCACAAGAAGGGAACAGAGGACAGGAATAGGTAAAACTGGCATCATTTCAATCTACCTCTTCCAGAAATGTGAGATGAACAGAGGAAATGTCATTTCATCATTGTTGCTGCCACAGCCCACCGTCTGACTGCACCTCATTGTGAATAATTGCTGACAAAATCTTAGGAAGCCCCACAGCGGATCCCCCCCTCCTCCCCCCCGATCCCCTCCTCTTCCCTCAGTCGCCGTCACATCACATCATTCAGAAACCACTGGGGGGGCTCCGTGCCTGACGAGTACACTCTTTCCTCTTCTCCTATCTCAGCCTATTAAGAGCCATTCTCTGGGGCTACAGAACAGACCTATCAGCTTCCACTGTGCAGATTTCTACACCAAAGTGCCATGAAGTGTGATTGTGGTATAGCCTCGTATATATATTCGGCTACTCGAAATTTCCATTTCACTTCCTTTATGATCACTGGATCAGAGGCAACAGTGAAGTTTCCAATGATTATCACCCACACTGTGTGAGGGAACATGTTTGTTCTGATATGCGTGAGCTGGGCCCTGTGGCACACATGTAAAAATGAAGGCCATCTATATCCGGATGGGAGATTGCAGTAGGTGCAGCGTAAAAACAATGATGCCCACCACCCATGATCCCCGACTAATGAACCTTTCCATCACATTAATGAGAATTTTAATCATTGTTCACAGTAGTCTATCCACATGGCATACTATCCATTACACTGGTCTGTTTCCCTCACCGAGCAACAGAATATTCAAAAATCCTCTCACAAATGTGGGGAAAGTGACATTTATGTTGTCACCCTCTGCCTCCACAGTTTTTCAAGACCCAACGAAGCCGTCCGTGGCATGTGAATATGTGTAATGTCACCGATTACCAAGCATGCTTGCTCAGGCCATCTGCCGCCGCGTGTGAGAGTACTGTTAGCAATACTTTTCAGAAAAGGCAGGCTGAAGGACAGAGGGCAACGTAAATTTACATATCCGAGAGCTGCTCAAACTCATTAATGCATATCAGGACCAGGCCAAAACATCAAATATACATTATAAGGTCTGACCTATCCAAATGCAGCAAAGGGCATCGAATTGTGTATTCAAGTAGGGAATAAATAATATCTGTGTACAGAATTGGGTGTGTGAGTTCATTCGTAAAAGGGATTTGATGTTAAGCAAAACCACTGCCAGTGTGTCAAGGCCTGTTGGCAGTTAATGAGAGCATAGACAACACCATTCTGACGTTTTCAATACCTTATAACTACATAGAGGTGTGTGTATGTGAACTGTGAATACACACCCAGAATATGATGAACACACATGTGAGAGACAGCACATCATATAATTTAAATATATACTACATGGTAATCAATCTACTTCACAAGGTTCTCTCACTCACTTGATGAATGCATGTAAATGTTAATGAATGACCTTTAAGCATATGGTTACAGACTAACATCATTAACATGCTTTACAGTCGCGTAATTACTTCCTTAAACCACATGTTCAGGTTCCCACCTTATTATTTGAACCAGCATGAATCATTCTGTTTGAAATGCAACCTCTACTGGGTGGTGATTCTTTATAAACTCAGGAAAGTTGCTGCACTTGATGCCACAGGAAGAGCTAAGTAGAGTTTGCCAGAGGCAATTGTGGCATATCCAATTTCTGTTGCACTTTTGAGGACTGCTCTGATGAGTAACCATCTGTTGGGTAACTTTGTCAAATAAATGACTATAAAACGTGCCATAAACATGAAACCTGAGGAGGACTATCATTTTTCCCTCACACAAGTCATTAAGTTTCTCATTGCCATAGTCAGAGAGGGATTCAAAAGCCATCACCATCGACAAAAACACTAATGAGATTTGGTTCCATTTTCACAGTTTGAGGTAATTCATTGCAGTCTTTTATGACTGCATTACCCTGTTATAGCTTCCCTCCTTTTGTTGCTTTGTTTTTCACTCACCAAGCAGGCGTTCCATACCGAATGCCTCTTTGACTGACAGCGGCTTAACACCTATCCCTCTTCATCAAATCAATGAAAGGGAGAGTGAAAGGCTGCGGAGGTAATGGCATGTTGCAAAATGTCAAGTTTCCTAGACATTGTCGGAGGAGACAAAAGACAGCAGGAAATGCAATTCATGGAAAAACCTGTAATCTATGTGAGGACATTCTACACTCGAGTGACTCTGCAGGGATTTTTGACAGAACCCCAACTTAGCAATAAAACAAGGACAATGGCGGAAATGATATTTCTACTCTATGCGTGATGCAGCGAAGGCGCCGATCAAATGTTGAGGGTTCGGGCATCAATGTGTAAACAAATGTCTCTAGATAAAGTGCAGGAATGCAAACATGCGGCTTGGTATGTTACCATGCTTCATCTCATATCCTACAGATTGTTCATACTGCTAACCCTGTATATACTGCACATATCTCAGCAATAATACTGTTTATACTGTTGATATCACTATTATCTCTACCTGTAGATTTAGATGATCTGTTATATTGTATCCATATCTATATATTCATATATTAGCGTGTTCATAGCGCTCTGTTCATACTGTTATTTCTGTTTATTTTGTAACATACTGTACATACCACGCTGTACATTGCCCCTGTGTTTAGATGCTAAACTGCAATTCATCATCTTAGTACTGTGTTCTGTGCAATGACAATAAAGTTAAATCTAATCTAATCTAAAGTGTATTTTTTATATTTGAACTGTTGTAATACTGTGTCATACATACACAAATCCAACAAATCCTTTAAATGTGAAAAAATAAGTGAGGAAAATCATTATAATTTATTCAACCAAATATATTTCCAGCTTATTGATCTGTATTCAGTATAATTTGACTAAGCTTTCAAATCATACCCATAACAAGACAGCATGTGCCATTATAGAAATGGTTCCAGTGCCAGTATAGAAATGGTTTAACACATAGAATGACTTCCTCTACATGTTAAAGCCACTAGTTGATTTGCTGCATTGTCTATGTGCAGCATGAACTCAGTGTCAAACTGAATATATATTCGAATGTAAGAGCAAGATTTATGAGTGCATG
Source organism: Dascyllus trimaculatus (assembly GCA_024666655.1). Taxonomy (NCBI): domain Eukaryota; kingdom Metazoa; phylum Chordata; class Actinopteri; family Pomacentridae; genus Dascyllus; species Dascyllus trimaculatus. The sequence goes on from CM045452.1 coordinate 24,525,003, forward strand.
TCACATGTGTCAGTGGAGCATGTGTTCATGCTGCACACTGGAAGAATACAAATGTCCGAGCTCTTCTTCTCGATGTTAATGAAGCATTTACTGTGCAAGAAGTGTCTCTACGGGGTGGCGACAACTGAATGTTAACGCTATAGGTAAAATGACAGGAGCCCCACTGAGTGGAGAGGATCTGCACTCACGTGTAACAATTGTAATCACACGCCAAAGTAATTTTGCCAAAATGCCACGCTGGCTTAGGAAGCGTGAGATACAATAGAAGTCAGTGTAAAGAGCAGGCAGTGTATGCATTTTTTGATTTTGCTGCAAGTAACAGAGTTCCTCACTAATGCAGGGAGGAGGCAGAGGTTTGCTGCACATCTACAACTTTGAGATGCCAGTAGGTTCTGCCACACAACTGGTGGAGAGAAGCTCTTCAAAATCTTGTACTGATAAATATGGGGCCATCACAATGCTGCATCACCTAAAGACTGCAGGTGACACCAGTCTGAGAGAAAAGTGGGCCATTCCACTTGCTTTAAGGCACTTATACACCGATGAGCCACAACATTAACCCCTTAATGCCGATCGTTGCGAATTCGCATCATACCGCTTGCGTTCAGACTGCAGCCGAGATAGCATATGTATTCCACAAACGCCAGATTGAGCATATTCAATATGCATGTATGTAAACAATTTTGTGGCATAAATAAAAATATTTTACCATTAATGCAAAAGATCAGATACCTATCAGATTTAGGACCACATATCCAAGTGACCTGGGTTGCATTTGAAAAATCTGATCAGTGTTGTTCAGACTGTCATGAAAAGTTCAGATACAGGTCGCATAGCGGCAAAAAAATTGGATTTGGGTCACTTTAGCTGTCTGTCTGAACGTAGCCTTAGACACCCAGATAAATACTGTCCCACAACAAGCACACTCCCTCATACAAATGGAAATCCTAAATGCCACTGGCCTACCCCCACAGGAAAATGCACCCCACCACATGGCACAAACAATCAGCAACATCTTGAGGAACATGAAAATCACCCAACATGTTGATTTGACCTCCAAACTTCCTACACCCCTTTCTGATCAAGCATCAACAGGATGCAGTGGAACAAGTTTGATTGACAGAGGCCCCACTGCACAAGCCAGAGTACCCAAAGGATCCAGTGCCAATGTCCTGGTTCCAGACCCCACAGGACACCCTGAGAGGTCCTCTTGTCCATGTCCAATGGTTCAGAGCATTTTTGAGCACATAAGGGGGAACCACACAATATTAGGCAGGTGGTCATAATGTTATGCCTGATCAGTGTATATATTAGGTCAAATGTAAGTTAAACCAATTTATGAGCATAAATCCAGAACCCTCCATTGGCGATTTACATATGCTTACAAAAGAAATCAAATAGCATTGTTTTGTAGTGATATTCATTGGACATTGCTTTACATTTGAATCAGTGTGAGCTTTTCCATTTTAAGAGTTAATAGTAATAACTGGTTTTAATATAATCATATTTAAGGTGAATTTTTTCCAGACTTTGTGGCGCCCCCTGGAGGCCACGGCACCTTCAGCATTTGCCTATATTGCTTAATGGGTTAGCCAGCTCTGGCCAAATCCCACACACTGTTGGACTAAAGCACAATTATCTTCTTTATTCTGATTCAATTGCTGACTTTTAAGAGCATGAGTTGTCTTGTTATGCCTGGGTTGCTCTTTCCTTCACCTCGAAAGGAGTAACTACTTTTTAAGCAAACAGCCTTCTGATATTCTTAATCCTCTTTAATGTCAGTGACTAAGGAGATTTTTCGTGAGCAGAATTACAGAACACCACGTAACTGTAGTCTGAGAAGCAGATCAATATGCAGAGTTTGTCTGTGCATTAATGATGTACGGAGTCAACAAATCCTCTGTGCTAAATGATATGAAAGACTAACCTATTCTTGATTTCCTGCCCTCCTCAAAGATGTATATATCTGAGCATTTTAATCATCATGCAGATAAAATGTATGATCAACACAAATGATTTCCCTTGACACCATCTAACACTTTTTGATGAGCTTCAGATAGAAAAGCTGGCCTTTTGTGTTGGGGCAGTGATGTAGTCAATAACGCTGTGAATGCTTGACCAGCCATGCTCAGCTCAAATACCCTCACTTTTAACTGCAAGAATGGATGAGTCACTGAATACAATAGCACTGACCTTTGAATGATAAATAAATAAACAAACACTGTCAACCCTCACAAGGGGAGGCTAGAATGCAATCAGCAACAGAACATATTCAATGTTTGATCCAAAATTTGCATTAATAAAAGTGATGGAGCTTCTTTTTCGCTATTCTTTCCCCCATATTTCCCCATTGTGGGATTAAAAAGGCTCATCTTATCTTATCTTATCTGTAGTATATTTAGTAGGTCTACTTCAGGTTAGGTTAGACAGACCTTGGGCTGCAGCGTCGCCTCACAGCTAGAAGATCCCCGGTTCGCGTCCCGGTTAGGACGCCTGGGATCTTTCTGTGTGGAGTTTGCATGTTCTCCCTGTGCAGCGTGGGTTTTCATTGGGTACTCCGGCTTCCTCCCACAGTCCAAAAACATGCTGAGGTTAACTGATGATTCTAAATTGTTTGTAGATGTGAATGAGAGTGTGCTTGATTGTCTATGTGTGTAGCCCTGCGACAGACTAGCGACCTGTCCAGGGTGTCCCCTGCCTTCGCCCGAGTCGGCTGGGATAAGCTTCAGAAGTTAGCACACCTAACCTCTAACTGCACATACAGCCAGGTACTGACATATAGGATGCTGTTTATTTGAAACTACGATCAATTGAAATATGCTTAGGAACTAATAAGCACCATCAAACCTAAACTTTTTGGGTGTTTTTTGGGGATCTAATTTCTGTAACTAGTTCTTGATGCCAAACCCTACTGTTGACTATGTTTATGCTCACATTAAAGATATGCTCACTTTTGAGTGATAAGATCAAACCAAACAGTTGGATGTGCCAACAGTTTGAGGAATTACTTTGCTTCTGCCCTGTGATGGTTGTGCCAGACTTAATCAAAGTTACTACGGTGTGTAGTTATCTTTTGATTGTACGCACAAGCTGGAGGCTGCATATTGAGGATTTTTTCCCACCTGTATCCACCTCTATGAAAAGAGCAATAAGAAGATCTAAGAATAAAAGAGAGGAAAACAGCTTCTAGACAACTATTACTTGCTAAAAACTTTATAAAAAGTAAAATGAAAGTCATCTCGAAAATACCTCTCATAAAGGTCAATGCAGAGAAATAAACCAGAATGAACACTGGAGCGGACTTTTCATTCAGTCTGCAACATTACAGAGTGGAGCCTGATGTGACATTCTCTCTTAGAGAAAATGAAAATGGCACAAATCACGGCTACAGGCAGAAGTTTTGGGTCAGTTTTATGGCTGCTCAGCATTTTCCTATTTCAGCGGCCTCACGGCACCACAACAGAGCTAAATGTAGTTCACTTAAGTCCACAGGGAAGCTCGTGAACTACCAGGAGGAGGATGCCAGTGAGCTCAGAGGATAGAAAAAGGTGTGTGATGTAAGATGCTTTCAGGGCGGCGCGGAGGCTGAAGCTTGTATGTGTTTTAGAAACAGCTGTGAGCCTATAATTCTCCACAGACCACCAAAAAAAAGAGAGAATACATGAAGGACTCCCATTTCTTCGTAAATTTTCCACTTGCGGGGATGAATGTAAGATGCAAATGTAAACCCGCAGGCAGGAGAAAAGCAATTAAGGTAAGCTAGGCTGCTAGCAAGGTTAGTGTTGCTGGTAGTGAAGTGCCAGATAGCACCCCCCACCCTCCCCAACACAGCTTCCCTCAGGACTCCCACTCCGCCGGCTGTGCAATGAACCAGAGACCTTACCACACATCTCCCTTCCCAACACAGCCACTGGTGATAAATTACCTAATCCCCCTATCCCCAGCCGCTTCTATTATACACCCTGGGCTTGTAAAGAACAGCTAGGAGGAGAGAAAGGGGGTTGAGAGAACAGACAGCAGAGGTGGGTGGGAAGCAAAAAAAAAAAAAAAAAGACTTATTGACACAGACACAATGACAGTGGGAAGATATACAGGCCAAACAAAGGAGGGGACCAGCAAACCACAATCTTCAGTATCAAAAGGACGTGTGCGCATGTCATTTTTGATGTCGAAAAAAGGGGGCACTCAGAACCACTTAGCACTGTGTTTCCAGATAATTGCGTCTGACAAAATCCATCATGAGAGAGATCTGCAGATAGGTGTCAGCTCTCTCATTTCAGTATCGTAAGAGCAGATGAGTCTGAAAGTCTTCTTTGTGATGTTAATGTGAGTTTTTTTTTTCTGTGGATGTAGGTGACTCCGACGGTGAACACGCACATCTCATGGCATCGCTGCAGCTGAGCTGAGGAAGCAGCAACGAGGGACAATGACATCAGTGCTCAAACCCTCCCAGAGGAATGCTTGTTGTCCCTCACACTGGCAGCACACACACTGCTATGGAAACAGCAGGAATGCAAGCGTGCACCGGGGGTTAAAGGGATAATGCAAGGCACACATGCACACAAGGAGAGGGGAAATAACTGAAAAACAAAGCAACAGGGTCAGGCCTTTGGAAACAATGCTGACACATGACCAAACTGCTCCTGATCAGCTGTGGAAGACAGCCTGTGGTCACATTTTCCCCTTTTAAAAAGCACTACAGAGGTCAACTGAGGACTAAATGAGTCACTGTTGCTGCAAAAGGGAAGTTAGTCAAGAGTTTCTGAATGTAAGGGAGTAAAAGCAGCAAGTCTATTACTGAGCTTGATTTCGGAAGTGAGACGTAGATCACAGCAGAGTTCTGCCAAAAGCCAAGATGGAACGTATCCTATCACACAGCTCACTGTACCAGCTGACTGCTATGGAAACAGCAAGAGTGTGAGAGTATGAGTGCGGCAGAAGTTGAAAGGACATGGCAACCCGTGAGCACACACGCCAGAATATTATTCTGTCGGCCAAACACGCATATGCATGTACACAGTATCGAAACCTCACATCTGTTAGCGATCTATATGTCAAACTGAGCATATAAAAGTTGAAAAAAGGGGGGGAAACGAAGCAGCTGCAACACACACAGAGAAGACAGCGCTTCCACAGACCTGGCAGCCAGTCAAACAGCTCTCAGTAACCCACGGCAACCCAAAAACCAGCCCCTTTCCCCCCCTCTTCCTCCTCCTCCAGAGACACGGATCCATTGCCCAGTTAAGGGAGAGCTAAATGAACTAGCACACAGAGTGCCTGGGAGTAAAAGGAGGCTGTAACTTTACCCACTCTGCCCTGACTGGAGTGCAGCACTACCCCCCTCTTAAAGGTTCAGGAGGTTAATTATTCAACATGAGAGGGGATTTGTGTGAGGACTGAGAGTGGACACAAGCCCACAGAAACCCCTCACCTCTTTTGCGCAATTTGTCCACTCACTGACTTTCAGATATGCACTTATTCCATTGAACAGAGGTATGAGTGGAGGCTTTTCTTTTCTTTTTTTTTCCAGTTCACTCTTGGACATCATCCATTACATGCAGAAACACAGCGGTGCACCCCTCGGCACACATTGCGAGATCACACACAGCTGCACCAGAGTGTACTCATCCCCTCGCCACATGTTCGCAGCTTCTCGGCACACAGTTTTACTCCACTCTCTCTTACCGTTGTGGTTGTGCTGCAGGGTCTCAAGCATGCTGGTAGAGGAGTCTGTTGCTCCCAGCTCGGCCAGTCTGCGGCTGGTGGCGCTCAGTTCTGACCGCAGGTTGGTCACCTCCTGGCTGGCAGACTGAATGGCCCCATCGATGCGCTGGGCCAGCTGCTTGTTGTCATCCATCATTTTCAGGATTTTTGCCTGAGGAAGAGAGGGGAATCCAGACAAGGTGTCATGCTGACAAGTTGACCATTTCCTGTGAAGGAAGGTGTCCCCAAATAAATTCCTCCTGTTTTCCCCCTTTCCTGACTGTTCTTGTTCCCCTTCTTGGGAAAAAGCCAAGTTAAATCCTCAAAGCAGTGTGTCCTTTCCCTTGAAGAGAGGCATCCAGCTCAGGGGGGGAAATGTGTTGTGTTTGCTGGAAGGAGTGCGCGCTTTAGAGATGGTGCATGTGTGGTGTGAGTGTGTCAGTGTGCGAGCATGCCTGTGTGTGTTTCGGAGAGTTCCATAACAGCACGAGTGTGTCTGTGTGTGTTAGAGAGCCAGCACTGCCCCTGTGAAATGTGCTCCCTGCAGATGACTGTTGAAAGGACACAGAGCATTGAGAGATGACAAGCACCTTTTTAAATGGACTGTACCACTTGCAGAGAAAGTCGAGGGGGGGGGAAGCAGGCTAGACCAAATAAGCACATGGAAGTCAGAGAGCATAGCTGTCTTGAGGAGATACTGCTGCAAGGTTCTGGGATTGTGAGTTTGACTGAACTGACTCACGACAAATTTCTGCAGCCGTGTGAAAATGGACTTTAGTGAAACACTGCAGCTTTTTTGCCTTTCTCTCTCTCGCTCTGAGTGCACTGCATGCACCTCCTGCCTAGGACTCATGGACAAAGGGAAGGAAATCATTAGTTTAACAAAGGGGCAGTTGTGGGAAGAAAACAATAATAGTTATGCAAACAATGCTTTCACAACAGTATCACAGTGAAGCAAAGAAAGGCATTTTAAAGCTCTACTGTCATGTTCTAAAGAATCTTTAGCAGAGTGACTAAAACTATGGGAAGAACATATTTGTGCATACATTCAACTTTGCACTAGAACTGGGTAGATGAACCTTAACCATAGCAAGCTGGTTGGAAAAGTTTGGAATTTTCCAAGTTTCAAACATTTGCTTGTTCCAGCTTCTTAAATGTCTTTTTTGGGGGAGGAAACAGCTCTTTTGGTTCTAAATGCACAAAACAAACAGTTTTATGTATTAGTTTTTGGCAGTTTTTCACGATTAAAATTTATAGATAATGAATGTAATAATAATAATAATAATAACAATAATAATAATAATAATAACTTTATTTGTATAGCACCTTTCAAAACACAGCTACAAAGTGCTATAAAGTGATAAAACAAAAAAAATTAAATACAGTAAGAGCTTTAAGAGTTTTAAGAAGACACTGAGTTTGCCTGTCTGAGATCCTCAGGCAGGGTGTTCCAAGGCTTGGGGGGCCAAACTGCGATGGCTCGGTCACCTTTAGTGACCAAACGGGACTTAGGGGCCTTCAGAAGGGCCCTGCTGGTGGATCCCAGGCTGCGTTCAGGCTCATGGGGAATTAATAGTTCCTGGATGTAGGCAGGACCCTGGTCATTCAAGGTTTTAAAAACAAGCAGTAAAATCTTAAAATCAATTCTGAAACTCACGGGTAGCCAGTGAAGTGAATATAGTTGATCAAATACCAAATATCCAAAGTAGTATTAGCAACAAGTATATAATCATTATTATGTGAGGAGTTTTCATGGTAGATCAGATTAAATGAGACCTTTTGAACCTAAGCAGAAAGGTTTCACAATGCAAGTTAACATCTTCCTACCTCTAAAAAAGAGAATTATGCTCAGTCATCTTTATTAACCAAATTTGTCCAGTCAGGATGGTGATTTAAACCATTTTTCTAAGCTTAAGGCAGACTGCCTAAAGTTCCAAACATTTGCTTTATCCAGCTTCTCAAAGGTCATTTTTTGAAGGGGGAAACATATCTTCTGGCTCTGGATGCATAAGACAAGCAGTTTTATGTTCTAGTTTTTGGCTGTTTTTCACAATTTTTCGAAGAAAGTGCAAAAAAAATTACAGATAATAAATAAAGTTTCTAGATGCAGCCTGGATTGTGCAGATCAAATCCTCATAATTATACTAAGTAGTGTTAGCAACAAGTAAGTAATCCTCATTATATGAGTAGTTTTCGGGGTAGCTTAGATTAGATTTGACTTTTTAACCTCAACATGAGGCGGAAAGATTTCGGAATGCAACCTAACAACAAGCTCTTCCTTCCAAACATTATGCTCACTGGTCTTTATTAACCAAATTTTCCCAGTCAGGATGGTGATTTAAACCATTTTTCTAAGCTTCAGGCAGACTGCCAAATCTCAAAATGACCTGCAGGATGCGCTTTCAACAAAATCACACAAACGTATTTCTGTATCTCAAATCTATCCCTTCCTAAGTCACGCTCCATCATGCTGTTGTTTTCCCTCCATCTGCTGAGCAAAATGGTAAAAAAGGCTACGAATACAGGCAGCAGACACAGTGACTGCCACCTGCTTACAGATAAGGCTAATCATTCACAGTGAATGAAACATTAATGCTCCTTTCTCCCCTTTGCAGCACCACAGAGGGGATGTTGTTAAGAGTATCTGCAGTTGGAGTGCAAAAACTGTTGCTTTTATGGCAGAAGCATTGCAAGGCGCTGACATTACTTTGAAAATGTCAAACATCCCCCCCCAAAAAAAAAATCATAGAAGAGACAGATGGATACTGGAAGCTTACAGGACGGACAAGCCTCATAATAAATCAAGAGCCGCTCAATAGTGAGACTGAAGGGCTGACAGAGAAAGAACATGTTTGTCAATAGGTATCAGACATAAGTAGGACTTAAAGGATTACACTGTCTTCTTCTCTCGTCAGTGTGCATGACTTGTATGTACTTTTTTGACTTATTTGGATAAATCATCTCATGCTATTTTGTGTAGATAAATATGCAAGGTTGAACGAACAGGTAATCTTAAAGTAATGTTCCCTAAAAGAGACATTTCTCCATTTGCGTTGTGTCCGTGCTTGTCTCACTGGACAGACTGCGTCAGGGAAGGATGATGTCACATATTTCCACATACCAATCAGAACTGAACAATATAAGCATCAGAATGAGAATGTGATGACAGCTGCAGGGCTCATGTTACCAAGGTGACAACGGTGTCGATCAAGTCAGATCCAATCACAACCACTACGTCCTAACGAACGAAGAGCGGACACAAAACGTGCATTAAAAAAAACCCAATAAAGATACAGTGACGTAAACAGTGACTTTTAATTGTTATCACTCATTTAGCACTGGATATTTAATGCTATACAGAAATACTAAACGCTGTATTAATCAGCGTCATTATAGAAGCAAACAGAGAAAAGACGATGGCTGGGCAATATGGCCAAACACTGAATTTAAATGTTTGTTTACAAGAAAACTCCACAGGGAGCCTTATACTGTGCAGTTCAAGGAGTTTATTTAAGTTTGTGATTGAATTCTGAATGAATCAAATTAGGATTTCATTGTGGTTCTAAACTATCATCTATTTTTTAATTAAAAACTTGATTCATGCCTCAAGGAGATAAAATAAGATTGTTATATTTTATTATATTTTAAAAATTCCTTGGTTTATTCCTATCGTAGGAAAAATTGACTGAAAATCCAGTCGCGAGTGACTGCTGCTGGGGTTTGAACTGACGCTACCACTGGCGGCTTGCTTGTCAGCTTGGATGCTCATGCTATTGCTAACAGCTTGGGAGTGCAGCTTTCTGTATACTCAGTGGGACGGCAATACCTTCTGAAGTAGTGGGAGAGATTTCTTGTGTTTCCCATTCAAGTGGGCACAGTTCCCCAGTAAAGTCAGGCACAAAATCATTCAGATCTGTGTCAAAATGTGATTTATAATGAATTTTTTATTCAACCAATAGATTTATTCTGGCTGGAAATGATATAAACTATTTTGCACCCACCCCTCCACCCCCCCTTTTTTGAACAGTGCCATGTTTAGAAAGACTGATATCTTTGTCTCATGTTTGTCATCACAGCAATCAAATGATTCTGCAAACAGTTTTTGCATGTCTCCACTGAGATTTTGAACCACTTCTCTTTGAGGTTGGAAGGCTTACTTGCCATCACTCCGGTCTTCAGTTACCTCCATGGATTCTCAATGGTATCCATGTCTAAACTCTGGCTGGGTTGCCAAAACACATTGATATTGTTTTCTGTTAGTCATGACTACTTTAAGTTTATGTTTTGGATCATTGTGTTGCTGCAAGGTCTATCGCTGCCCAAGGCCAAATGTTTCTGCAGACTGCATCGTCTGTTCAGATTACAGAATTAATGACCAGGAGCTTTCTTCTTCAGCCAGGGGAGCTTTGGCTGACACTAGTTTTTCTGCCTGTCTTGGGGAACTGGACTCCTCCTTGGAAACCAGCCTTGTGCTTTGTTGGTTTGTGATGATACCAAAATTGCTCAGATTCACCATGATGGCCTTGGTGGTGCTCTGTGGGTTTTTCCTGGCATTTTGTACTGTCATTCTTGCCAGGGCAGGGGTCATTTTTGACTTCCTACCACACCGTTTGAGATTCTTCACAGAGTGGGACACACAATGACCAAGCTTTTCCCTGCTTTTCCATTTTTTTCCTTTTCTACTTTTGCCAATTGGTAATACCCATTTTTCTGTTATCATACACTGTTTTTATTACATTCAATCTGTTCTCTATATCTGTTTCCTTTAGCTCGATCACGGTCTGAGTGCTACAAGACTGTATAAAGTTGAATTATATGTACGCTATTATTCACTTTTGCACCTAACCTTACCAACACTGTGGAGCACAGGAGGAGCATTTCCTCTCTAACAGCCAAGATGGGTCTAAGCCTGTCCTCCTGTGGTTGTCGGGGGGTTGCAGCTACAACATTATCAGCAGGAGAGCTGCTACTGTTCTGGCCAGAACTATAGCTTCCCTGTCATCAGCTGAAAAGTTTCTATCATCCTCACTGCAGTCGACACATTCAGGTTGGGTGTGTTTGAAAAATGCAAATACATTGGGGCAAACTTTGGGGCGGACTGCTGTCCATTTATGAATTTAGGTGAATGAACTGTTGTTGGAAGGCTTCTCAGGAGATAGTGTCAACTCAAGTAACATTATTTTCACTTTTGAATTAATTGCAGTCTATGAATGATTACTGAACTGAGTAAAGTACATTACAGTCGTCAAGTCTGGAAGAGATAAAAGCATGAATGACTGTTTTAAAAAGTGGAGGAGAAAGGAAAGGTCAGACTTTTGTCAGTTGTCTCAAATGAGCAAAGGAGGATTGAAACACCTTGGTCACCTGTGCATCAAGAGATAGATCTGAATCAAAAATGACCCCTAGGTTACAGACCTCTACACTAACATTTTTTGACAGAGCACCTAAACTAGAAGATATATTATTAATACTGCTGGTGCTGGGGCCAGGGGTGTAATTATAATAATCTCTGATTTCGAGTCACTGACCTGCAAAAAATGTTTAGTCATCCAGTTTTTGACTGTGGTCAGGCAAGACAGAACATGTGAAACATTGTAACTGTCAGGTTTGAGTGGTACGTATAGTTGGATATCGTCAGCATAGCAGTGAAACTCAATATTGTAGCTGTGTATGATATGTCTAAGAGGGTAACATGTATATTGTGGAAAGAAGGAGACCTAATATGGACCTCTGCGGCAGATCACAAGAGAGGGGAGCACATAAAGAGGAGACCTGACTGAAAAGGATCTATTAGACAGATAGGAGATGAACCAGTCCATTGTCACGTTGTCAGCGACGTGTGTCTCACAACTCATAGAAGTAGCTGAGAAAACTCTTGTGTTGTCAAGCATTTTGACACTACAGATCCTAATCATTGCTTGCAAAATAAGTACTTATAATTAACTCCTCTGCAAATCTAGGCCTAAGAATACCTGCCCCAGCTCCCAGACAACACTTGAACTCATGCTGCATTTCTGTGCTGCTATAATCTGATGTTAGGCTGCCAAGGCATGCCCACTCTCTCAGCAGTACAGCTATGTTATTGTTTTCCAGGGTTATGTGAACTAAGACCCCGACGCATCCTGCATGTGGTAAGCACAGATCAGCCACCAACACTGCACAAGCTGGAGTAGCGAGTGACTGCTGCGCACTCCCGGAATATGTTACCATAGCCTGAGGCCTTCTCAGTGTGTGTGTGGGCCAAATATTGAGGTCCACATAGTTGTCTCAAATAAAACTCAACTGCCCGCCCGCTACAGTATGCAAGAAAGGAGATGGGGAGCAACACACTCACACACATATCGTCCACCCGTTCATCCATCTGCCCAGACACGAGTCACCCCCTCCCACTCAGTAAGTGAACATCATGTTGTTATTTATAGACGACCCTGCTGCCGCATATGATATATTAGTCAGAGGGGAGTAGAGGCACATACACACACTCATTCTGACACGCAAACACTAGGGGCTAATAATCCCAAAGTCATCTGATCTTCATTAATGAAACTCATCTCTTGTCAGGTGTCATAAAAGTCTATCGGACCCTTCTGGGTAATTAAGATGTTATGGTATCAAAGGGTATAAGTGGATTTGTTTTGCGTCTATTTATATATCTTTCCGTCTACTCTGCTCATCTTCCCCAAGGAGTGTGTAGCTACAGAATGTGGAAAAAATATGCTGTATACGGACATATATATATATATATATATATATACATATACTGTATATATATATGTGTGTGTGCGTGTTGCCTCATTATGGTAATAGCTATCTGCATGCATGTATACAATGGATGGATGTGAATATTTCACAGATCTTGTGTGTTTTTAAATGTCATTATGTGGCATTATCTTGTTACAAAGGCTTATCCAAGAGGCAATCTGACCACGCTGAACATGTAGAAAGTGCCATAAAAGAGCTTTGAGGTACATGTGATTCAGGTTTTCACATGCCAATTCATCTTGAATATGATTGCATTTACTCTTACAACATGAAGCGGGTTCGTTAAGAGAAGTGACATGTATTGGAAAGTAATCAGTTAACTAAAAAAAGACTTTTAGTAATCCGACATCCCAACGTGTCCGCAGGTCAGCGGAGTGAATCGGGACCCGGAGAATCAGTAATTAGTGGGTGTGCTGCGGGTTTTTTGCATTAGCATATGAATAGTGATAGCAAGGAGTGGGATCAGCGCTCTGTAACCATTCTTCATTGTGCTGCAGCCGAGTATCCATCTACACAGCGGGCCGCTCGCAGCCAAGTCACTGGATTTAACAAGACTCTTACAGAAAAGTTGCGGCGCTGGAGTCTGTAGTTTTCAAGCCTGGCTGATTTAATTTTTTGCTTACTGGGGTGGAAATGTGTTGCTAGGCAATAACAGTCAGGATGCACAAGTATTCACTGGCATGGTTTTTGTTGTCTGGAAACAGTTTGAACAGAAATCACAAACAAAGAAAAAAAACAGAAAAAGTTTACATCTGTTACAACATGTTTTAGCGTTTTGTTATCTTTTTTTTTTCTTTTTGAGTTGCTCAACCAAAAAACATTGCAAGCAAAATTTCTGAAGGCTTGTTATGGTCTCCAAGAAAAGGCACTGTTATCTTACTACAATTAAAATTAGTAGTGTTGTTTAGTTAACCTGATCTTGTTTTAGCACAGCAAATACTCATGTTATCTAAATTAAATTCTAAATAATTTAAGGTGTGGAAATCACAGGATGCTTATAATCAAGGTGTAGTCTTGCTTAACCAGCCCATTCTACAACACAGAATAGTCTGGCCACACCTAATCATTATTCTGCTATAGGAGATACGTGATAAAAAAGAAGGGCCACTGTGTTCAGAAAAAGATTTTTTTTGCTGAAGCTTAGAGTTATTTCTCTTTATGTTTTTCCTCATATATAGCCCTGTCCATAAGATAGCACTCAGGATTTTTCTCTATGTTGGCTCATCTAACTGAGAAAGATAAGTTTTTTCCCTTACACTAAGATAAGCTTCATTAATTAAGCGCTGCATGTGCCCAAAGTCATTCTATATAGGAGGAGCATGAGAGACACACAGAACTACTAGTATACACTATATGTGAGTGTTCATTCATAAAGTTCAATTTGAAGTGCATCATTTCTAAAATAAACATTTCGGATAAATGTGACACTATTCAAAATCTAAAACAGAGGAAGAGAATGTTTTATAGTTTAGTACTTTCTGCCTGTAGCATTCTAGGCTCTGCTTTGCAGACAATGTAAACACAATGTAAAGATACCTACAACCCAAACTGTGTTTAGTGATTCAGGCTATACCTCTGCATTGCAGAGCTTATGGGCTGCACCAAAATCACCTGCTCATTGATAGCATCTGGAAAGGCCAGCCAATGAGGTGGAAAAGGTGCTGTAATGCAGGGACGTGCTGATGTGAATACTTTGTTTGCTTTTTTTTCTCAAGCCAAAGGAAATGGTTTAATGTCCCCAGAGGAGTAAGGAAATTGAGTTTTTGTAGCTGAACGCTATCTTGATCTCTTATCAAGATCATCTTATCTTAGGGGAGAATGGAGCTCAAAAGAAAAAAAGTCTTTCTGTCCAGAGTCTGAGCACACGAGACACAAATAATAAACACACAAAGTGGCAGAGACACACAGTGGAACGTTGATGAAAATAAGACATAAAGAGAGAGAGGAACTGGGAGAACATGGATGTTCCCCAGTTAGATCACAGCATAGTCTAAGTTTGGGTCATTTATGACCACTGTTGTGCAGAAAGTCATACATCTTGCTGCAGACAGTATGGAATGAAAACAAACACGCCCTCAGGCTGCTTCTGCAAATTGAGACATTACATTCGGGTAAGGGATCGGGCATGACAGGATCAGAATGATGAGGAAATATTGTCGTCTTCCTCATGAGCCACTGCTATAACCACACGCAATATTTCGAGGCAGATGTTAACCAAAGCGCTTGTTGCTCACAATCATTCTTAGCATGTCATGCATGACATTTTATTTGCTCTGCTGGGTTGTGGCTTTGGGTTCAGTCTTTTCCCATGTTCAGTCTTAACACTGCATTTTGGAACATTTCTAGAAGGGCAGGCCAGTTTCTTGTGTGATACAAGTAGTGTTACAAAGGCATGCCAAATGTGTGGGTCAAACCATGACAAAAAAACAAAAAAAACAGACACAAACCCTAGAAAAATACAGAATTATGTTCACTGCACTAATCTGTTGTTCAACCCTCGTCTTCCTTGACTGCTTAAACTATTTGAAAAAGGATAATACCGACCAGCTGGAGGATAGGAAAGAGAGAGAGAGAGAGACCACTCCGAGAGCAGTGGCAACTGTCTGTCTAACCCCCCGAGGGATTAGATAGACAGTTGTATAACTGAAAGGTCAGAAGTTTGCCGCCTGCAACACCAAGTGTTAGTCTGAGCCAGCTGACGGCCCAAAGTGTTATCGTGGGACACTTGCCAAGATATTCAGAAAAAAACGCCTGATATGATGTTTTATTAAGACTTATCAATATCAATTACATGTTCTTGTGTAAAAATACAGACATTTGTTGATCAAATGAGTAAGTGTAATGTGAACACAGGGAATCAGACATCACCCAGTGCTTTTTAGTCTAATTTGGGTCTTTGTTTTACTTTTCAGTCCTGCAGCTATGTTAAAATCAGCTTTCTTTTTGACCGGTTTTTGCAGCCCAAAAATTGATTATCAACATAACAAAGGATCTGGCAGCAAATGGAGCTTTGAGAAGTGAAGTGAAAGTGAATATCAAACTCCAGATTAACTCCAAATAGATGCAAATATTGCTCTGTCTAATGGATGTGTACATTGTTTGCAACCAGATTCCCCCAGGATTGTGTTTTAGGACATGTTTAGCATTTATCCAGGCTCACAAGCAGGAGAAAACACAGGTGTGACTACAAAAAAAGGGCTTGTGATGGTACATAATCCTAAAAACACTGCAATTTTTTTGCTTACTGGCAAGTCATGAGAAGCGTGATTGAGAATCTTCTTTGAAAAAAAAAGTGGAACTGAGGACAGACACTGCGTGCAATGGAGGGAAAGACTGAAAAACTGTAACTGAGTATCGCATATGCGCGAGGAAAAGAAAAGCCTTCTTTTCATTTGTGTCCTTTCAATGGAGACCCCACAAATGGAAGTTAAATCTTTAGCTCTGACACTAAGCTTTGATTATACTCCCTTGCAGATGTGCCCATGTACAACAGATGCGTACTTATTACTATTATACCACTCTTTAGTCAACTTGGGGTCTGCTGAGAAGACTTTGTTCCTTACATGGGTAGTAGATCAGCATTTTTTTGTTAAATGCCCCTGTAGTTCAGTGGCAGCGCAGACACAATTGTGGACTGTGAGCAGATGCACAGAAGGGTCGTCAAGTCTCATGACAAAATTTACATCCCTCACATACTGAGCAGATGCAGAAAGTTTAACGTTGGCCTTACCGTTGTTGTGCATCCCAAAGTACTTCCCTGCTGCCTCTGGGGTTTTCTTTAATACACTGAGTTTGCAATCAATATTTGTACTGATATTTTGATTTTATGTCACGAGTAAGCTGTCAAAATTGTAGCTTATAACATTAAATGGGATGCATGCAAAGTTATATTTAGCTACAGCTCCCATTTAAAAAGATACAGGCAAAAATGAAATGAAATGCAAATTCAAGAAACTATAATATGATTTAAATCTGTACAGGGAAAATCTAAAGTCAGTGACCAAAAAAAAAAACCCACCAGCTAAGAATTCAGTTTATAATATTAAATATCCTTTCTTTAAGACATCACAAATGAAAAGAAATTGTTTAAGCGGGACATACAGTCCAGGTATTTCTTTTACAGAATTTAGCTATGCAAATAAATGAATGGGCAGTGCAGTCAGCTTGCATCTGACACATTAGAGAAAGAAATTAGCAGTTATTGCTCATCTCGAATCGAACACAGCTCTGGGCCCAGACGGGTTCCCCAAGGAATAGTATAAAGTAATGAGGGAATCATTGATCCCTGTTCTGCGGTCCACCTTTAATTGGGTTCTTGAGGGGGATGAGATACCGCTCTCCTCGAGAGAATGAGTGATTTCACTGATTTGAAAAGTAGGAAACTATCATTTTGGAAATGGCAACTTGAGACCAGTAAGTGTGTCAAAGCCGGATTCTAAAAATGTCACACATATCATCAGTGAGGGATCGCAAACCATCAGCTGAGATCAGATTTGTTCTTTTGTTATTCTTTATCCGCTTAAGACAAACCCACAACAACATCAGACAGACATTATATGTAATTAGTCATATCGCACTGCATAATTTAGAAGCCGTGTTTATCGCTACAGATGCAGAGACATGGTACATGGCACAGTGTCCAACTATTTTCTCTTTTTTTAGCTAGTAGATCATTATAGATGCAGTGCCGCGAAAAAGTATCTGTCCCCTTTCTAATGTCTTCAATTTTTGCAAATTTCTCACACTTACATGTTCCAGATCATCAAACTAATATTTATATCTATTTAATATTAGACAGAGATAACCTACACAACAAAAAATTCAAACTTTAAATGATGATTTATTAAAGATCTATATCACCGCTGTGAAAAAGTAATTACTCCCCTAAACCTAATAACTGGTTTGGCCACCAGTAGCAGCAAACAACTGCAGTTAAATGTTTGCCATAGCTTGTGATTAGTCTTTTACATCGCCATGGAGGAATTTTGGTCTACTCATCTATGCAGCACAGTTTTAATTCGGCCACATTAGATGGTTTGTGATCATGAACTGCCCTTTTAAAATCTTGCCATAGTTGTAGGTAGGATATCTGGATATCTGGACAAACTAAGTAAATGAGCAAAAGGGGCCTTAATCAGGGAGATGACCAAGAGCCAAACAGTTTAAGAGGTGCTCTGCAGAGTTTGGAAGGCCTGCCAGGAGGAAAGCTACCGAAGTAGCAATCTGTCAAGTCACGTCTATCAAGCCTTCATTGTAGAACAGCTGGATAGAAGCCACTCAATATGACAGCCCGCTTGGCCAAATGGCAAGTAAAGGATACTGAGAGTGTAGAGATACCAGATTCTATAGTCTCATGAGACAAAATTTGAAGTCTTTAGGCAGAACTCCAAGCAATATATCTGACAGACCAAAGGCACAGCTCACCATCTGCCTTATACCACCCCTACGGTGACGCATGGTGGTGGCAGCATCATGCTATTGAGGTGCTTCTCAGCAGCGGGGATTGGGAGACTGCTCAGGACTGAGGGTAGGTTCACCTTTCAACAACGCCACTTTCACATCGAGGACTAGAAGCATATAGCCAAGTCAAAGCTGGACCGTACAGAGCCATGAAGAAACCTGCAGATGGTGGTTCACAGACACTTTGTATCAAATCTGATGGAGCTTGAGAGGATTTGCCGTGATAAATGGGATAAGCTGTAACTGCTGCCAAAGGAGCTTCTACAAAGTACTATCTTATGGGTGTGAAATTTGAGATTTCGGTTTCTTATTTTTAATGAGGTGGCAAAAATGTTTTTACTTTATCTTTTCAGGTTATGGAGAGTAGATTGATGGGGAAAATGGCAATCTTATCCATTTAACATTAAACAAGCAAGACAATTGGTTGTGCAAAAAAAGATTAAAGGGCATGAAACTTTCTGAATCCGCTGCATATTATCACTTTGCCGTGTTCTTGTATCCAAAAGAATAAATAAAGCCAAGTATCTGTATTTACAATCACCTCACAGAGACAAGCAACTCGTGTCAAGCAGCAAACCAGCTCCCGGTGAGTGGATATTGATGCCTCGGCTGTCCTTGCCACCGTCGGCACTGCCTGTACTGCCAGCTAAGAAATAAAATACACAGATGCAGCCGGGTAAACACAGTTTGTTGTCACACACAGATAAGTTTTTCCATTCTGTTTGACAAGAGTGAGGTTGGGTTTGAGGTGGGGGAAGAAGTGTGTTACTGGAATATCTTGTATCCTCATCCCAACTCTCCCAATTTCCCTAATCTCTTGTTCCATTCACACTAAGCTCCTGTTCACATTCTCCTGCCTCCACATGGCCATTGTCAGTGTGAGGCTGATAGTGATGATAGCAATGGCAAAGGAACATTTTTTTTGTTAAAAAAAATTTTGGGCAAGCCATAAGACCAAATGTAAGCTGGCTCTGTGGTACAAAGCTCAGGGCTAATCTCGGACACAAACAGGTTTGTGGGCTTTGATGGGAATTAAGATACTTGCTGCTTTGAAGTGAGACAAGCAGGGAACAGAGCTCTCGTAGGCAAAAGAGGGGAATTCTTTTAAGTCTGTTTGAATCTGCTCGTGTGATATCATCGATCGCCATCCACTGAAGGTGGTGAGGATTGTGTTTGCGTTGGGGATGATGGAAGTGGTTTTTTTTTTCGCCCGAGCAGACATCGTAACCTTCAAAAACACAAATCCCGACATTAAAAAAGTTTCAACATGAGGTAAAGTTTACTCATTTTTTGATGTAACAGTTCAGTGGACATACAGAGCCTACAGCTGCTCCAAGCTCCTTCTGTTTAATCTTAAAATTAGATTCTCCAGGACCAGTGTCATAATCTGGTCAATTAATTTTTACACAAGGAAGACAAATATTTTGTGAAGGTGTACCTACTAAAGCTGAAACATATTGTTTGCACAGCTGCTATTTAATAAAAGCCAGGCATTAAATAATATTAATCATATAATGATTAACAAGCCTGCAAGTGTGGAGGGATTCACTTTTGATGATTTTCTAAAGAGTGGGAGTTTGAAGGCTTAAATGGCTTTTTTATAGAGTAAGAAATTTGCTGATAACAGACAAAATGCATTTTCTTTGAAGGTAACATTCAAACTTACAACATTCAGTATCAGAATAAAAACTCCTTGGCGTGGGAATTTATTTTTTTTTACCACCTCCATAAACTTGTTCAAAGGACTGCTAACAACTGCAGTTATCAGCCTACAGTAGCTAAGCCATGAATGAAGCTATTGAAGTGGTCCTTTTCACATCCACACACATTGATGTTTACAAAATAACAAGAACCACAAAAAACCCTTTTCAATCACCGCATGCGGCAGAATGCGGATTTAAAATGCCGTTCACGACTGCTGTTAAAATGAGTCCGAAACAATGTCATTGGCTGGTGACCTGAAGAGCTCACAGATGGTCCATTTTTCCCTGCTGAAAGAGGAGTGTGTGTTTGCAGGACTGGCGCTGTTTGTGTTCTCTCAACTAAAAATCCTCGAATAAGTGTGCAGCTTCCGCTACTGTAGTAATTGCAAATGCTTATGTGTCTGCATGCATGTGTCTGTCTTTGTGAGCGTGCGAGAGAGAAAGAGGGAGAATAATTGTGCGTTTCAGGTTGAGGGGCAGCTCCTCTCTCTTCTGTTCTGCTCAGTATTCAGCAGCCGTCGTCTTTGTGACGAGGACTGAGAGAAGCTCTGTTTAGGTGCTTTAGGGGGGTTGATGCCGGCTGGCTTGATGCATCCTTTCAAAACCACTTTCCCTCAAAAGGCATGGCACACGGATGACAAGCTTTTTCTACACTTCAACAACGGAGATGGCGGAAAACATATCAAATGTACTTTTATTTTAGTGGGAGATTTTATACTGGAGACAGAACAACACATTTCTAAATTAATCTATAGTACGTCATCTGCGTTTGTTTGACTTCTGTGCTTAAAAAAAGGAGCAATAAAAATGTGCCAAGACTTGCTATATTAGTTCTGTCCTTGAATTTTGGGAACAACAGACTCACTGTACTGTAATTTGATCAGGACTATAAATAGTTTATCACTTCACTTCCAGCAGTTTTATAGACTTTAAAACCTCCAGGCGGACCCAGAACGTTACCCATTGCTTTGCTTCATCTGTGATGTCAGCATTATATATAGCACCACCACCCTGTTAATCCATGATCTTACATGACATATACATACAAAGTGCAGAGTTCAAAGAATTACTCCATGCTGTAGGTTCTGTTTATTTGCCCTTAATGCATCAGTGAACAAAAGACAGCGAACACAGGAGTATGCTGTCGATGACTCGGCTAATTTTTGAAGTAACATTAAAACAAAAAACAGTCTCCTATTCAGTGTCATGGAAGATTGCCTATTCAAAGGCTTAGACACTGTTTCTGCAAATACGTCTTAATGCAGTTTTAACCTCATCCTCAATAGATGTACCGTATTATCTTTGCATTTTTTACTTCCTTATGCAAAAAGTAAGGAAAATACACATTTAGTTTGACTATAAATGACCAATGTTTGGAAGTTCTTCACAACTGTTTTCAATTGCATACTGCAAATCATTTATTAAAGCTATTCTTCCTGTGGTTCTGAACAGTGATTGGTTTCTTGTCTGTACGGTCTGAAAATCACTGAGCACAGCGTTGAAGTTTTCCTTTGAACTGCATCTATAACTAAATTAATGCATATGTAAATCCTATACCTAAAGCGTTTTCCCCTTCAAGTCTATTTTTCTGCATTTTATGATGCAGCGGCCGTGCGCTGGGCTTTGGGCAGCACTTCTAAATAAGCAGGTGACCTACAGCTCTACACCAAGTCTGAATGCTTTTCTGTGTAAACACGCACAGAGCAACAAAGCTGCTGCTTCTGATCTGCTAACGTGCTGTTCACGGTGATGCCTCTGTGTTGACACAGTAAGCTGCTGTGTGTTCTGTGCAACGATTGTTTGCGAGTAAAGACGCTTCGCTCTTTAACGCTATTGTTCTACCGTGTTACACTGCTGTTCTATCACAGTTTCAACTCCAACAGTGTCAGGAGTGTCCTGTAGTTTAACAGTCTAACACAAGCTGATCATATCGTATCAGTTTAACTCCTATTTCAGCTATAATGTATAGATTTAAATCAAGACGTCCACAGATTTCAGTGCGTACCTAAAATATGGCACCTCTTCAAATTCTCATTCCATAATATGCTCCACGTGTGCTAATATTTTTTAATTTATACTTTATAACTTACTATACTTTGAATGGACAATAGTCTGAGCAGAATTCACAATCCCTCATCAGAGTATGCTGTCTGTCATTAACGACTTCATCTCAGCCGCCGTCTGTGCACCTGTGTCTTTGTGCAGGCAGTCAATTCAATTAAGTGGCCGTCTTCCTCTGTTAGTTCTACCACTAGTAGGCTCCCATAAGACCAGTTTGGAAGCCTCCTCATTCTAATGTCTGACAAGATGACCAGTCAGCTTCAGACACCTCTCACAAATTTTTGTTGAGACTTTAGGCAATCTTCCATACAGCTCGTTGTTTGTCATGTGGTCTCTCCAGGAGATGTTTGGGGCCAAAGGCAACAATTCTGTGTATGTGCCATCAAGTGATTTTTACCCAATTGAGTCTACTGTTGCAATAAAGAGACAGATTTTGATGTCTCAATCAATGTTTGTTTTCCAGATGTTTTTTTTATCTTGTGGCATGCTTTCCATGCTAATGCTTTTCTGACCTTGACGTCTTGCTCTGAAGAGCTCATCCACGATCCCAGGTACTTGAAGTCCTCAACCCACATTGTCTGGTGATTAGTTGTTTGTCCGTGTTAACATTAAACAAGATAGCCCCAGACTTTTTGGCATTGATATGCAAACCAATATTTGCACAAGAATTTTCCAACCCTGTTAAGTAGTTCCTGAGCCTGTGTAATTTCCTCCGTGAATAGGGCTATGTCATCCGCAAAATCTGAGATCAACTGGTGCAACTCGCTGACTTCTCCTTCGCTGGACCTTGAAGCCAAGTTCTTCACTTTTTCCGTCTAAAGCCTGCCTCACGGCATAGTCAACACTCCAGCAAAGTTCTGTAACTCCATCTTATGATTTCATTCTGGCTTTTGTGCCCTCATAGTGTTTTAGTTACATCAACAAGCTTATAGGGGATGCTGTATGCACTGTCGAACATTTTTTTGAAGTCGACAAAAGTTATTGTGGCATGCAGATAGTTGCTTTATTTTCTATACTTTATTAATAGATGAATAAATGAATAAATACAAGCTTTGGGATAAATTAAGGTCTATATTTCAGGTGTCTGGGAGTTTAGGTTCTTGTGAAAGCCAAGCACATTCCTGTTGTTCCTGTTCTGTGTCTGGGAAACGCATTTTGACCCTGAGACTGATTCACTTGGACGTTAGTACGAATCAGAATCATCACGTATAAATATATGATTGCAGCCATATGTAAAGACGCATGGAAAACTCAATTTTAATTGAAAAACACCAAAATGATGTTCGGTTACCAGTATATTTCCCAGTAATACTCATATCTGGATATAGTTCTGAGCCGATGAGTTGATCTAGCGGAGCATACCAAACTTCATTTTGTAAATGAATGAATTCATATTAAAACCTAATGATGTTTATACTTCATTCATTTGCAGCAGAATTAAGAAGGCTCCCGTTGTCATTAGGATGGCAGAGAGAAAACGGGAATCAATTACAGGAATATGGGGGAGAAAAGCCTGTAAAACACCGGAGGGAATCAGCTTCTCCATCACTTCTGGCGTTGCACATTATACTTTTCCTCAAAATATGCAGATCTTTCCAAATGAACTCATTACCTACAGTATTAAATTAGCGTGGAGTGCTTGCTGACGGCATAAGTGTGTTTAGGGGAACGATGAGACGTGGATGTGTGGTTACCGGCCGAGCCACTGAAGCATGGACAAGAAAAAATCCCTTGTGCTGTCTTGTTTTTATGTTGTTGCATGGGGCAGGTGGGTGTTTCTGCAATAAATATCACTGATGTCTTGGTCGTTATATAGTGGACTTGTTGTAACCTAGACAGAAATTGTGGTGTGACTCTTATCAGGCAGTGGACATTTAGTTGTTTATCACTTGACAGAATCAATCTATTAATCAATACCTCTGAACTGGAAAGAGCATAAGCCAGCTTTTTTCCAGAGTCACACAGTTACAAGAATGTTGCACACTGATCAGCCACAGCATTCTGACCTCTGACAGGTGAAGTGAATAACATTGATCTTATTGGTACTATGTGCTGTTCCGCTGGAAAACCTTGGATTTTGCCATCCGTGTTGATGAGACTTAGACACCCAAATAAACATTGTACCACAACAAACACACTCCCTCATGCAAATGGAAACCCCAAATGTCACTGGCCTACCCCCACAGGAAAATGCACCAGAGTACCCAAAGGATCCACTGTCTGTGTCCTGGTTCCAGACCCCATAGACCACAGTTAGAGGTCCTCTTGTCCATGCCCAATGGTTCAGAGCATTTTTGACCACTTAAGGGGGACCAACACAATATTACAATATTAGACAGGTGGTCTTAATGTAATGCCTGATTGGTGTATACTGACTGAGTGAACAGCTGGTTTTCTAAAAGGCTCCAAGAACAGATACTAGAACATAATTAAATTCTCAAAGTGGACTTTTATTTTGCCCTGTTTTCCCCACTTTCTGAGTCCTGTAAGTTTTCTGTTAAACTGAGGAAAATCTGAATTTGAAACTAAGCATAATCTGGCCGTGAATCTTATGTGAACAACAGTGTTTTTTGGAATAGTTACACAGCAGATAGACCGTGACAGTTGTCAGCAAATGTGTTTTGTTCTCACAATTAGGCCAACTGGGGGGATTTTTTGTTTCCTGTTTTTACAGACAGTTTGGTGAAAAGTGAGGAAACTGTAATCAAACTAGAGTGCAGAAATGTGATCTACAATAAAGCAATGATGCTGTCCATCTTCTATTTTATGCTTACACTTTCTGTGTATTTCTACGTCTTTATCGATGTATTTCCAGTTGTGTGTTACGAACATCACACAACAACAAACGCACCTTTTTTGCTGGATAGTGCTGCATTATGACAATGTGCATGTTCACCCAGGAGACACAGAGTGTTGTCATGGATACATGTTGCACAATCACTCCAGAGTTCAGAGTGATTCTCTTTTGTGAAAACAAATTGCCACAATAACTCCACCTCCCAAATAACCGAGGAAACAAACCTGGCATGGGCTGAAACGACTGCAGCGGGTAGAAAATCGCTGGACAGAACTTGAAATCCAGCACCGAGCACATGGCGATAAACAGATTAATATACACGTTTTGTTCCTGCCAGCTCTGCCTGTGAAGGTTACTTACATATGTATCCTCTTCAAATCTGAAAGTAATTCCTCCTGTCTACGCGGTGCCAGATAAGAGGTCGTCTGTGTTTGACCCCGAGCTGTCAGAGCAGCACATGGCCCAACATCCTGCAGCAATATACAGATGGGTTTGGAAAGTAAATGAAGAAAAAGGGCTGCATTATTGAGAGTGGTGAGATATGAGCTCCAAAGTGTGGTTACAAAAAAAAGTCTTGCAGAGACTGATGTGAGTTTTGCCAACAGAGAGATGAAGCATCAGTGTTCGAGGATGCCTTGCAGCTGTTACCAGTCCAGTCCTGAGTTCTGCATGGTTGGGATTAGTTTGCTAGCTGTGTATCCAAATATGATTTTCTAACTCAGTGAGCACACTGAGCCTCCCTGTGAAGTCAATTATATAAAAAGTGCAGCCTGAAAGAAGTGAAATAAGCGGAGGAGCAAGGTGAGGTAAACATTAACTTATTAACAGCATTCGTCTCGCCGGTCAGTGTGTGCATTAGTGTCGTCTCCTTCAATGTCACAGGAGTAGAAAGTAGGAAAAGTGACCTTGGTGACATTTGAAAAATGCAGCATTGAGATCACATCCTGTAAGCTAATCGGCTGTGATATTTTATTGATTTCTCTTTGCTTTCCATTCTCATCCACAGGGCTTCGGTGTCTGACTTAAGAACACTTCAGTTCAGAGGTTCTGTCAGTCGGAGGGTACTTTACTGGCTGACTAAACCACCATCTGGCCCAGATTTAGAACTAGTCAATAGATTTCTTCTTCAAAACATTAACTATGACTTTATAATTACTTTAAACTCTACAACAAGAAGAAGCAGTGTGTGTTAATAAACAGATAAATGTATGTAAGGACTCAAACTGATGAACTAAATTACATTTATCTAATGCAAGAAAAAATTAAATTCAAAATCTTTTATTAAAAATCATTCTATTATGTCATATCTGGTTGAGTTTCTCATATACACAAGCTTGCTATAGTCCATGATTTCCACTATTCTATTTAATTCACATTAGTGGGGCAGGACTCACAGGTGGACCTCAAAGGCACACAAGTGATCAATCTGGTACGAGAGGTCTGGAGCAAGAATTACCATGATTTATGGCCATCCTCACTGTTATTTACTACTCGTGTCAAAAGCTGCCTGATAGGAGGCAACTCGTGGGAGCAGGCCAATGAGATCGCAGGAAATCCAAGATAGCCAAAGTGTAATTATCTAAGGGAGAGAGAGGAAGACAAAGAGATGGAGGAAGAAAGAAGAAATCCTGTCCTTGTGTCAACAGAAGACTGTCAACAGCCAAACACACAGGGTTCAGCAAATGGAGTTAAATGGTACATGGTTTGGAGAAACACAAATAAATGCTGTAAAATATTTCCTCCTTGCACATTTTTTGACAACTGGAAATAAACTGGAATAAGGAGGATGCATTTCTCCTTTGTGCAGTGTTTCCATACAGGGACAGGAAAAAGATTACGAAGTGTACTCTGCAGGATTCAGTCAAGTGGCTGATCAATATTCAGCAACACTCCTCTGTGATGAGTCATTCAACTAATGATACAGGCCGGATCAATGGTCTGCTGCTGAAAAATTCTAGCTATTCTGATTCTGAACTTAATGCAACACCCCGACAGAAGTAATGAATATTTCATGACAGTGGCACCTATTATGAGAGCTGCATCTGACTGCATCGTTCACTTTCTACTGCGCTAAAATTTGAGAAATTTGTCAACATCACTTATGATGCTGAGGCAGAATGTCATAGTTTGACATAGATCACAAGGGAAAAAGCAGAAAAATTTAAGGAATGTTGATTATAACTGTCATTTAGGACGTTTTGATATCGCTGATTCCAATTTATGTTGTGTTAAATCTGTCGCACAGGCACGGCAGGTTGTATGCTCTGCTGTCTCAGAAGTAGACACTTGAATGCACCGTCTTACAAAAGCAGTGAGCATAGATTGACACCTTTTTTAATATTAAACCAAAGAGCAAAGTTTCATCCATTGCAGCACCAACCACATAACAAAAAGCTCCACATGAGACATCAAAGAGAAGCAGGTTCTTTCTATTATAATGCCACTGTTTACATACTGCGATGGTCTGACCTTTTCAAACAGAGCCACAGCACTGCAAACACGGGGCGGAATTCAGACGCGGAAAATCTGACCTTTTTTTTAATTTGGCAGGAGCTCAGTCTGATAGTGAAGTTATCAGACCTTTCCATCAACACTAATATGAATCGACATCAGTCAAACATGACTGTGCATTCTCTCGCTCTCCTGCTTGTAGCTGGGTAATCAACCCCAAACAGAACCCTGAATAGATCATGCTAATTCTACCTTTGCCGCGGTCATTTCCATTTCCTCCAGTTAATTAATGCACTAAACATATTACATTTATCTGGCCGTATTAATTGAAAAATGTCAATCATTTTTCCAGAACAATTCACCGGCTCGCGATTTGCGTATGACTAATTTCTCATATAGTGTCGCGAATTGAAATGTAAATTGCTGCAAGCCATTAATATCCATATGCAAACCTTGGGAGACCACGAGCTCACCCTTATTTGATAATGAATGGCATTGTCTTCACAGAGAGGTCACACTGCAGCTAAACGGCTGAGGACAGATTCTGCAGTGACTGTGCCACAGTATCCTCCTCTCTGCAGGTGTGAGCTCGCTCTGTGGAATTTTCATGCCTAAAAAACACACTCAGCCCTAGAAAGACAAGAATTAGTATACGGTAAGCAAAAGTGAATTCATATTTATTTGAAAATCTGTGAAGCAGAGGGTGCGAAGTTGCATTTACAACTGCATTGCAGATGTGTCAACAACACACTGTCCATAGAAATGACAGTCACTCTTTCACACGCCTTAAAACAATTCACATTTACGCTCAGTGCAAAACACAATGAACCTTTCAAAGCAGTTTGTATAATGGAAACAATAACACAATTTATCTCTATAGCTTTTCACACGTGTGACACATAATCATTCTCACAATATACATACATAAGCCACATTTAAAGTGATGATTTGTAGGAGTGATCTGCTAAATCTAAGGTTTAGTTTTAGTTAAAGGTGATACAGTATGTGTAAGAAGGTGAACTAATTTACATGCGTTAACTGCTTCTTCTTTTTTTATTGAACATACTGCAACAGGCGACTTAAAAATAATTAGACATTCCCCGACTGTTGTAGTCGTCTGTAATAGTCTGTGGACTGGTTTCTATGTAAAGGAACCTGGATAAAATTTACAAAAAGCCCCAGGAAAATGTAACTCCCGACTTCTGCTTCTTTACAATGCCAGCAGTGTGCAACACTAGCTACCGTTAGCGAAGAAATGGACTTTGCTAACTTCAGAAGATGACACACTCCAATGCAAACTCCACATAAGCGAACAAAGAACTTTATATGGTGAGACTTGGGGAGCCAAATGGAATGCAGCTCATACTGGGGGAAACTAGGACTCTCATTGAATCTTTTGGATACCTCATGAAATAGATGTGCAGAGAATTCCTTTTGGAAAACTAGGGTCAACTTCAGAAAGACATTCCATTCATGGAGCAACAAAGCAGGGAAAAACATAACATTAGTCAAACTTTAGTTTCACATCCATAGACTTATCAACACTTGATTTTAGCCTCAGCACTGGAGAGTCAAGTATAGCTCATATTTAAACTACAATAACAATAACTTTATTTCCTCATCTATAAACAAGATACCATTCAATCACGTTCAGTTTCTCGCATGTTGGGTCAATATTTTGGCTGATGCCCAGGATGCTGGCTTGAGTGCAAACATACCCAAGCACCAGGATGATGTTCACTTAATGGCTTCTGGTGTCACTAATAAAATGTTTTTTTATAATGCAAGGCCACTGAGAAGGGTCTGAATGCCACAGTGCCAGTAGAGACAGTCTTTATTCAGCTCTAACTTTATCTGCAATCGTTCATTTCAAAAAGCCAAAATAGCCGAATACACTGTTCCCCATAGGGTCAATTGTCAATGATCTGCAGTTAAGTTGTGTAAAATAAAGATTTTATGGGTGCTTACAGCAGCTTTGGAGAGATCTAAATATCTCCATAGATGACTTTTTCCCCTCAAGTCACAGTGCATGCACTTGCCAATAGCTGTGGTACTTTCAGCTTTGGTACCATAGAAAACAAACATGGTCACGTTTTCAGAAGTTTCGTAACAACTTGGCAACAAAGTATCAGATCTCGTGACATTCCTGGTCACCATATTACTGCTCCTCATCTTTAGTCCTTTCTTACGTTAAACCAATAAATACTGTTTGAGAATACTTCTGATAAAATATAAATATTGTGTTTTGTTCCTTCCCAAAGTAAATTTCCGAAGGCAGCGTCTTACACATCATTTCCGTAGCGCCAACAAGCCCCTGAAAGCCGGTAGGTGAAAAACACCCACTACTTGTTGGTTCCCCAATGGACTGCTCTTGGCCAGTATCACATTTGAAAACAAAACTGGACAAATTATGTTGTTGAGTTGAGATTTTCATGTATTAAAATCATTTTAAACTGTATTTAGCAAAGACTGAGGATCTGGCAATTGCGCATCTGCTTAACCGCCTCACACAGCATCCTCCCCGAGCACTTCCATGGAAGAATCTGCTACTGTCTCCTACGCAGTCAATGAGGAGACCAAGACAGGGCTACACTGTACACCATGATGCAATGGCACAAATACTTTGCCAACGATAACACTGTTTTGACAGATTCACTGCTATTACAAGTTGGCACATAACATACTTTGCAAACTCTGATGCAACTATGAAAATGCTCGGCTTATAATAATGCAGTTAGAAATCACAGCTTTCCCTGCTGTCACATGTAAAACTCTATATATAGCTAAATATGAGCAGCAGTTATTGGTCTATTTGATTACTTATAAGTCGTTGCCCATGTAAATATCCATATCCATGAATCCCTGACACCGGTCATTTTCCCTGAAGCTTTCCCTTTCTTTAAGACTGTGAGTTAAAAGAATTTTACTTTAAGAAAAACTACATGTGTCACAAAAACACTCATATCAGTGAGCTCCGTGTTTTTTCCTGTGCTGTTTTTCTTGGGTGTAATTCCACAGACACAATGTGTAAGGAGTGGCATGGCAGCCATATCCACTCATACTGTACCAGCAACTCAAAGTGTGCTATGTCAGATTACCTTCATTTTTATAGTTTATTTACCCTACAGACTGATTAACTCAACTCTGTTTATTATATAAACATGCACTCACATGGTGTGCAGTGATTGCTTTGAGATACAGGATGTTCAATATGTAATAAACAACACAAAGAAGACGTTGCCCCGATAAGAATTCAGAAAAACAAATGAATAGTCCAACAGCTTGCAGATACATATGCCCGCAGACGGATATATCAATATTACAAAGATTGATCTAGGAACTGTGATAGAGCAAATTGCATACTTGCTTCAGGATATTGCCCTCACTGCTCTGAGCCGAGGTCTTGCTGCTGCAGCTGCACACATAGATACGAGCCATCTGCAGCTGCTTTCAGCACATCCCCATCACACAAACCATCTAATAGCACATGCCAGAGAGTCAGATGCTGCACAATATTACCTTCATCCAAAAGTGTTCCCCCGGGAGCAACACCCAATCAAACTAACTTGTCTTTTGCCATCCAAATCATGTTATACTAATAATGTTACACAGTCAAACAGGCTTACAGGATTACAACCTTCTCTGGAACCTAGAATGTGTGCTAAAAACAAACATGAAAAGGATTTGAGAGAAGATTATTTCAGTATATATGTATGAGACACTTATCATGTAAAAAGCAAAAGCATTCCAGCAAGCCGCATCTAGCTCTCATTTTAAAAGGCTGCCATCTGAAGTGCTATCCTCCACATCTTTGAAAAAAATACTCATACATATACAGAAGTGATCTGAATAATGTCCGGTTATCCATAGGAGGCAGCTGGTTACTATCGATAATGTAATTCATTTAGCAGTTCCAATGTGCTGGTGTGTGTTTTCTGTTTTCCATCCCTTATTACAGATAGCAGCAGTGCTTGTTTAGCTGATGCTAACAGCCTCGGGGGAAGAGGACACAATTGCCTGCCGAGAAAGTGAGAGTCATTTGTTCTAATTTAATATTTATCTATTGGGGGAGGCTGAGTTATCAGAAGGAGCTAAATTGAAAGACACCCAAGCGTGCCCAGGCAGAGTCAGCAAAAAAATACCAAAAAGCAGCCAGCTCTGATGACCCTTAAAGGGAAACTGGAGAAATGGTTTGAGGAGGAAGGCAGGGGCACTGGATGTGTGAGTATGTTAGAGAAAGGAAGACAGAATGAGAGAGCAAGAGAGAGATGTAGACAACAGGGCTCAATCGCTGTGTTCTTCATGACTGTGCACTAGTATGTGGTGCTGCAGCTCTGATTTGGTCTGAGTCCAGCCGGAACCTTTAGGAATTCAGTGGTGAATGATGAATCCGACATGTCATGTGAAAGAGATATGCCGATTATGCAAAAATAATTTGCTAGTTAAAGACAGTCAAACTCTCCAATTACACCTAAACTATTTCACATGTAGTTGAGTTGAAGGATTTATTTATAATTCTGGCTCTGACTAAGAAACATCCCAATACTTAGACATTGTTCACAACGATAATTCTTTACATTTTCCTGTCCTGTTAAAAAAATCCAGTATCTCCAAGTTACAAATGCTCTGACCAACATTCCTAACCTACAACAACGACAAGGCCCCAGACTGTGACCAGAACAGTTGCATAAGCGACCTTTTTTGAGAGTATGAGAGTTAAAACTTTACATTTGTGTGAGTTCATAATGATCTGTTAGTTATCCTGTTTATGTGAATCAGCATTAGCCGTTATGGTTGAAAATAGGACCAAAGTTGAAGCTCTCTATAGCTGACTATTTAAAAAACAATACAATGACGAGAGAGAGGAGAAGGCTGGTGGAGAGGGGAAAGTCCTGACACAGACACACCTAATGATGAGAGTGTAGGTGTAGGCGGAGAGATACCAAATGAGGAAAACCACTACAGTGCAGTGGCTATACAACGGCTAATGCAGTATTAGGGCTGCAAAATTAAATTAATATTGATCTCTATAGCAATTTTGGCTTCCCACAGTCAAAAGAACATGATTGATTGCAATACTGTTGTTAAAAGCGCCCACAGACAACCTTTCACATAGAAGATCCTGCTCATTGAGAACAACCCATGTAGATACAATCACTTAGTTACAACAAAATCTCACAGTAGAATTTTATTTTTCACTACATTCAAAGTAATTTTTTGGTCACACACATGTCTGAGTTGTGTGTGTTTCAGTAACTGAGTGTGGAGCCTAGAGGCTTCTCTGCACAGCCATCAAGTTAAGGTATGTCTGCATGTGAGGCATTTAGGGAACATCAGTAAACCGTAGCATCTACTGATAAGCATATGCTCAACACTAGGGTGACCAAACGTCCTGTTTTCCCATGACATGTCCTGTTTTCACGTCCTGTCCTGGTCGTCCTGGTTGTTTTTTTTATAAAGTGATGAAAATGTCCTGGTTTTCATTGTTTTGAAGAAGGATGAAGAAGAACACTAAAGATACAGATATTTTTTTGTTCGTTTTTGTAAGTTTGTGAGAGCTATTTGTGTTAACGTTTGATTGCTAATATAGCAGAGATATTTTTTAGTTATTTATTTATTTTTCTAATACAGAAGAGACATTATTTCTATCATTATTTAATTCATTATTTTTGATACTCGTCATAATAAAACATGTTGAGCAACCTCTGAGAAGCCTATCTGAATTTGTGTCTTTGTTTATAGATAGTATTTAGTAATATAACAATTTCTATCCATACAAAGGAGGCATACTTTGAATGTATTGAAATTATAAGGCGTCTTTGAGTAAACTTAGAGTATCATTTGAGTATCTCATTGCTGGGCTATGTGCTGGTTTTCAGTAATCAAAATATGGTCACCCTACTCAAAATGTGTCTAGTTTGCAGGAAGGAAATCAAACGTCAGGGAAAAGACTGGTGACAAAACTAATATCTCCAAATGTTAATACAAGAAAAGGATGTCATTTCACTGTTTCTGGTTCATTTAAAATCATGGATGCCGAGGATCGAGTAAGACCAAATATTGGGCTTTTGTGTGACAGTCAAGTGGTGCAGCAATTCCTAGTTAAGTTGTAAAAATCTCTGTTAGAGTGACCTAAAATGCAGTTTGCGTGTGGATAAGAGGCCCAAACATAGAGGGCAAAAGTTGGGTTTGCAAAACATCAGTATTAGTGTGGAAAAGACCTTAATCCCACTCACATAGCTCTGAATGGCTCAGTTGCTGCTGTCAATGAGCAAAACACTAGACCTGCTGGATCAGAATGACCAAAATCTGGCTGCTGGTTCAGAGCTCTGGATGCTTTATCATTTTTATACAATACGATTAGCATGTTATAAGTCTTTCTTCCTGGTGGGAAAAAAAATAGTGCAGTCCAATGAATGCAGGTTTGATCTGTAAAGGAGGAGGCAAGGATGGTAAATAACATGCACTGCTGTAGTAGAGTAAAGAATTGCATATACTTGAAGGTTTCGAAGCCATAGCTTTACCATGGTCACAGTAGCATGAGGCTAATACACACTGATCAGGCATCACATTATGACCACCTGCCTAATATTGTGTTGGTCCCCTTGATGTGGTCAAAAATGCTCTGAACCATTGGGCATGGACAAGAGGACCTCTCAGGGTGTCCTATGGGGTCTGGAACCAGGATGTTGGCACTGGATCCTTTGGGTTACTCTGGCTTGTGCAGTGGGGCCTCTGTCAGTCAAACTTGTTCCACTGCATCCTGTTGATGCTTTATCAGAATGGGGTGTTGGAAGTTTGGAGGTCAAATCAACATGTTGGGCCATTGTCATGTTCGACAAATGCTCTAT
Organism: Dascyllus trimaculatus; assembly: GCA_024666655.1. NCBI lineage: Eukaryota > Metazoa > Chordata > Actinopteri > Pomacentridae > Dascyllus > Dascyllus trimaculatus. Next base: position 24,558,791 of record CM045452.1, read on the forward strand.
AACCAGGTCATAACATACAATGACGAAACACTGCAGTGGTTCCTTCCTTGTTGTGGGAAAAACTAAAACTGGTTTCAAATTGAATTTTTTCTCACTAAAAAAACTCAATTTATCAAATACTGGCTCTTCTATTTAACATAACACTAGCTCCTAGGTCAGACTCAGACCTCGCTGAACTAAAACTCTGAGCACAATCAAACAAATTGAACCTGATCTGCCTGTGGTAACGTCAGAGGCATCGTGCAATGACACCTCACTCAACTTTTATTAGTGAAACATGTGAATTCATCATTGTGCCTAGAGTTCAGAAATCAATTTATGTAAGTACACTTTTATGCAAATCCAATCTATTGCCCAGGTAAGTCCTTTTAAAATGCTTCAGTGAAATTAGAAAGGGTTAGACGTGCACGTGCAACGCCGCTGAGGACTACAAGCTGCAGGAAAGTGCTGATATTAATTACTTGGGCAATTCTGTGTTCACCTTAAGTACGTCAGCTTTGTAGTCAAGCTCAGAAAGCCTCATAGGAAAGTGAAACCTAATCCCATTTAGTCTGGTATTTAACCACGACGAGATCTATTCTGTCCACTTTTACAGTCTGTAATCATTGCTCAGGATCAAAGACAAGACTTAGACCACACTAAGTTAAGCATAATGGGAGATGATGGGAGAAAGAAACACTTTTTTTTTATAAGGGAATCATTTACCTGTTTGGAGTCTGCAACTTTCTGCTGTTGCCTCAAAGAGTAATTTTCATGGATTTTTGCAGCTTGACAGCCAAATATGCATAAGGGAACAGGAGCTCTTATATTTCCCTGAAAGTATGATTACAACTGTGCCTCCGAAATGTGTTAAGACAATCAAACATCTGTAAGGAATAATTGGAAGCATCTGTTATTGCAGTTGTTACATTTCTCTGTTTTTGGACGGATGGCTGATTTGCCACCAGTAATACCAGCATTCAGCGCGCCGCCCTTGACCTTGTAGCTTCACAGCACCATTAGAGACAGTACAGTGTCTTAGATTTGCATATGACTGGATGAGCAGAGTCAGTCGCAAATGGGCTAATTCAGTTAGCTTCCTCCATCTCTTATAGCAATGTACTTTGTATATTTCTGTAGATGGATGAAATGTGAGGCATGGAATTATAATTAAGCTGCCCCACAGGCAAGAATATCCTATTTCTTTACAGCTGAAGACTAAAAAAAACCTGCCAACAGATTATTTTTTGTCATCATGAGCTTAGTCACCCTGACAGTAGAATACAAGCGGTGCTGTTAAAAATGTGTAAATGAGTAATTTGACTGATTTACATTGTTCTACTTTTAAAAGCGCTCTTCTGCCTTACTTTTGAGTCTAAAGATAAAAGATGTATTTTACGCATAAAGGCCACTCTTGGTTTCATGTGCCATTTATAAAAAGACAGGTTGTACTTGAGAAAAATTCATCCCAGACACTCTATATGAAAAATAAATGGAGAATAATTTAGGACAATTACAAACCAAAGTCCAAGAGTTGCACTGGGTGTTCTTATCTCAAGCCTTCCACGAGATCCAATAAGCTTCTCCCACAGCTGCACTTCGCTGATAAGTTCTTCAAAACTCTTGAAATGGAGAGGGCTGGCCTCAATTCAGGCTTGAACACAACATGTTAATGATTCCAAAGATAGTGCAACCCTTAATTATTTTTTCATTACGAGCTGCCGAAAAAGCGATTATTCCAAAACTAAACACTGCTGAGCTGAGCATTGTTAGGTTGGCTCTCTATTTATTGATTCCTTTAAACCTCATTCACGAATGAATAATCCAAAGTGACGACAGAGCTTTGATAGTGGAACCAGTGCTTTTCAAATTCTGGATTAGACGAGTATGAGTTGTTCTGTTTCTCATCTCCTGCTGACGATCCTAGCTGTGTTTACTAAAGCGATGAGTGTCCGCAACCTGACACCCCCTTTCCTCCCGCTTATATATTTCAAAAACGTTTTATCATCTTTCAATCAGCACAGTCCAAAGCGGGTTTCAGGCTCTGTTTTTTTTCCCATCAAGCCCCACATGAAATGAGCAGCTCGGGGCTAAACAATCCCTATTGTGTTTTAAAGAGTGCAGAAACATGTGATAAGAGAGGAAATCTATTTGTCCCTGAAGCCGACGTTACAAGGCCAACTACAGGAGCAGAAAAGAAACTACAGTTCATCATAAACTTATTGATTCTTCTCTCTGTGAGCTGAAATTTGATCACACTCTTTTTTACAGCACTGAATTGTAACTATTGTGTCTCTGTCTATTTGCCGGCCTGCCACATTGGCAGCCTGTCTGCAGTGCAGCATTTCCACCTCTTTTTAAAGAAATTATTTAAAGCCTGCAAAAAAAAAAAACAACCCAGACTAGATAACGTCTGTACATTTGTCACAAGGTGCGTTAGTTATTGTGGTTTGGCTGCAGCAACAGATCTTATGACTGTACTCTGTGAGCTTCCAATTGCTACAATTAGTGTCAAAATTCTGTCTGCGAGCAGCCTCTAAGTCAGACTTTGACAACCAAAGCAATGTCACAATATTGCGACCACGCATTAATCAAAGAATTATCAATCATTAACCATTAATCAAAGGGCAGGGGCTGTCTTGTAATATGCGTCATTTAAATTTCAGAGCGATGAAGTATGCTGCGAGACTCCTAGTTTGCAGGTGCAGGAAAAGATATTGTTATGAGCCGCTTCAGTCATTGTACAGGTTTTACATGACTACTATGCTGCACTTACAGCTAGGTGCAAAGTTGATTTTGGATTGGAACAAAAACAAGGTAAAGGTCAGAGTCAAAAACATCTGTGACTCCGTATGTGCAGCACGTTCCCACATATGCACATGACTAACGCTTAAAAGCATTTTTACCTTGAGTCACAGCGGAGGGTTGTGAGTTTTACCTCCACTAAACAGCGTAGCTACAGGCGCAGCACACACATGCGTCAGAGGCAGCCCGATATAGCTCTGAAACCACATTTCAAAATTGAGGGCAGAGCCTTTGATCATGGGGGATAGCTGGTTCTGCAGGGTAATACGGGAGAAGCTAACACAAGGAGGAAATAGGGAGCAAAAAGACGGAGCAAGAGGAACTAACATATAAAAAAAAGCTTCAGCTATTACACCATGCCTATATCTCCTGTTTATACGATCAAAATAATCTTCTGACGGTCTGTTTCCATAGTAACGCACAGCCTCTTGTGCACATGTGTACACACAATCACACACACACCTATGGCAGCGGTTCTATCGACTGTGATTTCCACTTAGACCACATCAATAGATGAGCAACTTAGATTATGTGAGTACTGTATCTGATGTGGCCTGACCTCACTGAGTGAAAGTCTTCGCCACACAAAGATGGAGATAGTTTAGCTTGTGAGCAGCAGGTTGTTCACTAAAGCATCCTGCAGTGCACACCTGTTTTATATGACGTGCTGCCAGGGATCTGCAAGTGAGTTCAGAATACTAAATATATATACATATATATATATATATATATATATAAATTAAACTACATCAGTGTTTATTTCATAATGCTACTTGTACACAGACATATACACAAGTCAAGAGAAACAATGCTAATAATAATAATAATAATAATAATAATAATAATAAATAGTTTAAATACAGTTTTAACCATCAGTGTATCTGTCTGGGAAAGTGCTTGTCAGAAAGGCCAGGTTGCCTAGCAACCTAGGCATGACTTGGCCAGTTATGCAAATGTTTCCATTCAGCACTCAAAATCACAAGTCATGGAGCTGATTGAATTCCCTTTGAGTGCCATATTTTTGGTCATTAGACTTAACAATACAGGTGGTTTTAGACAGTCTGACAGCAACTCCAACCAAATGCAAAAGAGAAATACGAAGAATGTTTTTTACTTTACCATAAGTCGAGGTTTTTTGTAGCTTTTTGGTCATCTATGAGTCATATAGCATCTGTTATTGTAGTGGACACACTAAATGTGGTCATTACCTTCAGTTACCATGGTCCTCTTTTATCTGCAACAACTTAAAGCCTAACAGAGGCTCTGTATCTATTTGTAGACAATCCCTTGTGGCCGTTCGATGCAGTCCTACTCAGTCAACACCAAAATCAAACGCAAATGATTTTGGGAACCAATGAAGCCATTTCCCCAGGGAGCCACCAACAACATCCACTTCCTAATCTGCAACCTGAAAGCATTTTGCTCTAGGTTAAATGTCTTATAGCTGTTCCTCAAGCTTGCATTTTGCATTGAATCATGCACTTTTGTTTCTCCGTGTTCCAGGAGACAAGAAAGGACGGTTAGTCATTGCTTCAGCAGCTCCAGCTTGGACGACTGGTAGCCACAAGATCTCTGAGGCATTACCAACTGGATCAATGAAGACTATTAAGTATGTTGTGTTGCTATTCCCATAGCTAGTGTATGTCTTTGTTAGAGCCAGACCTTGACCTCTGATAGAAGGGGTTAAAGCTTGGGGCCCCGATGGAAGATGGGAACTGTGCAGTGTGTTAATGTCTTGCACAAGCTTCCAGCTCTCTTCCCTGCTCTGTTAAGCGCAAATCAATAGACTAGTCATTTTCAGTTTTCATTGCAGTGAGCCATAAAACCACGTTATTATTTATTCCATGTAATGGGCCTTTAGATGTAAAGTGAATGTAGAGATTTGTTTTTTCTCTACAGGCTACTGTGGGAAAGTATTTACTGATTTAGCATTTCAAGGCTGTTAGTACAACATTATGTGCAACCACATGAACAAATACCTCAGACATGACTCATGCAGGCTACTGCTCACTCAAATTAACAAAGAAAACGTTACCGGCATTCAGAATCCTAGATAGCTCTTTTAAAGCGCAGATGCACACAGAGGACATCATTATTTGGACTCATGTACAGTAAATGTGGGTATAATAGCATGAACTTTTAGAATGAGGATCCAGTAAATAAGTAATTAATTGTGACCACACATTTAGTCAGTTGAAAATTTAAAAAGTCATGGTGGCCCAGTAGCCGAACAGTTTGGGCGCCAGTTGCATACCACAAACCCTGAGCATGTGGTATGCAAATGCCCTGAGCAGTGAGTCCCTGGTTCAATTCCCAGTGTGGGATCCCCTTCCTCTCTTCTGCCACATTTTCTGTCTTCCTCAACTATCACTATGAAGTAAAGGCATAAGAATGTCCCAAAAAATAATCTTTAAAATGCCAAATCCCCTCTGGTGGACAGTCTTTCTTGTTAGCCAATTGCTGACTTATGTGCTGATGCAGCATATCAGCTACAAGCTAAAATCAGCCTGTGTGGTGTACTGCTCCTCCCAGTTTGGGTTAGCCTCTACTGTATACTTGTGAATCTTTAATACAGTATGTGCAGTATGTCTTTAAAAAAAGTTTTTCCGGCTAAGACCTTTGCAAGGTTTGGTGGTCATGTCTTTTGTGCAAGTTTCACTCTAATGTAGGAAGTAAATTGTGAAGGAATGTTTTTTTCAAAATAATTAGTTTTTAACTTGAGATTAAAGTTGTGTTCAGAAACAATTGTTTTAAAGTCAGTGGATTGATTGCACAAAAAATGTTGGAAATGCTGACGTCTCATTGAAAAAATGATGACACATAATCCAACATTACTTTGCAATTATTCTGACTTCCCAAATGTAGACTATGGGTATTAAGTTGAGAATAAAGACGTTTCCTGAAACAGATATTAAATGGAATTAAGGGCTTAATTACATAATCCAACATTGCTTTGTAAATATTCTGACTTACCAAATGTAGACTATGGGTGTAAACCTGCAGTTTTCGCAACAGATTTTACATTCTCCTCTCCTTTTGCTATCTCTGTGCTACTGTTTTCAAAAACCCCTTTTCTTTTAACAACAACAACCTCCAAGCACGCTGCCTACACACTGTAAAAGATTTGGGATGTGCAATAAGCCAGGCACACTGGGTTCTTTTGATGAATTCCCCATTTCAACGACAGTGCTGGCCTCCCTGTGAGAAAATGTTCCACCAAAACAACTCCTCCTGACATTATTTGCAAAGACAATGTCGCTGTATCCTGGGCTTGGTGCCATCCAAGATGACTGTGATTGGTTTAAAGAAGCACATATGAGCCAGAGCATTTTTTTTTTTACCACTACAGCAAAATGACACTGGGTGCAGTCAGACCATTCTCCAGCCCTGACACAGTTTATAGTATAGAAAGTAGATCATATATTTTTATGATGCATTTTTTCCAACACATGATTGTGACTTACTGCACTGATTAGGAGGGAGCAGGCAGCAGTAAAAAGGTTCCAATTCTCACCGTTGTGTTTCTTACTGAGTCATGACAATTTCCATACCATTACTGTTCCACTGTGACAGAGGGCTCTTTTCTCTGCAGGCAACATTCAGAACTGTATTTCTATAATGAAATGGTTTTCAATTTATTCCTTACAAGATAAGCCGTCATTTTCAATCTGCTCAACATACAAGTCCACCAGCAAGAAGAGTAATATCATGCATCTCGCACTGACAATTCAATTTTTGTGCCCCCCTTCCCTTGCCAAAAAAAGAAGAAAAAAAATGATTGCAAGTACCAGATAAAGAGTAAAAAAGATATGATTTTATACATTGCTCCTGGATACTATCAGCTCAGTGAATAAGATATCCCTGGACATTTCATTGAGTGCAGTACCTTAAACTGCGGCAGCATTAAGAATGACAAGGGTTCGACCTTGTCTGTATGAGCACCTTCGCTGTGAATAATATTCACCCGGATCAGGCAATTACGACTTTGAGGGAAGGCAAACAGGGATAGGACTAAACTAATCAAAAAAAGAATGACAGATACTAAACAAATGACCTCAAGTTCAAGCTTGCTGCCTTTGATATAAAAGAATCATTTTTGAATTTAAAGAACACAGTGAAGCTGTGAACTTGAGAGAGCTAATTCTAGCATTTAAAAAAAAAATAATGCTGGATGTTTTGACAGCGGAGTAAAAACCCAGGAAACACTCGGGCTCCTTCCAGCAGTAGATGAAGACAAGACTCCCTTTGAACCAAATTACCCAATTTCCATTCTCATTTGTCACACTCTGGGATTGAGCTGGGCCACAATAAGGCATCGCCATAGTGGTGCACGGCAGCTTATCTGGCTGGCCCCCTCTCATTGGAGCGGGGCCTATTAGACAGGCCTGGTGGAGTCAGAGGACGGGTTGAGAGGGCAGATGGGACCAACGTGATGTATTATACATGGGTAAAAACCAGGCTCCAGCAGGCCAGCTGAGGCCCCAGTTGGAGAGGGACAGACTGACCCAGCCAGACCCGTCACACATTTGCTCCCTCCCCCCCAAGTCCTCTGAGACTGTGGGCAGCTCGCACTCTTCCATGACCCTGGGCAGAGGTCCAGCACTATTGGCTAATATATGTGGAAGTCAGTCATTTGTGCTGAAATATTAATTTGGACACTTCCAGAATCGACATTTAATTTGACACAACGGATTTCAGTATCCAGTCTAGACTCAGTGTACATAGACCTGTTATTATCTTAGCAAATGCAGTTATTAGACTAGATTTTTGCAGGGTTGTTGAAGGCAAGTGCAACAAGACACAAATTCAGCATTGGCATATTATCAATTTATGTTAGATATAGGCAAGCATGTTAGAAAATAATGCCGTTTGTATACATACAAAGAACATGGAAGTGTGGAAGTCAGTCATTTGTGCTGAAATATTTATCTGGACACCTCCAGAATCGACATTTAATTTGACACAATGAACTTCAGTTCCCTGTCTGCACTAAAGGTAGATAGACCTGTTATTATCTTAGCAAATGCAATGACTAGACCACATTTTTTGCAGGGTTACTTACGGCCAAAACAGAAACTCAGCACTGGCATATTATCAATTTATATGCAGTACAGGCAATAGGCAAACATTTTAGAAAAAAAAAACCTTTTTATAGTTCCAGAGCAACATTAACATAAATGAAATATGTGGGTTGTTTTAGCAGCTATATGCATTACTGCATTTTCCAGCTTGTCACTGACTCTGCAGCTTGTTGCTAGGCAGGTAGCACAAAGCGTCTTCCTGAAAACAACTGCAATTAGTGAAGTAACTATAGATTTAACAATGGGCTTTGAGGACTATTGCAGTGGTTCACTGATTAAGATCAGATAAGATAAAACTTTACTAATCCCAAAGGAAACTCTTGTGATAGATATTGCTCAAAAAAAGACATAACATGAGAAATGCAGTGCCTACAAGGTAAAAAAGCAGTAAGATATAAGTGAAATATATTACTAAAATAAAATTAATAAGCTCAAATAATGCTAGAATAGAATGGCAGCAAGCAATGCAAATGACAATTACACTAAGGTAATAAGCAATATCACACATGAGAGTGAAATGTTGCACCTAAAAACTGAGATTAAAGCGGAATATTGCAGATTGCACTAACAATTTTGTACCTGAAAGTGAAATAGTATGCATGAAATTGAAATACTGCACCTGAGAAATGAAATGCAAAATACTACACATTACACTTGCAGTGTTGTACATGAATGTAACATACTGCACATGTAATCAGAATTTGCACATGAAAATCAAATGTTAGACGTGATACTTAACCAGGGCACAATGCCATGTTAACGTATGTTCAAGATAGGAGATCAGTGCATAAAAACGCCTCCTACTGACCAATCAGTTCTCCTGGAAAATGGCATCACCGTTCCTACAAGATCTTGTGGAGCTCAGTGTGGGAGGGTTTCAGATTATAAACCCACCAGCAATTTTAAAGCCGTTGTTTTTGTTCTATAGGCGTTTGTATAGCGATATGATTGCATAACAGAGACTGATGAAGCACTAAAGCCTTGTACTTGTTGTTAAGACTTGCAGAAAGCCTACTTACTGATTTGAGTGATGTTTTAATATCTATTCTTTACTCGCTCACAGTTGCATTTAACACACCCAGGGCTGCAGCTGAAAGAGCAAGGCTGAAACTGTCTTACAAACCGTGAGACTGAATGTGAGAGAAATTCATCTGTCACACCACCACAAGAACAGTTTCATTTTTTATTAGACCACTCGGCTATATTCTTTAAATAAAGTGTCTTTTCGTGAGTGGCAGAAAAGGGATCTGTAATTTTATCAAACGATCTTCTGTGGCATAATGACAACTGACCCGGATCTCGAATAAGAAACAGTGTAGCAGTAATATTGCTAAGCATACATTCACACAGTCAGCATTGTTTTTTAGCTTGTAATATATTTATGGAATTCCTCATAATAGTTTAGGATTATAGTTTGTTCTTCATGCAAGAAATGTGCATTGACTTCATAAGCTGATAGATAGCATTGTGTGACCTATTAGTGCGACTGTGGTTGTTAAGTTTAGTGAACCCAGACAACAAAAAGATGTCCTTTCACAGCAGAGCCACTTTATACACGATACATAGCAATTTGGCCCATTGTTAACATGAAATCAGTGCAGCTTTAATTCAAAATGATCTATATTCTTGCAGACAGCATGAATGTTTTCTTGCATTTAAATAATACTCAAGTTTGTAGACTTTACAGCCGCGCAGCATTGATTCTCTAATGCTCCGAATATCGACCCGCATGGCGGTAAATACATATTACAATGGGCTCGCAATTACTGGCTTTTGTGGAAATTTCATTACGAGAAATATCGATCCATTGTTTGTACATTCATTGTTTTTTGCTCGTAAAATTTTGGGCAACTGTGCAAAAAAATAATCTGTTGACAGTGACTGTCTACTTTGTTTTTTTCTCTGAGACTGACAGACGTGTGTGCAGCTCTCCTCTGATGATTAGAGCCAAGTGGAGGTTGGAGAGGGTCACGTAGATCTTATTCGTCAGTGTCTCTACTCAGTCACTGTCAAAGTCACCTTTCCTGGCCTCCAAACTGCGTCCGCCTCCCCTCCCCTGTGCCCGAACTATACCTTTCCACCCCCCTCCCCATTCCCCTCCGCTGATGAGTGACAGCTCAGCTAATGTAGTCACAGCTGAGTACAGCACGGGGAGTTAGAGGGAGGGTCGGTGGCAAAGGCTCACCAGCCAATCTCCTCCCAGCTTGACTGCAGGATACACACCAGATGGGCCTTTGGTGTAAAAAAGGAAGATCCACATGAAGCAGCTCTGCGGTGAGCTTCTCTTGCAGCACAATAGCGGTGACCATATTCTAATGATATGTCCTGATTTTGATGCGCAAAAAGTTTGTTGTTTCTTGGCCTTTTCGGGTTGGGACCACTGACCAAGTGAAAGGTAGAACCAATGGCTTTGATTAACACATACACACACCTTCACAATTGTAGTGACATAGCTAATCAATATCCTAAAATACCTGAAATAAATGTATATAAGACAGCAAACACCCCACTTGTGGATGTGTATCTGCACAAGCCATAAAATCAAACAAAAAAGACTATAATAAATCAATAAAAAAAATGTTAAAATCATACATGTTTGAAGGAAAAATATATATAACTGTACAGACTTTTTAATTCCCAAATCATGTAAAACAGATTTTAGTGATCAAAAGTATTACAAAACAAATATACACTGGACTGAGTTGGATAATAGACTCAAAAAATGTAAAAAAGGGACCAACTTACAGCACCAGGACTATCATAATTAGCAATTAATACACTAAAACAGGGCTAGTTAAAAGAATGTACTTGAGGGAATACTGCTAGTAATTTACAATACATATACACCGATCAGTCACAACGTTGTGACCACTGACAGGTGAAGTGAATAACATTGATCACAACCTTGGATTTTGGCATCCATGTTGATGAGACTAGGACACCCAAATAAACATTGTCCCACAACAAACACACTCCCTCATAAATGGAAATCCCAAATGTAACTGGCCTACCCCTGCAGGAAAATGCACCCCACCACATGGAAACAACATCAAACAATCAGGAACATGTAGAGGAACATGACAATGTCCCAACATGTTGATTTGACCTCCAAACTTCCTACACCCCATTGTGATCAAGCATCAACAAGATGCAGTGGAACAAGTTTGATGGACGGAGGCCCCACTGCACAAGACAGAGTACCCAAAGGATCCACTGCCAGATCCCACAGGACACCCTGAGAGGTCCTCTTGTCCATGCCCAATGGTTCAGAGCATTTTTGAGCACATAAAGGGGACCAACACAATATTAGGTAGGTGGTCATAATGTTACGTCTGATCGGTGAATACTGACTGAGTGAACAGCTCTTTTTCTAAAAGGTTTTAAGAACAGTTATTAGAACACAATTAAATTCTCAAAGTGGACTTTTATTTTGCCCTGTTTTTCCCACTTTCTGTGATCCTTTATCCATCTGCCCATCCGAATGTACTCTGCATCTCCCGTCTCTTCCATATTCCTGCTAACTGAAGTTTCGCTCTGTGCACCATCATCCACAGCACTGGGCTGCTTTGTGCTCCTCTGCAGCTGCCTCCATGTGCCCACCTGGTCAGCGAGCCGCGGCTGACCCCGGCTCCTCTTTGCCAGGTCTATTTTTACCGGAGCAGCTCGCCTATGTGAAGCGTGAAATTCATTTGTGAACTTGCGTACAGTAAATGTCTGACAGTTGACTTGAATTTTTAACTATGCATTTCAAGCTTCGTCATAATTCAAATGCGGCAAAACTATTTGTTCACAGAGGTAGAAAAGGAATCAAGGAGGGAGGCTGTCTCTGTTGAGTCTCTGTTCCTTTTCTTTGATCACAATCTCATAAATACAACTTTAACCAGGAATCATTACTGAGCTGCAGCACTGAACATGAAGTCATTACTATATAATCACAACATTTTTCAATAAAATGGAACAAAAGCGCAGGTTAATGACAGCAGCTTTCATCTGTAAGCCCCATTACTGGAAATCGCAGTGATATTTTTATATGAAAATATAACTGATTATTAATGGATTTGAAGGAATGACAGGAAAAACTAAAAATCGCAAAAGTATTAAAATCATCCATGTGTGATTCGGTGGCTTTTTTCTCGAGTGCTTCTTCAAATTACTTCTACACTTAATGACCTTATATTTTAGAAACAAGTGTTTTGGTTTTATCATCATTTTTTTTACATTATAAAGGCTGCACCTGATTGATTGGGAATATAGAACTTTTATATATTCCCCATACCGACACATCAGCTACTAAATACTGCATGGAGCTTCTTGAAGTGAGGTAACAAAAATAAAAAAAAGATGGACATCAATTCCGGCTGATAGACACCTGCTTCATGACATATTACTTGCAGGATGACTAAAATGAAAAGGGCCTCATTCAAAGGAGTGCTGACAGAATAAGAAGTACCTGACAGAGAGTAAATTAACAAGACAGAGTCCTCTGTGAAAGAAAGATGGCTATCCGTCTTCTGGAAGCAGATTGAGAGGATGAGTGATAAAGTGGAAAAAAAAGAAAAGAAAAGAGCGTCCAATGTCAGTCAGCAGTCACTCAGCCTCCACATGCCTCCTGTCTTCGCGTGCCGGTAGATTTTTCCCGCCGGCTTTGAGCATTAAACGTGCTTTTTAGCCTCAGAGAGAAACAGACACAAGAAGGAATCAAAGACAAAGAAATGCAAAGTAGGTGCACTTCTGCTTGTGTGGGGAAGGTGTTTAGCTTTTTAAGAAGGATGACTCATAAGAAAAATGGCCAAACGGAGAAGCAGCCACTTGAACTTAAAGCAATCTTGTCGTTGAGCAGAGTTCACGACCGTGTTTACTCAACGACATCTGTTAGGTTGTAGCTTGCGTGGTGCGTTTTTTTTTTTTCCCAGCAAAATTAATTTGGATCTGTGTGAGGGACTGCTAGATGACACTGTTGCAAATTAGCACAACAAGCACACGCATATTAAATCGCAAACAGCTCAATCACACGGTGCCACTTCAGACGGGCACATCCTCCCTCCCTCTCTCTAATTGGAGCTCTTAGGAATCCGGCCTCTCATCTCCTCCTCTTCCTCCTTTTCCCCTCACAAAGGTTATGTGGAATTATCTGCCACAACAAGAGGAGAAAACTGCAGGAGAGGGAAAACATCTAAGGGAGAGGGCGACAGTGTTGTCATGCCCCCATCGTCTCTCTTTTCATGCAGCAAAACTGATTCATTTATTAACAAAAAGGTGCCACAATGAGAGTCCGCAAACACAGAGAAGTCTTACACCTGCTTACTCGGATGATTGATGCCCCGGAAAATTTATTTTTGAGGACATTTGGGTCACATAACACAACTTGGAGGAAGATTCAATCAAAAGGGAGCTGGAGGTGAGGCGGCCAGGAGAAATTATTTAACTGTGAGAATATTTTCTTGCTACGTGGATATGCTCAGTGGATATGTCATTGCACGGAGGGTATTTGAGTGGCAATTGACTCAGATGCAGGAAATGTAACCTTGTTGTTTCACCCCTATTACACACAGTCAATATTTTCATTTCATCTGTGGCCCTTTCTGCCGGAGAAGCTCAGAAACAGCATTCTGTGTCTTCACAAACAATCTGCACTGGAGCAAAATGAAGCATGAAGAGTACTCCTGCGCGACCAGACTGCCAGCTATCAGCGCAAACGAGCCTCTTTTCTGTTGTCACTTCACGAGCCTGAGCGTCTTCTCGACCTTTTTTCCAAAGGTCATGTTATCCAGCAGTTTATAAGGAGGACTTGATGTGTCCTGTCTCATATTAGTTCTATACTGTAATTAAAAAAAAAACCCCACAAAAATATCAATGAAATTACAAAAAAAATAGCATTAAATTACAATAGCATAAAAAAATCTGTAACTGCTGAATAAACATTAAATTTCCATCTTTTTAAAAAAGAAATTTTAATTGCTTTGGTGTAAAACAACTGTCAAAGTACAATTGTAAATTTGTCAAAAAATAACAAAATGTTAGATTTTTATTAAATAAACTAAATTTAAATACATTATAATGTAAATATTATATATGATATATGGAATTAGATACATGAGTGACAATCGAAAAATAATTACTGGTTGTGTATTTAGTTTTTTGTTTTTTTTACATCTTGTTATTTTATTTCACTGATTATTTCTTCATTCATAACATTTTTTTTTACAGCATTTACAATCACCACTTATCATAAAATGTCCCAAAACAAGCCTCTTCTCTGTTTTCACTTCACAAACTTGAGCGTCTTCTCGACCTTTGTTCCATTAAGATCATGTTATCCAACAATTTATAAGGTGGATTTAATGTGTCTTGTCTCATATTAGTGTTTTACGCAATATTTTCTGTTGTAATTTTAAAAAACGCACAAAAATATTAATAAAATATAAAAATAGCCTTAAAATGCAATAACATTAAAAATCCATAACATTAAATTTCTATTTCTTAAAAAGATTTTTTTATTTCTTTGGCATAAAACAACTGTTAAAATACAATATTACAATATTATTTAATAAATAAAACAGTTAAATTCAAACATAGTTCAACCTAAATTATCATATATGATATCATATATAAATTTAGATACAATGAGGGACAATAGAAAAAAATGTATTTGTTGCATCATTTTTAAAAATAATTTTACATCTTGATATTTTGTTTCACCGATTATTTCTTATTTATAACTGCTTTTACAGTGTCACTAATCTCACAGCACATAGGACTATTTTAAAATTAACTTTTCCTCAATTGCCTGTTTTTTTGTTTAATTTTAAATATATTTAACAATATTCATTTGGCATAAAATATCAGAAAATTGAACCAAGGTTACAAGTATTCAGTTTATAGTTAAAAAATAATGAGTTGTTTAAATTGTTGATGATATTCATAATACAGTGGGTCAATTACAGCCACTTACAGTTCCTCGCTTTTATAGTTTAAAGGATCAATATCTTGTCTTATGATCACACCATCAAAGTAATGTACCAAGATCTGGTCACAGTTTGTGGTGCTAAAAAGCAGTGATTTTATCCAGGATGTGTTACAAAGCTAGAATAGGAGCTTCCATCAACTGCAGTTGGCCAACAGAATAAATTTGTACATTAAAGTTCACTATTTGAAGAGCTCTCATTGACAGGAAAGACTTCACCCTGTAGTAGGACCAGCCTGCAATATTAGCCTCTAGGAAGCTGAATCAACTTTGTCGGCTTTGTTTCTGTGTACCTGAGCGTCCACGAGAAGGTGTCTCATCAGGGTCATGGACTTCTGCAGCCCCTCTTTCTCGGGAGGAGGAGAAAACGCAGGCTCCTCCTGCTCCAGGGGCTTGGGTCCAGTCACCATGAAGCTGGCAATCTGGTCATTCAGGCTGTTCAGAGACTGCACAGCTAGAGGGAGACACGAAAGTAAAAACACCGTCATAAATAGGCCGTTTCTCATGCAAAAGCGCGTCTGTCTTTTGTGTCATTAGCGTGGGGAACTTAAGGAGCGCAGGGAGGCTTGAGTGGATCATTACATCCTTCACATACCAGGACACACACACACACACACACACACACACACACACAAACACACATATTTCTTGTTTCTTTGCGGATGGATTGCCAACCTCCTACCGAGCAGGAACAGCAGAGATAACACAACAGGAGACCACAGCTTCCTACTGTCACTGACTTTCTCCGTCGACACCCTCCCTGGTCCACAATGTTCCATGTCGGTATGAGAGCCATCCTGTTTTTGTTTCCCTGTTCTTGCCCTTGTGTGTCCCTGGCAGACCTCTCCTTCCAGGTTTCCTCTCCCACATTAAAAAAACCCAGCCACCCCTACTGTATTTCCTCCTCCTCGCACACACACAAACACACAGACTTCCTCAACACTCTTCCCATTTACCAACGACCGACCCCTCGGCCTTTGAAAGGTCGCCGCAAATATTTCCAAGGCCACCCACATGGTGGAAACGTTGGATAAATGAAAGAGTCGGAGGAAATTTCCATATTTTTGTGCCTTTTTTGCATAAGTATCTCTTGTATTTTTCATGAGCCGCTATGCTAACCCCTAATGCCTCATTATCCATCTTTTGCAGCATTTAAACTTTTCTAAAAGCCTCAAACTTACGGCTTTGTCAGTTATGAAGGGAGACAGAGATGCAGCGATCAAGGATTGACCTCGTGTCCGGAGGTCATCTCGCGCCAACTCTGAGCCAATAAATCTCTTGTGTTTAGCCTGGAATCCTGCGATGGCACATTTCTGCCAAATAAAGAAATCCAGCCTACTAAATCCATATGAGTAGGATGATTTTAGGCCAAGCATCTGGATTGAGTCTTTTCAGGATGCAAATATAAAGCCTCTTTCAGACACAAAAGCCCACGCAAAAAAGAGGGAGAGAGAGAGGAAGCATAGATTAATGTGTTACATAACCACGGAAAAAATAAAAATCTTTCACCGTGGCTGACATTTTCAAGCAAACAAGCTTTGAGGAGGGAATCTGACAAGTCGGCACTGAAGGCAGGAGAGATAAGAAGGGGAACGAGGGAGTTGAAGAGGAAGACTGTGTCCCCTCGAGGTGAGAGTAGAGTAGACGTCAGAATAATGAATACATGAGTAGGGGTTGGTTGTCGCCAGAGTTCACAGACACTCCGGCCAGTTCGGCTCTCCAAACCCTGTCTGAACACATAAACATGTGTTCGACAGCAAGCTGGTGAGTGAGAGTTTGTTCTTTACCCTTTTCAGCTTATATTTAATTGCAGTTGAGTTAAAGGCAAAAGGCCACATCTGCTCCTCCGGCTACTGATTGCATTTTTTTTTAAAACTGAAGTGGAAACCACATAAACACACACAGTATATATGTGAGGCTGGTTGGTGGTCCCAGTCGTGGGTTTGGAGACGTGATCTCAGTTGCTTACTCTTAGTGCCCTCTACTGGGCAAATAATGGACATGCAAAGGTTTGTGATGCAAACTTGTATCCTAGGAACACACAGCTTTCAGATATATGGGGGGAAAATGTAGAAAGAATGCAGTAAGAATGTAGGAAAAGCAGATAAGATCATAATGCCTTTAATACACTTGCTGATAATGTTACTTGTAACATGTAACACCTAAAGTTATTCACTAAAACACCAAGTCAAATTCCTTGTATGTGAAAACCTACTAGGCTTGGCTTACCGTTCTGATTCGGACAAAATGGGCTTCACGATATTTGTTCAGGAGCTCTTTCAGCTGTCTCCACTCTAAACAACTCGCAAACAAAGCGATAAAAACACAGATTTCCTATCTATTTATGCACAAATGCTCTCATCGGCAATGAGGTACAGCAGTGCAATCCATTTCAATCCAGTAACGCAGCTCTGCTATAAATCTGACTTTTACACTGACTTTTACACTAGTTTCCAATGAAGCTGAGTAACATGAAAATAAACAATCATACTGAAATGAGTTTGAGAGCTACACTAAGGTAAGATTGGAGTAATTTAAGCATTTTTACAAAAAATATTTTTTTAAAAATATGCAACTAACAAGCTTTTTAGCTCTGTAGCACCACGATACTTCATTTATGATGGTATGTTGCAATATATTTTTCTTTCATCAAAACATTTATCTCCTGCATGTTGATGAAATGTTCAACTCTTAGCTATGACATCTACATTCCTGCAACTCTCTTAATCCAATAGCATACTTTTTGTTGAGGTTAAAGTTTAATGTGGTGTTCTGCTGGACTGCATTATACTGAGGGGTGTTTTTTTGTCTTTATATATACACCGATTAGGCATAACATTAAGACCACCTGTCTAATATTGTGTTGGTCCCCCTGACACGGTCAAAAATGCTCTGGACTGCCATTTAGCTCACTGAGTTAAGGTGATACTACATGGGCTCAGCCCCTTTGCAGTGGTCATGAGTTCAAGTCCAGCTCAAGACCCTTTGTTGCATGTCGCTCTCCTGTCTCCCCCATTTTCACTCTGTCTCTCTATGTGCAAAAAATAAAGAAAGAAAATAAAGAAAAACTCTCCTCCAAAAAAAATAATAAAAAAGTGCTCTGGACCATTGGGCATGGACAGGAGGAGCTCTCAGGGTGTCCTATGGGGTCTGGAACCAGTACGTTGGCACTGGATCCTTTGGGTACTCTGGCTTGTGCAGTGGGGCCTCTGTCAATCAAATTTGTTCAACTGCATCCTGTTGATGCTTGATCAGAATGGGGTCTAGAGAGTTTGGGGGTCAAATCAACATGTTGGTCCATTGTCATGTTCCTCATCATGTTCCTGATTGTTTAATGTTTTTTCCATGTGGTGGGGTGCATTTTCCTGCAGGGGTAGGTCAGTGACATTTGGGATTTCCATTTGCATGAGGGAGTGTGCTTGTTGTGGGACAATGTTTATTTGGGTGTCTAAGTCTCATCAACATGGATGTCAAAATCCAAGATTTTCCAGCAGAACAGCACATAGTACCAAAATGATCAATGTTATTCACTTCATCTGTCAGTGGTCATAATGTGATCGGTGTGCATGCAGGAAGCAGCAGAATATTAGAAACAAGTACAGTGCAGACTAACTAACTATGACTTCAATGAGAAATCATAACTGAGTTAACACTTCTACAGCAGAGTCAAAAGTGAAAAAAAACTGATAACTTTAGCCATCATAAAAGACAACAGAAGTGGATACTGTATTTCATCAGACATACAATCTGATCCTATTATTACAGAAACAATTGATTCATTTGCTGCCTTTGAAATCAAAAGGCTTGATATAGAGTGATAAAGACGCTTAAAGACTGACAACAGATTAGAAAAACTGCCTGTGTTATGTAAACATCAGCAATAAAAATTAAAATTCATAGCCACTGATCATGAAAGCTACACTTCACACAGAAATCAATACAGATATTTTATTGTAGCATGGTGGGTCCCACACATGAAGGAACCTTTAGTCTGCATTAATTAGCATCAAACGCTGATTGTCTGGTGGTCAGTGCTGCAAATCATTACGCCTCTGAAGCGACAAGGTGCAAAGAGAAAAAAGCTTTGGAGGCATCATTTTACTGACAAACTATTAACCAGTTTAATGAAGCACACAACCATTGCTTTTCTTACAAGGTGTTATCAATGAGAATCGATTCACACATGCGCACTTCATCAAGGACAACTCTCTCATCCGACACTCTATACCTCCTGAAACCATATACCAAGCATTTATTGACTATATATTTAAACATATTAAAGATATAGAAGCTGGTTCTTAGGTGACCAGCACTGTTTGTTCAATAATAAAACATTACAGTAAATAAAAGTAGAACAGTTTTACAAGCCATTATTGATATTAGCCACATGAAACATCTTTACAATGTAAACTCAGTCATTTTTAATTACATACTCTGTGATATCCTGCTAAATAAACCAATATATCACAGTGACTGGGTAATTAGGCGAGACTGCTGCCACGGATAAGGATGCAAAAATGCACCAAACTGCAGGGATTGTCATTCTGCGTCTTCATCTGAAACCTGAAATAGATTTCACCTGCAGCTCGCCTTCAGCAAATATGAAAAGTGATGAAAGCGAGGCGGAGATATGCAGGTGGGAAGGAGAAAAAAAAATAAAGATGAAATTGCAGTAGTTAGGTTACAATAGATGCAAAGAAAAATAAAATTGTCATTCCGGCTCAGTCTCTGCACCTTTTCCTGTCTCTTTTCCACTTTCTGTCACGTCTCTTTCTTTATTTTTTCCCCCTCCATGTAACTGGGTCTTGCCAGCAGAGAAAAATCTCAAAGCACCTTACATGTCCTCCTATAGTGCAGGTGCAGCACAACAAATGAGGAGGAGAGGCCACAGTGGCATCCCATCAGGCCTTTATCTTTCTCGGGAGGGAGAACTCCGGGTGCCAGAGGATATAAGATCACTAACCAACGGGGAAAAATGTTTGAAAGAATGTATGCAGCAAACCTAATAGGATAAGGTGCAGTAGTCGGGCTAAAGTCGAGATAAAAGGGGCTTATTTCATGGGGATTGTTCGCGGCACACATGAAATCTTGGAGAAATGTTGAGAAATATGGAGAGCAATGAGCCAAAATCCATTTTTGAGTGGTGCTTCTGATGCCAGACTTACACTTGCTACTGTTGCAATGCTCTGTACCACACATAGTACAAAGTCATACCCATCCAAGTTCTTGATTTTAGTGTGAAATAATTTTTTAAAAAACTTGACTTCAAACTGCGCATGCTGCATGCAAAAGAGTATATCTGTTATACTGAATTGTTCATTGTGGTCATTAACTAACAAGAGGGGAAACATTTCTCTCTCTGCGTTAGAAATCTTAACATATTTCAGTTCAAGTTGTGAATAATATTACCATACATTCCTTATTCTATTGTATTCTCCTGAGCAGGATTTCTGGCACAGTTTCACCTATTTGCAAGGTGAAAGGAGAAGGACAGTCTTGAAGTGTTAAATCTCCACACAACGTTTCTAAGCAGCGAGTTGCGGCTCCAAGAGGAAACTGTTATTTTCATGCTCTCAGTGCTGCAGGTTTTGCTGGTGCTGATGCTTTCTGTATTCTCTGACGATCTATATCTAGCAGCCGTGGCCTTTTATAAGCAACAAACAAACACTGATGCATGTTGGTTTATTTTTCTAAGAACTTGCTCGCTGTTTATTGCCACATGCACTTAAAAAGCAAAAAAAAAAAAATGTCCTAACAGACCTGTTGCTTACTTTCCACAGGTTGAATTAAGAGACTCAATAGCCATTTAATGGTTTCCGTACCCACACAGGGAAATTTCATTCTGTGTTCACCTTGATGAAACTAATTCCTCTGGTGCACGGCTGGAACCTTGTGCTTTATTGTGTGCACGATTAGGCACAACTTAAAATAACACGCCTCTTGAAACATCTGGCGAAACGGAGCAGATGGGCTGTGAGAGGTGCAAAGATAAAAATTAATGAAATTCTACATTCGAGTGTATGTGTGAGAGATCATTAAATGGCATCATTAACATCATAATAATGGTTATTTTAGGCAGCCGGCCTCCAAGAAGCAGTTCGATTGGCCCAGTAATGAAGAAGCAAATATGCACGAGTGCTTTAATTGAATTAAGCAAACCGATGTGCATATATTGACGAAGAAAATGACGCATTTGAAAGCACAAAGTAAAGAAGTGAGGCCACGATCTGAATCTGCAGCTTAAAATTTGATGCAAGGAGCCGATTTGGGAGAGTCAAAGCTGCCCAGATGAAGGGGTTTTGTATTAATCAGAATATTCAACAGCACAGATTTCACCTGATTGAATGCAAATTCACTTGATGTGGATTGGCAGCACTGCTATACAACACTGCCCCCCAATGGCAGTAACCAAACCCCACAATGCCGGCCTGCGAGTCTCGACGCCTGTGCAGCCGGAATATAGTTGAACGTTGTTTACAGCACTCACGTAATTTAATCACACTGTGAAATGAATGCAAATCAAACAAATCACTGGGGTGAGAAGCGTTCCCAGGCTTGAGCTGATAAAACATGAAAACGAGCATGACAATTGATGTCAGGTTTAAGTCTGAGCAATGGGACTGAAGATACGTGACCCTGATAGGAATGTGACGTGAAATACCTTTACTACACACACTGAAAACTGACTTCCTACACTGATACATGGATCTAATTTGAAGGAAGTGTAGTAAATATTTTAGAGAAAGCACAGTCACTTTCAGAAAAATAGAGCGAGCTCATGGATCACTGACTAATTTTGGCTTTTGGGCGTCACATAATGAACAGACTGTGAAGCCCTAAGAGACAATCCTGTAATTTCAAGCTTTTTAAATAAGACAAAACAATTACTAAAGAAAACATGTGGCAGATCGTCTGTGAAAATAACTGTGAAATGCAGCCTTAGTATTGAGGAAACACTCAATATTTGATGGTTTGTGAGGATTCACTTCCTATCTCTGTGTTTTATGGTTGTAAATTTAACACCTTTGGGTGTTGGACTGTTTCGTTTTGGACTAATCTGCTTTATTCTGATCACATTCATCATCATAATCACTATTATTTGCATCCAAACATGGACACAGGACAGCCTTAATATCAAGTAAATACTAAATATTCCCTGTTTTGTGAGGATTAACTTATATTTTCTGTTTTTACAATTGTACATTTACTATTTTTGGATTTTGGACTATTGAATGTAGACTATTTTAGACCAATCTGCCTAATTCTGATCACATTCATTATTATAATCACTAATTTTTCCATCCTAACATGGACATAGAACAGCTTTAATATCAAGCAAATACTGAATATTTGATGGTTTGTGAGGATTCACTTCCTATCTTTATGTTTTTAAATTGTAAATAGAACAACCTTGGGATTTTGGACTGTTGAATTGAGACTGTTTTGGACTAATCTGCTTTATTCTGATCAATCTCATCATCATAATCAATAAGCAAAACACAGGACAACCTTAATATCAAGTAAATACTAAATATTCACTGGTTTGTGAGGATTCACTTCATTTCTCTGTGTTTTGTAATTGTAAACTTCACATCTTTTGATTTTTTTACTGTTTTGTTTTGGACTAATCTGCTTTATTCTTATCACATTCATTATCATAACCACTATTATTTGCATCCAAACACGGATATAGGACAGCTTTAATATCAAGCAAATACTGAATATTTGATGTTTTGTGAGGATTCACTTCCTATCTCTGTGTTTTGTCATTGTAAATCTAACATTTTGGGGTTTTAGACTGTTGGATGCAGAATGTTTTTGGGCAAATCTGCTTTGTTCTGATCACATTCATCATCATAATCACTATTATTTGCAGCAAAACATGGACACAGGACAGATTTGAACATTTACGAGTAAACTACCAGCTCACAGCATTGACGCATCGTGCATACACAGCCGTCCCGCCAGCGGTACCCACACGAGATTTACATGTCAATGATTAAAGAGACAGGGGCTTGGCACAAACAGCGAAGGAGCACACACGATCCGCTCGGTGCAGCCGAACCCCGGGGGTTCTGTAGCTGTGAAGCAGAGAGCAGCGAGCAGAAACTCTCATCTCTGCAGAGCTCATTAAACTCCACTAATCGTATCTGTTACTGCTGTAATGGGCGGAATAAAGGGAGAGCAGCAGAGATGGGGATGTGGTTTCCTGGAGGTGGATGGCTGTGCACTTAAAAAATTGTTTGTGTATGTGGGTGTATTTGTGTGTTTGCCCAAGATAGAAAAATCTGGCTCCGGCTCACCATATCTGCCCATTTCCTCCCTCCAGCAGAGAAAAGCATTCCCTTCTGTTTCTGCTGAGCTTTTCATGACTGAGGCTTTCTTCTTCTTCTTCCTCTCTCTGGCCTCATTCTTGTGTTTTTTGCACTCCGGTTGTAAAAACATCCTCAATTCTTGAATGGATTACATTGCAGCTTGAGGTTCTACAGCGTTTCAGCACAATAGCAACAAAATCTGATATCTGGACACAAAGAATCAGCAGCTGCAGCATTACTGGATGCACACTGTTTGTGTGTTAACTTCATCTTCTAATAATTTAGTCTTTTTAACAATGTCAGCTCATAAACACACTCAAAGCCTCGTTGCTTTGTAGCCGTTTCTGATTTCGAGTTGCCGCCAACATAAAGCTCTGCAGAAACAGGAAGGATTCAATACACATAAACCCAGTGCCAAATCTAGATGAGCTACTATGTCAACTCTCTGGGTTTTTATGGGAAAATTCTTTCCGTAGATGCCGGGTGGTCTGAGAGTTTGCTATTCTCAACTATAAAAACTGTTTTTGTAAATACTGTCAAAGTTTGGATCTAGGACAAGTATCTAGAGGCAGATGAATCTCTGCTTGTGCCTTGTGTAAAAACAAAAAAAAACAACCAAAAAACAGGCATTTGTTTGTTTGTTTGTTGAATCTGCCTGACTATTATGATTAAAATGTGAATCCCAGGAGAAACACCTTTGACTTGAAGTTCAAAGTTGAACTTCTGAGCGCCGCACGATCACCTCACATCCGCAGGACAGCATTTTTGAACGCTGTGTGAATTATAAAGACAAAAAAAAAGGAAAATGCTATTTCAAATGTTCTCCAACAGGATTATGCACTCTCTCTGAACTCTGCATCAGCAGTTAATGGAAAACAAATGCAAAAATATATCATTTACATACATATATGCGTGCAATGTTTTATTTTCAATTAAAATTGCACCCCAACTCAGCGCAGCTACAAAACCCTCCTCTTTTCTCAAGGTCTGAAATTTAAATATTAATGCAAGTTCATGCAGCAGCAAAGGTGTCGGTCAGTGGGAAGGATGCTGAGCTTGGCATTCTGTAATGTGAGTAGGTGGTGGTGTGAAAAAAACCACAGCTTTCCACTATCATCCCTGCTGATTTTGGCTGCGGAGGCTGGGAGCTTCTGCTGAAGCATAAACACGGGGGATTATATGTGTAATGACGTTCCTCTGTCAGGGTTAAGTGTTAATAGTGAATGTGGTGTTTCATCAGGGAACTTTAATTTAGGGAAATGGTCTAATTAAATGAGATTTGAATCATTTCAGAGCAGCAAAGTCAAGAAAATGTTCATTAGACTGCTGTGTTGTGTTCTTATTTTCTTGCAGTGGTTGCAAAGACATGATAAAGAGGAACTAGTGCTTCAGGTGATCTAATAATGACCAGCACAGCCTTTATCTGCATCAAAGAACAGATTTTCGTGGTATCTAGTGAAGCAGACCTGATTTCATATGCCCAAAGTTTTCAGCACGTTATTACTCTAATACAGTAGGAGAAGAAGTCAGACAGTTCATATGTATTAGGTTGGATTCTTCACTGAGAGTCTCCTGTGACAGCAAACTGAACATTTCTCGACTGTTGATCTGCCAAAACAAACACTTTAAAAGCATAAACTCTGAGAATCTTCAGATTAATCAGCTACGAAAACATACATCCAAATATAGCAGCTGCCAAACTAACAACTGCAAAGATCAGGCATGGAGACAGAGCCAAGATCCCCACACATGCTATGATCCTTACTGCACTGCTGTATTGCATTACATGCTGAGGGCAGGCTGGTGAAACAATCATAACACCTCTTGAGTCCTTATTACAAACAAACTATAACAACTGCAGACAGGAAGCCAATACACCTCCATCACTCTAACGTACTGGAGGAATTCAATCTGCTGAGCGAATTTGAGATCATTTTCGAATTTGTGCTTTGTTTATGAAACTTTAATAGGCCTGTCCTGATTTTCTGTACATTCACTTGATGTGTTCTATTAAATCCTCAGCAATATCCTCTGTACGAGACTGAACTGAACCATTTTGCCCATACTGCAATCGGCTTTCTCTGAAACAGCCACAAATCAATGGAACGGCCTGTCAGACGGTGAGAAGGGGGGCTGAACTTCTATCAGCACTTTTACTACCGACTTAAAAAGTCTGTTAAGGGCTGCTTCACCTCTGCTCTCACCGACTTTGACATGTCTGTCTTAAAGTCCTCTTGAGTTGTTCTTATTCGGCGAGCATGCATTTGTGATGTGTTGATTTGTACCGTGTGCCTTGTGTGTGTGTTGTTACTTGACTGCACAGCCGTTTAATATGGATTAAATGGCGACATTAATGTGGAAACTGGAAACTCCCCTTTAAAATAAAATGACAATAACAATCATTTTTATCTCCATTTAAGGCTGAACAATAAATCAACGTCAAAACAAAATTGCAATTTAAAATAATGCAGTTAGCAAATAGCAAAGGTTGTGATTTAGAATATAAAGGATGCAGTTATTAAATAATAAAACTACTGCTGTAGTTCAGCTTCACCTTATTTGAGCTGACTAAAACTTCAACAGTTGTTTATTCTTGCCATTTTACCAATATACACTGTAAAAAACACTTTACTGTTATTTTACAGATTAATACAGATAGTAAATACTGAAATCAAAGAAGAAAAACACTTATTTATATGGGAACCATAACAATACAAACTAAAACTGTCAGTGTCAACATCAAAATACCTGTATTTTTACAAATGGCAATGTGTTTTTTACAATGTGTGACTGTAAACTTTCACTACTTTTACTGCTTTTGAATCAGCTAAAAATATAATTATTTTACAGATATGTACTGGGAGTTTTAGTTTTTACAGTTTATGAATGTTACAGTAGTTTTGCAGTGTTTTAAGTTATTTTTTCTGGCACTCTTGCTGCCAGATTTTCACTATTTTTTACCGGATTTTTTTTTTTTACAGTGTACTGTATACATTGTGTTGTGTACACTGTGGTTTGACTGACATAAACCCAGTCTCATTATTTAGTAGCCACACCTCGTACATTGTGCAGCACGGATAATCCAGGATTTAAACTGTTGTGTGAATGGTTTTACAAATTTATTCCGTCCTCTTTGTGTGACAGTCAGGCTTTTGATGGTGATGCTCCATTATATTTTAAAGCTACTACACTGTGAACATTGAACAAAATTTTGACTTGAAAAAATAATATCACATCAAATCCCAAATGCAATATCAGAAAAATCACAGAAAGATATTTTCCCCAAATGGTTCAGCCCTGGCCCCCATATACTGTTGGGCAGACATGACCATATACACTATATTGCCAAACGTATTGAGACACCCCTCCAAATAAATGAATTCAGGTGTTTCAGTCACTTTTAAGGCTACAGGTGTATAAAATCAAGCACCTAGGCATGCAGACTGCTTCTACAAACATTTGTGAAAGAATGGGTCACTCTCAGGAGCTCGGTGAATTCAAGCGTGGTACTGTGATAGGTTGACACCTGTGCAATAAGTCCAATTGTGAAATTTTGTCAATGCAAAATATTCCACAGTCAACTGTCAGTGGTATTATAACAAAGTGGAGGCAATTGGGAACAACAGTAACTCAGCCACAAAGTAGTAGGCTACGTAAATTCACAGAGCGGGTCAGTGGATGCTGAGGCGCACAGTGCACAGAAATCGCCAACTTTCTACAGAGTCAATAGCTACAGACCTCCAAACTTTGTGTGGTTTTCAGATTACCTCGAGAACAGTGGTAGAGAGAGGGATGGATTTCCATGGCTGAGCAGCTGCATCCAAACCTTACATCACCAAGTACAATCTAAAGTGTTGGATGCAGCAGTGTAAAACACGCTGCCAATGGACTCTAGAGTTCCAGTGAAAGGAACTCTTAATGCTTCATCATACCAAGATATTTTGGACAATTTCATGCTTCCAACTTTGTGGAAACAGTTTGGGGATGGCCCCTTCCTGTTCCAACATGACTGTGCACCAGTGCACAAAGCAAGGTCAATGAAAACATGGATGGGCCAGTTTGGTGTGGAGGAACTTGACTGGCCTGCACAGAGTCCTGACCTCAACCCGATAGAACACCTTTGGGATGAATTAGAGTTGAGACTGAGAGCCAGGCCTTCTAGTCCAACATTAGTGCCTGAGCTCACAAATGCTCTTCTGGAAGAATGGTCAAAAATTCCCATAAACACACTCCTAAACCTTGTGGAAAGCCTTCCCAGAAGAGTTGAGGTTGTTGTAGCTGCAAAGGGTGGGCCAACTCCATACTAAACCCTACGGATAAGAATGGGGTGTCATTAAAGTTCATGTGCGTGTAAAGGCAGATGTCCCAATACTTTTGGCAATATAGTGTATCAATATATTTAATACTAACTAGAGACACTGCTCAGTCTGTCTCCAGTGGGGAAGAATTCTTTACAAGAAAACACTTGAAATGCTATTCACAGCGGTGTTACTCAGAGTGAGACATAATATTTATAAAGCAATTTTTCAAAAGCACCACCATAGAAAATACATTTATCTCTGTTGTAGTGTTTTTGGTAGCAGAAAACTCAAAAACAAAGATCTCAAAACTATCTGATCAAAGTGTCATGTCTTGTTGTTTGGTAAATTGAAAAATTAAGGCAGTTGAATTTTTTCTTTAAAATTCTGAAGAATTCTGTTCCTAAGCCTGATTGCTTTTGAAATTGGTCACAGAAGTTGCAGTTGAGCCACCAGCGGCTAATGTAGGTGTTCAGAGTCTGTCCAGTCTTTGGGGCGAGTTCAGGCAGCTCTGTGGGGTTTTGCAGCCTGCTGCGCTGTGCTGCACCGTCCTAACACCTCAGCCAGAGTGATATTACTCCCTCAGGCAGCAGGGCCTCTGATAATTATAGTGGAAGGTGAGATGTTAAGCCTCGACACATCCGCAGAATGAAACACACTCCTCTAACCTTGGTTAGACGATACAGTACATCATTTTTATTATCTCTTTGCCTGAGAACCTGCGACTGACACTTGATAAAAAATGTTTAAAAAGTAGCCCTGATTGAGTATTCAGCTCTAATTTAACGAGAACATAAATTATATATCCATAATGCTCTTCTCGTTAATCAGTCAGACAACAGCAATGCAGCAAAATATAGAGTGAAGAAAAAGTCACTCTATTAAGCAGGCATTCTTTCATTAGTCTTTTTGTACACTCGCTGAAGCATTATGTTTGCCCTTTACTGATTTGGAATGTGCCATAAAAAGCGATGCATTTCACAAGTGCTGGCATCTACAGGATTGGATTCCATCTCTTTTCTCTTTAGTCGATGTCAGCAAGCTGAATTAAGTGTGAGAGAAGTAGGGAGAGGAGACTTTCTGCTCTACAAAAGCATTTGTGTGTTTTGCTCATTGAATGCGCAGCGCAGCAGGAGGCGAAGGCAGTTCAACTATCCAGCCTTCATTGGGGGGTTTCATCATTCATTTCCCAACACGCCGATACAAGCCAAGGGGTTGCGGTATGATTTCCCTCTTTATCTAGTGCAAGGAATTAAATGTTTGAACATAATTTCTGGAGTGCCAAAGATGGAGCTCTTTGCTTTCATCGTTGATAACATAAAGTGCAGGATGGGAGTCTGAGGGTCTGAGTTGAGTGCACTCAAAACAAACCTTCTAGAATCCTTTACAAGATGAAATTATTGCAAACATTTTATGCAGCTATATACATCCATCAGCCACAACATTCACACCACTGACAACATTGATCATATTGGTACTATGTGCTGTTCTGCTGGAAAACCTTGGATTTTAACATCCATGTTGATGAGACTTAGACACCAAAATAAACATTGTCCCACAACAAGCACACTCCCTCATGCAAATGGAAATCCCAAATGTCACTGACCTACCCCTGCAAGAAAATGCACCTCACCACATGGAAAAAAACATCAAACAATCAGGAACATGTTGAGAAACATGACAATGGCCCAACATGTTGATTTGACCCCCAAACTCTCTAGACCCCATTATAGTCAAGCATCAACAGGATGCAGTGGAACAAGTTTGATTGACAGAGGCCCCACTGCACAAACCAGAGTACCCAAAGGATCCACTGCCAATGTCCTGGTTCCAGACCCCATAGGACACCTTGAGAGGTCCTCTTGTCCATGCCCAATGGTTCAGAGCATTTTTGAGCACATAAGGGGGACCAACACAATATTAGGCATTTGGTCATAATGTTATGCCTGATCGGTGCATCTGAGATGTACAGGACTGTAACGCTCCGAAGAAACAGAAAAAGTCATCCTCTGACAACAGTTGAAAATATTAAAATTCATTCGAAAGCTTTTCAGTGTCACTTGATAGTTTCTTGGATAATTATCACCATGAGTAAAGTGCCAAACTTCCCACCTGAAGTCAAAGCAAGGCACAGTGGCTTCACTTCAAACGTGCAACATTTGTTCCGTAATCCTGTATGTGTTTGGGATTAAAGTCTGAGCTTTTATCACTCATCAATGATCTCTCGTCTCACAGAGGAAGGCTCAGCGGAGATGGATTGTCTAGATGGGGGAGCACAGTCGCCTGAAGTGAGGATTTAGGAGCGGGAGAGTGAAGGATTACAGACTGGGATTGACGTGATTGGCAGAAGAATCACGCCGCTGCTGACGCATCATCCACCTGCCGCCGAAGATAAATGTAGCCAACGGAGGAAATAAATAAATAAATAACGGCACAGGGGGAAGGGAACACATGTCGTCCCAGTAGCAGCGAATATGAAACGCACTGTGAAACAATCACAGTTGCAAATATAATTAACTTTCGTGTTTGGTGAGGATTACGACTGACTGGCAAAAGGAAGAGAAATGGTTTGTACTTGAAATAGAGCTACTCTTGCTGTGATCACTGAGAGTTAACCTGACATTCTGAATCATATCGTTCTACTGTAAAGAGGATAATCTGACAAGAGACTCCACGTTGCGCTCTGTGACTTTATACTACACCCTTGCACATTACAGAAAAACTATGCCAGAGACTGAAATGTGCAGCTGAAATTTAATCTCTTTTAAATTTACTCATTTAGAATCAGTTTCTAGTCCCCTAATTGTATTAGATCTGCCACCAAGGAAGGCGAACAAGAACAGAAATCCTTTGTCTGCAGTCTGTTATTAATTACACCTGTACATTCTCTACTGGAACATGAACACGAAAAAGATGCACAGCTTTTTGTGATTTGCTATGCTCAGCTGAATATCAGTATTTAAGATGAATCAATCAATATGAGGACTTTATTCCGGGGAAAAAACTAAACAGGTGAAATCAGTGGTATATTGTAAAACATGTTGTATGCGTCACAGTCTGTGCCAGAAGAACAGAGGTAGCAGATAAAGGATGCAGCTCTTTGGTGACTGGCCGACATCCAGCCCTGCCAGCTTGTGGCCGGCTGCTGTGCAACACCCCCGGCTGATAGGATAATCACAGAACCCCTAGTAGGTTCGTACACCAGTTGCCTACTGATGTCAACAAAAAAAATTGAGTCACTAAACACTGCAGTGACTTTCATGTGGACTATTGGCAGAAATGCCACAAATGCAACTATTGTGTCCTGCAGGAAACAGCACAAATGTGCTCCAAAGCCATAACGTGGACAAAAAGAATGCTTCACCTCCAATTATGTGTACTGAAAATATAAAGTAGTTCATTATCTTTTAGTAAATACACCATTTTTTACTTAGCTCCTCTTAACAGATATCAGTGTGTTTGATAGAATAATTTAAGAGACAGGCCTCTGGGACCATAATCTTATTACTAAATACAATAACTCTTCTTAATTCTGCTCCTCCAGCAGTGCAAACTGGTGAAGAGTGTGCATTTATACATCTAGAAGTTATTAAAACAATATATCACACAATCTCCAGCTTCTCTGTCCCCTTCGTCTCTGCAATGTCCATCTCTTAGGTTGAGCTAAAGAAATAGAGTATATGCTGATATATGGTTTATACCTAGTTTTCAGTCAGTATTGTGTATACCCACTGCTAAATCCCCTCTGATGCATATCATTCAATTATATGTATTGCTTTTCCAAGGATGGCAAAGACATGAGTTGCTCTACTCTGCCTCTGATTGGCTCGTGCTGTTTTTGCTGGTTCGATATGGAGAGGTTTGGGCATGAAGAAGAGCTAGTTCATGCAAAGCTCTGGGCCTAAAAGTAGACGAAGTAATACACCGATCAGCCACAACATCATGACCACAGACAGGTGAAGTGAATAACATTGATCATATTGCTATGTGGTTCTGCTGGAAAACCTTGGATTTTGCCATCATGACAGAGACTCCACTGCACAAGCCAGAATACCCAAAGGATCCAGTGCCAACGTCCTGGTTCCAGACCCCATAGAACACCTTGAGAGGTCCTCTTGTCCATGTCCAATAGTTCAGAGCATTTTTTACCACATGAGGGGTCCGACACAATATTAGGCAGGTGATCATAATGTTGTGCCTGATCGGTGTATGTTATCTTACTGTCTTACCAGGAAATGAGCGAATTGCTTTGTAAAAATGTAGTTAAAATAAGTCAAATTCAGTTTTAAAATTTTCAAAATATTTGTTAAGAATAAGCAAACCCCTGACTGAAACGCTACGCTTGTTCCATCTTGAATATTTCTTATCTTCATGTATTTGTTTCTATTGCTATGTTCTCTGTATGTAATTGCAACTTGGTGCTGCTGCCGTCTTGGCCAGGGCTCCCTTGAAAAAGAGATCTGCAATCTCATTGGGACTCACCTGGTTAAATAAAGGTTACATTAATTAAAAAAATAATAAACGTGGGGCCGGCAAAATTTGCAAACTGACACCTTAATGACAAATAATGTTAATTTAAGAACTAACCAGCTCTTCCAGGAGATGTGTTAGTATAACTGACCCATAGACATGCAAGAGTGAGAGAATATTTGTCCAACCTTTATGTGTAGATAGAAGCAGGAATGAGGAATAGTTCACTCAAAGTACATAATTATGGAGGTGTCTAGTCTGTGGGCCAGTACTGCGAAATCGGCACCTCCTCTGTGGATATTGTTAATTTCATTTTCATGCTTGCTTCCGGAAGTCAAGCAGCAGTTAAGTGACCATTTGCAAATACTACTGGGTCATTTTTGGCCAAACTAAATATGCAAGTAGCAGCTGTGTATGCAGATAGTTTATCCTTTACTGGACAAGGTACCCCCTTCTCCAGGATCCAGGAGTGCATTGATTAATCTGTGATTCATAAAAAGAAAGCATAAATTTGTCTGTTGATCCACTGAAACCTAGATTCCACCAACACACCACTAGAGACTCCCTAAAATTTGAATGAATGAATGAAATTTATACAGTCTGCCACCAAAAGCCACACAACACAGCCCAAAAACACAGGACTGCATATTATAAACAGGCAGCGGTTCATTATCAGCCCCTGTACGGATGAACGCAAGATTGAATCAGTAGCATGAAATCAGCTGCAGTCAGGGAACATCAAAGGCTTCATGTACACCAGTGAATCACATGCGCATCCATCGGTGATTTAAATTTACAGACCCGACACCTCCGTCAGGAATAATACAAACTGGCGCTCATTTGCTCAATTTATTTGCAAAATGCTGATGACTGAGGCTCC
This sequence comes from Dascyllus trimaculatus, assembly GCA_024666655.1. Taxonomy (NCBI): domain Eukaryota; kingdom Metazoa; phylum Chordata; class Actinopteri; family Pomacentridae; genus Dascyllus; species Dascyllus trimaculatus. The sequence goes on from CM045452.1 coordinate 24,591,583, forward strand.
ACAAACTGTTCATAAACATGAGTCTAACAGCAGAGAACGCTGCCTCACCTCACAGCAGCCCTTTGTTCTTTGCTTTCCTCTGTACTGAAACATAATTAGATCACTACACTAAACTCCAGGCCACTGGGCAGATCTGTTGTAACACCCTGTAATACCAGCTTTACCCCGCTGTCATTGGTTCCTGCTTTAAATCACACATAGCATCCTGGTAATTACAGTTCTCATTAACCTGACTGTTAGCTGGAGACATGTAAACTTAGATTTAACTAAAATTTAAATTGCACTGATCCAGTGTAGAGTTTCATCCCATCAGGTTGTCTTCCAAACATCTTCTCAGCATCCTCCTGGTTTCATTGTTGTAGTGAGATATTTCTACACTTACTCTCTGTTTGGTTGTCTTTCTTTTTATCAGTGAATGTCCTGTCATTTGTATAAACTGTTTCCTCTGACTTGTGTTTGGTTATTCTGCCCTCTGATACCCGTTTTTAAACATGGGTTGTTTGTAGAGGATGTGAAGACAGAATATCTGGAGCTCATATGGGATCATCAAAGCTAGTCGGGCATGAAGACAATGGTCTGCAGTTCTGAGTATCACTGGTTAAACTCTCATTCATTTGTGATTTAAAAATGGTTAAAAAATAATGTCTTTCTGTTCTTTGTTTTAAAACCAAAGACAGACAAGTGTTTCAGGTTTGGCAATCCAAAAAAAAAGTAATCAAGCAGTGCCCATTTGAGTTTTTTCCCCCCCAAGTCATCATTTGGTTTTCCATTTGGAAATCAAAAGTGGAAGTCATGTATCTTCGATGTTCTTTTATGAAATCACATGTTCTATTTATCGTTCATTTACAAACTTAAAACGTGCAAAATGTCTAAATGAAAAGAACAATACAATAAACATCTTTATGAAGCCTTTGTAGGTCTGTCTATCTAATTATCCATCCATCCATCTTGACCTGGATATAGACCCCGTGCATTCATAAACGTCACCAATCTATCATCTATTCGAAATAAAAAATGGTGAAAGTAATTTCCAAAACCCCAAATTTATGCTTTTTTCTGTTCAGTTTTCTCAGTGTTTGCTCGGAAACATGCAAAAAAATTGAAAAAAAACCCTAAAATGTACCATGTTTTGGGTTGGTTTTTCATTTTTTGCCTCTGACATCTCAAACAGTTTTTTCAGGTTTTGATTTGAAACAAAGAAAGAAATGTGGGATTTTTTAAATTTCTGAATCACAAATGAATTCTATATTATCCAATACCCAGCCTCTAATGTCCTAATGCGCAGTTTTTATAAGAAATGTCATCTGAATCCACACCAAAATTCAGTGGGTTCTTCCTTTGCCCATTCTGCACTTCTCCACCAAATTTCATGAAATTCAGTCTTGTAGTGTTTTGTAGTCTTGCTGATTTTGCCAAGGCAGCGGAATACATATATATTTTAAACCAAAGAAAAACCAGTACCGACAGCTTTGGTTTCACTTAAAGTTTGGATAACCATCTGTGGGATTTCTGTCACTGCTTCTATACAGTGGTGGTAGAGGGAAAAGATATGTTAGTTCTCGTCCACACTTCTTTTAAGGCCAATTTCTACCTTTAAAAAAAAAGTCAATAAAAACTGCTGACAGTAAGATCTCATTATTTTTACACTTTCAGTAAGCTGCATCTCTAAAATAAAGAATATAATACTCACTTTGTGCTTTTTCCTCGGTGTCTATATCCTTCCTATAAGGATTTTTTGACACACAAATAGCTACGTATGATACTGCTTTTGCACATTCTTTTCATTGGCCTTATTTACCTCAAAACAATTCTATATTTATCGAAAGCTGCAACACCCCCATGTTAAATAGCTCTACATGCAGCTAATAAGGCGCATTTCTACCTACTGATTTGATAAGAAATTAATGCAAACATCACAGCAGATAGTTCCGAGTGGAGCAGCAGGCAGAGAATGTAAAAATGTTTCAGAATGCATGAGTTGTGACATCTGTGTGAAGCCCCAGAGCACAGGCATCATCTCCTGTAACGTCCTTGAAGGTATGTTATGGCTTTATATAGCGCAGCAATTTCCACACTTTCTGCATCACATCTTCACAGTATCAAACTCTTTTTACGGCCTTCACTGTCCGATAGATAAAAATCAGGGGGCGACAGTATATCTTTTTTCTCCACTCCTGTCATACTGGTCCCAAGTGTGTCATAAATGCTGACTCCCGAGAAGAGCGACAAAGGAAAAATTGTTTTTAAATCTGCATTCGGAGCATCTCCTGTGTGTGACGGGCTGTGTCAACACACAAACTTTACGCTAGAGAAGTGCTTCAGTGGGGACAGAAGAGAGGACGGAGATGCAAAGACAGAGATGCAAAGACGGAGCCTGCCGACCCTAGCTCTGTTTTCAGTCAGGTTCCTCTGGCAGCCAGCTCATTCATCTGAAGGTTAATGGAAGCTCGGGATGTCCAATTCGAGGCACAGGAACCGGTAGAGGGGGCCGCATTGTAAATTTTTCAGAATGTGCCAGGTGTGCCATGGTCCACCGCTCCAACTGAAATGACTGCGCTGACAGCGTTTTTCCTCCGCGAGGTCTTTTGAATAATAAACTCAGGAAAGGTGGATGTCAGCTATGAGAACAACTCCCTGAACAACTCCGCTGTTTTGCTGGTGCGGAGAAAAGATTTGCAGAGTTTCAAGCACCCTTAATCTACACTATATTGCCAAAAGTATTGGGACACCCCTCAAAATAATTGAATTCAGGTGTTCGAAACACTTCCATGGCTACAGGTGTATAAAGTCTAGCACCTAGGCATGCAGACTGCTTCAACAAACATTTGTGAAAGAATGGGTCGCTCTCAGGAGCTCACTGAATTCAAGCGTGGTACTGAACTGGACTCTCGAGCAGTGGAGATGTGTTCTCTAGAGTGACCGATGACGCTTCTTTGTCTGGCAATCCGATGGACAAGTCTGGGTTTGGCGCTTGCCAAAAGAACGATACTCGCCTGACTGCAGTGTGCCAAGTGTAAAGTTTGGTGGAGGGGGGATTATGGTGTGGGGTAGTTTTTCAGGGGTTGAGCTTGGCCCCTGAATTCCAGTGAAAGGAACTCTTAATGCATCAGCCTACCAAGATATTTTGGACAATTTCCTAAACCTTGTGGAAAGCCTTCACAGAAGAGTTGAGGCTGTTATAGCTTCAAAGGGTGGGCCAACTCCATACTAAACCCCACAGATTAAGAAGGAGATGTCATCGAAGTTCATGTATATGTAAAGACAGGTGTCCCAATACTTTTGGCAATGTAGTGTACATTCAAAAAGTACTCACATAGGTCTTGCGCATGGACAGCTGGATGATATGAGCTTTATGTTTGCCATGTGACTCCGATGCCCCGCTGGGATTTAGCATCACGGATACCAAAACCGTGGTTCTGAACTCGTGTGAAGATAACTCGACACACTGGTGCGCACGGATGACCTGCATTCATCTGTGACTGACCTGTCAATAACAAGTCTAGACAAAAAAGTACATCAGGGCATGTTACATAATTATTGTCCTGCGAGGTAAAAGAAAAACAAATGCTTCTCTTTTTTTGGCCTCATAAAATTCACTGCTAATATGGACTTTTTTCCTAAACTATAGATCCACATAGCTGAAGACACAATAATACTATGTGAGTTATATGCTGCAATAAGCCAAGATACTGCAGAGGAGCCACTGAGAAAACACCATATTTTCACTAACTGGCTGTATGTTTGTGAGCACGGGGGGAAGTTAAACCTTCTGAGATCTTATTTATGCTCTTTGTAGATGGAGCTCTAAAAACGATGTTGAACACAGTTTCAACAGAGATGAAACGTACACAATGCAGGATCTATTATAGGAATTAGTAAGTATTAAACACTCACAAGGAATAACTACACCTTTATGCAATTTGGCTGCATATAAAATCAGCTACCCGAGTACAAACTTGCCTGTTGGTAATACCGCAAAGTACAAATCAGCACAACATGCACCAAATTGTCAGCCAGTCCCTCTCCCCACAGGAGCAACACCTACAGTTTATTCCTTAAATTCTACGGCAAAATATCTCTGTCAGCTACAAATTAAAAACCCCTTTTTTAATTACTCTAACTTAGCAAAAAGCTGCAAAATATGGAAACCCTGGAATTATGCAAGTACCCCCAAAGTACTGCACGGTCTCCGTCAGTACCTGAGATATTTTCTGCTGCTGTGAGATGTGGTAATGTTTCGCTCGTGGCTTCAATTTCTTCAATTAGGTGACATGATTAAATTTAAACGTGCGTCGAAATGAATGAAAAGCATCGACGCAAAGATTTTGTGGAGTCACAGTGGTGTGGCATTTCATTTTCACCAACCAACAGTTTCCCTTAAGAGCGAGAACAAAAAAAAAAAAAAAAACTAAATGAGATTCATTAAAAAAAAACAGCCCAAATCCATGACTCGCCATGTGGATGGGAAAAAAGTTACCTTGTTGAGTGCACACACTGGCTACAGCAAACCTCTTGCAACGTGACTCCTTCTACATGATTAGCAACACCAGCAGCATGAAGCTAATCTCTTACTGCAGGAAAGCCCACCGGGTAAAGGAGGTGTGAGGAATCTTTGCGAGCGCGCTGGAACCGCAGCGGCGAGTGGAAGGAGGAGAGGAATTAATCACATCAAAGAAGCCCAAAATATGTTCTACACCTGCAGTGGTCACATATTAAAACTTCAAATCACGTTCACCTCTCCTGAGCGGGGGATTTACTGACGGTTTATTGAGGTATTAAGAGGATATTCAAGGGTAGAGTGATAGGTAAGAAAGAGAACGGTTTTCCAACTTTGTCTGCTAAACTAAGTCACCTCCAATGTTGTCTCTGAAAGTCATGACCTCATTGTGGTTTTTATTGGAAATGAATCATTGATTAAAATGGGATTAAGTAATTATAAAGCTCTTATCTGTGACAATCTGATCTTCACATTCGAGAGGTCACATTTTGATAAATTAGATAAGTGTAACTTGTGTTAATAGAAATTAGTGTGTATTTATGCATACTTTGTCATTTGTCAGTTTTGTTCTTTATATTGGTTTAAATAATGTTCTGTAAGTAGAGAAACAGTGTCTTTAAAGGAGAAAATCACAGAAAGTAATTTATTTAAGGGCTTTAAACGCAACAAAATCCAAATCAGCAAATAAATAAAAGCACAGCAGAGTAAAGGAAAGTAAATAATCTTTTTTTTTTTTTGCCTGGGATCAGACTGAAAATGTTTCATATCTGGAATTATTTGGGTCCGGAAACAATATGAAACAAAAGAGTGCTTTTGTTTAAATGCAGCAACAGCCAGGAGGAGAGTACTGAGAGGCAGAAATCTCAGTATCTGTTCAAGTGGTGATACTGATTCGCACCTCCATCGATAGCCCACATAGCTGAAGTTTCGAATCATTTTGTGCTTCTGAGTGGTAAGCTCTCTCTTATTGGCTTTTTTTTTAAAAAAAAAGGCATGACAGTGTTGAGGCTCGTCTTTGATCCTCAAGAGGAACAAATCTTCTAATTTCCATTGCAGGAACATGCAGAGAGTCGGTGACAGTGCAATTATACCCAATGGGTAATTGGTAGAAAAAAAGTACTCTACCTTCCTTGAATGGACGAACCTTGAAAAGTCATAAATAGAAGAAATTAACTTTCCCCGAGTGCTTTAACTATTTAAAACTGGATCGTCACGGTCCCCTCCTTGAACAAACGGGAGCACGGTCTGCTGAGGGATTTTTTGACAAGGCATCACAACGCGGCATAAATCACACCATCAGTGGGGAGCAAGAGAACTGAGGCAGGATTACGCACCTGGCACTGCCACGTGAATGTGATTCATGAGAAGAGAGAGGGGAAAAAAAACCTGTCAAGAGCTTATTCTGCCAGGGTACCACCAGAAGGTTGTTTATATTCAAGTCTTTGGGCATGTGCAACACTCATGGAATGGATTTTTCTCTCTGCAATTCAAGCAGGCCTTTTTGCATATAGCTGAGGGACTCCTGATCCAATGATGGGTGACAGCCAAAGATAACAAAAAAAAAAAAAAATCCCCCTCCCTATAATTACTGTTCCGATATTACGAGCCAGCGCTACTCTGGATTATCCTTCCAACAGCTGTGTAACAGTATGTAAGGTTGTGGCTAAAAATAGAATAAAACACCCATCTCTTATTCACACAATTTCCAGCTTGCTCACTTTTCTTGCCCCGCTCCCCCATCCCTTTTTCCCCTTCCATCTCCCCTACCCCTACCCTCGCCTCACACGCATCCCAAATCACAGACATGCAGCACAAGCTTCAAAGAGCATAGATAACTTGGTGGTAGCGCGAGACTGACTGTAATTCACCACAACACATGCAACGATAATGTCATTCTTCACAAACCGCAGAGTGGCGCTTAGGTTTTAATTCGCCCAACGCTCTCACCTGATAAGTAGGTGGAGAGACACCACGAAGTAGCACAGTTTGGCTCGAAATTATCTGGAAGTTCAGTGAGAGAAGCAACAGCGGAGGAAGACAATAACACCTCTTGGGCATATGTAAAATAAATGCCCAAGAACGGCTGAATATTCAATGTGAATGGCATTTCAGGATGTGATAGAGCTCGTTACAGAAAAGGAAGCTTGACATGCCTCCAAACATTTAAACAGTCGTGTCTTTTTCCGTTTTCTGTCTCGCTGTGCCGCCTGCTTTGTCCTCCACCGTGCCTGGATGAGTGCATAAGTGACTAATCATTTCAATCATTCAAATTAGACAACCTATCCAATCTAGGCCATTCTGATTACGGCTAAAGATTTCAAGTGGCAAACAAACAGCAAACAATAAACGAATCAGAGGAGGGAGAAGACGCTCAGAGAAGACGCTGTTATAATGTGCCATCAAATCAAATCTTTCCAGTATTGAAGAGGACCAAGGAAAAAACTAATGCTTTCCTAAAAGCAAGTCATTATTTATTGATGATCAGATCAAGTCAGCACAAAATATCTCCTCAGAAAAAAAGGGGTATTTCTTGAACTTGCCCAGCAGGTCCGAGCATGTATAAGCAATCACTCACATCTGCAGCAAACCTGTGAGAAATCACAGCACACTGCGCTGGGCGTCAGGCGAGCCGTGGCCGAAGGGGCTTCCATTTTCTTGTCTTAGGAATTACCGAATGTGACACCTTGTAACACTTGCCTCAACAACACTTAAGGCAGGTTTTGTCGTGCTGTGAGGTTTGATCCCGAAAACAGAGGCGTCAGAGTCGAGCATGCAGGCTCACACTGACGGAAGTCACATAACCAAATAATACATATCTCTGCGAAAACATGAGGGGAGTTTGAATGAGGCTGAGAGTGTCTGGCACTCACAAGGCAGAGAATGGTGATTTATTAAAAACCCACATGGTATATAAGCAGAATTATGAGCAACTTCAATGTATTTTTCATTGCTAATTTAATCAGCAGCCTCATACATACGGCAAAGGTGTTTTGTTGACAAGGTGGACAAACAACATCCATTCCTGTATTGTAAGCAGAGTGACACCTCTTCTGCTCAGCAAAAATCAAGGCATTTATTGCAGGGCTACTTCACTGGATTATATTATATTGCTGTTAGTTGTAATTTTAACCTGCTGGCGACTTTTCTTCTTCTTCTTTTTAGACCTGTGGCATGTTCAGTCAGGCAGAGATCAAAGGATTGTACCAAGAAAAGTGAGCTTCGATCCAACACACACACACACACACACACACACACACACACACACACACGCACACACACACAAGACAGAGCGCACACATGTTCACACCGGACATCTCTCTTGTGCACGAAAGAAGCATCACAGTCTATCAACATTAACACATTGCTGTGTCAAACTGCATCATGCCAGAAATGACTCAATGGCTAAAAAAAAAAAATAACACCTAAACGTTTGAGGAAGCCCTTCTGCACTGGCAAAATAAAATATAATAGTATCTTTTCACAGTCATTTCCCAACAGAGTAGACAGACAAAATACTTATTTGCTTATAAAAGGCTAACATGATTTTAAAATACTGAGGGAGCTGAATAATGCATTTTGCCAGAAGCTATTTAAAAAGAGACAAAAATATTAGTTCCTATTGGTAAAAAGTGGGACACACGTTTTCATCTGTTGCCTCCCCAAACAATTTTGCGTAACAGTCTACTTTCATACTTTCATACGACAGAACATCAGTTATTCAAACACTGCACACAATCAGTCAAGAATCAAACAACATGCATGCAGATCTGATGTTGATGGTAACACTCACTGGCTTGCATGAGCTGACCCTGACGCCCAAACACCTGGGAGAAAGGGCTTCGGCTGCAGGTGAGCATCTCCTCCATGGCTGAGCTCCTGCAGGAGGTGGGGAAGGTCCTCCGGCTTCAGGAAGAGAAAGTGCACTGAGGGTCAGTGTCCGAGTGTGGAGAGGGTCGGGGCTTCTACACTGGTGCAGCTCCCTTTCCTCTGATTCTCTCTCAACTGACTGCTAATTTGCCTTTGAAGCTACTTCACGACCTCTCCTACGCCTTTCCCAGGGCTGTCATTTGCTTCTCTCTCTTTTTTTTCTTTTTTTTTACAGCTGCTTTCCCTGCTGACTGCAGATCAGTCCCTCGTCTTGTGGCCTCAGACGCCGTCAGAGTTGCTGCTGCTCCTCAGCTGATGGGAGATCTGTGTTGGGTTCGCTCTCAGCCTTGCTCATTAGTGCTCCAGTGTGGCGCTGCTTCAGACAGAGAGCACAGCAAACACAGCATGAACAAAGCAAGAGGAGAGAGGGGGAGAGAGAGGGAGAGAGAGAGAGAGGGAGAGCAATGAGAAGGAGAAGCCTGCTGCAGAGAGAAGACAGACTCTCTCCCCTGACGAAAGTGAGAACAGAGATGACTGTGTGTGCAAGTGTATGTGCATAACCAGTTCCAACATTATGATGTAGTTTCTGGCTATATCTGTTTCTTTTTTTGATCCAATCTGACTCCTCTGTGGTGAGTTGACATGCACAAATGTGGATGTGATCAAGACACAGAAGAGATCATTATCTGTCTTACAAAGAAGACAAATTGGACAAGACTTGCAGTTGAATATGCAATGCAAATATACGACAGCACACCTCAGATTTTGGTGTTCACCTCCAATGTTGCTTTTTTTTGACACCTTGTGTGTGTTTATGCCAAACCCAATATCACTTCACAATGCTAAACTTGAAGTTCTTTCTTCCTCCCTTTTTTTCTCTTCCCCCTTTCGTCCCTACTTGAGGATTATCTTCCAAATATAGACAGAGAAGCTTGCATCTGTTCGTGCCTCACTCACACACAAACAGGCAGGTGCATGCAGGCTTGATGCAGCACTTTGCTCGTGTAGGCAAAAATAAATAAAAAAAATCAAGAGTTCCTCTCGAAGCAAAACACCGATTCTGAACTGAAAACTCAACCGCAGACATAAAAATCAGTTTCAAACTAAAGGGGCCAGAGGATCATTAAAAATGGATATGCATCCTTTATTAATGTCCTCGTTACCATGTCTGTTCTGCTCCTGCATAAACTGCATGCTGAGAGGGAAGAACCCACTTCTACAAAACCCCTTTATCCGTGTATCCTGTTGGTTTTTATTGCTTCCACTCAGTGCTGCTTGCAGGGGGTTAGTTACCTCCATAATGCCAGACGCTGGTCTATCTTTGCTTTGAAGTCAGTCTTACATAAGTTGTCGGAGGCAGCAAGTTAGTGCCATTGGGATCTGTGAGCCTATAATGTTCAAATATTTGAACTTTGCTTATTGTGACAGGAGAAACACGGTGAAGTCTGAATGGTTTTTACTTTAAAAAACTGTCACATTAGCCAGAACAAGCGCTGCCGGACATGGTGTGTCACAGCTGTCTCATCCGTCTTCACCAAAACACTCTGATCCTGGCAGGTTCTCTCATCATTTCACAGACTGTTCACCTGCACATGCAAATATAATCTCGATCACACGCTGCATCGTTTAATCAGTCATTTGGGCTTTTGACAAACTACACACAGGTCAGATCCAAACCAGGAGGGGGGAAAGTCTCCCTGCGTAACTGGTTTGAATCCGCTATTAAAACTGTCTTTCAAACTGTCAATAAGGATGATGAAATTAATGAGAGGCAGATCAAAGGTTTCCACTCAGACTTCTGGGATGGATGTTTTTGTTTCCAATCATCTCTGATCATGCGTCCTCACTTACTCATCATAACTTCCTGTGAGAATTCAGCACAGCCCTGGGCTAAGGTCCTAAGCTGTGTGGAGCATACAAATGCAGCATCGCGGTTTGAAGTTATTGCTGAGCTTGTGAGCTCTGGGAGCTCCTGTACCTCGGGGCTGTGGTGAGTCGCTACACTGGCACAAGTAAAAAAATCATCTGCGAGGCACTGCTGCTTAAAGCATCTGCAGGCAGGTTTCCTTATTCCCACAGTTGGACTTGTTTCAATTCTTAATTACTAAGAAAGGACATCAGGCGAGTTAGACCCGCAGTGAATCCTAAGAAACACAGTATCTGACAGCTTGTGGTTTCCCTCCCTTCAGTTACAAAGCAGCGCTCTCCACCTCATGCATTCAATTTGAGCAAAATCCATTTGTGGGAGTGTTGAACATGGCAGAGGGGAAAAAAAAAAGAAATTCAAACCAGTTGCGTTCATTTGTCACGAAAGCGCTAAAAGCCTCTGAAGAGTGAAAATTTAAGCGTCACCAGGGGAGAACAAACCCACAAGCCTTTAGACAGAACACACCGAAAACTAAAACCAAGCTTGTTTCACCTGCTGCTGCCGGTGCTGGTCAATTATAGCAATAAGTCAATGTCACAGACTGATGTGCACTGATTTCAAGAGCTTACTCTTAATAATGTAGAGTCATTTAAAAAAAGACATTCACCACAGATTCTTATATTATTTGCCAGCAACAAAGAATTTCCAAAGCAAATGCTTCGAAATGTATTGCTCTAGTGAAAATTAGAACTATGCAAATAATGATTAAAGCAAGCAACAACTTACTCCCTATTCAGTTCAATTTAAAAAGACATCCACTTGTACCACTCTTAAGAGTCAATATTTATCAGTTTATGGGGTAAACTTATGGAACGGTCTGGAGAAGGATTTAAAAATGAGTACAATTATAAAACAATTTTAAAAAGAATACAAAAAGATTGATTGAACAATATAATAATGTGGAAAAGTAAATGTGTTCTGGAGTTTCTAAAGAGGTACATAAAAGTAGAAGGTTCGATGTAAACAGGAAACAATAAGATATGAGATGTACAGATATGTAGCAGTTAGGAGGTAAATAATCATCCTACTCATTTTTTAGACATTATTCTAGGTTTTGGAGTTGCTTTGGTTGTTTTGGTTTTTTGATTATCGTTTTTGGTATTGTGTATTTATTTTCTCTTTTTTTGCCTTAAATGAAATGAAAAACTTCAACTCCTGCCCACTGCACTGCATGTTGAATTAAATTTAGGCAGAAATTAGATTTGTTGACACAGGCCAGCGCTTGACATTTCTACAGACAGGAATAGACAACATCCATGTTAAAATTAAATGTGGTGAAGAGGACTTGAGGGTACTCTGTTTTGTTTGACCACTTGTAGCTCTGTGGAGAAATACTTCAATGAGTGGGTAGCAGGTGATGCCTGCACATCCCCTTGCAAGGGTTTCACACTCATTTTAAGGTGAGGTGACATGACACTTCTAGTCAATAACAAATTCCCAATCTCGCACCAAAGGGTAATAAGATGTCACATTTCTGATGTAGGAAGTAAATATGTACTGATCAAAGCAATTACAAACTAGTCTGAGAGCAATGGTACAGCTTGTTTTCAGGTTGTGTGAAAATGTACTAAATAATAAAACATAGCAATCTGCATTTCCAAACACAGTGCAGCAGAGTCCACGTTGGCAACAAATTTGCTGGAGTCAGCTGGACACTGGAAGCCAGAAGCATCATGCAAATGCAAGATGTTTAGAAATGCAACATTTCACTAAAGGTAAGGAAGACAAAGACTGCCAGCAAGGAACCACAGATATACACCCATCAGCCACAACATTACGACCACTGACAGGTGAAGTGAATAACATTGATCATATTGGTACTATGTGGTGTTCTGATGGAAAACCTTGGATTTTAACATCTATGTTGATGAGACTTAGACACCCAAATAAACATTGTCCCACAACAAGCTCACTCCCTCATGCAAATGGAAATCCCAAATGTCACTGGCCTGCAGGAAAATGCACCGCACCACATGGAAAAAACATCCAACAATCAGGATCATGTTGATGAACATGACAATGGACCAAAATGTTGATTTGACCTCCAAACTTCCTACACCCCATTCTGATCAAGCATCAACAGGATGCAGTGGAACAAGTTTGATTGACAGAGGCCCAACTGCACAAGCCAGAGTACCCACAGGATCCACTGCCAACGTCCTGGTTCCAGACCCCATAGGACACCCTGAGAGGTCCTCTAGTCCATGCCCAATGGTCCAGAGCATTTTTGAGCACATAAGGGGGACCAACACAATATTAGACAGGTGGTCTTAATGTAATGCCTGATCGTTGTAAACGGTACAGAAATTTGTCAGATGTTTCATGGTTAAGAAAAATCATGCTATACTCAATGTAAAACACTGAATGGTCACTGGATGTAAACATAGCTACCTTTGTTTGTGTCTACAGAGCTTCTTAGGCTGTCCATCAGTCTAGGGGCCAGAAAACAGGTTTAATGTGGGACTATTCTTGAATTCATGGGAAACTCAGGCCAGTGTCTCAATGGGTACCTGTGCCATAATCAGACCAAAAGCCACCTTACAAAATTTACTGTTGGGACATATAACATGTTGTGGTCATTGTTGTAAAGACAAATAAACTCAAAATATTATGTAAACCTGCTTGTGCACATATAACCAATGAGATGCATGGTGTAATATGCAAATAAGTCAACTTTACAAATGTTAGTATGATTAATTCTTCACTTAGGACTGAGCCAGGCTGGTCACTTTCAGTCCTTATGCTAAGTTTAGGTAACCAGCTACACTATGCTAATCAGCTAAGCTAGGTTGATAAGGCCACTTTTTATTCAAACAATGAATAAACACATTTTCTAAAACATTACACTGTCAGTATGTATGGGCTTAAATAATGTCTACATTTGTCAGGTGACTGATGTTCTATAACCACATATGTAGGAAAAACTCACTGTTTTAAGAGAACTTCCTTTCTGCTGTCAAAATCCACAGGACAAACATTTTTTTTGCAGCTGAGTCTAATGACAGCCAACACATGGTCACCGTGCCCTCCATTTCCTCAATGATGATTGGTTGATCTGCAGTCTAATGAGACGTGTGATTTGTCCTTTTACATCCAGTGCAGACAGCTGAAGGCAGGTTGATTGGGTCTTTTTTTTCCCACCCCTGGCTTTTGCTGACATTCCCCAGCCACATTCCTCTTGCAAACAAATGTTCTGTCAGATTCTTGTCACTTGTTTACAGCCAAACTTATCTTAGTGCCTCTTTATTTCTACCAACAGAATCCTCTTCCCTCCACCCACAGCTAATTTTGCTAATTACTTCTCCCCTCAAAGCTGATCTCGTGCAGATGAGTTTTTTGGAGTCAAGCTGGCCTGTTGGCTTATAAAGATGCTCCTGCTGCTGCTCTTTGACTTGAGTTGGTTGAATGGAGGCTCGAGCTGCCTAAAAACTTTCTTTACTCTACTTTTGTCACTCAACACTTGCCTCATCACTTTTTAGGGCAGCTTGGCCCCAGAGTGCATGGAGTCGCAAAACAACGGCACAAACTGATTAATGTTGACTGAACTGCAGTCAATATTTGCGGGTTGCAAAGTTCAGCGAAAGCAATCTAAAGACATTAATGGGAAAATGTACAGCTGAGATTTGCTTAAGAAAAGCAATTCAATTTTACATTTGAAGAACTTAAAGGTTGAGTAAACAGCTGTGTTATTTAATTTGCTGTAAAATAGGGAGAAACAATTGGATTGCACTGCTAAACAATCCTAATACTTGCTCTTGTTAGCTGAGTAACTTTGTTTATGAATAATGCAGGCGGGAGAAATGTAAAAAGGTACGGCACAGTTGATGCACCTTTGCCAATTTTGTTGCAGACGAAGGTTTTAAACGGTTATTTCGCATAATAATTCACTGCTTTCACAGAAAACAGGTCACAAGCTGGCAGCCGCAGATACTCTTGCATGATGACTTTTTGGCATCTGGATTCCAAATGCAGAAGTAGAGGTGGTGGAGAGGATTCTTTAAAAAAAAAACAGCATAAAAAGACATGTCACTGTAAATGGATTTTTCAAACAGAATGTGGGAGTGCAGGAGAGATGCAGTGGTATTATGCACCCCCCTTCCCTCTGCTGAATCCACCTCTCCAGAGAGTAAAATGGGGAAAGTGTGCCACCTCCTGGCCTTGACAGGATCTTACAGAAACACACTGCATCAGCTGTATAAATGCATGTCTTGAATTATATTGCTGTGTTAAAACAATCCCAATCAACACAGTATATCGCACACCTCCACGTTATTAGCTTGATTTGTTTACCGAACAAAGTTCCACACAAACTCCACATTCAACCTTCACATTCTGTGTTTATTTTTGAACACTCGCTTGAAAAAACTTTAGTGCAAATCATAGAGGAATTGTTCAAAGACTGATAATGTGATTTTTAAATTATTAATAAATATACATGACTCAATTTACACTTCAAAATGCTACAAGCACTTTTCACAGTTAAATAACAGTCTCCCACACCGTCCTGTACATCCAACATTTTGCAGTCCGTCTGTACGAAAGAAATATAACCAGCAAAGTTTGCAAAGGCAAAAAAAACCATAGAAGTACCATTATTCATTCTCTCTTGCTCTCTAATACAGACTATTGTCAAGTTTTAGTTGACCAAATTAATAAAACTCAATCATAAGGAAATAACTACCCTGTATTGCACTGGATCTTCAAACTAGTAGCTTATAAAACAGTTTTCATATGCCACTACAGGTTTTGAGGAAAAATTAACCCATAACTGATCATATTTCTAGTTTGTGATTCATACATCTGGGAATTTAAATATGCACATTTCACACATTAAACCATTGGCAACTGTTACACAGATCATAAGCAACGATGACGTGGTTGTATGTTACAGATGGAAAAAGACCTTAACAGACTTGTACTTCTAGTCACTGGGTGAAGGAAAACACCACAAAACAATATTTTTTGACAAACATTTTGCAGAAGAAGTGCAAAATAAAATCTAAACGCAAACTTGACTACTTTAAGAATATCAGGCAAGAAATGCAGAAAAGTCAAGCACTGGAGTTGGCTTGGTCGATGCCGTTTAGAACGTACTTCAAAGCAGCATAGGCGCATTCGAGCTGTACAGATGTTCATTGTAGTACTTCATTTTGGGATTGCAGTGCTAATAAATCAAACTGCAGGGATTCCCAAACGTCAAGAATTTATTTGTGGTGGCCTGCAAGTTCCAAAAAAAAAAAATCAATCATGTAGTTTGGCTGCACGCTACATTCTCATTTACAAGGTAAGCTGCTTTAATGACATTTAATTTAAATCTTTTTGAACTGTACAATGTAAATTTGTTTAAGTGACTGAACCACCAAATAAATTCTTCATCTGGGAAACACTGAATAATGTTTCTTTTTACCACTCTTATGTCACATTTAGTCAAAACTTATACATTAAATGGCACATCAAAATCAGTTTTTGCAAAACTCTCATACGAATACATACAGTAGCAGCTGGGGCGACCACATAATAGACAGTTTTGATCTGAAAAAGCTGTAGCATTAAATCTACTAAATGTTACATTCACACCAATGATTAAGAACAGACTTCTCTAATAGTAATTGCTGATATCCTTCATAGGAATTTTGACGGAAAACTTGCTTCCAATGTGACGCTGCACTACAAAGTGTGTTGCCGTTCTGTATTTCTGTCATCTTGGATTCAGAAACAATCATCACTCACATTTACATTTTCTTACATTTGACACGTCCTCCATGTACTTATATTGGTTTCTGGATCTACCAGATCAAAGGATCAACATCAGATTCGGTGTTTAAGGCCTAACTGCGTCAACGTAATCCTTCCCAAATTAATGTAGCATCAGTACAAGCACACAGACGGCATGCACTAAGAGTTTAAACCAAAAAGGCCACACACAGAACAGATAAGAAAAAGTGCAAATGCATGCTGAAAATGATTGCCACCTGCCATCCTGTCTGAAAAACCCACCAAGTAGGAAATGAGAGCAGCCTTCCAGCTCAGTTCCTCCCAATTCCTTTCCAATTTGTGACATGTAGCAGTCAGATTAACTTCAAGTGCAAATCCAAGCCGTCGACACAAAGTTTTTACGAAACGAAAGAGGAAATCTACAAAACTCCAAGCTACTACAAAAGCATTCGAACACTCAGTTACACTCATCCACTCAGTGTGGTATTTTTAGTTTGTCTGTTTTATCTCTCCTGAATTCAGTTATTTATTTTACAGTATATTACAGCCTACAAGTCCGCTGGGTTTACAGTGTGATTACCAGTTTTCTCCCTTTAGAATCACAGAAGGAGTTCAGTACAGCAGTCCTGAAAATAACAAGAATAACACAGACTGAGAAAAACATGGATGTAACATTGTTTAAAATCATCCGGTACTTATCCTTGTCATTTAAGATAGTTTATTTCTTTCAGGGTTTATTTTATATACTTAGCTTCTTAGCATGGCTATACTGAGAGCTGTGTTTTTTTCTTCTGTCTTATATTATACAAATAATAAATCACCCTGTATATCTCTTCTATATGCATAATGACCGGACATAACTTTATTTTCATTATTTTGCAAGCTTAAAGTGCAACTTGAATTAACTACCTGCTGATTCCAGATGGACTTCGTAGTCGTCGTCATCAAGCTGAAGCGCTCTGCTCAGAGCTGCTGGTAACTTTTCCGGTTGCTTCGTCTCGGCTCTTGTCTTTCTGTGGTGCAGTCTGTTGAGGTTTCACTATGGTGATTTTTATTGGGACTCCTTTGACGCTATGCTGCACTCTGCTATACTGTCGCATGGAGGGGTTGAAAGTACGAACAATGGGAAGTTCATTCAGAGTGGGCGTCTCACGTTTTGGCTGTGTGCTCTCCTTTATGATGATTTTACTTCTTTTGTTTGAAAAGACGGTTTGCACTGGTAGGATGGCGGGCCTCTTAGCAGAGCCAGATGTCTGCAGTCTTGTTTTATGCGGAGGCGACGACTGCTGCTTCTCTTCAACATGAGAAACCCCTCTACGCAAATGTCCGTCATTTTCCTTCGTCAGAGAGATTCCTCCTTCTTTCCTTTTCTTTACCTCCTTCGGTTTCTTGGGGCAGACAGCCATGTGCTTGGTTCTACTGCGACGCATTGTGAACTCCCTGCTGCAGTGTGGGCAGACGAATATTTCCTGTCGCTCTCCCACATGTGCGGATGAGACTTTATTTGATGAGGGGAGTGACTTGTTCCTCTGTGGCATCACCCTTTGGACAAACTTTTTCTTCCTTTTGCCCAGCACTTTGAACTTTACTGGTGGTTCTTGGGTATGTTTGGACCTGTTCGACTGACTGACTCTGTTCGAAGCATTAAGTCCATTAGTAGAATTAGTAGTTGACAGCACTCCATTTTGAGTTTTTGCAAAGTGCCGTAGTGGGATAGGATTCTTTCTGGGTGTGTATCGCCTTTTATCACTGGCGTTTGCACAAGCCAGGATATGTTTGTGTAGCTCTGGCATGTTATCAAAGCTTTTCCCACACTTGGTGCACCGGATAGCTGTGCTAAAGGTTTGTGGGATGTTGTGGGTGGTGAAGTTTGTGGCTGAAGCCACTGAACCAGCAGGTGATCTGTTATGGTAAGGAAAAGGAGGAGGCTTGAAGCTGGGATAATGTTGGTTAATGCCAAGACGAACATCAGGTCCTTTGACTTTACCTCCGTCCGAAGCCATGATTTTAATTGTTGTAAACAGTTCTTCAGCTGCTATGTCTGTTTCACCTTCTTCCTTTTTAACCACTTTCTTGGGTTCTTCAGGAGGTTCGGGAACCAAAGGATCCGAGTTGACTTTAGTTGAGTTGTTGTAGTTCTGAGGTCTTAGTTTTCCCTTTTCCTCCTCTGTGTATGTACACTGTTGACCGGGATGCAATTCTTCCTGATGTTGTTTCAGATTGCAAAGGTAGACAAATTCTTTTGTACATGCGCTGCAGACATAAGTCTTTCCGACACCGTGGAGGCTCGATCGATGATCCAGCAGAGCGGAGGGTTTGCCGAAGAGCAGCACGCAGAACTCACATTTGTAGGGCCATTCATCAGCATGATCACCTACATGGTGGCCTAGTTCCTTCATTGAATGGAAAAGCTTATCACACACATTGCAGATGAAATTCTTGGTGAACGTCTGCTGTTGTACATCAGCTGGTGTGTTATTTGAGGGTTCCTCCTCTTCAGCTTTCTCGGGAGTGGGCGAGGTTTTAGATGAGATTTCAGAGATGGAACTGTAAGGAGCTTCCTCATCTTTTGTGGTTGGCGTCTCTGTACTAACAACAGGCTCTGGGTCAGGATTTGACTCGGTCACAGAGGGACAATCAGGTATCACAGCAGTGGTAGTAGAAAGAGTTACTGATTCGGCGATGGAGGACACAAGAATAGTAGGGTCTGCAGTTTGAGGGTTGGGCACTGATACAATCTGTTGCTGTTCTATGTGATTAACAACCATCTGTGTAGGAGTTGGAGACTCAGCAGTATTTTCTTGTAAGGTAATTGCAGCAGGGACTACACTCCCTGGGGCTTCAAGAGCTATTGTACACTCTATTAACACCGTGTTGCTGGCAATGTTGTACGAGTTGAGTAGAGAATCATTTAAAGTCACAGTGGGCGTGAACGGCACTTCTGACACAGGAGTGGACTCAACTATAGGCGGATTGAGAGCAATTTGATCAGTGAGAAACACGTGGCCGGGGAGATTTAGAGTCGGGTCAAGGGGTTGGGAGAGAGTGACGAGGTTTGCAGAATTTGTAGTGGCAAATGCAGTCGTTAAATCACACTCTGAAGAATTTAATGCATGTTCTGTGCAGATTACCAAGGGCTCAGGAGATATATTTGGGGCTAATACCTGGATTGGCTGGTTTGAAGGGTTGGAAATTTGTGGTGGTGGTGCCAAAACTGTGATTAATGAGGGAGCAGAAGGGAGCACGGTGTGTGAGGTCGGGGAAGCAAATGCTATAGTACACGGCGAAGCTGGCTGCAAAGCAACAGGGGTAAGAGAAGCAGGTGATGGAGTCAGAGAACTGGCAGGTAGGGTAAGTCCATACACAAGCCCATCTGCAACGGGCTCCACTGGGGTCACAATGTCTGACCCTGTAACTATGGTAAAGTCTGTGACTAAAGGAGTCTCGGGATGCCCCAGGCTTATGCTTTGTTCTCCAAGTTTCATTAAGGCTTTTTCCACCATGCATGTACTTGACTCTCCCTCTTTCAAAACCGTCTGTGAAATAAAACTTAATGTTGGTTCAGGTTCACCTAAGCTCTTTTTTTGCAAACTCAAATCCAGCACAGCATCAGCTAAAGCTATGTCTTCATTTCTTTTGATTGTATTTGAAAGATCCAGAGGCTGCTGGTTGCAGGAATTACCACCAGTCACAGGGGGCCAGTTCTCCATCAAAACAGGTTTCACTGCTGGCTCTGCTATAGATGGGGTTGTGTCATTATTCTCATTGAGTGTTTGGTGCACAGGTGAGCTTTGCTGGGTCTCTATTTGTCCCATATTTCCATCGTCTAAATCTCCTGTATCTGTCGTAGATGTTTCTTCATTTTGCTGTGGGGAGCTTGTCGGAGAGCCAGTTCTTCTTTTAAACCTTCCTGTTCCAGAGGGTAGGACAGACAGAGACACAGGTGAGCACGGCTTCTGGCCATCTGTGATGAGGGCAAGTGTAGGTTTAAGGCCATCCTGCTTCTCCAGAAGCTGCTTCAGCTTTGGAGACAGAAACACTGTTCTTTCCTTTTGCACAACTGTCGACTCTGTATTCTGAGGAAGCAGATTCTCTATTAGAGAAGATACAAGTGACGATGAGGATGAAGACACAACCACCTCAGACTCCAGTTCAGTTTTAATTTGTGGTAAGAGAGGTGGTGTTGCAGTTCTTCTCTTGGCAAGTGGCTGACCAGGTATTTCTTTGCCTGTAGCTGAATCTGTGTTTAAAACCTGGCTAATCTGGATGGGGTCTAGAATCAGGGCATCCAGTCCAACTAAAGTCGAAGACCCAGAATGAACCTCGGCTGCTTCACAGTTACTGACTGTACTTGTTGATACTATCTTTCCATCAATGTAAAAGCTGAGATTCTCTGAAATATTGCTAGAGACGTCTAGCATGTATTGTTCTGTGTGCTCCCCTTCATTCTCCAGAACAGCTACAAGTGCTGTACTGCCATCAAGCTGTGTCTGCTGTTGAGATGATTCACTGACTATTCTCTGAGGACTTTCCTCTTGGGTTTTGTCCACATGTGTGACTTGCAGGTGGTTCTCATGGATCCTGCGCTCATGGCGACGCTTGTTGGTATGTGTTGTGAATATCTTTTCACAGTACTTGCAAGCATAATGCCCATCTAAAACCCCTGGCTTGTGTGACTGTGCACTGGAATCTCCAGCAGACAAAATAGATGTATCAGAGCTAGTGGGGGATGAAGTATGAAGCTGCATGACTGAGCCAGCAGAATCCAGAGGCTTTGTCTTTTCATGCTGAAGCTGACTTAAATGTGAACCAAAAGACATATCGCTCATATTGCTTTTGTATCCATGTCCCTCATAGTTTGCCATAGCATGAATGTGCATGTGTCGTTCCAAGCCTTGTTTGCTGGTAAAACGTCTCTCACAGTGCTGGCAGGGAAAGGAGTCCCAGTTTCTCTCAGTATCCTGGTTGGGAAGTTTGTGAGGTTCCGGGTATCGAGACTTATTCAAGTCTGGTTCCTCTTCATAAATATCCACATCTTCCTCCTCCTCTTCATCTATATTGTCATTGTCTCCACGTTCTGAGATGTACAAATGAGGAGACTCCTCCATCTTCTGTAGGTTGCAAAGGGATGTCAGGGCTTTGGCAGCTGTCACACCTAATTAATAGATAAGGAAAATACTGACATTTAGCAAACAGACACATAATATGGGTAAAGTGACCAGAAGAAATATATTCAATTCGGTTAAATGTCTGTCATAAATACTTAGGTAGTCTAATCGCCATTATATTTTAAACTGCTTTTTAGCTGCCGTTCAAGTTGTCTGCCTTATTTTTTACATAAAGTACTTGGGGGTGCAACTTATTCATTATTGCTAGCAGTAGTGATAATCATAAACAATTCTAGCAAGCAGCAATGTATTGCAATTGCATTGTAATAGTAAAATTTTTATTTATTTCTGATAATGTTTATGATATTGTCTAAATCCTATATATTATACCACACTGTAATTGTAGGTCATTCCTCATTTATAATATAATGGATTTTACATAAATTCAACAACTGAATTATTTAAAAGAATATATGGTCAGTCAACATTAAATTAGAAATATCATCTGGAACAGTTATTGCAGCATCTCACCATTTTAATGGTCTGTGCAGAGTAGACGGGTTGTTCGGCAGATTAACACACAGACTTTTCTTTCTGTTGGAAAAAAGAAAGAACACAGAAAATCACATGTTTCTTTACCAGTTCCATAATGCAGAATGACACTTAAAACTACCGAATAACGAGAAGCACAAACTGATCAGAGAGAGAACAGCTGTGGTGTGGGAGTAGCTGAGCAGCAGACTTTATCTCTTTGGTCACTCAGCTGCTGGCTAGGCCTTGAAAGACTCCTGCCTTGTTAAGGTATGCTAATGAATTTCAAGGATATCAAGGTTATATTATGAAGCATCAAACACTGCATAGGATAACAAATCCACACTTTGTGGCATTATTAATTCAATGTTATATACAGTAAGTGTTTTCTTTTTAATTACCAGTCGCACACAGTGAGTGCAGCACCAAAATACTGCAAATCTACCCAAATGATCACCTTATTTACCCCGGTGTGTTTGCCTTACACCACCTGCTAGAGACTGATTACACTCAACACCTGGTGACGACCACAAATATCTCTTCATCTTTTTCTGGCACCTACCGTTCAGTTATTACTGGAAACAAGTCAAAAATAAATGACTAAAACTGTGCATAGATCGATGCATTTTGACTTTCATCTTCTGCTTGGTGAGACAAAATGGCAGGCCCATCGTATGGCAGATTTATCGAGCTGAAATCCACCTTCTCACGACTGCATGAGCACTTACAGCCTCAAAAAAATGTTTAAACACAACATTTGCTTAGATCTATTCACTTGTGCGCATTTTTAAAAAAGGTATTCTGCACAATTATCCTTTTCCCAGCGCAGCTTTCAGGCACTTGTAGACAGGAGAGGAAATGTAAACAAATACTTAACAGGTCCGGTATCTTTCCGTTACTGTTAAAAATAATCCCGTTGTGCTCTCCTGTTGCACAAATACAACTGAATCTGTCTCGATAATATGTTAGCAGAAGCGAAAATTGTTCCAGTACCATTCAAAGGCCTACATACTGAATTATTTGGGCCATTTTTTTTAAATGTGCAACTTATATTTTCCTTTATATATGCTACAACAGATTTATTTTTAAAATATTGCTAACAAAATGAATTTGCAGGAGAAATTATCTTTTTAAAATGCACATTATGAGCTTTGGCTGCAGTCACACGCGTCTGCTTCACCTGGTTTGATGACGCTCCCCCGTCCTTGCACCATTGCTAACTGGTCACACAACACGTCGTCACATTACTGTTTTGCTACCGAGGCTGCTAGCTCGTCCACTGAAAGGTCAACTCGCTCCTCGAATATACACATTTCACCCTCCTCCAGATAAAAGAAAACCGCTTGCTAATATTTACCTACAGCCATGAAGGTCCTGCGACAAGGTTTCACTTAGTGACGGAGGGAAATCAGCAGTTATCGGCCATTAAAGTATTAACAGTGGCACTGCTAGCCACAATGCTAGCTCGTAAGCCCTGGCTATGTTTGACAAATGACGTTCGACACTACAAACACTGAATGTTAACGCAAAGTTTTTAGTTCCCATACATACTTGAAGTTGAAGCCAAACTGCGGCAGAACGGTTTGAAATATTCCTCTTGTGCAGCTTGTGGACAGCTGTTTTTTCTTCCTTAATCTACCAACAAGGTTCCGGCGCTCTGATTGGTCAGAGATTGTGGTTGTCAAAATTGGACCAATCAGCGGCATGCTTGTTAAAACCCTGGAAGTAAAAAAAAAACCAAAAAAAAAAACATAAAGGCAACTGTCACTTGGGACTAAAATGAGAACATTAACGCATCGTAGCCAAACTCTACAAATAATTTCCCTATAGATCTGATTTTACAGGCTTTTGATTTTTTTTTTTACACGTAATAATTTAAGAAATTACCAGTTTTCATATCGTCGTATTTTACATATATTCAATATTGTATTTAATTGTGATGATAATCAAACTCCAGCTTGATGTTGTCAGAGTTATTTTTGACATTAAAGTCTTCTGATAACATTCAAACTTGGCACTACAACATCAGTCTCTAAAGAAACTTTATCTCATCACCATAACAAAGCAGCTACATGAATGACAAATTCTTCATGCTATCCCCTTAAGCATCACTTTCAGCTCCTGCACAAGAAGAAAATAAATCGTGTTTATAAAAGAAATAATTTTCCCACTTGCCCTACATTTAATTAATTAATAGACATTGTAGTACAGTTGAATCACATATTGACCTATTTGTCATTTTAATGACAACTGCTAAAGTCACTGAGTCTAATAAATATGAATAAAATCTCAACAATCTAAATAAATACTTTGTTTTTATTTATTTATGAATTCAGTCATTGCAGTGTATTGATTTGACCTGTAGAGGGTGCAATATAATAAAGTCTCAATGCCAAGAAGTTGGTTGCTGTAACCTTGCTGCACCTCAGTGGGCCATTCTATAACCAGCATAAGCATTTTAGAAGTAGTAATATGAGTAACCCATATCATATAATGCTGTTATTATTATCAGTTGTAACAATTTTCAAGTAAACAACAACAAAAACAGCAAGACGAGCACATTAGTATTAGCTTGTCTGCAGAAAAGTTACTTTTAAGAGAATGCAATTTTATTTTTTCAGTGTACAGTATGCATACAGTTTTTACTTAGTTTTATTTTATCTTGCAAAAACATAATTTTAGTTGTTGTTTTAATTTTCATGTTGCAGTCTGATACAGACTCGATTATAATCTTTTAATTTCTGTCTCACAGCTGTTGAGAAAACAGCAGCATCATTGTGCCGACAAGATGAAGATTAATGATGTGTGCTAGTATGTGTTCTCATCCCCCTGACCGACTCTCTGTTTCCCCCAACAATTGTCGATTGAATCGCACTGGCATTGGCTTGTAAAACGCTCACACCTACACTGACAGAAAGCTACCATCTGGTTTCACATGGCATTATTTCCACCTCATCATAGAGGCTCTTTGAAAGAATCTGTAGGAGTTTCTAGCAGACCCCACAAGTACATCTGTGACATTGCGCAGCACATGGGTGGTGTTCTCATGGTACATGCATGGTATGTCTCTAGTTGCAATGTTGTATGTGGGTTGAGTGGTGTTTCACTATCAAACTACACGCCAGACCTCTGAGAGCCATAATGAAAGATCATAAATAACAGGCCTCTCTCTATTCAGGCTTTTCTCCTCCTAAGTGTTCTAGATCCAACCTCCCAAACCTGGCAGTAAAGTTGCTGGTGTGTTGAACTGACATAGGTCTTCAGGAACAAACTGTATTAGTCACTGCATGGTTAATCTAGTGGCAAGATGACGCTTATATATAGCCTTTCATTGCAAGTCGATGTGGACATGCCCAGGGCTCCAGCGTGTCTCTCACAGCTGATGGCCATTGCAGCTGTGGAATTAAAATGAGCAGTTTGCTGTTGGGCCTGCTCGTCAGACACATACGTCAAGTCATCATATAAGCAGGTGCTGACTGCCTGGAAGCCATGACAAACAAATGGCTGAGCATTCAAAGTCGGAATGCTACAGCTGAAAGTAATTTCACACATATAGCATCTATCAGAGTGCATCATGTGGCATCATATATTTTAATCGTTAGAGGTTCAAAACGAAGTTTACGGAGAGAAAATCTTTGTAATGGGACTATGCAGAAGCTTGAGGATTATTAACTCTGCATGCTGAACTGCGTTATATGGAGGTAATGTTGATATCGTGTGCTACTGCACCACACATTTGCAAGTCAGTACATACTCTTCGATGTGACATCTGAAAGGTTAATCAAGGGAGAAACATCATCTGACTTGTGTCCAACTGGCAGCTTGTTTCTCTGCCAAGTTTAGGGTCAACACGTTTACTATGCGATACTACATGTTGACATGACGTTGAAATTCCAAAGGTTTGAGTAAGACAAGATCAGAAAGGTGTAAAAACTCAATGTGATATTGAGACAAAAGTACAATAAAAAATATGTATGTCAAAAAAATCCTTTAGTTTTGAACATCTTGTATTCTTGAAGACAACATTGAAAGTTAGCAGGAAGCCATGTGATTATGCAAGAACACCGGTACATAGTGTATCTTAGATGCTTGGCAGCGTATCCTGTGGCAGTGGGCGCCGGTTCGTGCCAATGACTCTCTGCACAATGAAACATTCACCATCCACATGAACATATAGGACAAGAGGGACAAAGACGGAGGGAGAGAGAGGGAGAGGTGGTCCACAACGTGTCTGTCAGACACATCAGTGAGGCAGAGTTGGGCATGAAACAATAAGGGCCTCTTATGGAACATGTGTGGCACCCAGCGCAGACAAAGACTCGCCTGTGATCAGTCAACATGTCATGTCACTGGAAAGAAATAAAATTTAATTGCTTCATGTAGTGGGATGCAGATGTGCAGGGAAGAATATGTAAATGTGAGAACACGTAGGAGCACAAGTACAAACTGTGCAGTGAAAAAAACATGCGCATGTAAGCGCACACAACTGTAGCCCACTGTGCTGTGTATTTATGTCCTGACAGTACATGCACACACACCACACTCACAAGCTAATAAAACTCTAAACATACATGTGCCCACCAAAATCACTGCCCCCTCTCACTTTATGCACACAAACGGCCATTTAGAGATCACATTAACTCATATTAAGTAGCCCGCCATATGCACAGATACACACACACTTACAACACACACACACACACACACAAACCATTAATCCTTCTCCGCTTTCACTGTCTCTTTGCTGCCACAATCAAATTCACTTATCCCCTGCATGTACAGTATGGGTGTACTGTACATGACCACACACAAACACACTGTCTAAGCCTGTCACCCAACTCTGTGCACCCTCCCCTTGCTCCTCCACCCCTCATCCACCCTTCGGCCCAGCTGTCTGTGGCACTCAAAGGCCGGTTGGCTGACATTTTTGTCATGACATCACAAACCCCTGCACTCTATAGGCCTGGCATGTGGGGTTTGTTGCACGCAGGCAAATCTGCACTGCTGCAGCCACAGGAGGATGGTATTCATGTCAGCTCCACGGGGTTACATGGAAAACACGGGGACCTGCTGCTTCTGCTTGCGTACACCAGTGTCTTGTCTGTGTACGCTCTCCTGTAGCTATAACAAAATTCAAACTATCCAGTCACTTCATGCAGATTTAAACAAAGCATCAGTTAGTAGCACAGTCAGCTGTAGCCTATCTGACACCTTCCCTGCCCAGATGAGGCCTTTCTGCCAAGAGCTTGTGTATTCTCTCTGTGTTTTGTATGCGTTTCCTCCACATACTGCAGCTTCTTCCCACAGTCAGGATATGCAGGCTGATGAACTGGCAGCTTTATATTACTGAGAGGTGTGAAGGTGTGAATGTGTCAGCCTATTATGGATGTCTCTCACGTTGCATGAGCTGTAAACCTAATGAAGATAAGTGATTTAGAGAATAAATAGCTGTTTTTAAATATTAACCTAAGCGATACTGATTTTTTTTGCAGGAATCCACAATTATGTGGTTTTGAATAATAAGGCCTCAATTTGGAGACATTTTTGAATTTTAACAGGAAATCATTCTGTGGCACAAACTGATTTAATGCAGTTGCACATAACTGATGCACTGGGGCAAGATGAACCAATAGTTGGTCACAAATTTTCCATAAATCTGCCCAGAATATACGCTACAATGGATAAAAGAATGAGCCCACTTCATTGACTAATTCCTCATTTTTTGGTCTGCCACTAAACATTTTTTTTGCCAGTTCAAAAAGTGCAAGCAGTAGTTTTAAAGATAAAATAAAAAAAAAAGATATATGTCCTAAAAAGGAAAGAATAAGTAGCCAAAACTATTCTGTGATACTCTACTGATGTAATAGCTCCTTTCCCATTCCTTCCTGGGTGTGGTGTAGTAGTGTTCTGTATATTTGTACTGAAAGTGTTTGTATCCTTTCCCTAATCACTTGAAAACTTCATACAAACACAACCGGACTAAAACACCTTCTGTGATGGACAGTAATGTTGCAGAATTACATCCTTTGCTTGTTTTTTTGAAGTGATATGAGTGAGCTCAGACAGGCTACAAGCCAAAATTTCATATAAGACAAACAGCTGTTGCACACAACAAATCTAATAGAATCTACTATTGTCTTACAATCTGTGCTTTCTTTATATTGTTGGTATTCATTTTTGCTGAGTGAGCATCAACAGCTTTCCTCCGAATAGAAACTATGACCAAATTAGACCGTCCTCTGTGTGGAATATGTTACAAACAGGCAGTGACCACGTATTTCTGGTTGCCACTAGACCGAAATAAACTCACATTCTTCCACATGCACCGGTCTGGTTTACGTTAGGGGAGAAGGTATCTGTCTGCAGGAGCTGAGCGGCTTCTTCCTTCCTCTTGTGTTTTTCACTCACCTCTACATGAGTACAGGAAAAGGGAGGGAAAAACTCTGCGTAGGGAGTAACCTCTGATGGGCATGTTGATTCATTTTGCACATATAGACTGTGTACACTGTGTACTGTGTTTACGGATACTATATGTAACATGTACAACCCAGATGCACATCATGCAAACACGCAGAACTTCTGCACGCTCACATTTATGCCTGCATGCCACATAAGCAAGTGGTTTGGAGTGTGGTAATTACAGATGAGACGTAGACCTGTGTGTGCTGCTGAGACCATGTGTCATGACTCTCACACTTTTATGATGTGTCTTAATAGCTGCCTTCACTGAGACATTTTGCTGCTGCATGACTGTTATAATGGCTTTAACATGTGCTCAGAGGGCACAGAGTTGGTGATTTGTGCTGAGTGATTCCGAAGAGCATGTAAGAGCACATGATCGGTGCTGGGCCCCACCCAGGAAGTGACTCCACCCTGCAGCGATGTACAGAATTCCCCCCTTTGCCGAGGTGGGAGAGAGAAGGAGCCGTAGGCGAGCAGCTTCACAGCCACGGCCCATAGCCTCTCCGTTTGCCCCTCTCAAAAGACTCCATTGTTCCCAGAAGTCTGAGGCGAGAGAGAGAGAGCTAAAGAGAGTTATGAAGCCCCGCCGTTGGGGCAGAGGCTGGGGCGGTGGGTGTTGGGCCGCTGCCTAAAACCACACGGAGGAGAGGGGAGGCCAGACACAGAGCATCTCTGTGCGACTTGCAGCCTGCTGTTGGAGCCCTGCCTCAGCTTAACAGCACCGTATGAAAAACCCCACAACACGACACAAAAAACACACCTAACTGTCAGAGGGCTCAACGGACTCAACGTTTCAAGGCCATATGCTCCACCATATTTGGTGCTGTTTGTGTGCCGGCTGTGAAGGGGCTGTTTTTTTGAATATCTGAAGCATTACTTGAATGGTCCAATCAGAGTGGGCAGCTGGATGCTGCCCCCGTGGAAGCTTTAAATAATGATTTGCGTGCTTGGAAACAGAAAATGAGTGTGCGAGATTTCAACAGCTACAAGTATTTTGACCTGACTCAAGAGCGAGCACAATGCTCCTCAATGACGTGCTCACTTTTAGCTGTTTCCATGGCAACTACATAATCTAATTGAGGGGAAATGACAATAAACAGATATTTGAAATTGCTATGTAGAGATACTTTCATGCAACAAAGACAGCTTTTAGTGGACAATTTAGCGAGATCTCTCATGGAGTGTTTTTCAGTTTTTTATTGAAACAGTATGAACAAAAACACTGCAATTAAATAAAAGGCTTGAACGAATCAGACGGCACAAATTAAAGACCTAGAAGTGATAATATGTGGCGAAGCAGAAGGGAGGAAACAAACACATGTCGTTGCAAACATTTGCAGTGTCTAAAAGCCTATTCATTAAACATTACACCACTCATTCAGTGCACATATTAAACAAGTCTGTAAAGCAAGCAGGGGTAAGTTGAGACTTCATTACTTGTAGATCCATTTAGCACACTTACAATTGCAAAAAAATAAAATAAAATAACAGAAACTGCCTAACACTGTGCACTACAGCTAAGTGCAACTATGAAACGTCATCCTGTGCATGCAATCTGGGGTTAGCTCAATTTAAAGGCTGGATGGCTGTTCTGGTAACCTAACTATGAACAGAATTGCTATGAATACATTGTCAAGACGTCGCTATCGCTGGCTGTGTGTGAGCCTTCATCATGAACAAGTCGTCAAGTTGTTTTTGCTCTTTGTTTTTTGGAATGGGTGTCAGTTAAAAAGTTCAGTCAATTCACATTAATAATGCACTTCAAAAGTTAAAATCTTCCTAGCTAGCTAGAGAATACCAGAGACAGTGGCACAAACCCTTCTGCTAAATTTCACAGATATGTATTAGGTTTTTATATGTCAGTGTTAAAGTGGGCAGAATGTCACGTTACTCTTGCAAATGAGGGTGCCTTTTCTTTTTTTTCTTTGCCGCTCGCCCTCATGAGTGTTATGCCGGAACAACTTCTGCACTCGGTGCTTCATACAGTTGGCCGAACATGTCGGGGATTTCTGGCTACATGAGAAGATATTCTAACTGGTGCTCAGGAGGGGTTGTCTTAGCCACAACAATAGCCTACGGCTGCCTGTACACACTGCGTATTCCATAATATCAAATGCTAACCTATGCAACTGCAACATATGAGAAAGTCATTAGCTGTATACTATGTAGTCCCCTTGCATTGTATATACATCCTATGGAATTTGTAACAGTATTTCCTGCTTTCTCTTCCCTAATCCTGACTCCTTTGTGTATTTTGGTTTATATATATTTTTTTGTCAGTATTTTCCATTTTTATACTCTTCCCCCCAACTTTCAGCATTAATCTAAGTCAGTCGCTACATCACTTTAAAAGGAGAGAATTTCTCTTCTGGATGTCAGATAATCCTCCTTCTTCTCTCTCTCTTTTTCTCTGTAAAATGCATTTGAAAAGCCCTGAAATTCTTTGTGACATCCTGCTGTCACCGTGTTTTGTTCTCTTCGAGGGAGTAAGGGGGCTGACAGAGCCTTTTTAATATCAGCAGCTCCCAGGGATCAAGGAGGAGGTAGCAGGGGAGGTGAGGATGTCGGCTCATGTAACCCCCCCCCCGTCTCGTCTCACATACATGCAGTATATACATTAACACACACAAAACCTCCCTCCCCCCTCGTTTTTGTTTTTTGTTTTTTTTGGCAACAGTCCAGAGTCCTGGTTAGATTAGTTTAGTTCTGGTGTCGTGCTTGTTTTAATGATCAGAGATAACATCACAGTTCAGTAGTTCAGAATTTCCAGAACTTTGCGCGCTCCTGCTGCTTGGCCGACTTTTTCCTCAAGGGCTGTGGGGATGAAAAAAAGAAGAGAGAGAGAGAGACAGTCAGTGAGGATTATTATATTTATGGTTCATATTATTGTGAAGTTAATTAATTGGAGGATTTGTTATGTGCTATTTACTAATAATTTCTTCATTATCGGGGTAAGCGGACATTGACAGCAGAAAAAAAGGGGTGATGGAAAAAAGCTGGTTCGTAGATTTAATTACCAGATTAAAGGTGTTCGACAATTTACAAAAAGGAAACAATATGAGAGGCTTAAAGGGGAAAGAAATTTGATGTAATTTGCTTGGGAGTGGACAAGATTAGCTTTTAGGCTACATTTCTCCATTTTGGATGTGTTTTTTTTTAATACACAAAAAATCGGATTATTAGTTCCTGAGACAAAAACTAAACCAACATTAATGATTTGCACTTCTTCCTGTGTTTCTAGGGATCAAATCAAGCTATGAAGTGTGTAAAACCCGTCTACCTGATGACCATTGGCCACGTGGAAAGACTCTGAGTCAATAAACAAGCGAATTTTAAGGCCAACATGAGCCAGTTTGTCACCAGGAATGCCTGATTTTCCTACTAAAAACACAGGACTGTGTGTCAGCGAAAGCAGGAACAACCATTTGTCAGTATTTTTTTTTAAGGACGGGGGAAGACATCTGTTACACATCTGTAAATAAAAAGGTGGAGGAAGGGGTTACGATGAATAGCTGAAAGGATCAAATAGTGGACATTTACAGAAACCATAATGCTGTCTTTTTTGGCAGGTTTTTTGTTCTTGGCAGACCTGTGACAAACAAAAAAATTCATCATCATCATCATCGGCATTCATCATCATTGGTATTAATCATTGTGTTCTCACAGGGGAAGGT
Source organism: Dascyllus trimaculatus (assembly GCA_024666655.1). Taxonomy (NCBI): domain Eukaryota; kingdom Metazoa; phylum Chordata; class Actinopteri; family Pomacentridae; genus Dascyllus; species Dascyllus trimaculatus. The sequence continues at coordinate 24,623,365 of CM045452.1, forward strand.
GTGGTCCGTGGGAAGTCTGTCGCTTTAGAAGGGATCTCATGAGAGAACGATCAAACATGTTTAGCACCCGGAGAGCAATTATGGTTAAAAATGCTATGTCGAGCATTTGAGGTCATCTTAATCCCACAGAGCGACTCTCTGTAAGCCCCCTTATTACATTACTGCTTAAGTTATTGCATCATTGAGTGTCACTGGTAACAACATGCATTTTGCGTCTGTATTTTTAGAGGAATCCAGAAGAGATGACTGAGTGCACTCTGCATGCCTATACATGTAAATTAGGAAGTAGCCGATATGGGTTTTTCAGTACCGATACCGACGCCGATTATTGCTGATCAAGATCAAGGTCGATAACCGATATTTGGACCCAGTATAAATTAAATGTAATGTTTTAACAGCATGTTTAACAGGATGACTATACCTGAACTGTCCATATTTTAAAGCAGTATTAATTATTGCTTTCCAGATTCTGTTTCAGGGTAATCTGTGGCTGCCTTCTGCCTTAACCACTAACCGTTAGCATAGCCTTAGCCACTGTGAGAGGAGCTAATTTCCTGGTTTGTGGCAACGGCTTATGTTTGCCATTCAGCTTTTTCAGTCTCTGCTTGAGAGAAATTTCTGAGACCACAGAATGACTACTGACAGAGAGAGGAGGCTGCATCAAACCCAAAGTGGCACATTTATGAATAACCGGTCAATAAAAATACAGAAAATTGGAAAAATGCCAAATATCGTCCACGATAATGATGATAATGTAAATGTTTGTTCAGCTGAAGAGATGCGGCACTTACGAGTATTTGCCCATCCTCCTCACCACTGCGATCACCACAGCGATGACGATGACCACCGCCAGCAGGGCGCCAATCACGATGCCGACTACCTGGCCAGAGCTCAGGCCACCTGTGAGACAAGAGTTAGATCTTTTGTTAGACTTAAACATCTCCAAATACCCTGAAGAATGATGCAGAATGAATCAAATGCAATCCGAGAGGAAGGATGGAGAAAGAGAATATGGAGTAGGGTCACATTTAGAGGGATGTAAAGGCCGGAATGTGACTTTTAAACCACCTATGGCACTGACTGCTCACTACTAACATCTGACTTCAAATGTACCATCTTACACTCTCCCAGCTTCCTCACCTTCTGTCTCCTCCTCAACGATGACTTCTTGACCTGCCTCCACAGGTTTTGTCGCCTCGGCCGGAACGTCGACCTCTGCTGCCTCGGTGGGGGCCGCAGTCACGACAGGAGCTTCAGTGACGAGGGGTTCTGGTGCTGCTGCAGTAGAAGCAACGGGGCCTTCTGTCTCGACCACGGCCGCTTCGGTGTTGACCGTACTGAGAGGTGCTGTGTCAGTGAAAACTTCCGTCATGACTTGTTCGGGGGCTGCCGCCGGTTCTGTTGCAGGAGGTCCGGTGACGACTTCCTCTTTTGAAACCACTGTGGTATCAGGGACGACATCTCCTGCTGTCACAGGGACCACTTCGGTGATGTCTAATGGGAGCTCTGTGGGGCCTGAGGAGAGTAATCAGAAAGATCACAGTCAGGTTTAACAGACGGTGTCCTCTGTCGGAGGTTAGAAGGAAGTTCTTCCTCTCCACTGTCACCAAAGGGGAATTGTCGGGCTTCTCTCTAATATCTCTGACACGTGTCTTTGTGAAGCTACTTGTTTTTGAAGGTGGACATATAAATAAAGTTTTTATTATCATTAGATTGCATGAAGGTACAAATGGAGTCTGTTGTTGTTGATGTAGAGCAGTGTTTGTCATATTTATACATAAGCGTATTGTTGATGTCTGTATGTTACGTTACACTGTTTATGATGCTGCTGATACTAAACAGGTTGGGAAAAGGTGAAAAATAGGGTAATTGTTTCCAAAAAAAGTCAAACTCAAAGGCACATTATTCAGTACTGATAACATATTGAATTGTAATTTGATTTTTGTCAGTTTATGGTGCTGCTGAGATTGAACGGGTTGGAAAAAGACAAAAAACAGTGTAATGGCTGCAGTAAAAGTACAACTGAAAGGTAATCTTTTCTATTAAAAACATGCCATATTGTCAATTTTTTGCGAGCACTGCATTATCCTGCTATAACTATATATTTTCAAAAGTCAAGTTTATGTTTTGATTTGGGTTTTTTTGGACTTATTGATTTATTTCAGACGAGCCACTTTGTTTCAGTTCAACTCAATTCAGTTTTATTTATATGGCGGGAATTCACAACACATGCTATCTAACAGGACTTCACATAGTGACATGAAGACCTTAAAACAAAAAAAACACACAAACATATTTTGCACTTTTTTTCTTGGTGCTCAATTTTTTTGGGGGGATCATGAGTTTGGCATTCCTGACCTACACTCCACTAAAATACACGAGCCTATAGATTCGCAGGTAGTCAAAATAGAACTGAAATGATAAAGGGAGTTTCTTTTGCCGCAATACCATAAAGGCAAAGGAATGAAAAGAAATCGCACAGAAAAATAAATGAGTTAAAAGTGGCCAAATTTATCTTGTCAGAGCTAATTTACATATAATGACTGTGAACCGTATCATTATCGTAGCATGTGAGCTCTATATTAATGCAAAGGGATGATAAATTGTATGCTTGTACACGGTTCTGCCTCTTTAATGGATGATTTTACTGCAGTTATAGAACAAAATGGAAACTGACGCAGCAAAGTTCCCCCGTCTGTCAGTCTGAGTACAAAAAAGGCCAGAAATGAACAAACCAAATGTTTGCATTCTTCCCTGACACCATGATGTCACGACATGACCTTTTCGTCGTTCTCACACTCATTTCGCAACCGTTCTCCCATCACCGACACGTGGACACCAAGACACCGTGTCCAACCCCACCCCGGTGACCTCACAAAATCTACATCCTCCCTCCCTCCCCCTCCTCCACCCCTCCATCCTTCAGGGCTGCTTGCGTACATTCATGCCACATCCTCTGCCTCATTTCCTGTGGAGGGGAGCCGCTGCAGCGTGAGGAGAGCGCGGGAAAGCCTTGTTAACCCTCCGCCCGCTTAATATGTGCAATCAGTGGAGGGTGGGGCTGCAGGGACAACGCCTGGGCAACGTGTGAGAAAGAACACAACTGGATGATTTGCAGTTTTTTCTAAAAAGACTCTCTCAGCAGAACTAAATCTCCTTAGGAAACAGAAAAGTCTGACGTATCTGACATTTTTTCTTGCTTCACTTCCTTTATCAAAGTGAAATTTGAAAGCATTTGGAACTTATTAAAACATTGAAAGATGTTCTTTATCAGAGCCCAGAAGTCCATCTGTGCTCGCTGTGAAATTGAAGCTCCCATTTCATCCCGAGTGTGTAAAGACATGTATTTATCCTTCTGTCTTTCATCAAGGCCTGGACGATGAACCATCCTGGGTTCAACCTAATCATTTCCCTCCAATGACCCTCGCTCCATCTCCCCACGTTCAACATCTCTCCAGCCACAACTGAAAGCTCAGCCTGGACAGCACTGCTTCGAAATTAAGGAGGTAGATTTCAGTGAGGCACCAAAATTACAGTCCTGCAGTTAACTTTCCACTGACAAGATGTTGGCCTGAGATTTTGCTTCTTTACTTTGGAAAAGCAGAAAACCCATTTAAAACCTACTTATCCCTGAAAACTCTCTCACTGCACAGAGCAGAAGTGAGCCGAGTCTTCTAAACTTAGCGTCTGACATCATGTTCTCTCCATGCCCGTTTTGTCCAGTTCTTTACTAAATACTTGAAATAATAGCGAATACTTTACACAGGGTAAAAATAACCCTGAATGGCTGGTCTGACAACCGGTGCGTTCATTAGCAACAGGCGGGGTAAATATAACAAAACATTTGTTCCCACTATGGCAGACTATTGAAGGGGGGTTTTCAGAATGTTTGTTTGGAACGTCTGTAAGCGATGATAAAGCGGTCTGCACTTCACAGCGTATGGTTGTACAGTATGTGCAATCACCCCCTCGACCTCCACTAACAATCGCTTCATTATGTGTACGGTTCCCACAATTAGCTCTGAAGAGTATTTCCTCTGCTGTGTGCAAATCCAGCTGCATTAGTGAGTAACCGTTGCGGCCCGTGTCCCCTCTCCTCTCGTTTTTTCTTTTAATCTACTTCTATCTTCCTCTCCATGACCCTGCCACTCCCTGAGGAGAGGTTTGTTGCTGCTGAGACGGCTGAATCCCTGAAGAAAGAAAGAAAGAAAGGACGAAGGGGAGGGCAGGCGGGAAAGCAAAAGGGTGGAGGGGATCTCTGAGGGAATGTCTTAAAACCCCCGTATCCCTTCTGCAGCTTGACTTGAACCTGGTCCGTCTCTGATTTGCCGTCTGTGCTTACAGCAGGATGTGTGACTGTGGTTAATATGTCAGTGGCTCTGTGTTAATCCTCAGGGGGCTCAGGGACGAGGGGCCGAGCCCAGAGCAGGACTACAGATGCTCTTAAGGATTTCTCCCAACACGGGGCTTTTAGACTAGTTAAAGGGGAGTTCCTGCACACCTCACGCTTCTCATGTATCTAATGATGACCAGACACTAACAGGGCAAACATAACTCTGTCGTTGTCCTTGTTATTCCTGACCTTAAGTGGGGCGCTTCCTCGTATTCATTTCCATGTCAAGCATGCCTGAAACATCATCCTGTCACTCAGCAAGGGTTAGCAAGTGCCACTGTGTGCATCTAAATCTATGAGCCTTTAAAGGGTGGCTTCACTCAGACTACAAAACAATATTTACCTTAAGCATAAACGTATTAAGACAAAGAAATAAGTTCTATGTGATTTTATTAATTTTAATTGATGATATTTTAAAGCTATTTTACTGTTTTATTTTAATTTTTGTCTATGACTGATGTTGATTTGATATAATCTATTTTATTTTATGTTGTTTCCCTTTATCATCATATGTTTGTATATGACTGATGATTTTTTAAAATTTCATTCTATTTTATTTAATTTAATCACCATATTTTTTGTCTAAGATTCATAATAGTGTTATGATTTTTATCCATTTTATTTTATATATTCTATGACTGATAATTTTATTATTTTAATGTATTTTTATTTTATCATCATATTTTGTCTATAATTAATGACGATTTTATTATTTTAATATATTTTATTTCATTTAATTTTATTGCCATATTTCTTGTCTATGACTGATGATGGTTTCATAATTTTAATCTATTTTATTTTATTTCATCATCATATTTTTATGGTATCACTGATGATTTCTTAATCTATTTAATAAAATTATTTAATTTTTTGTCAATGACTGATGACAAATTTATATTATTTTCATCTTTTTTTTCATTTTATCATCTTTTTTGTCTATTGTGTGGCTTTACAGTGTGGCATAATTGCGTACCACTGTAGTGTACTGCTGACTGCAGTAATTAGGGACGATTAGGGACAAATTTCCCCTTGGGGATAATAAAGATTAAGTTTGTGGATAAACAGGACACACACACAAAAATATATATTTTACAAGTAATAAGAAAAGATAAATACACCAAAATCGTTTCTGGCCACAATCATCACTTCCACAATTTCTCTAAAGGACAGGAAGGCAGTTTAAAAGGCAGCCAGGCAGGCAAAAAGCTGAGAGAAAACTGAGAGAAGTGATAAAGAGTTGGAGGCGCCCATGTGGGGCTGGACATAAAGAAAAATCTATAGAGAGAGAGAGAGAGAGAGTGAAAAAGTGAAGGAGGGACTCAACAATGTGCAGCGTGAGACAGGACAGGAGGGAGTAGCAGCTTCCATCCATTACGATCACAATCAGCTGAGGCCTCCTGCTTGCGTTGCTACTAATTCACTGTGTGGGAGAGACGATGTGAGGGGAGTCTGGCTGTGTCCACCTTCGGAGCCCAGGAATGTTTTTGTGGTGCTGAAGGAAGGGAAATGAGGTGGAGATACAGGCGCCCGACACGAGATGCTGTTACCCTCCCCCGCTAAAAACCAGTAAGAGTCATCTCTAAAGATACTGGTGTTGTGCCATGCAGCGCACCCACTGGGGATTTTAAACAGGAGACAGGCCAGAGTGGAAAATTCTCAGCCGGTGTCGTCACTGATGCATAGGAACTGATGTTTTCCCTCTTCCTGGTCTAACTTGGGCAAAAGAACATGGAGCAGTTCCTGTCTGGTGAAGAATCTGAACACCATAGAAATGTCAAAATAAACACGCAATCCCGTGTCATCGCTCCAACTCTCTCCATTTTTCAACACAAAACTAAACACCCGAGATGAAAACGAAGCCCCTCCTGACCTCCATGAGTTTATCAAGCAGGCGCCTTAATGCACTTCTAATCTCGCTAACCTTCAAATCCAACTCCCACATCATAAAACATCCACCCAGTTGTGTAAGTGTTCCTTTGTCAGCAGCAGCAGCACTACTTTTTTCTTCTTCTTATTTTCTCTTGCACCATGTCTCACCTCGCAGCACACGTAGGTGCTACTGATATGAGACATTTGTGTCTGGACTCACAGCGGAGGCACAAAAAGTCTCCATAGGGAGGTTTTAGACACTCACTGCTGCTGATGTAGTCGTGATCTGATAGAAGCCTCAGGTCTACAGGGTGTGGTGAGGCCTCTCAGCCTCCTTTTCCATAAACAGATGTTTCTTTTTTCACTGCGGAAATTTTTAAAGTATGACTGAGCGCTTTTTTTCTGCCTTAAAACGAGACTCGTGCGAAGCGCTCCTTCCTCCTTCCTCCTGGTCCCTCTTTACTGGCATGTGTCTCATATTTGGAGCGTGAGCGCAACATTTGAGTCATTTCTAAGAGCGGCCATGGACAAAGGGCATTGACCTCTCCCTTCAGCGGCCAGATGTGACGGCGATGTTATTGGCCCGGCAAGGCAGACAAAACTCATTAAAAAGGAGACCAGGAGGAAGGAGGTGGAGGGTTTTTCGTTTACAGGATTCATGGGGCTTCCTAGTTAAGAGAGCAGAGGCGACAGAGTTAAAAGACCCCATTTAAGAGGGCACAGATGAGGAATGAGCGGAGTTGAGAATCTTTCTGAAAGTTTTTCAGAGCAAACCTCCATGGAAATGGGGCAGGCATGTCGACCGGTAAAGGTTGTTGCTTAAAAATAGACCCCCTCTTCTGTTCCCTCCCTGGTGCCTATACCAACTCCGTCTCCCAGGGTTAGACTCATCAAGTTGGAACAGGGGAAAGGGGGCAGAGTCGAGGGGGGAAAGGCTGTTAAGATACTGGAGAGGAGGGGAAGGCGGGGGTTTTGGGTGGTAAAGCTTGATACCCCACCAAAGATGGGTAAATGCCAAGGGGTGGTGCGCCACATGGACTGACAACATACGGGTGGAAGAGGGTGGGGCACCTCTTAAAGCTCATCGTCTCTCCCTTGCTGCTCTCTCATCCATATGACCCTCTTAAATATAGAGCCGTTCTCTATTAATACACTCACGCAAACCAGCCCTGCCCTGCCCTGCAGTTCCCTCAGGCCCTCAGCCACACCCCCCTTTCCCCGGTGAACGCTGCTTCTCCTGGTGGTCAGTGCAAGAGGAAGGAAACGGTGTGAAAGAGAGAATAAAGAAAGGAAAACCAACAAACTGGGAGAAAGACAGGAGATGCAAAGAATAAAGGCACGAAGAAAAGGAGGAAAGTAGTCACAGCAAAAGAGAGAGAAATGACAGAATGGGGGGGGGGAATGAGAGGAAGCAGTGGGTAGGCTTTCAGATAAATGTGTACGGTGTCCGTTACAGTTTACAGTCCCACCGCCTCACCCGCCTCACCCGCCTCCCCGCGTATGAGCACTGTTTTGGGAGGCTTCCAAAGGATATTCCTTTCTTCTCTTTGCCAGTGCCAAGAATTTACAGACACACGAGGCAGCAGAGCTCCTGCTATTACATCATATTTTTTCCCTCGTGTCTGCAAATCAAACTTTTCCTGCTGCCCGGCGCTCAGAAGTTGAAAAAAAACGAGAAAGAGACACAGCGAGGCGGGATGAGGTTATATGTTAAAATTAATACACAGCATCCATTCATTCTTAAAAATAACATATTCTTCTTAAAAAAATGCTGCTTCTGCATCAGTGATCATCAGCTAAAGTGGGATCAAACAAACAAAAAGCGGCTTTAAGTGACAAAATTTCACTAAAAATATTAAAAGTATTAAAGGTGTGTGAATATTTAACCTGAAAAAAATCAAATTAAGTGTTTTAATCAATATAAAAGCTAAAACTAGATCAGTTTTCACTATTTGAATAGAGCGTCTAGAGTGTTATCATTCAAACAACAGGATTAAAGCAGACAAAGAGTGGTGTGGTGTGGGCACATGGAGGCAGAGAGGGGACACAGTGTGCTAACAGCAGGACGGTTGATAGCAGAGAGTTCACTTACTTGCACGGGTGAAGGCACAGAAAGGGCCAACCAGGGCCAGGAGGATCAGCAGCTGAACTTTCATTGTGAGGGGAAAAACTTCTTCTGCGATCTTCTCTCCGGTCAAAAAAAAAAAAGAAGAAGCTTTCAGGGGGGAGTCCCTCGGGGGGCAAAGAGCACGACACCAGAGACCCTCGCACACGCCAGACACACTCACCGACCGGCCTCTCCGGGAGGAAAAACGTGTGAGGAGGGACCAAAAATAAATAAATAAATGTTTGGATGGGGAAGTTTGGGAAAGAGATCCCTTTCTTTCCTTTTTTTTTTTTTTGTTAAACTTGTGGAAGGTGAAGATGGAGCCAGGTGAATTGGTCGCCGTGGAGGGAGAAGAAGGAGTGGTGGAGGGATGTGGAGAGGACAAGAGAAAAGAGAGGAGCCCTTGGCTACTTTGAGGAAGTGTAAGGAGAGAGGGAGAGAGAGAGAGAGAGAGAGAGAGGGAGAGAGAGGGAATGGCACACAGCAGGAGAGAGAAAAGAGGGTGCGTTTGAGTGACTGCTGTGGAGGAGGGGTGCTGGTACTGGTGGTGGCGGCGGTGGGCTGGGCGGGCTGGAGGAGCAAAGGGGCAGGTTGGGTTTGGGGAGGAGGGCGTCTGGGATAGGGGCAGTTAGTTGGGTCCGGCCCTGTGGAAGCTCTCCTCTCGGTGCCCAGCCCTCCTGTTTGCAAACCCTGCAATATCAGCAACACACACACACATACACACACAAACACACACTTGGAAACAGACCGTTGGGCTTATTTATCAAGACAAGACAGGCACTTAAAACTACAACTGGGTGGTTTGGACAGTTAGAAAGCGCTTTCTGAATGAATGGAGAGAGATGTAAACAGAGCTTTCTCAAATAATCCTTAATCACACATTTGAAGTCTGTAATAGAGCTACATTCACTAGATGTTCCTTCTTAAACTGTTAATAAAAGCAAAAGCTGAGTGTGTTTTGTGTCAATCCGCTAAGACGTCACTCTTGTTCTTGGCAGTGTACATCTGCAGCTTGCACACGGTAGCAAGGAGAAAGCTGCTTTTTAAACAGTTCGCCAATGAAAAGGGGCCGTAAATACAGTTAGAACATTGTGTGACTTTCACACAGGCGAGCATGGGTGGTCTGCCGATTTTACATGCGATGGAGGACAAACAAACCGCTGCTTGGCACTAGGCTGACACCTGTTGGACAACAAGCTACGAGGGGCGAAGCAGCACAAAGCCAAGGTGGGTGAAGTCACTTTAACCACTAAAAGCTGATATCTTCATCATTCTCTTGGTTTAGCCTCACCTGAAAATCCAATTTCAACTTTGACATGTTCAAAAACAGAGTTGCTTGCAGCCCCTCCAGCATCATTTAAAGCTTTTTTTTTTCTTTTTATGAGACTCTTAACTCAAACATGCAAACAGCTGATGAAGGAACGGCAGCAGATGCAAGGTTAGCGCAGTAAAAATGGTCCATGACATTTTAATAAACACTGAAACAGATTTTTTTTTTAACTGTTAAACCGCCATACACAGATTATTTATGACACACAAAATGCCAATGCCAGTTGTTGTTTTTTTTTTAAATCACTTATTTACAATAAACTGGAGGTATGTACATAATGTGTTTCTCCTGAAGGACAAATAACAAAAAAATACCGTCTCTCTATTTGCTGTTTCCTTTTTTTTTTATCAGTCCATGTTTTTCAAGGGCAAACAGAGGAGTAACATACTGTTATTTACAAGGACAACAACACACAAACATAGAAGATATATATGCTGGTCACTGTAATACAGCATAAAATGGTAATAATAAAGAGTATTTTTCTTTTTTTTCCCTCCAACATTGAGACCTTGTTTTGACCACCTGAACAATCACTAAAATCTTCCAAACCGTAAAAGCTTTAAGATCCTATATTTCACTGATGGGGAAATATGGAACCTTAAAGTGTTTAATACAAAGAAATTCATTCGTCTCTTCTGCTTTTTTATTTTTTTTTGGAGCCGTATGAAGCTGTATGCTAAAGGAAATCAGAGAGGACTATACACACTTGTACACACAGACAAAATTAACATCACAGTGGAAAAACAAAGCTGAGCTTTTCGTTTAAGTCTTTGCTCCCTTGCTGATCTGTTTCAGTTTTTTTTTCTTTTCTTTTGAATGTCTTTTGAAACAAAGAAATAAAAAGGTTTTCTTTTACTTCTCCCCTTATTCGCTGGATGCTTTCAAGCTCGGTGTTGTGCAAAAAACTGCTCGTCTTCTCCTAAATGAGGCATCTTGAAATCACGACCAACCCCCCCTCTCTTCGTCTGGTCACAAATGATATGCACTTTTCCCCAAAATTAGACAAAAACTGAGATCTATCTCAGAAAACTATGTATTAATCTTGACAACATCCTAGTCTAGCCAGCGTCTCGTTTACGGTTTAATTAGTGGCTGTTATTTGAGCTACTGAAAAGCTTATTCCACAGTATTTTTGTATTATTTAGCTTATTCAGCTGAAGATTTTTAAAATCTTTCGACCACAGTCATGGGGGATGCTTGCTGTTAGCCAACAGGAACTGAACACTGACGGCACCGTACGACACACAAATCTCACGTATAGAGATGGAAATGTGAAGATGCATGTGAATATTACACCCTGAGAACATGGCACCATGGACCGCTGCACACACGTGGCGTTTTAGGGACAAAACAGACTGAAAGGAGTTTAGAATCGGTGTCCACTGACAGAACAAACATCAGGAAAGAACAGACTGTGGTGCATAGATCTGTTTTTTTTAAAGCAAACAAAGCAAAACGATGCACGTTTTAACCAGCAGGTGGTGCTGCATTCATCACTAATTCAGCCTGATGCACCATTACCTTCTCCTTCCTAAACCACCTTTCCAACAGCCACACAGATGCCCAGTAACAGAGTGAAAAAAAGAAGAAGGGAAGAAAGAATGAAATATTTGGACATGCTCAGTGAAAGGAAATGTGAGAGTTTGGAGAAGTTTTCTGTTCATTTCAGTCACAGGCGGCGAAACTTTTGCAGACATGGGACACATGTTGTAGCAGGGAACAGAATTAAGAGAAAAAAAACAATTCACAGACGATCTGACAACACTTTGGCGACTTTAACCCTGTTGGCACTGGGGGGACACGACATGAGACAATTCAGAGAGCTTCAGACGTCCTTTTTTTGCCGTTTGGACGAAAAATCCAACACAGTCCATCCCATCTGTTTTTTTAAATGATTGTCTTTAGACTGGTCGACTGCTTTTATCAGGAAAAAAAAGGCCAGCATGATTAGAAAAATTACTTTCCGTTTGTGTTTTGGATTGTCGTCTGTTTCTTCGCACAGGTGAAAGGTCGGTCAGTTCCATACCTCGCTAACGTCACACATCGCCTCAGTGTCTCCCCCCTTAATATTTATGGTCCCTTCTTTAATCAATCTATTTGATTGGGTTTAGACAATGGAGTCCCAGTCGAAGTCATCCTGGATGTCGTCGGCAGCGAGCATTCGTCTCACCTGAAAGTGTCCCGGAGGCAGCGAGTGTTGTTGCTGCTGCTGGCTCAGCTGGCTGTGATGACCTGGACAAGAAGAGAAAAGAGAGGATCAATAATGAGACTTCCTGTTACAAAATATGCTTACATATGTAAGCAGGAATAGAAAAACTATGCTTTGATAAAAAATTGTCTGGCTCTTGATCACATCAAGGGCGTTAGCAGTTAGTGGAAACATCTGAAAACAATGCACCAAGTCTTAAATCCTCATCTAGATGGACTGGAATTAATAACAGGTGATTGTAATGTGGTGACTCATGTGTCTTCAATGACACACTAGGCTGGTAAAATCAAGAAATGTGTCCAAGAGGCCTCTACTGACCCCACTGGTGACCTATCTTCAGTCATCTTGACACTCTCTATGTCGCCTCTACACTGTTGTTGATGTGCTACTCCTGCTTGCCTCAGTTACACCGATCAGCCACATCATTATGACCACTGACAGGTGAAGTGAATAACATTGATCATATTGGTACTATGTGCTGTTCTGCTGGAAAACCTTGGATTTTAACATCCATATTGATGAGACTTAGACACCCAAATAAACATTGTCCCACAACAAGCACACTCCCTCATGCAAATGGAAATCCCAAATGTCAATGGCCTACCCCTGCAGGAAAATGCACCCCACCACGGAAAAACATCAAACCATCAGAAACATGTTGAGGAACATGACAATGGCCCAACATGTTGATTTGACTTCCAAACTTCCTACACCTCATTGTGATCAAGCATCAACAGGATGCAGTGGAACAAGTTTGAATGACAGAGGCCCCACTGCAAAAGCCAGAGTACCCAAAGGATCCAGTGCCAATGTCCTGGTTCCAGACCCCATAGGACACCCTGAGAGGTCCTCTTGTCCATGTCCATTGGTTCAGAGCATTTTTGAGCACATAAGGGGGACCAACACAATATTAAGCAGGTGGTCATAATGTTATGCCCGATCGATGTATATTCTGTGTTCCACAGTGCCTTGCTGAGGGAATGCCTTACAAACCTTTGACACCCGAATCCACTGGGATGCATTTAGCAATTCACCTATTTCTGCAGCAGCTTCTGGTACGTCTCTAAGTCAGTCTTTAATACCCATACCTCTATAGTTATAATTTGCTTTCATTGGTAAGATGAAAACGTGCCAATACCATATGGTGAAATGTGTTACCAAGGTTGAAGTCTGGCACTGACTTGCATATATAGTCTGCATATACACCTGAGGTTGTCATGAACAAGAAATGTATTTGACTCTTAATTATAGTACAAATAAAAGCAAATAACAATTTAATTGCCTTTTTCTGTTCATTTTATGGCTCTATTACTGGTATTAGGGCTTTAAAGCACCACCTTATTGCTGCAAATCCAACAAATCACCTCAACCTATTGAGCCGTCCTTTGTCATTTGGCTTAAAACCAAAATGCGCCCACAATGGTGCCACGGTGTTTAGCTTTCGCAACTAAAACCCATGATGTAAATGTCAATGGACGCTCATCGGTCAGACATTAGAGTTTAAGTGCCTCTAGATAAACAGTCGGTGCCATTATACCGCCGCAGAAGAAAACAGTGGAAAACAGCAGTAATTGAGACGTGACATTTCTGTTGGTGTCATCCAGGTGAATGGAAATGATTCCAACAATTACAGCAAAATGATCACAGTCAGCTCTAATTCATGCACTCAGGTGATTATGTAATAGTCAGGCCTACGTGCACGCTGCTTTTCTACTTCCTGACCTGTTAAGAGACCGATGGAGGAGTCACCTGCCATGGCGGGAGTCGTGCTGCTCATGGGAGGCATGTGAGGATATCCTGGAGGGCCCATCAGAGATGAAATATTCTGTCTCGAGTCCATGTACATGTTCCCTGCGGGCGAACAGACAAAAGGGCAATGACTAACTGTCAGATTAGTATCCCGACTCTCACACACGCATACTTGTCTCTGCAGAACACGAGCTGCTATCGTGTGCACACACAATTCTGCTGCCATCTTATGCTAAGCCAGGAGAAATCCTACAGAATCTGCTGTCACTCAGTGGATTTCTCAACATCCTCTCGTCTCCATATCTTTACTTTAGTTGCCATGTAACTGACAACGTCCGTAATTCCCTGGAAAATACATAATGAGCCAACAATGACACAGCGAGGAGGGATTGTAATTCAGCTTCAAGCCCTGATACACAACCTCCTTCGTGCTGAGCAAGGCACGGGTAGAAATTAAGAAAAGTTAAGTATCTTATCTCTGGAGACACTTTTTCTTTACTAATGCTGTGTTTTACTCCATTACATTTATCTCACAGAGATATAAGATCAACTTTATTGGTCCTTTGCATACAAAAAAATGTACATGAGTCATTGTGTTTCTTTGTAGAACCTATTGCATCTCAAAGACGTTTAAATATAATAATCTATGACTTTCAGACACATACTACACACGTATTTGTTCTCATGCTAATCCTCTCTGCTTTATTTCCTTCTTTCTTCAATCATTTGTCTTTTCTCATACTTTAAATATCTCCAACTGTCCAAAAAAACATGCAAACATTCCCACAAATGACAATAGGAAGGAGTATTTTACATTGTTGTATCAATAATTTAACTTGGTCAAAAGACGCTACATTAAAGAATATCCACATACATGCAGTGTAATCTTGTGCATTAACACTGACTGACCCGTGCTGATATGTTGGTTGTGTTGGCCGTGCTGATTGTGATGGCTAGGTTTCGGGTGCATGGCCCCGTGTGGCTGAGATGGGTGTTGCGGTGCTCCTGGTGGTGTCGGGTGTTGGACCTGAGGTTGCGGGTGGGTGGCGCCCTGAGGGGGGATCACCCCCGTGGCCGTGAAGAACTGGTTGATGGAGGAACACAGGTCGGCCATCTGGGCGGCGTCCAGAGACCAGTTGTTGAGCTCAGCCTGCCGCATGCTCTCCTTTAGACCTGGCAGACAGAGGGAGATGACTGCAGATGACGTAAATCAAATGTTCTTTACATGTGATACAACTGAATTTGAACATACAGCCCTCTTCCTGCAGCTCTGTCCTCCCACCAGATGAGCATGGGCATACACTGATCAGCCACAACATTATGACCACCTGCCTGATACTGTGTTGGTCCCCTTTATGTGCTCAAAAATGCTATGAACCATTGGACATGGACAAGAGGACCTCTCCAGGTGTCCTATGGGGTCTGGAATCAGGACGTTGGCACTGGATCCTTTGGGTACTCTGGCTTGTGCAGTGGGGCCTCTGTCAATCAAACTTGTTCCACTGCATCCTGTTGATGCTTGATCACAATGAGGTGTAGGAAGTTTGGAGGTCAAATGAACATGTTGGGTCATTGTCAAGTTCCTCAACATGTTCCTGATGGTTTGATGTTTTTTCCATGTGGTGGGGTGCATTTTCCTGTAGGGGTAGACCAGTGACTTTTGGGATTTCCATTTGCATGAGGGAGTGTGTTTGTTGTGGGACAATGTTTATTTGGGTGTCTAAGTCTCATCAACACAGATATCAAAATCCAAGGTTTTCCAGCAGAACAGCACATAGTAGCAATATGATCAATGTTATTCACTTCACTGTCAATGGTCATAATGTTGTGGCTGATCGGTCTATGACATGCTTCAAACATCCAAAAACTGTCAAACTGAAAGTCACATGGGATTTAAACCCTGTTCTTCTGAGTGAATGCCCTCTACTTAACTTATAGGGCCACTATGTTCTTTTACCAGCGTGGACTATCTCACCTGATGTGGAGTATGATAAGACCTGTGACTAGCTCAAGTGTCTCTTTACAAGTGGAGAAACTAAAAGTGAATCAGAGTCGAGACAAGGCACAGGAATTCCACTGCACTCAGATCACTTGAATTACAACCTTGCTGAAATGTAATTATGGATTTTTTGCCCAATAATGACCTAACAAAAACCTACCCACCTTTAAGTAGCTCCAAAAAATAGATACAAAATTTTGCAATACCTAAATCTACAACTTCATCAAACTTTTTTGTACTGGTTCACCTTGATATCTTCTTTACAAGATGTGAAATATTACACTAAATTACCAGTTGTCATGTTCTGTGTCTGCACTAAATCAGACACATAGATACGAGTTTCTCAGGATCTTGCCTATCACAGTATAAATGAATGCTCTTTGAACTTAAACAGTGCATATCTTTGGTTTCAAGGTTAACGTTCAGAAGTTCAAAACTGTGGCAATTACAATTAGGTGAAAGATCAGTAACATGGCGACTTATTGTAAGTGGAAAACAAAGCATGTGATATATATCTATATACAGTTGTCAGCAAAAGTTTACATACACATGTAAAGACCATGTATATCAAGGCGATTGTGAGTTTCCAGTGACTCCTATGACTCAGAATTTTCTATGAGGGAATCGTTGGTACAATATATTCTGTAAAATATGAATGTTTTGTACTTTTAAAAACACTGTGCAATATCTAATTTTCTACATATACTAGAATATGTGCTACATCATTATTTTTCTACTCAAATCTGTACAATATCAGTACTTCTCTCAGTACTTCCATTCATGACAGAATCAGTGCAATACCACTGATATGTGCAATACTGTTTCTAGAACTAGTACTCGGTTTATTTATTATATTTACTTTCGGTAAAGGGTAATTTAATCATATCTTGTCTTACTGAATAACATGCATCGTCATCACGTAATTTGATTCTGTCATAGATTTATTATAGGTCTTCTAAAAAATGACTAAATCTGCTGGGTTAAAAATAAAATTATACGTGTGTGTGTGTAAACTTTTGTTCACGACTGTGTGTGTTTTTATTCAACAGAGACAACAGACACAGTGTTGATATGTTCATCTTGGATTTACAGTGGTGAAAGCGACATTTCCTCTACATTAGATAGGCTTTAAATGACGAGTTCAAAACTGTTTTTTATCACAAGTTCAACAAATAAAAAATAATTACCTATCATACATCATCATGAAATCACATCCACTGTAGTTTTACTGTCACTACTCCACCTTAACAACAAACCACGGAGCACTGAGAATCTAAAATACCTGTTTTTACTCCCTCCAAGTGAAGACACACCCAAGCTTCTGTTCAACTAACTGTCGTCTCGTACTTTAACCCCAAAATCAAATTTATACAGCTTGTGTGTGAGACGGTGACAGAGACAAGAGGACTCGGCTCTTTGGATTCAAGCCAGAGACGGCGGTGGACGGCGTTGCGGCGGTGTGAGGGAGGTCAAGCGTTGCGAGAGAAGAGAGAGAGAGAGAGCGCAAGCGGCAGCCTGTGTGTGTTATAAGACCAGCAGTCGTCATCAATCGTGTGCGGATGTTGCCGGCTTTGTGCGCTGACCGTGATAAGAGGCTGTTACTGAGCCAGGACCTAATTGGATTATTCACATCATACAATTGGGAGGGAGCGAGACAGCCTCAGTGTGTGTGTGTGTGTGTGTGTGCCTGTGTGAGACAGACTGGCAACCTCTCCATGCAGGATAATGACTTTTATTAGGCCAGTACTATTACAACACTGGATATTATAATATTGTGCCTCAAGGGCGAGTGGATATGAAAGTGCAGCGAGGAATCATAATGGTTTAATCAAAGTAACTGATCGGCATCATAAGCATTTTATCAATTCTCCGTGTGTGTTGCTGCACACGGCTTTATCAGTGTTTACACTGATGGCAGCGGGACCCTCAGCATGTGTGTTCTTACCTTGAAACGGGGAGAGGTCGACGTCGGCCCAGTTGTAGCTGGTGGCGATGCGGCAGCTCTCTTTCAGCCAGTCCAGGTTGGGATACCAGTCTGATGACATGCCTGGGAGAAAACACACATCTTTAAATGAACATATGTCTGAATATTCGATAAAATAATATTGCAAATGAGGTAATTTTGCTCAATCCGTGTGCACAAAGTTGAAGAAACGATGCAAATCTTGAACCAAGGATCTCCCAGGATACGGTGACAGCAGCGTACTTGCATTTAAGAGTGAACCTTTCCAGCTTTTGCAGTACAAAATATTACTTTAATGCTTTAAACAGCTCTGCACATAAAAGGAGCGGATGACCTTAACAACAGACCCTGCCTCATATGAATGCATGCTAGCCAGGCTCAAAGCGTTAATGGAGTTTTGAGATCTGGCACCATTTCACGGATAAAAGGATTTTATTTGATTTGACACATGTCGTTTATAGTCTAAATCTTTTTGGTTCTATTTTTTATTCTTTTAAAAAGGATGTTTTTCTTCTTTACCCAAAATTTCATGGATGATCTGCTGTGAACTTCTCTTATTGAACTGCGTCAAATTGTACAAAAACTCATATAAATTCAATGCCATAATTGAATATTAAAACATTTGTTGATTTGACTGGACAAAAGATGAAGTTCAGTTCTTAAAATGCTTGAAAATAAGTAATCTGATGTCTTTAGATTGTGTGTTTGTTCCAAACCTTTCACTGATATAAAAAAGAAAATCTTAATATTTAAGGAACAGATTATTTTTTGGAAGTCAAACTGATTATCTATTAATTGACTACAGTGAGACCATGACACAGAGTGATGATCAAAAACAGGTGAACTGACTCATAAAGAAGTGAAATTCGACTCAGTCTAAGTTCCGCAAACAGCCACAAGGTGTCATGAGTTCACACAGAAAAATCCCAGCCACAGCTTTGCTTTTGAGAAACAAAAAAAGAAGAGGAGGCTGCTTTTCACCACCACAAACTAAACAACATTACATTCTCAAGCCACGGATCAAAGACAGAGGGGTTGCTTTCATTCATCCTTCACCTTGGTTGAGGAGAATACTAACCTAGATAAATCATGTCTGAATAGTCTTTCTCACTGGCCTGAGAGCTCCGGTGCATTTTTTTTTTCCACAGAAGGGAAAAGAAAACGAAAGCAAAGATTGGGAATCTGAGCAGGAAAAGCCTCGGTGAAGCCTGTTTGTATCAGCCCAGCCTCATAATATCAACTGCTGTGGGACCTTATAGAGGGAAGAATATCATATAAATGCAATGAGTCTGTGCAGAGACGAGCCTATTGTGATGTGTTAGCTGCATTGCATTTATACCAGTGTGGCTTTGGGAGTCATTGTTTGGTGCTGCACTGCATCAATATATGTAAGATAGTAAAGTATACTGTACACTTTGTGTGTTCATTTCGGCAGAGGCAATTAAAAAGGTGAGTGTGTCGGATGTTATAAAAACTCTGGTCACATTGTTCTTATTGTGGCATCAGAATGTGGAAAACGGTGAACTATCTTGTTACAAATTAGAAACATTAATCCATTACATTAAGTCACCCCCACTGTTAGACCTATAGTTGCATTAGATGAATTGAAAAGTGTTCTGATGTTGCCATTTTATTGTTGCACACATTCAAAGGAGTTTATTGAGGAGTTAAAAGCAGTGAAAACCAGACTTTTTAACTGGCAGTATGAGCGGTAACTCGGTGAATCCTAGAAGCAGCAAATGGGTTTTAAAGGCATTTTATCTATACATATCTATTGTCAAAATTACACCATTCACCAGGAAGAATCATCGATTTTTAAATTTTCCAACAGTCCTTGAACTAATCTTAAAACTAACCAAGTCTAGGCGTAAAATCATGAAATTTCATCAAATTTAATTTATTTAAAATGTCTCATTTTTAAAACAAATCGTCAAAAATAAATCTTTTGCACGAACTAGAAGCAGTAAAAAACACAAAAATTGAGATGTGTTAATGGCTTAGCTCTGACCAACAGTAAACGACAACTGAACTAGGCTGAACTGCAGGCTGTGTACAGTATGGAAACTAATTTAAAATGTAAGTAGTAGGGATTCCAGTTTTTTTCTTCAATTTTGGCAAAATTCACAACCAAACAAAGTCAACTTTCCTTTTCTCTAATTTTTGGATTGATGGCACTGAAACTGTGTCACACTTCACGGAAGGCGTGTTTGACTTCTCTCTCCTTCTATCTATGGTTGTGCTGTTTGAATACAGGTGCAAGACTTTATATTGCGTTGAAAATATCCAGAAGGTGCTTGGGTTTTGATGGCTAACATTGGATTTTGCTTTCCTTAAACTGCCACCAGTAGTTCCCCATGTTCTATTTACACTCAGTAGAAAATGGTGGGAACAGCAACAGTGACCAAACTCATAGAAACAGTACCATTTCTCATTAATGAGGTATTTCGAACTGATAGCTGTAACAATATCCTGGAGCAGAGATTTTCAAAGTCTATCACCGTGCCTCCCTCCACGGACAACCAACTAGCTCTGGGATACAGCTTGAACTCTGTTTTTTGGCCTACATCTGTTTACATTTAGAGAAACCGACACCATTAAGTGTTTCATATTAGCTAGTTCTGTTTGCAGTGTACCCGTGCATGTACAAAATACTGAAGAAAATTGTTTTTTAATATGATTTCTAAGCAGATTTATGAATGCTTATATTCGGTAGGTGTTGGCCAGATTGAACTGACTCTGATAAGGAGTACAAATTTTGAAATATAGGTTACAAATTTTGAAATATAGGTTTTAAAGTACATTAATAGTGTTTCACCTCACAAAGAATCTTTGCCTTTGTAGACTCTGTCCTTGAGATTTGTGCAATTACTCACGGGACTACCATACTGATGTGTTGTTGAGCGTTGATTTTATCATTCAAACAAAACTTTCAAGTGCAGATTTAAAGCCATCATGTGTGGAATGTCATTCGTAGTAAAATTTAAATGATTTTGATTATCATGACTGTTTCTTTGCAGTAAAATTAATCCATCCTAGAGATAAAAGTTGGAGTTCAATGCTGCTTTTAACACATTCAAGGGCAGCCAGTGTGTATTTCTGTCGGCCACAGCGTTTTTTTCTGATGCGGTGTACCAGTAGGTGACACCAAGGTCAGAGCTGTTAAACTGCTACACACACTGTAGTGAGCTTGTGATTCGAAACTGAACAAACTAAAAGAAAAAAAACAAAACACACACAACAGGAACTTCCAAGTGTGTTCTCACCTGTCGTGGGGCAGGTCTGTACGGTGTGACTCTGGTGGGAGAGCGACGGGTGCTGCTGGGAATGACCAGAGTGCTGTTGGTGCTGACCGTGGCTCTGGTGCTGACTGTGGGCAGAGTGGGGGGACAGGTGAGGGTGGTGAGGGTGGTGGGACGTCTGGCTGTGGTTGTGTTGGTGGTGGTGGGCGCCGCCGCCGCTTCCTGCACCGGGGGAGTGCTGGTAGGAGCAGGCAGTCCGGGCCTGCTGGCTGGAGTCGCCGGGGATACTCATCAAACCTGCTGGGGGCGAAAAAAAGAAGAAAACAACTAAAGAATCAATAAATAAATACAAACAGACGAAGATAAAGGTGCATTACACCTGTTTTTTTTCTTTTCTTATATCATATAAAATATTAATATTAATAGTGATAATAAGTGAGTTTATACACTGATTTACAGTAAGGCCAAAAAGGAGAATACTCAGAAAGACCTCTAAAAAAACAGAAAGGCCAAACAGGAAGTAAAAACACCACAGAGGCAAGAGTGGAGGAATACAAATAAACATGGCAAAAGATTTTAAAAAATAAATCACAGAACAACACCAGATAAAACGACCAAAGCCATATGCAATCAAGGAAAAAGATCAAGTTCAATAAAAGAAGGGTAGGGCAGAGGGTAAAGCCATACAAAAGGGGAAAAAATATTAATAATAGCAACAGTAAATAAATTAAATAAACATGTAAATAAAGATATAAAGAGTAAAAGAGAATTTTTTTAAAAAATCAATGAATTAGACAACATCCGTTAAAAGAAAAAGATTTAAAAGAATGTTTACATCCACTTATTTGTCAAATTGAACTTTTGTTTTTTTAACATTTAAAATTTAATTAGCTAAATAATAAGCTAAAACCCAGTTTGTAACCTGCTTTTTGGTTCTGTTATCTGTACTTATAAATCCCTCAACATCAAGTGAAACAAGCCTGTTTACTTTATTAGCCAGTAAACTACAAACACTTGAAACGCAAAGCAGCAAACAACCATTTTTAAAGGAGTGACCTCCAGGACTGCAAACATACAAGAGCCAAAAACTACAGTTCCTCGATTGGCCACTTGGGGCTGCCTACAAAAGCGAGTCAACCCCATAGACCCCCTATGTTAAAATGCCCAACTTTACAGCAGAAATAAACACATTTACAGGCCGGTACAAAAACTGTTTTGGTCTTTATAGCTAATGTCCCTGTTCTTGACAACTGTAAGGGGGATTATTTTCTAAATAACTCACCCGTTTAAATTCTATTAAGACTTAAAGTTCTGCATAATTCAGGAAGTGGCCCTTTTAGAGCAACAGGTGAACCTCTCTTAGAGTTAGAATAAGTTAAAAGGAGTCAGTTACTATCAAGACACTGATCTTAAAACTGTTTAATTAAGGGTCAGTCCGTCTTTATATACAGTCTATACAACGTTTCGGAATGTTCTAAGTCTTCTTACTATTGTTTTGAGATGTCTGGCTTTTCAGAGATGAGATAAACACTCCAACAATGAGTCATCCTAAACAAAGTAATGAGTTCAGACACACACACACAGTTTCTGTCATCAATTTATACATTCTATATTCGCTGTTTTTTGTCTGGCACACAGCCGAGGATTCTTGTGAAATGCAGTTCCTTGCATGCACAGGTTACCCCGTTTTATCTGTTTTATCTGCTTTACTTTCCATCTTGGATGGCAGAAACTTTAAGTTGGCAGCTTGCTTGTTGAATTTACAGACAATGTTGCACGTTGTCTTTTCCTCAGGTACAGAACTGGACATTGCCAGTGGTAGAATTACATTTTTTTCTCGAAATATTAATGTAAGGACAGGGTCTGTTATCTCACTCTTGTTCAGACTGTTTTATCTGCTGGTTCACTGCTTATCACTCAAATCTCTTCTTTTTTTGGTGATCAAAAAACCCATAAGGAAATCGATGAGCGCACTGAGTCTGTCTTGCAGTGAATGAATTTCCACTGCAGCCACCAGGGAGTCATTACAGGGGTTTTAATGTAGCTTTACTCCCTCTGCTGTGTTTCGATATTAGGCTTTCTGAAAATGCTCCTTATCTACTATTTTATCCGTATTCACACTTTATTGGAAATCCATAGAGGGTTTCTCACTACAGTTGTGTTTTTCCTTCTTAATTTATTGTATAGTTGCTATGAGAGCAGTCAAGTTGAATGAAGGTTGAATGAAGTTGTTCAGAATTGTATTGACACTCGGCTCTTTTCTTTTGATTTTATTACAACATAAGAGAAAGTCGAGCATGATTTTTAAAGCCAGACTGTAAAATGATTTGCTTTCACGCTGGATTTTGCAAATAGTTTGCAGCGATGTTTTATTAATCTACTCCTTTCAGGGTTCTTTTGTGCCTCCGTTTCACCTGTGATGTGTGATCGCAACACAGTTCGGTATGTGGTCTTGAACTCACTTTGGTTTCTCAGAGGAGACGACGAGCTCTGCTGTCTGGGTGACTCACTGTGACTCAAATTCTCAAATACAATGACTACTGACACTGTTCCCTGCTAAGCCTCACACTTAAGGGACCCTTTCAAGCATCTACTAAATCCATTTTCTTCCTCATTTTTCTTCTAGATCTCTCTGTTGTCTCTGTTTTTTTTTTCTTTTTTTGCAACCAGTATTCTCATTGTCTCATCTTTGGTGTGTGCAGCCCTGACCACAAATTGAAGGGGACCTTGTCAGAGGGTGAATCCAGGCAACAACTTGCGGAGCTCAACGGAGCGCATCAATCTCCTCAGTTACAGAACATCCACGGATGTGTACGGCGAGAGAAGAAAAGCATGAGGGGGAAGGTGATGGGAGCGTGGTGGGATGGTGGGGGGTCCAAGAGGGAGGAGGCCTGATGACCTGAAAGCTTCAGGAAGCAATTAGCGAGATGCTTCACAAACTTTAGAACCAATCTAATTAGCTGCTATCAAAGCAGCAGAACCCTTTGCTCTGCTCGACTACAGATGTGTTTGTGAGTTTTTCCTTTCTCCTTCTGTTGAATTCCTACTCTTAATTGCCTTTACTCATTTGACTGAGCGAGCCGTAAAATGCAGATATGCGGAACAACAGATTGTTTGTTTATTAAAACACAATAGAGTAGGAGTAGTGCGCGGCGGAGGTTAATGCTGAAATGCTCGCTATGAAAGCAATGTTAAATTGTTTGGATTTCAAGGGAAGCTTAAGCTCGCCAGTTAATTATGTGCATGAAGCTTGACATGGAGTTTTTTTTAAAAGCAAACACGTGTTGTTATAGACGTTGGACACATGAACGAAACCGCATGCAAAACCAGGATCTGACACCCACCTTGCTGTGAAAAGGACTGCTCAAAGACGCATTTGTAAAGACTGCGGAATGAAGCGCTGAGGTCCTCGAAGTCCGAGAAGCAGAGCTGCTTATCCCGTGACTCCGGGACGGGCAAACCATACTGAGGCTGAGGGGGCGGAGGAGGTGGCGGCGGCGGCTGGGTGGGCTGCTGGAGGCTCAGGGACTGGGACGAGGGCTCCGAGTGGCTGCTCACCTTCAAAACAGACAGAGAGGAGGAACAGATCGACTGTGAGATGAGATAAGACACAGTGATGATCAGTGAAAGTGCTTCAGAAAAATATATCAAAGACTGAACTCACACTGCAGAACATGTGCAACATTACACCTGATGTACTACATGTGGGTAAAAAAATCTTCAGGTAAAATTGATTATGTGGATCATCTATGTCTGTACAGAAGTATCTGTGCGCACTGGTAGATTACTGTGAGATATTAATCATTTATTGCAATAAATAATTCCCACTTTCGTATGGCGCTGCAGCTGTGCTTATGTAATGTTTAGGAACAAATCTATGCATTCTTGGCATAGTGAGTCCCCAGGAGCTCACGAATCCCATGACAGAGCCTGAGATACATTCAATGAACACACTGGATTTAAAATACAGGGAAAACACCTAAAGGCAAATACAGGGCGAGACGAGGGAGGTGAAAGGAGTTAGTGTAGCACCGACGTAGAAAGATTTTTCTAAATGTTTATAAGGAGGGCCTAGTGTTGGAGAAAAGACAGGGGTATCAATCAAGTGGTAAACGATTAATCAAAAATGTAAAGAATGAGTTACTGAGAAAAATATCAAAATAATGAATAAGAAATTATAAGTTCTAATAAAAAACACACCAAAAAGGCAGACTAAAAAGGTGTTTTCTTATACACTTAGGTACAATTTTAAAAAGTTACGCAGATGTCCTTAAAGACAAAGATGTCCAAGTCAAAAACAATGCCAAAAAACTGTTTATATAAATATTATTTTTCACTTTCAATGACTTATTTCTTTTAATTTCCATCAGCTCTGATCATAATCATCATTCATTTTCATTTGAACCCTTTAAATGCCAGTTTGTTTACATGATGCCACATTTTTTAATGATTAAATAAATAATAATTTTGAAGCCGAAGCTACAGAATGAAAGCCTAATAACACAGAATGCATGATTTCATAATGTAATGGCAGAGGGATCAAAAATAGCAGTTTTAAGCCGTTTCATTGGGGACACTTTTGTCCTTCTGAGTGTAACTTTTCTTTTGCATAAACAGTCTATTATTGATGTATTATTGGAGCTGAGTTAAAATGTAAAATTCCCCCCAAAATACACACCTTTACTAAATTTTATGCCAAATGCATTAACACAGCCAAAATTATCTATAAATCAAAAATGAAAAGAACAAAAACATCCTCATGGGTGCATGAGGGTTTAAGGATATTCACATTCTTTGTCCCTCTTGACTCTTTTGGCAGACTACAAGCATCATGGCTGTGGGTCTTAGACTAGACCAACTAAGAGACCACTACTAGAGAACCTGAGAAATCTAGTGGGTACATATCTATACAAGAGAGGTGATCAGGGGTGAGGCAATACATGTATATAAGATACAGATTATACAGCATACAAAACACGATTGTAAGAATTTCTCTGCCTGCCTGAATTACAGTGATCCTCAATTAATTGTAAAGAATCTGCTGCTCAATTACGAAATGATAAATCACTGAATATTTAACTGCTAGACAGTGTTTTGGTATCTGAAATATCTTAAAACTTGTGGATTATGCAAAAAATGGATTGTATGTCGCCTTCATCCTCTTTCATCAGTGCCTGCAGCAACGCAGAGCACAGAGCTTTTAATGCTAAATAGCCTGTTTTGGTCAATCTGAACACAAATGATATGCAGGTACAATTTAAACATCAGACTACGTGGATCATGCATGCAACATGCACTTTAATCCTGAAATATTATGCCTTACCGCTACGTATCCACATGTATATCCATCATGTGAAGGTGTACATAGTCTTTATTATATCTTTATTTTTAAGCTTTATTGTATTTCTTGTATTTACTGTCCTGCTTCTTTCATGCCTCATTAGTTTTTAGCTGCTGCAACATGTAAATTTACCTCATCTTTTAAATGTCAGCCACATGTACGCAACCTAGATTTGAAATCCTATCGGACTTAGTTAAGCTTCTGTCATTCATCAGGTTAAAATTAGCAGCTTGGTGGAGACGGTGGAAAAGTGTCCGACTTCTGCGTGAGAAGAAAAACGTATTATCAGGCAATAATTTGGCTTTCTTTTCTAGCAGCCAAATCTAAATGGAATAAACCTGAATCTCAACTGAGCGAGCTGCATTGTAAAATAAAATCCAAAAATAATCTTTTTATATTAAAAAGAGTTAAATCAAATCTTTCAAACTCATTTTTTTTTACATTAATTGCTGTTACAAATCATTTTTAAACCAGGCCATTCAGTATGATGATCATACCAAATTCAGTTTTACACAGCTGAAATAAATTCTTCGCTGCCGCTCGCTTCTTTTTAACATCAGCAAAATACAGCACTTTAAATTCCTGCCTCATATTGTAAATGCAGCCTGTCTTCCTGTACCCTCAATCATTTCATCCCAGCTGTCACGTTCCTCGCCGTCCACCCAGTGAACACAAGCAATTTGCTGCGATCGGTGTGCCTCCGCCAAATATCTCCAACTTACCACGGCACACACCACCCACGCATCTACCTCCACCCAATAATGGCAGCCCCCTTTTTCCCCCCTAAAACTCTCTCGGAGTCTTCGAGATCTGTGCCAGCGACGCCACCAGTAATCACCGTCAGTCAGGAGGGGATCACCTGCGCCAGGTAATGAGTCAGAACTAACCCCGATCCCGCCGGACTGAACCGCAGATGAGGTCTGGAAAAATGATGGAGGAAAGGGAGGAAGGTGGAGGCGACGCAGGGAGGAGGAAAACAAAAGATGGCCTCTAGAAATGAGAGGTTAACGAGATGAGATTGCGCTGACCTTTGCTAATGCAGGTGGGAGGTGAGTGGGGAAAAGTGATTGATGGTAAAAAGGTGAGCAGCTGTTACAAGGGAGAAATAATGAGGAGTTGGGATTTTTTTCCGTGCTCCTGCAATCTTGGACCAAATGTTTCTGAAGGGAGACTGCCCTTTAGAATTGGATTATATTTGGTTTAAAGGGACAGACATGAACACGGTGACAAAAACATTAAATGCAATACGAGTCTATCAGAGGTCCCTATATTTAGATTTGAGCGCAATGGAGGATGAACGCAATGGGAAAATTACAGTGTCACAGCAGCATGAAGGGAAAAGATGGAGAGAATAAAATAAACAGAATAAAAAGATGTACAAAGAAATACAGAAAAATGTCAAGTAGCTGCTTCTCTCAAAGGTCTGCTGGTAGCATGAATATACATAAGAGCTATTCCATTAAAAGTCATCAAATTTCTGCTTGATCATCTCAGATTTGCTAGAAATTTTCACAGCATAAACGGGGACTTTTCATAAAGGCTTTCATTTACTTTTCATATTTCAACTCACTCTTATTCAGAGACGATTTGGTCTATTTATCCAACACTGTACAACCTGAATCAACTGAATTATGAGAAACAACAGTCCAATTTTCAGGCTTTTATCATCAATTTTTCTTGAGATACTGTCATCCAAACATAGAATCAAATTTCAACGTGTGAGAAAACTTGCTGAAAGTGGGTGACTGGGCATTTAATTTTTTTTTTACAGATGTCTTGGGAAGTATTCAATAAAAAAAAAATCTACATTTTTCCAGATAATATTTTAAATATACATAATTTATGATAAAAAATCAGAGATAGTCGAGCATCGAGGGTGAAACAATACCCCTTTTTCACTGAACTGGTTCTAGTGCTAGTTCAGACTCAGTATCTCTTAGCACCAGTTCTTTGTGTTTCCACCAACTAAGCACTGGATCCAGGTGTTAACAACTGGTGCTTAGCAAGCACCAAGTCTTTGCTGAGCCAGAGCTAAGCACCGAGTACGTCAGGGGCTGGGGGGCAGGGTTATTGTGACCAACGATCAACTGTAGAAAGGGACACACAAGCAGTAATTTGTTTCTTTTTTCCCCAGGACGTCCCTGGTCCGATCGCACATGTATTGGAATGAGTCCCGGGACACACAGAAGTTTTGCACAAAATGTTCTGCTCTAAAATCCGGTACAATTGTGTCCCACCAGTAGCGCGATCACAGATGTGCCCCGACAACAGGCGACCTCCGCCTCGCAAACAGCCTTAAGACCATCTATGAAGATAAACATAGATATTATCATCAACTTATTGTGTTTGTTTAACTGCTATGTAATCGATGCAAGCATAGTCGTTTTATGGTGATGCAATGGCGTGGCTCCAACTTGGCTCCTTGCCAAGTTAATGGACTATAGACGACATAAATGTGTTTGGAAATGCTCTAATTCATGCACAAATCTGAGTTTTGGGGCAGCCAAGTACTAAACCAACCCATCTACCCCTCCTGTCTCCATGTTGGCGATAATTTATAATCATAAGCTATTAACTGCTGCTGTTCTTTGATGCTGCAGGTATTTAATAAACTCAGAGGAAAGACTCATAGAAGTAAGGATATCTTGAGAAAGGTGTTTTATAATTTTGGCAAGCAAACTGCTTTTTTTTTGCTCTCTCTGTGATGTTTTAGTACCAATTTTGGTGCTAAAATGTGGGAAAATCCTTCTCCAAATCGTTTCACACAACTCCAAGTAGGCCCTTAATGCAACTGGATGCATTTCAGACTTGAGTTGTGTTAAGAGTGATACAGAAACGTTACTGGGTCCAACCTAGTAAGCTTGCCGTGGCAACTTCTGACACAAAGCCAGTTTGTCTAGCTGCCGTCAAATTAGTAGAAAGCAGTGGATGTCTGAGAGAGGAGTTAGTGTGGAGTGATGTGGCTACCAGAATAATCATAAATGATAACACAGTCCCAGCGCCGGCCTCTTGCTTGTGAGAAATAATGCGTAAGATGTGTCGTATGACCACTTTGGAAATCAAAAATATGTCAAAGTAGACACTCTCAAAGCAGAGTGTGCTGGTGTGGGGATGACTGTCTCCACAGGAAGACATTCATATTGTTGAAATTGGTTGTATACATAAATAACCACGAATGGTTATGCAACGGATGAAAAAAAAGGGAGCTGGAGAGAGAAGTACAGTCCTTGGCTCCTCTCTCACCTCCGCACAGCTGGCCAATCACAGCGTGAAGTGGGTGTCAATGTCGGATTGTCGTGTTGGGAAAAAAAGTCACACACAGACACGTACACATAACTTTTCCCTTTAAAGCCGACCAGTAGAGCACAATATCAATGTTTAATTGCTGCCCAGCAGAATTACCTGCTTTCTAAATGTGCGCAGTTTGGTCCCTTTGTTTTAAATGTTTTAATACTGGTGTGGTCAGCCATCATTAAAATGCATCACAGACGACAAAGATGAGCTGACAACACAAAGGCACGATTTTAATTTTTCCCCACTCTTTTATTTTTTGCATGACAGAAGCGAGCTCGCATCAAAGCACACCACCAAGTCCCATAGGTTTAGAATTTATTCGGTGGCGTTCGACCCTGAGGGCTGCAAACGGTATTGATAGTCTCTGGTGAAAACGAAATTGAATTCAAAAGCTAAATAATCAGCGCATATGAATGCAACATTCAGGAACAGGCGGCTGAGTTTTTAATCAATCTGCACTTTCAAATGCATTTCAACACCTCTAAATGCAAAAAATGAATACAGGAAATAGTAAGGTCTTTTTGAAAGGGGTCAATTTGACTTGTTGACATTCTTTATATAAGAAGCCCTGTATTGAATTTCCCATTTCACTTTGCATTTTATATACAAAGTCAAATGGACTTGGAATTTGCAATCTTTACAAAGTCTTAAGAAAGTTTGACTCAACTGACGAGAAGTAACGGAGATGCTCCACTAAGGATCACAGAAAATATATTTGGATGCAAAGTCTGAACATCAAACGCAAAATGAGAGTTTTAGCGGCGTACTGTAGATTCTGAGTACATGTTGTTAGCTGGTTACCACCTCCTCAGTCTGTTAAGGGTGCAGCAGACACCTTCTGTACTTAATGAGTGTCTGGACCACCGGCTGAATCATCTAGATTATGTCAGAATCAAGGGAACACAGATCATATAAAAAAACATAGTTTGAATGCTGGTACACTCAAATTTTGCCAGCTGGAGACGAGAAACCAGTGGGAGTGAGCGCTGGCCGTGCTGAAGTGTCCTTAAAAAAGACATCAAGTCTGTAGCAGCTTCAGGTCAACTTGTGCAGACAGACGCAAAGGAAAAAAAGGGAAATTCTCCAGCGACAATCATCAGACAAACACGCAAAGCAAAGATCTTACCGGAGTGTAGCTGTGGACGTTGCCGCCGCTGCTGACAGCCGTGTTCAGGTTGTTCAAGTTGACGGATGCCAAACTCTGTTCGGAGAGGCTGTTGCTCAGACTGCCGCCCAGACTTCCAGGACTCTCGCTGCCTTCTGCCTCGGGGTTGTACAGTGCTACCTGCACACGCAAACACGCAACAGATTCCTGTTAACATGACAGCAAAGGGCTGAAATTTTAAGGACTACTCCTTTAAATTCAGCAAATTTATGAACTTCTTGTACCTTGTTGCTGTTTCTGGTCGTTTGTAGGTTCAAATCAAGGCTAAAGTGAATGCTGCCCACCTCAGGAAGTTACCCATGCATCATTAACTTATGGAAATATGGAGGTACTGGCTTATGGAAATTAGTCACACCGCTGAATAAATGCACCAACCCGTAAACTTGATGTTTTTTCCCTCTTGAATTTGTTGATTTTGATTAAATGTCTTGCCTCAGAGAACACCTGGGAACTTGAAAAATGACTTCAGCACCAATAAACACAAGATTCAGAGGAAGCAAACCAATCGGCCACAACATTAAAACCACTGACAGGTGAAGTGAGTTCCATGGATCAGCACAGTGCAGGATTTTTGGCATTCATGTGGATGCTACTTTGACATGTACCACCCACCTAAACGTTGTTGCAAACAACAGGTTGACAATATAATGCAATGCAAAGGACAATGCACCCGACTACACCACAAAAACTGCCCAGGAATGGCTAAAAGGAACACAACAAACAGCCCAAGGTGTTGACCCGGCCTCTAAACTCCACAGATCCCAATTGAATTCAATCCAGAGGCCCCACTCTGCAAATCACAGGACTAGGGATAGACCGATTATACGTCTGGCCGATTATCGTGGCCGATTTTTTCATTTTTCCGATTATCAGTAGTTTTATTGACCGATTACTGATCAATTAAATGCGCTGCTTTAGGTCTGATGCAGCCACCTCTCTGTCTGTCGTCACTCTGTGGTCTCAGAAATGCCTCTCAAGTGGCAAAAACCGAACAAGAAACACAATCCACAAACCAGGGAATTAGCTATTCTCACAGTGACTAAGGCTATGCTAGCAGCAAACAGCTAAGTTAGAAAGCTGTTACAGGATAATAATTATCCTGTAACAGAGTCTGGAAAACAATATCTAATGATGCTTTAAGATCTGGGCCTTAGTGGGCAATGAAAGTGATTGAACAATAAAAAATTAAGAAAACAGAGAAGAACAGCAGGAGACAAACTGATCAATCTAAGTCGAAAGCGTCCTAACTTAATCACTCCTATTTCTATTTTACATATTCAGTTATAGTCACCCTTATTAATAAAGAAGCCTAGTTATGAATGACAGGTTCTCCACTATCACACGCTGTTAAAACATTATATTTAATATATATCGGCTCCAAATACCGGTTATCGGTCTTTCTTGATCCCCAGTAATCGGCATCATCCCTAAAAAACCCGACTCAAAACACAACACTACTCAGGTAGCTTCAGTGTTGAGGCTGATCCATGTATACTATAAATTGTCTCCTGGTGGCAGATCACAAAGCACTTAAAAGCGATGCCTCAGGATTATGTTGAATCATGTTTCTCTTGTTTTATTTGACTGTCAGGACTTGTGAGGCAGAGCGCCTGAATTACCTCCAGGCTACATTTAATTGTATAGACAAATGTGAAAATATAGCCTTCGGGTGAGACAACAGTAAAGGCTCTTCGGGGCAGCACTCTACCCTGTAAGACATCCTGCAATGGAAAAAAAAATACATGTTTTCGAGTGTTAGTCCTTAATATTTACTGTTTTTCGTGGATTTGGTGAAATCTGTAGTGAGTGAACCTTTGTGGCAACAAGGAAATATTTGAAGTTTTACATCTATGCTGTAGAAAAAAGAGTGATCACTGAACACATCAAGATGTTTGTAGTTGTTTTTTTAGCTTAGCAGAGCTTCAATTACTAGGAATTCCTTTAAAAAACATTACAATATCCGACTGCAATGACGACTGCAAAAGTCAAAAAGGAAAATATTTTTTGTAATCCCAATCTCCTAGTATCAAATTCTAGGAATGTCTTTTTCAACAGCGCAGACATCCTCCAATGCAAACAGAATATCAGTGAACAAATGTGTTATAGAAGAGCCTCTGACGCACTGCTGTGCCTTCAGGATGCCACCTGTCTGGATGTGGGTGGATATCATTGACGTTGGCATCAGCATCATTATCATCAAGGTCTTCCTCTCCCTGCTCTGAATCATTGTTTCAGCAACGTATAGTGATATCTGAGACAAGTCGAGTTTCCGTGTTTCCTGGAGGAATGAGTGCAGTCGGACATGTTTAAGGTAAATTATTGCCTGGTGTCTGTCTACTTGCTGTCTGAGTGACATGATGAACTCTCTGGGGAAACGTTGCGACGATAATGGCTTAATGAATAATGGCAAACATCTATTAAAACAAGAAAAACCTCCACAGAATTGCTGGATTATGTCATCACATAACAGCCTTGCTGAAACTACGATGGTGCAAAATGTGATGGAGTGACACACTATGTTCTATTTAAGGGACCAGGCACGATACAGCAAGCAGTTAACTTTGCTTTTGCTGGTTATTTTCTCACAACAAAGATGCAAATCTGAAATATACTAAATCTGCAACATTATGAAACAAAAACCGAGAGTCCTGGCATCTAGGGGGCTGGAACCAGCAAATGCAAAACTTTTCAATCAACTTATTACTAATAAAAATAAAGTAGCTATAAAATGCTGGTGAGAATAATGTAAAAATAAATCTGATTTCCAGTGTTGAAAACCTATAATCAAAGCATTTCATATTGACATATTCTGATGGACAATGGCATTGTTGAAACTATGATGGTGAAAAATGTGATGGAGAAACACGGTACCTTCTATTCTAAGGACCAGTCACAACAAAAAAAGTAGTTAACTTTGCTTTTTATTGCTTATTTTCTCAGAGCAAAGGTGTAAATCGGAATTATACTGAATTTGTAACAATATTAAACTGAGAAAAACAGTGAGTCTTCACATCTAGGGACCTGGAAGCAGCAAATGCTCAATATTTTTGTCAACTGTTTAGAAATAAAAATGAAGTGGCTACATAATGCAAGTGAGAATAATGTATAAAATGTAATTTCCAGTGTTGAAAACCTGTAATCAAGGTTTCATACCAACAAATCCTTAGAACTATGAGTCAAGATAGATAATGCCACGAACAGCATTGTTGAAACTATGACGGTGCAAAATGTGATGGAGTGACAGGTTATCTTCTATCTCAAGGACCAGTCACAACTTATGTTGCTTTTGTTGCTCTTTTTCTCAGAGCAAAGGTGTAAATCTGAATTACACTGAATTTGCTGCAGTCTGAACGAGACAAAAGCAGCAAATCCTCACATCTGGGGAATTGAAGACCAGCAAATGTTTGACATTTTGGTACAAATTACTAAAGAAAGTGAAGTAGCTATTCAATGCTAGAGAAAAAAATCTAATCTCAAGTGTTAAAAACTATAATCCAAGTATTTCTTAGTGACAAATTCTTGGAAGCATGAGTCAAGATGGATAATGTCATTAACAGCGTTGTTGAAACTATGATGGTGCGAAATGACACTTTATCTTTTATTTTAGAGACCAGTCACAAGATAAAGAGCAGGAAACTTTGCTTTTTTTGCTTACTGTCTCAGAGCAAAAGTGTAAAACTGAAATATACTACATTTGCAACAGCTTGAAACTGACAAGAACAGTGAATCTTCACATCTAGGGAGCTGGAAGCAGCAAATGCTCAACATTTTTCATCAACAAAACTGACAAATTCTTGGAAGTATGAGTCAAGATGGATAATGGCATTGTTGAAACTATGACAGTGGAAAATGTGATGGAGAAACACAGATTTTCCTATTTTAGGGAACAGTCACAACATAAAAAGCAGGAACCTTTGCTTATATCAATAAGCAACCCTTTTTCTCTGATCAAAGGTGTGAATTTGAAATATAAACTAAATTTGCAACAATGTTAAAGTAAGAAAAGCAGTGAGTCTGCACATCTAGGGAGCTGCAACCAGCAAATTCCAGACATTTAGTACAAACGACTCATAAAAATAAAGCAGCTATATAAAGCTAGTGAGAAAAATGCTATTTAAAGCGTTAAGAAAACTAAAATCAAAGTGTTTCATATTGACAGATTCAGTCAAAATCTGTTTGAAGCACAGAACTGAAAAGTGCAATCCTTCACATCACATCCAGAGCAGCTTTAAAAAAACAAATGCTCAACATTTTCTCGACCAATTACTAATAAAAAATTAAGTGGCTATATGATGGCAGTGAGAAAAAATGCAACAATCTAATTTCAAGTGTCGAAAAACTGCAACCAAAGCGTTGCATATTGACAAATTCTTGGAAGTATGAGTCAAGATCTGTTAAAAGCACAGAACGGAAAACTGCAATAAGCTGTAAAGTCCAGACCCTCGCATCACATCCAGAGCAAACACTCGGAGTTATGTGAGCTGCTGTGGGACAGATTTTCTCTTTGGTCGGGGTCAGACAAAGGGTCGCCTACCACACATCATCATCAACATGTGTGTGTGTGTGTGTGTGTGTGTCGGATCAGACGGGCGTCAGAGGCTGCAGCTTGATCTCTGACCCTCGTATATAAACGGTCACACCCAGTTTGGCTTATGAGGCTGAACGTGTGTGTGTGTGTGTATGTTTTGTGAGGTTGTGCGCCAAAAGTGAAGACTTAAGACTACAGCAGGAACAACAGAGCTTCACTTTTCAATCAAACACATCCGGTTCGTATTAATTAAATCCATAACCAAGTTCAACACATCCTCCTCATCCCCTCTCATCGTCTTGACTAATTCATTTGTCAAGTATATCATTACACATCATTAAGAAATCAATATTCTTGTCACTTAAATGCCCATTGAGCAGCATCACTCTGGACTTTTAAACACTCTGTATGTCAGATCTGTGGCTCCTGAAGCACTTTATGACTATAAACAGTCAAATGGAAGTCAACAACTCAAGGCTCATCCACTAGAGATTCCTGGCTCCCTGTCTTGCACTGTTGTTGACAAAGATGCATTTCCTGATCCCTTAACAACTAACTTTTACACTCATAATCATCCAAAAACCTTTAAAATATTTGCTAATTCGTCAAGTATATAATATTGAAAGAACAACCAAGCCGATCACTCATAAACTCACAAACCACTAGCAACCTTGAATTATCTTCTCTACATGGCTATTGTTATTTATCACAAATATAATATAAAAAGCATGTGTTGGCTGTCCCCTTAGCTAGTTCCCGATTTGAATTTGCTCGATTTGGGAGGCAACCATTGCAGTGCATTAGAGCGGCTGTCTACATTTTTTTGTTTCAATCTCCTGTTCTGCGTCTCCCCTCTTATTCTGCACTGGATTCTAAACAGGACAACTCAGGTTATCTTTCAGAATTCAAGTCCAATGTGGATTATTTCAAGGTTTTAGATTTTTAATGCATGTTTTAAGTTCATTTCTATTAACGCCACTGTCCTACCTTGTTGGTCACAGCGTTGATAGCCAGAGTAGGGGAAGCTCCTCCTGACATGATGCAGTCCATCCTCAGGGACTCCGACTCCAGACTGTAAGGAGTTGATGCCTACGAGGAAAATGGAATCGAAAAGCGAAGAAAACAATCAAAACAACTCAAATATAACGTCACTCATCGTGTAATAAATTCAATTAACGGCTCTTCTTCAGCTTCAGGATCCGGGCAATCCTGAGACTTTTGAATGCAACATAGCTGTTGTTAATATTATTAGTAGCATCTGTGCTTTACTTAGTCTGACAAGTGTAATAGTCTGCTGTGAAAAAGGTCGTTGACAAGCTAAGATTGTGTTAATTCCTTCGACTCAAGTAAAACATTTACACAGCAATACAGAGAAGATGGCGAAGGAGGTTTTAAGTACTAAATTCACACTGTTTGTTAACTAACTTCATACAAAATGCAATAAATCAATATTTGGTGTGATCCCAAATGTGCGTTTTGTAACAGCAGCGATTCTCCTTCATGAACTTGCACAATATCGTTAAGGTGCTTTTTTTTATTTCAGCCCTAAAATAACCTGGTATGTCTCATTTTCTGTGGGTCTTTCCTGGGAAAGGGAACTTCGTGTTTGCTGTGCTGCGATCCCCTGCCATCTGTGAACCTAAATTCAAGCTGTTTGCATCGATATGGGTGCGGCGCCGACCATAAGCTCAGTACATTGATTTAAATCAGTGAATTGTCGCACCCTGGGGAGATGGCTGAAAATATACAGAAAACATGATTAGAAACAATGAAGTAGCAGAGACCATTTTTCTGTTTCCTAGAAGCTGG
This sequence comes from Dascyllus trimaculatus, assembly GCA_024666655.1. Taxonomy (NCBI): domain Eukaryota; kingdom Metazoa; phylum Chordata; class Actinopteri; family Pomacentridae; genus Dascyllus; species Dascyllus trimaculatus. The sequence continues at coordinate 24,660,360 of CM045452.1, forward strand.
GCTACTGAAGACAACAAAAGTAACAAATACTTGACTATTTACCTAATATACACCTGGACAAACCTTTTATGAACCTAATTCATGCTAAATTAATCATATTTCATTAATCTCTAGGCTGTAAAAGCAAAACAAAGGGCAATAATTATCAAAATTACCTAAAAGTGATCCTAGCTGTGCTACTTAATAAGTAATAGGGCTTGAAAAAACTGACATTGTAATATATTGTTGTTCTGTATTGCAATATGTGTAAATACAGGAATTTTCACCATATGACTCATTCTAGTCTTAATTGGGGTGATTTTGCAGGGGAGTGCATCCGCATAGAAAATAAAACTTATATTTTCAAAAAAGCTGTTTGGAACCTTTGCCAGATGGTGCAACACTGGCAAATGCATCCAAAATAGGTTTTTTTTGCTTTTAATTGTATTCAGAGCGCTGAGTCACTGATTTAAACTGGTCAAGAGAATTAGTTGTGTCGCCTTATGTGGCAGCAAAAATTGTCAGACACTGCTGACACTGACACTGCGTTTCTGTTTGCAACCAAATTTTCCATTTCAGTGTTTTTTGTCTCATTCTTGCTCATTTTGATGTGTAGCAACCAATAACGTAATAATTTTTGGCCATTTTAAATGCAATAAAGTCAATAGCGTACATAAAACTCTTCAGTTCTTTTCTACATTTGTAAATGAGTGTTCATGTTCTATGTTGTATTTTGGTGTTAAGTGCCATTACAGTGCCAGTCCAGTTATTTAAACTCAGTTTTAAGTGAGGACTGAGCCGTTTATTCCTTGAGAGAACAAAAGTTTTAATTACATGTTTTCCAAGAAAAAAAAAAAGTGGTACATTTATTTGACAATGCAACAGCCCACAGAGAGACTGACATGAAATAATGAATTTACATATCTAAGCAAAAAAACGATATTCCAAATAAAGACTCTCAAGTTGGCTCTTACAGCCACATAGGGGAGTGAGAGCTACATGGGACATATCCTTGATGAATGAATATAACGACTATGCCAACCACTATTTTACTTATTTTTGATGAGCAAAGTGCACAAAGTATTTATGTATTGTTACATTATCGACTGCAGTTATTACATTTTCAAAGGATTTTTTAATGCAAGGCCATTAACATAATAACCAGTCAATAACGTAATAACTTATTACATTATTTACATTACTGGTTGCTACAGATGTGTACATGTGGATCCTGCATGTCAGAAAACTCAGTGTTGTGTAGATGAAGTCAAAAAACAAAACTGCACCCAAGCCTTTAAATTAAAGCAAAATATGCTCTTGTGCGTGTGGGAGTTTTCTTTGGTGTCAAGTAGCAAATGAAACTGTTGCATGATCAATTTGAGTTAATTTGTCTTGCATCACATTGCACTTCCTGCTATGTGACTATTGTGCATGCACAAATCGCAATCCTAATGAATAAGTTAAACAACGTACAGTATAGCATGTAGCATTTTCTCTATACATATAGGTGTATAAATATTTTCCCAACAGTGACTATGAGTCTTGTCTTTTAATACAGACGCAGAACTTTTTCAAACACGCTCTCCGCTGATTGGAAATATCCAGAGGAGATTGGAAATGAGGAGGGGAAACGAAATGTGACAAAGGTTATGAGAAATTTCTGCATGCTGCAAGTTCATGATTCTTTAGCGAGCCTCCCGAATCACCAGCATGCCCCAGGCTCAAACTATGTGAACCAGTCAAGGCGCGCTTCATTTAAATTGCTGGACACTTAAACAGCCAGGAAAGTGGACACATCACTTGCACTTGATAAGATAAATCAAGTCGTCCTCATGCATTATTCACGTCCCTAAAATGTATTCAGCAGCAGTTCATTTTCCGCTGTCCTCACAAAGAGCTAAAGGAGGGCTAACTGAGTGTGAGAATATGAGGAACTATTCAAAGATCGATGAAGGGCTAAATTGATGCCCGCCAAAATGGGAAATAAAAAAAAAATAAAAATGAAAAAAAAAAACTGAGGAAGATTTTTTTTTTCTCCCCGTCTGACTCCTTTCAGGGTTCAAGACAGCTTGCCTGCCTTTCCCAAACTGCTTACAGTAAGAGGATTGGTTGGTAACAATGCAATCTTTAATTTATGATAAACTCCAAGCAAAACGGGTTGTCGGTTCCCTGGCGGAGGCACTTAAAAAGAAGACAACGGCGAGGTGAAGAGAGGAGTGAGGGAGGCTTGTGAGAGAAGGGTGGAGAATAGGCAGCGAGATAATTGAGCGGTGACAGACAGGCAGACAGACGGGCAGATGGAAGGAAGGGCATGCAGGAAATGAAAGAGAGTGATTATGCTAAGGGCACCGGAGACGCAGGTACTAAACTAAATGTAGACTGCCTGTCTACACACTTATACAATGCATTTATGCGGTTGACGTTTAGCCCCGCTGCCAACTTTAAATCTTTGACTGCGTAGCCTCGGTGCAACAAAACCCCAATGAAAACAGTAAGACATATTTAGCCCACCTTTTTTTTTCCTTTTCTTTTTTTTTAAACAGACGGTAATACTGCCATAAATCTTAGCACTTAAAACCTCCCTGTTTCTTCTTAGCCCATGTGACAGCCCACAGTGTGTCTGCCAGCGGTGCAAGTGAGGCGTAAGAAAAGGGGTCGAAGGGCCCATCCATGTAAGACGAGATGACAAGGCTCTGAATTAATTAATGTTTGTAATAAAAAAAATCGTTGGTGAAGAAAATATGTCTAACGGCAGCCCCGGGGCCTTCTGTGGTAATTAACTGGAACACAAGCCTCGAATACTCGCCCTCCTCCCTCTTCTTGCTCTTAGTCCTTCTTATTTCTTTCTCCCTCCTCGGAGCTCGACTTTTTCCCTCTCTTTACCTTGATGTCTTTTTCTCTTTTTCTTTCGCACTCCTTTCTATTCCTCCCCCACCCCTCCCTCCCTCCCTCAAACCCTTTTCTGTCTGTTTTTTTACCTCAATTCTTCCTCCAATGAGCAACAGTGATTGTGCACTTTGCCGCTCCACGCCTGCATGAGTTCCCCGGAGAGGAGAAGACTAAAGCAGCAATATGGGCAGAGAAGGAGAGACAGAGGAAAGTGTGTCAGACAAACAGAAAGATAATGATCAAGATGCACAAACAGTGACTGAGACGCCGGATGAGGGGAAAAAAGGAAGAGGGGGTGACCGTGATGAAAGACTTTGCATGGTTTTCTTTAATGCAGCAACGTAGTCTGGGGGGGGGGCGGATGAGAAATATCTCAATGGGTCAGCTGCTGAATACAATGAACCACGGTGTGCGATGAAAAATAGAGGGGAACCTGCATATCGGAGTGAATCTCCTTTGTAAAACAGGCTTTAGTGAAGATGTTTCGATGCAGCAGATCTTCTGCTTGGTCTACTACACTGGCTGATTTCACTAATTGACAGCTGAAGCTTGGCTGAAGGAAGCATAACATTGACACCGACTGTCAACACTTAACACCAGTGAAATACAGCTTTTCTAATATTTTAAATGTATTTTTCCCTTCTGGTGTCATCTGCAGCAACTTGATTCAAAGTCCCAATGTGCTTTAGTCTTGTCCCATACAGATATAAAGTATTCGTCTACCTGTCAAACACTTTATTTAAGCTCAGCTGAGGAATTCTGTTTAGTGTGTTGAATGCTGAATCTGACAGTTTTGGTAGCTATGAGCGTGCTAATCAACTCTAAATCCACTCATCTTTACTCATATAGCACAAGTGGAACTTCCGTTTAAGACAAAGGATTAACAATGAAAATATACACCAATCAGTCTCAACATTAAAATCACTGAAAGGTGAAGGGAATAACACTGATTATACAATGACGCCTGTCAAAGGGGTGGAATATATTAGGCAGCCAGTGAACAGTGACAGTGACTGAAGCTGATGTGCTGGAAGCAGGAAAAAAACTGTCGGATCTGAGCAACTTTAACGTGGTTTAAATTGTGCGACTTGGCCAGAGCATCATCAAAACAGCAGGTCCCACATGGTGTTCTTGGTATACGGTGGCCAAAGGTGATCCAAGGACAACTGGTAAACCAACAAGAGTCATAGGTGCCCAAGACTCACTGATACCAATGAGGAGCAAAGATTGGTCCTGGTGGTCCAGCCCCATAGAAGAGCTACTTTAGCTGAGATCATCAGAGTATCAGAAACTTGACCCATGCGAGGGGTTGGAATGACAGAATGACGTCTCTTTAATAGATTGACGAACCCAGCAATGTTCCATGTCCTCTGGCTGAAAGGGGCAATAGTAACCATGTATAGAGAGAATAAAACGGTCCCTAAGATAGAACCATTGTGGGTGCCACATTTGATGGCAGCAGGAGATCATAAATGATGGAATATTCTAAATTAAATGGTTCTGTTTTTAAGGTAGAAGACATTTTAACACTGGATTCTGCAGACCAACTTCGCACTCCAGGTGTCAGTCTCCTTCAACATCAATGCCTTTGGTCCACAGATGTTCAAATTTCACTATCCCTTCATGGAAGAAAGTCACATCTTGAGCCTCTAGATTCTCTTCAACAGCACGGATGACTTCATCATCACTCTGAAAATGGGGACTACGCAATTGGGATTTCAGTTTGGGAAACAGAAGTCAGAAGCCTGGTGAGTAAGGTTCATGGGGCAACAGTTAAAAGCCACATTTGGCTGCTTCTACCACTGGATGGGCGTATTGTCCTAGAGTAAGAGCGCTCCAGCTCAAGCTTTCTCCTTTTTTCTTGATTGCTGCAAACATTTGAGTGTTTGTTCACAGTGATATAAGGCTTTATAGTGAACAGTTATGCCCCCAAATCTGAGTTACGCCCTTTGTCTCAAGTTTAGGCAGATCATTTTTTGAAGCACCCTTGCAAGGTCAATTCATGTTTTATTTAAGTCGGCAAGGATCTGTGCACAGAATTTGTCACCGCAACTGCACTAACTGCTTGTTTGTGAGAATATTTGACATCATCAACACCTTTATAATGCACAATTAAAAGAGTTATAATTGTACCAGTTGCTGCCAGACTTGGGAGGTGCTTTGATTTGCAGATGATCTACAATGGCGGGGACCCAAACACAGTGGGAAGTTCCAGATTCTCTAAACAATTCTGTGCTATGTCGCCCATTGTGCTCAGGATGGGAAGAAAACAAACTCCAGCTGCAAGTCATTCCAAAGGCACACCCCGGGAATAATCACTTGCATGCTGCTATAGCACAATCCGTAACTAGCTGCCATAGTCTTCGCCTAAAAAGCGTAAACTCACAGCCAGACTTTCAGAAATATCCATGCGAGTGTTTGTTGTGAGGGGTAGCAGACTGATGACACCCTATTTGTAGTTTGAATGGAACCATGTGTGCATCTAACTCAATTCGATTCAATTTTATTTATATAGCGCATATTTACAACATACGTCATCGCAGGCGCATCTGCCGCCTGTGTTCAAATTCCACATCGGTCAGCACACAGAGATCCAAAAAACCTTGAAGTGGCCTTAAGCAAGCGTCAAAACAACAGCGATGACAGCAGACGGAGGTGACACGAGACTTGTAATACATCATGGTGCTCAGCCTGCTCTCCTTTTGTATTCAGATCCTCAGGTTAATGACTGAACACCGGTCGCGTTCTGCCAAGTCGATGCAGGGTTACATATATTTATAGCCTCCGCAGCTGTCAATCAATTTCTCAGAACCAATTTTCATTCCTGCCTCTGCGTTCTAGCGTAGCTCGTGCCTGCTGCTTCTATGGCATCTGGAAAAACTGCAACCCAAGGAGCCTGTGGTTAAAAACGGATTAATATATGGTTGCAGTGTTGTTTAATTGCAACTATCTGGTTTTGTTACAAAAAAAGCAGTCATACCGATGATTATGTGTTTCTGTAAGACAGAGGCATTTATCCTGGAGAGAATCCAGTAATGAATGAGTCAATATCAATCGAATAGCACGTGGCGAGGATAAACCCACCAGTTCGACCCAGCCAAGGAGAAAGGTGCATGATCTTCGCTACTTTTGTGGCCTTCAAAATGTAATAATTACACAAAAAAAATCAAGTTTCCAGGTATGGCAGAGATTTACTGCAGCTGCTCTGCTAACGCGCTGCTCATGCTGTGCCTCCTGTGTAGACAAGGTGTTACACCGTGTCTACTCAGCAGCTTTGGCGCTCCATCTGTGTCTATACACGAGACGTTCAGGCACAGCACACGATCACTGTAGTTATGTACAAAACAAAAGAAAAAAAGACTTAAAGTGTATTGAAGTTGGGCTGCGTTTAGAACAGAACAGTGCTGAAAAATGTGGCTGAAGTGCTTTCTGTCATTAGGTTGAAAGAGACGCATAACAAGAACAAAAAAAAAGAATTTTGGCATGCCTCCACCAACCAGTGAATACCAATTTGATGCATGTAGTAAAGACTTTGAAGGAGTTGAACACTCAAGATTAATGTCACCAGTTCAGTATCTAACCAAATGTGAGATATGGCCACAATCTCATTATCTGTTCCCGAGTTAAGACGTTGAATAAGTGTCAAAAAACTTAGGATGTCATAATGAAAGTGAAAATCCCTCAAAGGTGTTGCTAATATATCCCACTGACATGTTGAGTTATGGCCAAAAATGTATTTGAGAGGTCACTGTCACCTTTGACCACCGAAATCTAATCAGCTGAACCTTTGAGTTCAAGTGCCTAATAAAAGACAGTCCCTCAAAGCGTTCAAGAAACACTGCAGTCATGAAAATGGGATGGATAGAAGGAAAACACAAGGCCTCTGGTTTCAGGTATTGCTAGTGCAAAGGCTTTAAAAAAATATATAACCTGCATGTTTTGTTCTCTCAGACACTTATTTCTTTGTATTCTTTTCCAGAGGGAACATCTTAACAACTTCTGCATGGCCATGAATTTTCATACTGGCATTCATGATGCCCAGATGTTGCATGAGGTCGTTGTTTAGAGTAAGTGAAAACTACTAAATGTGTTGTAATGACATCTAGCCCAGATATTCATGCTACTCTCAGAGCCAATAATAAATCATTTTCATGTCACACCATCATCTGGTTCAAATCCTAATTTGTCCGATAATTTGATATATGAGCAAATGCCTGTCATCAGTCTCAGCAGTGCTTTGTGTTTAGGGCTAATTAGCTGATGTGAGCACAGTCTCAAAGAGCCGCTAGCACGGCTGTAGACTCCTGTGTTGTTGTTGTTGTTTTTTTTGTTTTAAAGGCACGTTATTGGCCTGCTGTTCTATCCAGGCATCATTATAGCTTGGGAATAGGAGACAGATTGTTAGTCTGTTCACACATCTCAGTAGCATCTCAGGTGTACGGAGCAGCTTTTCCCAATCAATTGTTTTTCTGTTCATGTTTCCACTCTTAGACCGGAATGAACTTTTCCTCAGACAGTGCTCACATTGTCAACAAAATCACTGCTTCTGCTCCTCTGATGACACTGAGCTCAAACTCGTATGAAGAAATACTTCATTTAAGTGTATGGAAAGACATCTTTAAGTCTTTACTTACTATGAAAGTATCTGCAAAGATGTCAGTGGAATACTGAGCACTGCACCACCACAGGTGTCAAAAGGAGGACTATACAGGAAGGTACAGCTCGTACTTACCCGTTCTCCAGAGCGTGGTCTCTTCTTTGGCCTGCTGGGGACTGTGTCTTCTTTAGGATTGGTGTCTATGGCCCAGTAGGAACCCTGAATGGTGACCCCAAAGACAGACATTTCAGCCTCACGTTTGATGGGAGCTGCCATGTTTGTGTGTTTCTCAGTGCTTTCCATCGCTCTGTAGGTTTAGGTACATGTTTCAAATTCTTTTTCATCTCGCCTTAATAAGGAGTCAGCGGTGGAAGAAAGTCCACAAATCATCCCTTCAAATAAAAATAGAAACACCACAGGGGGGAAAGACAGAAAATGTTCTATTACAAGCGTAAATGCAAAAGTGTACCTTATATATTAAGAATTAAGGCAGTAAGAATTCAATAAATGATGCATTGATTTGTGAGAAATACTGGATTTTACTGCTTTATGTGGTCCGTGTGGTACAGATAAATTAACAGTCTAAATGCAAAATCCAGATTGCAAGGTAACTTACAGATGAGAGCTCAAAATTATCTTTAAATATGGTGCTTAGTAAATTTATTTAGCCAACTGTAGTATCTTTAGAAGGCTGCATTAAACTAAAAATGCATATTTCAAGAGGAGGTTAAGGGAACTCAGGAGCCCGCTTTGCAAAAAACACAACAATTTAGCCTATTAATTTATAGTGAAACTGAAAAAAAAATGTATACATAAATATATAATAATTTGACATTACTAATTTGTAGACCAGAATTGGCTTAGTGCAGGTATACAGGTTCAAATAAGATGTAAAAATCAGAGGGATGTGCATCAAGGTTGTTTGTTTCTTTCAGCCCAATATCTGATATTTTTTGTAACTCCCAAATAGCCTGCATCTACTGTGCTGTGAAATCTGCACATATGCCAAAAAAAAAGCAAAGCCAAAATTTCACAGTTATGGACACAAAAGATCTTCTGAATCTTTGGAGGGTCTCGGCACCCATCACCAATCACTCAAACACCTTTTAGACTATGAAAAAGCATTAACCCCGGGGTGACCTTCAAAGTGAAGTGTGGTTTGAACTTTTCTTTAGGAGATTTTCTCTAAAATCATTTCTGACAAATCAAGTTGTCAAAACCAAGTAGTGATCTCAGAATTCATTTGCAAAAAAAAAGGAAACCTTTTCTATTGTGTTCCACGACAGACATCACGGCGCCGGTCTCCGTTTTTGAAAAAAATCCAAAAACTATGCAAAAGCTTCTGTCTGACCTTGAAAGACTTTTAATTTCCTGAGAACTTCTTCCATTTTTGGAAAAATGTAACTTCATTTTGTCTTTCTATCTTAATACTTTATTCATTTTCCAAATCAATTCCCCAGTTTAAAATAATGCCACAGTCAAAAGTGGAATATTTGAAAACATGTATTTCATTAACTGCAGCCTGTATTTGTTAATATCTGGTACCTATTTGTCTGTTTATACCTTAGCAGAGTTAAATCCACCACATTCCCACATTATTTCCATCTGTTTCTGATGCAAAAGTAACTCTGCATACTGAGGCTACACAAGTGTCTTCTTTTTCTCACTTCTTCGTGGCGAGACTGCTTCAGTCCCCTTAAAGGGAGGAACTAAATGTGACTAAACAGAAAAAAGTGCAGTAGGTGGATGCCTCGCATCTGATAAAAACCAGTGCATCTGTTGTTCTTCCAGTTCTGTATCAAATCAGTTTTCTCTCGGTTTAGTTTTCCTATGGTGCATGCATGCTCCTGCTTCCTTTCCCCTGAAAATCCACTGAAATCCTTTTGATACACAACGTTAAAACACAGCAGCCTCCAAAATAAACACATACAATGAGAAAGGAGGAAATCAATTGCTTTTAGGTCCTTGATTTCCTCCCGGTCTGATTTTTTTCTCCCCCCCACTTTCATTTTTTCCTCTCCCCTCCCAAGGAGGTCCAAAGCTACACACTGAATTGAAGAGGTTCATCTAGGCCACACATACACACAGCTCATCTCTCAACATATATCCCCCTATTCTTGCCTCTTCTCCTCCCCCTGTCTCTCAGTCCCACATCACTGAGCAGTACACAGCCAATTAAAGTTAGCACATGCATGATTTAGCTTCTCCCCTCTCTCTGTGGCTTCAAACAGAGCATGTCCATTCAACTTCTCCACACACAGATGACCTCCCCCCCACACCGCGGTATCGACCACTTCGATCCACGGTGTGAATTAAGGTGCTAGTCAGGTCCAAGTCAGGCTAATCAGGGGGGAGCCGCTCTCTTTGTGTCTTTGCAGACTATAGGCCTCCACTCAAGCCCAAGGATTTCGTTTGAATTATTTAAACCTTCTTCCCCCCTAATTCATTTTTCAATGGCTCCAAAATCCCCGCAGCCTGGAGAAACTCCCTCCTCCTCCTCCTCCTCTGCACCCCCCCCATCCCATCCCATCCCCTAAACAAAATGAGTTTTGAGAGCTCAATGAAAAGTTTTTTGGCTTGTAAAAAAATAGTGGTGTATTGTCTCTCATGATAATCCTGTGATGAGGTGAAATGCAGACACTTGAGCTTTTATTAAAAAAAATCACGTAAGGACAGGCTTCGGTGATCAACTGTAATTATATACTTACCCCCCACCCCTGTCTGAGCAAATCCTTCGATTCGGCACAAACAAGGACTTGACAAATTGTTGTTATCAAAATGGCTCTGCTGTAGTGGCCGCGGCAAAAACTCTGCTTGCCAACCACAGAAGTAGCGGCAGCGAAACATATCTAAAGCTTCCTGTGATTGTGTCCGCAAGAGAGAGAGAAGCAAGCCCCTAATAAAGCATAACAGATGCGTGAAAGGCCTTGCATCTGAAGGAGTGTACCTACATATACTTATTATTCATTACTCCCTGTACCACATTATTACTTGGCAGAATCAATATCGCAGGAGCCACAGAAAACAGAGAAAGCAGCATTAGGAATTCAGCACAGCCAGTTATGGGGTTACAAATTGCTTTTAAGTGCAGACACTCTTTTGTGTGTGTGTTTTAGCGTGTGTGTGTGTGTGTTACAAAGAAACAGTGTGCGTCTTTGGGTCGCACTTATGCGCAAGTGCACACATGTGGCACGAGGGCGACGGAACACGTGAAGTCACCTCGGCCCCATCTGTAAGTTCCCCGAGACAGGATTGCATTTTCATTGTGCGTTCGGCGGCGTAATTCAGGCGGAGCTTTTCAGTCGCATTATATTGTTCGGGAAATACTTACTTTTCCAGGGTCGTCTTTGGAGCGAGGCACTTTGAGAAAACACTTGTTCAAGGACAGGTTGTGTCGTATAGAATTCTGCAGGGGAACAGACAGAAAGAGAGAGAGATGGGGAGGGAAAGAAAAGAAGAAACAGGACAAAAAAAGAAATAGTTAGGAAGTGAATTAACACTAAATCCACTTTTTTCAAATAGGAAAACTACATCTATAGTCACTTTGTTGCACTGTCTACTGATTCGTGTCCTATTTTATAGCAGTCATCGCGATGGCAGTACTTTGCTTTCTCTGTTCTGTTAAAAGGTAGGCTGGGAAGCAATACAAAAACAAGTTCATCTTCACTCTGATTTGGGCAACGGCCTCCCATCAAGACATATAAAAGCAGAAATCAGCTGGTAATGAAGGGAGGAATCAAAGAGGAGTAATAACACTGCTGGTAGTGATACAGTGTGTTTTTGGGGGACTAATCTACATCTACCAAACAATTAAGACTCATCACCTCTGCTACTTCTTAAGTTTTCCATTTTCTACTCTTTATCATGTCAAAAAAAAAAAAAAACGACACTAAGGGTCCCAGCAACAAGTGAATCCATCCATTAAAACTGTCACACAAACCTGAAACTGAAAATAGGAGGCCGAGATGCATTCGGCGTACACAGAGGCCAAGCGATGATTCGGCATGGCTGTGAGCTGGGTGACAATGTCAGCAGTGGTGTGCTCTGGGGTAGACTGCATTTTTTTGAATATGTGAACAGCTGAAACTTTAAAAACTTGCATTTTTAAAAAAAGCATATAACAAATTCAGTTTTAGCCTTAATGAGGGGAAGCTGTTATTTCTACAATTTGCAACACCTCCTATTGTTTGTGTGTTTGTGTGTGTGTGTGTGTGCTGTGTTGTGTACATGTGAGAGGAAGGGAAAGGAGAAAGAGAAAGAGAGACCCACAACAGTGTGCGCTAACCTGACATGAACCTGTTCTCCCTTCAGGCTCCCGTTCTCCACTCATCTGCTGCTGCTAATTAATACCACTGGGGAGGAGGAGGGGAGAAGACAGAGGGATGGGAGGAATTTCTCTCTCTCTTTCTCTTTCTCTTTCTCCCGGAGTTCCTACTGCTCAACACTGGCTTTGTTTCTCCTACGAAATAAACCACCTTCTCTCCCTCTCCCTCTCTCTGCCTCTAGCATACCATAACAGCCTGGTCCACCTCTGCCTTGCCCAACTCCTCCTGCAGAAATGCTCCAGCAGTTTTTTTTCAGCTGCTCCACTTAGTGGGTCACTGGCTTTTTGTGGCCGTCCGTCAATAAAACATGTGGCAGTTTGGGTGATGAAAAAGGCGACCGGCTCGCCACGCAACCATCTGGTTGAAAATAAAACAAACTTTCCTGTGGGTTGGTGGCGGTGGATCATTATCACGGAGTCCCATCACTTCGGCAGCCAGCCTGTCTTAACCTACTGTTTGTTTATCTACACACTCTGTTTTTATTATTACTCAAGCACTTTTTGCACACCTGTACACTACTTGCAAGGTCTGCACAACCCCGTGTATTTCAGACTTTGCACACTCTTGCACTTTTACCTCTCAGGCGTGTGCATGTCCTCTGTTGGGCCCAGGAAAAGTTCCTTAAATAGGAAAATAAGTTCTTTCCCCACTGTGTCCCTTTACTGTAAATCCAGAGTTTTAAGAATCATTTCTCAGATGGTTTGAAACGCAGGAGCTTGTTTCTCATGAGTGTGTCCCCTATGATCCACATGTTCACAAAAACCCCCTAAAAAACATTAAATTTACTTAAATCCCACTATATCGGTGGATTAACTATGTCCTGCTGTCTTTTCTGTGTGTTTTGTTGCACATGTGAGAAGAAAAAAAAGGAAAGACAGCAAGAGAGGAGGGGGGTTATGTTTCTTTATACATGCTTAGCAATTAAACATGTGCAACTAAAATCAAAATGAGGTCAAAATTAGGGATAGGAATTGAAAATCGGTTCTTGTTAAGAACAGTTCCCAGTGTTTCAATTCCTTGGAATCATTTGCCAGTTTTGCAAATGATTCTCTTATCGATTCCAGTGGGTGCAAATTATGTCACTGCACACATTGCGTAGTTTACGCAGGCTACGCAACGTGCATGGTGGCGTCATTCACCAGTGCAGCCAGCAGGAAACATGGCAGCCAAGCGGCACAAACGCTCGAAAGCTTGGTTGCAACTCACAAGAAAGGATGACAACTGGGCAACTTGCAATACTTGCAAAGTAGATATTTCATCAAAGGGAGGAAATACTACCAATATGCAGAAATATCTGTACACACAGCATGTGATAACTTTGAATGAATGCTGCATTTTCGGTCCGCTCCGGAGTGAATCTCAACCCAGCAGCAGCAGCAGCAACGTTAGCACGTCAGTGAGAATTGATAAGAGAATCGATGGAGAACCGAATTGTTAAGCAGAATCAATAATCGAATCGGTATCGTGAAAATCTTGTCAATTCCCATCCCTAGTCAAGATATCAACACCTTGGTGCTTTGAGCTAAATGCTTACTTACTGTGATAAAACTAACATGGTAATGCAGGTATTACATTCACCATGCTAACAGTCGTAGCATGTAAAGCATGTTAACCCTCTTGACGTTTTATGTTCCCACCACATTGTGGGTCATTTTTATTACCGCAGTATTAGTGCCTACACTTCTATGGAAACAGTACAGTCATGGCTAGAAGTAAAGAGAAGTTAAAAATGTCTTCGGTGCAGCTATGAGACTATACATGAAAAAAGCCAATTATTATACAAAAATGGTAAAAACCTTAAATCAACGTGAATTTTTTTCAAATATTGGGGGAAAAAAGCGACTTTACATAGATATTTTACTAGTTTTATATGGAATATTTTTAATTTGTTCCCATACTTGTTTCCTCTGCTCTGTATAAACACAGTCTGCAGTTCAACCGAGTTCAGCTAAAAAGTCCCCGTCTCGTTTTTAAGTTTTTACAGAATCTGGCTCAAGTGGTTGAAACGGCTAGTTTTGATTAATTCACAAATGAGACGTGAATTACAATAATATTTTAAGCTTAGATTTGTTTAAATTTTATGACATCACTGTAGGTCACAAATGATTACTTCAAGGACTGTCAGAAAGTTGAAAATCCGACAGTTGCTTTTGTTTTCACAGTTTCTCGCTCTGATAAATGATGTCACTTTAAAAATTTTAAATACAACATGGCTTTCAAAATTGCTGACAGGTTTTGGGGTGTGTTTTGTAAGAAGCACTAAAACTACAGTTAGATGACTACAAATGTGATCTTGATGTGAGACGATATATCATCTTAGATTGTGGATATTCAAGTCACATCGTGATGCAGCTCACGTTTGTGCCTTCTTGATCACCTTGGTGGTTTTGAGGGAGTGAATGCATCTATCTCAGTCTTATTTCTCAAGATGTCTCTTTCTTTATCTTCTTATAATATTGTCAACATCACATCAATATATTTTCATTTCAGACACTGAATTAATTTAATTTAGTTTCACTAATCCTTACAAGCTAATGTGTCGGTTCCAGCTTTAACCGTTCAGTTTCATTTACTGTCCTTCTAATTTACAGTACGGTGATCTTAGTATGCATATTATAACCACTTCATTTCTAATGTTTAGGGGGCCTTGCAGAATTAAGTTATACATTATACAGACACACTCTCACTCTCTCTTAGCCACCCACACGTATCTAAAAAAGGTCAATGACACATAAAACTGATTCTTTTTCTTGTCACCGATGGGAGGTTGGAAATAAAGAAAGAAGCAAAGAAAAGAAACAAGAACGTTTTTCTTTTTTACATGGCTCGCTGCAAGGACGTACAAATGCTGAGCGTGTATGTGGGTGTCTTTGTTTGTATAACTGCATCGAGAGGGAGACTGTCCTTCCATCCGGAAAGCATCAGCCTGAGCCGGTTCGCGTGCACGAAATCACACATGCTTCTTCCCTAAATGTTACAGAAGCAGTGATCTCTCAGTGAAAGCGAAAAGTCATCATCAATAAGTGTACTGATTAGCAGTGCTGTGAAGTAAGATAATGAGATTCACTGCTGTGTCCTCCTTCCACCCACTCCCTCGCCCTGCCTGATTAATGAGCGTTTTGGGCTGGGGCCATGCCATTCCTGCCCAACAGGTGATGGATCACACAGTCACAGGCGTCGTGTGCGACTGTGTTTGTGTGAAACGTAGGAAGGACACTGACTGAATCCCGGAACATTGGACGTGAATAAAACTATATATGCACAATGTTTCCACTGCAGGAATGTGTCTGTAAATACAGCAGAGTCGGTGTTTGTTCTCCGTATAAGCAAACTAACTCAAGGTAAAATATGAATGTCTGCTTATTTTACGTTTTTACAATCTTGCTGCAAGCATATTGTTCAAATACTTCATAATTATCTAATTAAATAACACCCAAAAAAGGAAAGTTACTTGAAATTACTACAGAAAGATAAAAATATACATATTCTGTGTAATTTGTTATGCTCAACTAAAAGTGTGTACATGCACAGATATGCGTGATCACACTGTATATATCATTTTGACTGGAGATGAGAGCACACCTGCAGATACAGCTCCCATAACACCTCCTGAATTTATGAGCAGTTTTTACAGACTGGAGATTAAGAGTTCTATCGCAGAAAAATAAGGTCAAAACCACAGTTTTTGCACACTTATTACCATATATAGTACATGCAGCTTTGTGCATGTATGTGCCATACGTAGGATATGTGCCGTTTATCTGTGATAATGGATGCTGCTGCTGCTGCTTAACGTCGGCTGCAGCATCCTGGACTTGACGAGGTTAGTTATATAAGGCAGGGCTCGATGAGCATGGATGAATTTTTGACAAAATGCAATGTGATATAATGTGATGTGTGACAAAAAGTCAGGTTTTGGAAACATGCTTTCGGGTGGAGGAGTAAAACGGAGGAGAGGAGCATGAGACCGTGTTCATGTGAGTGCGGATCAGCCAGAGAAAGTGATAAGTGATCGAAGAGAGAGTGATGGAGGAAACAGAAGGAAATGCTATGTGTATATGAGCAGCATGGTAAGATGCAGGTTAAAGCAGCCAGAAGGATATTTCAGCCAGAGGCAGGAAGGTTGCTTTGTGTGTGTGTGTGTGTGTGTGCGCGGATACGCCAAGGAAACAGGTCACATGGAGAAGAGTGAAGTTACGTAAGCGGGTAGGTTTGGAAGATTTGGGTCATGGCAGCTGAGTTAAATACAAAGTGGCAACATGAGATGGCATTTCCTCTTAAGTGAATTCAACAGTCTTGAAAAGCGACGTTTCACAAGCGCTGAAGCATTTTAGCGAAACAATTCTGAATTAAAGTGAAATGCTTGATTGGGGAAGTTTGTTTCACTGCAAACATACAGTAGAATTTAGCTGGTGTAGAGCTGCTGCAAACTTGAAGTAATAAAGGATTTATTTGCTGTTTATAATCTAAATATGCAGAGGGAAGTAAAAAGTACAATATTTGCCTCTGAATTGTGGTGGAATAGAAGTATAAAGCAGCAGAAAATGAAAACACTGAAGTAGAAACATCTGAAAATTATATTTAAGAGCAGTACTTGAGCAAATGTACTCAGTTACTTCACACTTACCTTACCTAACAAAAGCACCTAACTGAGGTGAAAATAGCCAAAGGACATTTTATCAAATATTAGCATTTCTGTCTGTATGTTTTTGACCCAGCAGATTTTGGCATATTTACAGAACATCTATAATAAATCTATGAAATAACCAAACTGCATGATTGTTTATTTGTGGAAAAAGATGCATGTGTTTCAGTGATTCCATAGGAGTTATAGAAGTCCTTAGAAACTCAAGACTACCATGATGTATATACTCTTTACAAGTGTATTTTTGTAACAATTTTTTATCTTTCTGTGGTTCATATGCAGTGGAAACTACAATTTGCCAGGTTAATTAATTAATTAATTTATTTATTTATTTTTATTTTACATTAAAGCAGGTAGCTTTAGTGACTTTAGCTAGGTGTGGGAGTCTAAAGTGGTGCTCCATACAAAGAAGCTGTTTTAATAACCAGTCATCACGACTTACACACAACTCTCTGACAGTCTTGTATGGTATTTTAAGTGTATCCTAATACTAAAATTATTTTTACTTTTGCTTAAGCACAAATTGGATTGTAGGACGTTTATTTCTAAGTGTATTTCTACACCCTGGTAGTATTACTTTTGTTTAAGTACAAGATCCCAGTACTTGTTGCACAACAGTTACAGAATCAAAGACAGGCCGGAGACTGTGGGCGTTGACAATGATCAATTAACGGTCAAAAGTTGTCAGCCACTGTCCCCACCTTCAAAGTCTCAAAAATCCACTTGGTGAGTAATCGAGTGTTGCACAGATGCGATTGCACAGGGAGAGTCAAGCGAGCACTCATCACAGTCAAGCAATGGTCCTTTGCGAGTGTGTTCTTGTGCTCCTGGAAAAACTATTCAGTGCGCTCACAGAGCAGAAATGCCCCCTCGCGAGGATGGTTTTTGGCTCATGAATGCTGCTCTCTGCGCTCATATCACAGACACGTGCCTGGTTGTTACGTGCTCAGGTTTTGAGACTAATTAAACGCCACAAGCTTGGAAGGCCAGAGAGACGTTTGTCACTGTAGCAGCCCAGAGGTCCACACAGATAAGCTCGACATGTGACAGGAATATACTGTAAGTTACATGTAGACACACATAAATACTGACATGAGTGTTTAAAAAACTGTTAAGTAATATGCAGCTTTGTGCATGAAGTGGAAGTCATGAAGTTGTCTAATCCAAATTAAAAAAACTGCACAGCCTGCATCATTATCCTGCTCAAATGCTTGCTAAAACAGAATCCAAAAGGAATTCTCGATTATTGGTTTCTCTGTTCAATATTTGTCTTACTTACTATGTTGCTATGAGATGACATACACCGATCAGGCATAACCTTATGACCAGCTGCCTAATATTGTGTTGGTCCCCTTATGTGGTAAAAAATGCTCTGAACCATTGGACATGGACAAGAGGACCTCTCAGGGTGTCCTATGGGGTCTGGAACCAGGATGTTGGTAGTGGATCCTTTGGGTACTCTGGCTTGTGCAGTGGGGCCTCTGTCAGTCAAAATTGTTCAACTGCATCCTGTTGATGCTTGATCAGAATGTGGTGTAGGAAGTTTGGAGGTCAAATCAACATGTTGGGCCATTGTCATGTTTTTCCATGTGGTGGGGTGCATTTTCCTGTGGTAGTGGGCCACTGACATTTGGGATTTCCATTTGCATGAGGGAGTGTGCTTGATCTGGGACAATGTTTATTTGGGTGTCTAAGTCTCATCAACACAGATGTCAAAATATATATATGAACAAAATTGAACTGAATTTGAAGCATTTTACAACAAAAAACAAACATTTTACAACAAAAAAGTTCAATAATCTCATGTCACTGTATCAACATAAACAAAAACACATGTATGTGTTTTTTTCACATCATCAATATAATGAATATTTTCTGGTTTGCAAGTATGGTCCTGACTGGACTATTATCCTCAAAAACCCAATGCAGATCTTTGTGTCCAACTACGATCACTTTTGGCTACAACGTCATTATCAGAATGAATAACTGGTCGCTAAATTATAGCAGGAGCACTTGAGCACTCATATGAGCATAAGACTCCAGGATGAATCACCTTTCTTCCTTACTCTGGGAAAGGGTGTGTCCTCTAGCATGAACAAGAAAAATGTGTCATTTAAATATCCACCAAAAGGTTACATTTAAAAGAAGTGGAAATCCAACATACTGGGCCTTTGTGGTTTTCGAGATGCTGGGAAAAAAAAGACTCTTCAAACTCTCAACTGTAAATTCACTGATTTGCCTTGGCAAGCTGTGACAGAAAGAATCTTGACGAAGCAAGGTAAGAAATAAACTCCTCATGCCTGTTGTGTACGTCGTGTAAGCCCCAATGAAACTGAGTTTCAGGGAGACCGAGGTCAAAGGGCGAAAGGTTTGTCGGCCGAGGTATTAACCTATAGAGGGCTTCTGGAGTCTGACGTGGACACACAAATGCACACCCACACAGCAGCATTCAGGAGAGTGTCTCCCATGCCCTTCACGATGAATGCATTGTGGTGTCAGAGAGGTAGTCCTTGTAGCGCCCACCGACAGAACAAGAGACAGAAAAACAGACAGAAGCAAGGAAGATGTACCAGGAGGGGATATTTGGAGGAGGAGGAGGAAGAGAAGAGGGAGACGGAAGAGATTTTTATTAACTTTCAGCTGAACCCATAGAGTGCATAAAGGGAGGGTAAAATGTGGGGAGGTTTGAAGGCGCGGCAGAGGAGAAGGAAGGAGCTGGGAGGAGGCACAAAGGTATAAAGAGCTGGGAGCTGGGGTACACGTACATACGGACAGGTGTCTTAGAAGTGGAAGTCTCCTGGGTTCTGAGCATTATTGAGATGCCTTATTATATCCTGATGGTGACGGAGTGACAGACGCTCCCTGAGTATGCAGGGTTGAATACAAGTCACTACTTCAAGCCCCATCTGATACATATTCATTCCATTTGATGGACCCTTCCCCCCCGCTCCTCTTCACTCCCCCACTGAAGTGCTTCACACAAGTCATCTATAAGATGAGAGCAATGTGTGACTGTGCAGAGTGTGTTTGTGCACTAGTGTACGTACCTGAATGTGTGTGTGTGTGTGTGTGTGTAGCCGTGTGTTTCGGTGTTTTGTTTGCGCATGCACCTGCATAGAGGTGTGCGACGGTGATGCACACACCTGTTCATCTGTGAACATGCATGCAGGTTTACATTATGCCAGTACCGGAAAATGCTTACGTACGTGTGTGTGTGTGTGTGTGTGTGTGTGTGTGTGTGTGTGTGTGTGTCTGCCACAGAAGACATCATAGAGGCAAGGTGGAAGTAGGGCTGCTGCTGTCTCTGGGGGTTCTTGCAAGTTGCTCCAAAACAATAAGAATATACTAAAACACAGTGCATCATTCCAGGCCCTGCTCGAGTCGGTTCACCCTCAATAAGCTTCGGCAGACCCTCTTGATTTGGGACACTAACAGAGTCATGACTACTGTTTCTCGTGTTGCAGTTCTACTTTGCTTTGATTATAGCACCAAGCTATAAACGCATGCATTACCACTGCCAAACCATGACAGTAAAACTTTCTCAAGCAACACGTGTGTGTGCTGGCTGACTTGACAAAAAGCTCTCAGTGCTTGTGCAGCTCCTGATTGAATCTCAGTGGTTTGGAGTTTAATTTTAGTGATGAGTTTCAGTCTGTACTTTCAGATTAAATGCTTTCTCCCATAGTGACAAAAAGAAGGCAAGTTATCTAAAATGCTACAAATTCAAATTTTAACATTTTGATAGCAGATTTTGTTTTGACTTTGGAAAGTTAAAGCCTATCTGTCATTGGGGTATAATGTTTTACATTCCATGTGTCTGTGTTTGCTTCCAGTGGCTGCAGTATCAAAAAGAGAGGTAAAACACACTAACAAAACAGGGACCCTGATTAAAAGTTTTCATGAGGGACTTTCTAGCTGCAAACCAGTTTATTTTACTAAACATCCAAAACGGTACCAACTATCAGCGGGGTCAGTCTGTGTCATTTCAGACAGAATTCACTAAACATGTTGCTGCATCATCCCAGAATTTGTTCAGAGTTCAATTATTTGTTATCTGGAACCCCAAACTAAGTTTTGTAAAATATTTTGACAGAACCTTCAAAGTGTCATGTTTTCAGATCTGGGATTTTTTTGTATTTTAATCCTTTTTATGGTTCAGTATCTTCAGAAATAACTCTCACAGCCATGACATTTGACAAGCACACAGACAAAACTGATTCTAGCAGATCCAAATGGCCGAATGGCTCCGGCAGATTCTACATTTTTCAGTATTGGTCCTTGAAAACGGGAAAAAGTGAAAAAATTTCCAACGAGGGTGGTATTGGTGCCCCAGAAAGTTCCTGTTGATGTATAATATATGGATGTATCTATATTTAATACTAAAAATACAGTCCGTGGTTGACATTTCACCAACTTGAGACCTCTGACAGCATTAGAATTTAATGTGATCTGATTTCAAGTATATGTATGGGAAAATCTGGTGAAGCAAAATAAGACAAGACAAAGTACAGCCCAGTATACACACTTGCTTTTGTAGTCCAGCGAATACATTGTCATTACTGTTTTGGTATGTCGGAAGAGCAAAAAACTTGACCTTGTTTGCTGGAGGTGTGTTGTACCAGGGGATCCAGTTTGAGGAACAGATTAATGCATCAAATGTTCCTATACATATACTTGAAATCAAATCACATTGAATTCTAATAATGTCTCAGGTCTCAAAAGTTGGTGAAATGTCAAACAAGGACTGTATTTTTTTATATGAAACATAGATACCACCGTGTCCAGTTTGAGCAACAGATTAATGCCCTGAATGCTGATATACATGTACTTAAAATCAAATCACATCAAATTTTTTTGATGTCTGAGGTCTCATAAATTTGTGGATGTCACCCAAGGACTGTATTTTTAGTATGAAATATAAATATGCCATTATTTGAAAATTTAGGACTTCCTCCTACTTTTAATAATGAAAAAAATTTGACTTTGCTGGAGCTACACAATCAATAGGATTTGCTAGAAACCATTCTGTCTGTGTCCTCACGAAATGTCATGGCTGTGGGAGTTATGTTTCTGCAGATACTGAACCCTTTAAATGGCTTTCCATGTAAGATTTCTTTTTGTTTTCCCAGGTCTCAAAACATGAAATTCTCCAAATTCAGCCAAAATACTTTGGCAGAATTTAGTTTTGGGTCCCAAATAACAAATAAGTAACCTCTGAGCCAAATCGGAGTCGAGATTCTGAGATTTATCCAGCTGTGAGCTAAAGAAATGCAGCACTGAGCAGGAATTCACACAGTCGAACATTTAAATAGCGCAGGGGGCTGCACTGGAGGTGTGTTGTTTGAGGCACTGGTGAGATATAAAGCACCAGGGAGTCCAGTTTGAGTTACAGATTAATGCATTTAATGCTCATCAGATGTCAAAACACTGCCCAATGACTTCCAATACTCAGAGATAAACTTTACAGGTACCATTGAGACAGCACTTCATCCAGTTATGTGGGCTTGCATGTATGACACTGCATTGCGTTGGCTCAACTTTTCTGAACACTCTCCCATCCTTCCTGCGTGACACTAGCAGGGTTTCTAATCTCACAACTAATTTAGAAAGACAAATCCTCTCAGCTGTAATTTTAATATAGTGTTTCAAAAATAACACGGAGACAAACTAGGTCATGGTGGCACACTTCCTTTTGCTGGTTGTGTCAAGCACAGGGCTGTGGCGAAGTGACAGCTTCTGTCAGCGGCTTTCCGGGAGAGGAGGCAAGTGAGCGGGGAAAGAGGAAGGAGGGGTACGAGGACGAGCAGGAAGCAGCGCACTGGATGAGCTGAGCATCCCAATAATGTTTGACAGCCGCCCTTTTCTGTTCTCGTTCTTACCTGATGAAATGAAGGCAGTCCAGGATTGAATTACAAACTTATTAATTAGGTGAGCTGTGGTGAGCAGTTCAGGAAGGTTCATGATTACTGAAACTGCACTGGCCTGTTTGTGGATAAAGACAAAACCCACACTATCTATCTAAATTAGAAAAAAACTGGTAGCTCCAGGTGAGAGGTCATATTTCTGTCATCTGTTACCTTTTCTATGGTCAAAATATCAATATGACAGATGACCTTGCAGTCATCAAGTAGTGTCTTTCAGTGGGAGTAGCTAAGTTGTCCGACAATGGAATCTGAAAAATATGTCATTAAGATCAAATAAATTCTAAGTTTGGAGGTTTAACAACTTGAGATTAAGTAAAGTAACCAGACCTTTTTTCTGCACATTACTTAGCAGATGTTGGCTAAGATGCACATTCCGTAGTTTTTGGCCCAAAAATAGAAGAACGAACGGATGTAGGGTGTCTTTCAATGCTACCATACCATACTGTATGCCAGAAAAAGATTTAGCATGTCTCAATACATGGTATGTCAAATGCAGCATGCCAAAAATACCAGGATGTCCTCCTACATCCACTCTCATTTTGCACATTGCAAGCCAGCATGCTTTTCTGCCCGTTCTGACCCACAATCCTCTGCGCAGTTGGTGTGGAGGGTGCAGGGTGGTGAAAGCTTAAGGTGCAACATTATGACGAATTAGCATGTTGCAAGTGTATACATGCTGCATACAGTAGTGTGTATGTTGTAGGGGCTGCTGTAGTTAATTCCGAAAGTGGATTGCATTTTTAGTTATGTTTTTCTTGCAGCGTTTCAGTGAAAACTTGGACTGTGTATCCAACATTTTAGTATGGATGCACTACAGCCATAGAAGGACCCTCGAAATAACTATGTGCAATACTGTGCAAGCTCGACTGCAGCAACAGTGTTCAGAACACAAACTGAATTGCAAACAACTGAAAAAGATACATTTTAATTTCATGCCAGTTTCTTTTGCACTGTATCAGAGATTGCTTGTACATTAACTCAACAGATCTAAAACATTCAACATTCAAAACATCACTGACTAAATCTGTAAAAGGTTTTGACTAGTCCTCAAAGGGAAAATCAACAAATGATACCACTTTCCAATCTTATCTAACCGGTCTTCCTTTAAAAAAAAAAAAAAAGCACCACACCGGATTTACTGCAACAAATAATCACACACTCAAGCAGGGCTGCTTTAACTTCCCTGTGTTGTTCTATGATAGACTCTGATGCTATTTAGGGTCTGACAAAAGACAGGCTCCTGTCAAGCAAGATGCAAAATCCCGTAACCGGCGAATAAGCTCATTCTGTGGTATAATTGTTGCATTCCAGAGTGGTAGGGAAACCAGCCTTGAGCCTATTATTAGCCATATGGAGAGAGCTACAGGCCTGGCTGGTTAGAGAGGGAAACACAGCGTTGGACGACTGCCAAATGCTCGAGGAGATAGCAAGAGAAATTCCTCGCTTTTAATTAAGAATTTAATACTGAGACTGGTATTGGTGATTAGTATGTAATTAAAAGCTCTAGCAGTGTTTCACATACAAGTATAATTAATAGCTGCATCTACGTGTGCAGGGTGTGCGTGATTATACATGCAAGCCCGGGTGTATGCATGCAGAGAGTCTGAAATGACACAAGTGCTGATAATCTTAATTTGTTTTCCAATCGATGGCAACTGTTAACATTAAATACAAATGTGGCAGACAAGCAGTGCCTCTGGTGTATGAGGAAAAAATGTGATTGTTCCATAGTTTTCTCTGTAACTTTTAACCAAAAGATTGGAGGAACCAATGATGTTTGTTGTGTGAGGGATATCAACAGTTAGAAATCTTTTCCTAGTTTGTTATTCATGATAAAAAAGAAAGTTGAAATGGCTACTTATTATCTGTGTATGTATCTCAAGATGTGTTCATGTTTCAGCTGTGAAAAAGCTTTTCTCACTAAATTACATGGTTAAGGATAAGAGATCTAAAGGTACCATTTACTAATAATATCACACTCAGGAAAGTTATGCTTTAACGTGACTGTGTGCATACTGGTTCATTAAATCTGACTGACAGTGACCAAACAACTCGCCAGCTGTCATCAGACCCAGATTAAAGTTCAGGCAAATCCTTGTGTGCTTTGGTTTGACATGTACCAAACCCTTTTCTAACTGAACGCTGATGTCAAGAAAAAACAGAAACTAGAAAACTCCCGCGTAAAAAAAAAAAACAGAACTGTTTTTACTTTGGCATAAAATTCTGTGTTCACTTAGGATATAAACATTCATGCTAAAAAGCTGAAGAATAAGGTATGTTACAGAGCCTTTAAGTCCTGTGTGATATGATGAAGCAGCTTGTCCTTCGATCCACTTTAATGCAAGCTGTGTCGACTTTTCCTGCGACGGTTTGCAAAATTGTTGTTTTGTGAACAAGATCCACCACTATTTGGAATCACACAAGGATTGTTTTATGTTAAGAAAAGCACCATTTCGGACAACTTTTTCATAACGTCTGTGTAACAAAACCTTTAAGAGTATGTTTGATTGTGTTTATGGTCAACCAGACAAGCAGCTGGTTATTTTCTACTATGAGTAATAAAGCTCTGATCATTTCTTGGAAATTGTGACTTTGTGAAAGGTGAACTGAATTCATTGATCAGCTTTGAGAGCAAAGTATCGAAAAATTTAATTGCAGATTACAACTGTATATACCAACATTTCTAACACAATCTCAAGAAGGAGGCTTTGACCTTCAGACACGCACACACTCACAAAGACACACACACATCTGGACAGCAGACTGGCCTAACACGACATGTAAACTGGGAATGCCAAGGTATATGTAACAGCTCTGTATGTGTTACTTAGTAACGAGGGGATAAACACACGGTCAGAGGTGAGACTCAATAAAACAAACAGACAGCTGTGGCATTTTCCCAGTCACCACTATCAGACTCTTTTTAAATGACTTTCTGGAAAACACAGACAAAAGTACTCACACAGAGATGCACAAACAAGCAGGGTTTAGTGCACAACATCATGTCACACACAGACACACACACACGTGAAACACTACATGCTGTCGATGTACAGACACACAGACTGTTAAAAGGTAGATCCTAACAAGTAGAGTACAGTGGTGAAATCTGAATTGTGCTCATGAGACACAAACTTAGGAGCTTCAGTGCTGCTACAGCCACATAATGACTCCCAGCAGCCAATGACAGCAGATTTCCTCCACATACATAAGTACACTTGACACGGAGCATCGACCTCCGCTGTGCTCAGTCGCAGAGCTCTCATGGAGCAGGCAGGAAAAGAAGGCAGCCAGAATAATGGCCCAGTGCTGATTCATATCAGGTGATTGTCTGTGACATGTGGTGTTCAGCCAAAGGCCAAAGGCCACTGCAGCAGTGTTGCCCTTTACAACGTCACATTAGGCCTTGCTAATTCGCAGGCAATTAGCCCGGCTGCATGAGAGCCAGCCCGAGGCCACAGGGGTCGCAAGAGAGCAGGTTAGTCAGCACAGACTGCAGCAAAGCCATTTGGTGAAGGTACAGGTCAGGTCTGCATTTCTCAAGTGGTAAATAATGGGAGGACCTTCAAATTTCAATAACAGTCCAGTGGTAAGATGAGTTCCAAGTAGCTAATATTTTCCATCTCGTTATGAACAGCACAGAAAAATGCAGAATAGAATACTGAACTTTTTTAATCTAACTGATTAATAGTGAAGTCAAAATGTCTCAGAAATAGTGAGAAATTCTCTTTGACCGATCACAGAGCCAGATCATGACATCTTTAAAACAAAACCTAAAGATAATCCACTTACAGCAGTGATATAGGTCTGCCAAAAGCAACAAAGTGAGGCATTTAAGAAGCTGAAACCAGTCAATGGTCGGTTTGGTTTATCAACAGCTTCACGATTATTCCACTATCAAAATTATTTTGTCTATCAACTAACCATTTATCAGCTTAAAGGAGCAGTGTGTAGAATTTGGAGGATCCTTTAGCAGTAACAGAATATAGTAGCATTAGCAATAGTAATGAGCATTTATATTGGCACATTCACTCTCCAGTGTCAATCTCGCTAGATCTATCTTGGACAATGTAATATTTATGCAGTTCTCTGTCTGAATAATTCAAACGATGACTAGAGTACATTTTCACTCATACCATTACATCTATTAACACTAGACTAACTAACTAATTAACTAATTGCAGCTGTAGCAACTTGCGTATATTGGATCCGTTTCCTGCAAAGTAGTTTGATCGTTTCCAAGCTGTAGCATCAGTAAGGTCTGTGGAGAATGCAAATTAATTCTGTTGTATGCAATGATTAAAAAAAAACACTGGCTCATAGATATATTAATTCATCATTGTTAACACCACCGTTCCTACAGCTGCTCCTGATACACAGGACAATGCACTTACAGGAAGGTTTTATTGTCAGATCAGATGTTGTTATAGTATATAGAAAGTCTTTAAAAGGAGGATTTAACGCCTAAAAATTGTGTCTGATTTAAATGTAGGCCTTTGTATATAGAAATATCTTCAGTAATTCTAATACATACATGCATTTGCACACATCGCAACCTTGAAAATACAGAGCCTGAATACATTACAAATCCCACTTTAACCCCTAAAGAGCAGGTCCTTTTCCTCAGAGACCACCGTGTTGCACTGTCATGTTTCCAACAACAGAACAGACCAAAAACTAGTTCTAAAAGAGAACCGTGCATGTTTTCAAGTTGAGCCATTGTAGTTTCTCCTACAAGCTAGGCGAGGAAATGCTTGTTGTAATCTGTAACCTCACTGGTGTCTAAATCCTTTACGCTGCTCCTTTAATAAAAATTAAACTGCATTGAATATCTTTATTAATAGAACATCATTTCTCCAAGACATAAAATCAGCAGAAAAGCAACCTGTAGCAAAGACAAATAAAGATAGTGCTCTATAAAAATACTCAAAGAGCATAAAGTGAAAGCTAATTAAGAGGAAACATAAAACACTGAACCACAAGTACTGAAGGGCGCGTGTTGAAGGTCAGTTTTTAGAGTTTAAAAATGGTGAGTGTGCAGGGTCGACCCGGTGGACAAGTGGTTACGGAGCGCACCACTCGGGCGGAGATACCCTCAGCAGCCGAGTCCCTGATTGCCCCCCAGCTGCAGTTGTCATTACTCTGCTCTCTTTTCCATTCAATAAAAAATACAGGCTGCACATGGAATAAAAAAATAGACCAATTTCATTACAGATGACTCACTCTCTTTAATATGAAACAAAGAAAGGGGAGTAAAGAGAAAGGAACCCCCTGTGTGGCTTTGGTTTCCTGCTGCGTGCATTATGAGTCGCGGTCAAGTCGGACTCAAAAGTGGAGGGACACGTGGGTGTGAAAGGGATGTGAGGGGGCCGCCGAGGGCATGGGAAAGTAGAGCGGCGCACGGTGTAGGACACAGGCCGAGAGAGGGAGAGGCTGGTAGAGATAACATAGGGGGAGATAATGCCGTTCCAGCGATACCAAATAATACCGGAAAATGACGCAGTCTGATGCAACGCTGCTTGCTTTCCACTCCGGTTGTATCCACCACTCCAGTAAAATAAAAAACGCTATGCATGCATGTTACACAAGCTGAATTTAGAAGCTCCAGCAAGCTCCATAAACAAATCGCTTATGCATGCATGTGCTATTTAATTTCACGATTTTTTTGTTACAGATTCTAAACCTCCTCCACAGCTCAGGAGGAAGCTTCTCATCATTACTTCTCAGATGAAAAGAGCCCTCCATATTCATTTTTTTTTCCAGCTAAGACACAAAAAAAAAATCTCATGACCTTGGAAAGTTGCATGATTATAACAGCTAACTAGACCGGCTTTGAATGTATCTGAAAGTGTGTGGATGCAAGACATGCTTTAATCCAAAGGTGGTCAACCAGTTGGTGAACATGTGTGTGTGTGTGTGTGTGTGTGTGTGTTTGTGTGTATGTGTGCATGACTGTGTGTTGTCCTGGTTTCAACTCTGCCGTTCCCGCACTCTCGCATTATCATACAGAGCAGACGGAGTGCGTGTGCTGGGTAGTAAAACTCTCCTCTGCTCTCTGACAGCCCCCCCCAAACCCTCCCATCTCATCTCCTGCTGAGCTCCCCGTGTGTAATCTGCAGACTGCACACGTACGCTGCCTACCTGAGTGGGAGTCTCTCTGTGGGTGTACGAGCCGGTGTGTGTGTGTGTGTGTGTGTGTATGTGTGTGTGCATGCATGTGTGGCGGAGGGTGAAGGAGACGGCGAACACAACGTATGAGGTGTTTTCTGAAAGCTAAGTGTTTCGGTACATTAAAAAAAACACACATCTCGGAGCGCTCGCCGCTGCAACGTGTGTTCGCGCGAGCTGACAATGTCTGCCTGAACATGGCAGAAAGACAATCTGTGTGTCTGCATCCCCACTGTGTACAGCTGACAGCAATCACCTGAACTGGAATGAACCGGACTTATGTAACTTTCCCTTTGACGGCCACGGCTGGTATAAAACAAGCCCCACTGTGCTGAGTTGGGTCATCCAGGAAGCAAAAGTTTACAGCCTTTTCTCCAGGATTAACATGGGAATGTGTCTTGAGATTTACCTTAAATTGTTATTTTGCATGCTTCTAAAATATCAGTTCATGCGCAGGTCAGCTGAGGGGAAAATGTTTCCTTTCCACACATCTGGGTAACACTGTATAACCCTTATGAGTAACAATCTCAGAAGAAAAGACAAACTGAATGAGCTTATTGTTCGACCATCTTAAGAATTTTGTTTTCAAAGTGTTCATCACATACTGCTACGCTGATGAATAAATTGTGTATTCTTTCTATGGCCCTGGCCTAAGTAGAAAGCAACACAACGCTGGGTTTTTGTACCTCGCAACAAACTCCCTACTCTGGTATCGTGGACAAATGCCAGAACGTGTGAAAAGAAAACCACAATGCCATCAGCATAGTGCCTTAATGATCCTCCTAGAATGCAGCCACACACACAAATCAATGAATCTAGCGGCATAATTATGGGATACTAAAACAACCTGGCACTCAAATACAACCAGCAGGAGAATGCAGCCATGAGCTGCAGTGAGAGAAAGCCTGAATGGTCTCAGTAACCCTTATCCTCTCTCTCCGCACAGAAAAACTAATTGATTGAATCCTACATGCAGGTAAGAAGCTCTGCCAAAACAACCTGGCTTGTATCATAACCTTTTTGTCTCCGTTTCTGGCATGCATCTCCGTTCAGGGAACGGCGCACTGAAGATTATAGACGGGGAACAAATGCAGGTTCGTGAAAGGGAAAGGAAGAAGAGAAGAGAGGAGTGAGTGACTAAGAGAGTGAAGGAGAGAGGAGGGCGTCTGGTGGAGTGCAAGTGTTTGGGAGATGAAGATGGAAAGTGAAAGAGAGAGAAATAATGAGAGAAGAAGAAAAATGTTCCCGCTCTCAGTGAGATGAATTGGTTGATAGTTTGCAGACAGCCTTTTCAGTGTGTCAGTGGAGGGACTATATCCATCCCCTTCTTCACTAATAAGGCAGAGAATCCCCAAGACACAACCGCAGGGATCTATTCATTTGTCTCCAACAACACAGCCACCTTTCTGCTCATATTAGCCAGGATTTGCATAGCCGCATTTGCATAAGGATTTAATAATGTCATCTGAATGAGACGAAATGCATCTGTCAATCATCCTCGGTTCACTAAAAGGTTTCTGTGCACTTCGAGGCAAAACCACTGGATCAGGTTTGTGTATTCTCTGCACATGCATGTCAGCCCCCTCGGATGCCAACCTGTATCATCCAATAGAAAACCCTGCAAAATCCATAGAAAACCTGCACGACCTACACATGGCAGCAAAAATGTATTAGATATTCACACTCTATTTTTTAAAAAATCTACAAAAAGCAGTGTTTAACTGCATCATCATACATCCGGCATGTTTGCTGGAAAGAAACATGTTAAATCAAATCTGCACCAGAGGAAATGTACATCAGAGAGAGAACCAGCCACAGATATTTGCACATCCTACTTCACAGCCAAACAAAATCTACCGATGGCTGTAGCTGACCTCCTGAGTGACCTTTTACCACGCATATATTGATTTTTTTTTAATAATCCATATAATTTTATATACGTCTGTAGCAATACAAATTGGAAAAAAACTGCGTAATTTACGGAAGTGCCATTTAAGTTGATACAAGTTCCAGAGGGCGAGATCAAACTTGTATCTAGTATCAAATCTGCTTGTTTAATCTGGTTTCTTTTAAATCCCATATCGACCCTCAATTTAGCTTTAAAATTTAATGTTATAAATAATTCAACTAGAAACTTGGAGATTTAATTGATATGATATATGCATGAGTGTATCAAGTGGGGTGTTGGGATCAGTCCAAAATAGAGCAGTTTAAAATAACTAAAAACCAATTTATAGAAATAACTCAAATTTTATACTTCTGGGGCTATATTATAACTAGTCACTAACTAATGTAATATTTGAGTCAAATTCCAAAAAGTAACTCATTTAACTGTATTACTTTTTAACACTGACTACTGACTTCCACAAATACTCTCTCTTGCACACATGTAGATCTAGTACAACACTGGATTTATTGAAACACACAGCTGTGGATGTAAAAACGAAATTCTACCACAACTGATCAGACTAAAACAATTTGGAAACCAATTCTGGTCAATCTATTTGCTCGAGGTGATAGAATCTGCTTTCAGCATCAGCCAAAGACACTAGGAGCTTGCAACCTGGATGCTTTGTACACCTGCTCTCTCCCAAAAAAGTGTGATACAGGTGTTTTCATGGAATCACTCAGTTTTGAACCCGCCACAACCCCAAAAAGCAAGAACCCAGTTTGCATAGTCTATTTTTTTGGTTTTGTCTTACCTTCCAGCCGCTGCCTGCCTCCCTGTAGTAGGGGAAGTTGTCACAGATCCACTGGTAGATCTCGCTGAGCGTCATCCGTTTGCGTGGCGAGCCGTTGATGGCGAAGGTGATGAGGCTGGCGTAGCTGTACGGAGGTTTCCCGTCTCTGTGCTGCGCAGCTTCCTCTTGGTCCAGCGTCGTTCCCGGGTCCAAATGCACAATCTTCTTGCCGGGCCCGTGCCCATGATGGTGGGCATGGTGGTGGTGGTGGTGGTGGTGTCCATGGTGGTGGCCGTGGTGGTGGCCCGCATCCGCCTTCTGGATGGCTGCCCTCATGCTGAGCTGGGGAAGCCAGTCCATTGAAGTGAGGCTACTCTCCAGCTCAGAGGTCATATTGTTTGTCGGCTTGGGGGTCAAAAAGGGGAGGAAAGGTGCGAGGCTCGGCGACGTGGCGTATGGAGGATCTCCTGTTGGCTCACTGAATGGGTTCTGTGCAGCAGTCTTGGCTCAAGCCTAGAAAAGCAGGAGGTTTGTTTACTATGCCTATTCATCTCCTTTAGCTGGAGCAGAAAGCACACTTGGCAGAGACACACAGATGTTAACTTGCACATTATTTTCCGCATACAGTGTCGCTTTGTATAATGGAAAACTAAATGTTTTGGCATGTTCATCACTTGGTCTTAAACAATGCACATAAAGATGATCTGTAATGTGAGCTTTGATATGACAAAAAACTTTAATCAAACAGTTTTACTCCATTAATTATATATTGAGAAGCAAATGCTGGGGGGCGAGGTATGAGTTAAGTGTCTTACTCTTCCCATTCCTTTCCATCTTTCTTTGGGCCAAAGCATCTGGGGAAGTCACCGAAGTGAAAGGTAGAGTCCTTCCCTCGTGCATGTTCACAAGTTCTTCATTTAGCCACTGCAATGGCCGCTGCTGCAACGTACAAACACAAAAACCACACAAGACGGTGAGCTCGCGCTGCCAGACAGCCTTCATAAGATATTAATATCGCACAACCGTTCAACTGGCCTCGGCATCTGTCCAACCCGATTAAAACTCTTCTCTCTTTCTCCCTCTGTGTTCTGTCTATCTGGATTGCCTCGCACTCTCATTCCCTCCAAAGTGGAAATGGCAATTGGATCTGCGGAGTGACTAAAAGCTGGGGAATTGTTTTCACAAGTGCCTGCCAAATGGGGGGAACAGCTCGGGAGGAATTCCAACCCTCTAGAGGAGCTGAAAGGCTCGTCCCCTTTCCCTCTCTGTCTCCCCCACCACCCACCACACACACATCCACACACACACACACTCAACATGTTCTCATTCTCTGACTCTCGACGTGCCTCACTCTCCTGTCAAGTCCATGCCCACCCCGCTTCCCCCCCGACTCAGACTCTCAGATCCTTGTCAGACAGACACAAACAATGAAAAAAAAAACAACTCAATAACCCTCATATTTTGGGAGCTATTTATAGAGTGACACACAACTTAAAAACCCCGTGTTAGAGTAGGAACTTTTTTGTTTTTTTGGGGGGGGTAGTAGGAGCTTTACAAATAGTTGTCGCATGATTCATTACAAAACAAAGACAATCACTTGGTGCACGCAAGAGAAATTACTCACCAATTGTTCTGTACTTCAAGTCAGTCACAGAACATTCGTAGATTTGTCACTACTGGACTGAGAATGTCATGTAACTGTTACTCATCATGGGACTGAAGATGTTGCATTCAGACCACGCTCTGATTCAACAGAGATAATTGTCTGGTTTAGTGCTTTTTGAAAGAGAAACGTCCTACATTCGGAGAAATGCAGGTGTGCAAAAAGAAACGGATACGGAGCGAGCCGATGCCTGTCAATAATCGACAATAGGTGGATGGATTCAACCTCTTAGTAATGCAGAAATTCACATCGAAACCTTTATCGCCATCCCGTGCGGTAACCTTCATGTGTCCTTGAACAACAAAGAGCCGATTGGCCCACGCATTCTCCATTCATGCTCACTGTATATAATCAAGGTGGGAGAACTTCAATGAGGCTGCCTACCAAGACGAACACAAACCCCTCTGTCTCTCTTTCCACCAATCCCCCTGGAGAGCCCAATATGCCGGGATAAAAAAAATAAAAAAAGAAGAAGAAGAGGAAGAAGGGAAATACCCGGCTCCTGTTGAAACCTTGCTTAATTACAAGAAGAAAAAAACACATGTTTAGCAGCAGACTCATCAAGCCAAACAAGCCAAGCAGTGGGACTAAGGGAAGGAGAGAGGAACCGAGAGGAGATGTGCCCGATGAGTCCTCTTGCACAACACCACCCCCATCTCCTCCTCAAGGCCCTGCCACTGTGGGAGAAGCCCAGCCAACCCCCTCTTTCAAATCCCAGGAAGTCATCTTAATTAGTGCACCTTTTTTTTTCTTTCCTCATTTTGTCGCTGAAGGGAAGGTAGCATTGCTAGTCGTAGCGGTGGTGGGTAGGTGGGGATGGGGGTGGTGACACACAAGACACAGAACAACAACTACTTATTTTCCCCTCATTAAAAGAAGGCTCAAGCTGCAAATCAGCCTGCCACAAGCCCCGACCTGCTGTGCCGCCGTGGCTGTTGTTGTTGAGAAGTTTGGGAGCGTGGGCTGGCTGCACGGCGGCACGGTGTAGCTTCGCACCGCTAGCCTGGTGAGGTGTTGGGATGATGAGTAATGGAAGAGAGCAGAGAGAGAAGAGGAGGTGCATGACTTGGCTTCTGGGGAGAGGGGCCCTGCTGGGCGGGTAGACGCAACCAATTACCTAGTCGACTCAGTCAACCGGTCCCACGGTGACTGAGCTAACCTCGGCACTGTGCCTTTTGTTTCTGATATCTGCTGTGTTTCACATCAGCCTCAGAGGCCTGCGTGGTATCAGGGGAGAAAAAATGATCACTGCAGAGAAGACAGCTTACAGTATATCTCTGCTTATCTTGCAGCTATCAGTTTTCTATAGAAACACGTTCTATTGTGTAGAACGCATAGAAGCTGACAAACTCTTTGAAATGAGTGCTTCATACTTTACCATAAAGACGGTTTATTCGTCTCATGTAACTGTTTGTGGTACAAAATAACTGAAAATGATAAAGAAAACCAACACTTCTGTCTATTTTGTTGATGCTGCTATAGTTCAAATGTTGCTTCTAGTGGACACACATTTAGATTAAAAACAGAAATATGGAAAAATGTCAGTCCTATGTAATATAATATAATATAATATAATTTAATTTAATATACAGCAAATGCTACCTACTACAGACTTCCATTTTCTAAAAAAATAATAATAATCATAATCAATTAACCAACAAGTTAATAAATATTATCAATAATATTAATATTTTAGAAAATTATTACTTTATCTTTGTATTATTAGAATGACTAGTTACAATAATAATAATAATAATAATAATAATAATAATAATAATAAGCAGTAGAGACTTAATCATAAAAATAATCATAATAATATCCCTAATCATCAAAATAATAAAATTACTCATATTCAAGTCACAACTTTAAACAATTTACTTTTATATTTCCTTATTACAAGAGCAATTCTAACACTAAACAGTAACATTTGAAAACGGAACCAAATTAAGTTTTTTAATCAGACTGCTAAATGTGTGTTTCATTTAATACTGACAAAATGCAAAACATTTATAAACATATAATTATTAGGATGCTTGGCAATAATAATACAGAGATACACCAAATTTCGTGGTGTTTCAGAAATCTGTTCTTGAAATAGTGTCTCCTTGGTCCATACAGGGTAGGACTAATTCTGATGCACTGATTGGGCAGCAACGATAAGCGACACAGTTCCTGCTCGCACTCATCAAAATCACAAATTTCGACTTTGCATCACTGTTAAGGAAACATCAAAAACTTTACAGACGAGGATTTCAAAGAGCCGCAGCTGAATAGGAAATAAAGGTGGTGAAAAGAGGGGGATTCTGGCAGCTGATCACACAGGAAAGCAGGGTCTGATTAAATAATTTGAGCGGTTTTAGCATGAATGCGCACAGGAGCATGCATTTTCAGAGAGAGATGCTTGGCTAACATTAATGGGGGATCAGAAGAGGTTCAAATTATGGTAAAAGGAGGACACGTGGCATCTGCGATTTTTATCTTTTACTCAACAAAAAAGAGCGTACAAAAAGTTAACTTTTGTGACTTGGAAGTTGTAAGATATTAGCTGGCACTTACAGAGGAGATTACAAGCATTATGGAAAGAGAAGAGCAAGGATTTGGATGTTTATGAACAAGAAATCTTTTTTCCCTTGCAAAGAATTTAAACACATCACTCTCAGCACTGTGGATGGAGCTTTCATGACTGGGGAACATTGTCCCTTTAAAAGAGTTGAGGGTATGTGTGTGATTGAATGTATTCACCCATTAGACTTTGTAGCTGTGATGCACTCACTCAGCTGTATGCATCACTAACAGCTAACAGTCCCCCGCTGCTAGCAGGCTTTTAGACTGAGAGAGGCTTTACAGTTCTGCATTTTAATAGAGAACTTTGAATGGAGTGACGGGGGATGGGTGAGAGAAGGGGGGAGGGAAGCCAAAAGGAAAGAGGCATCAAAATATTTTCAGAGGAAAATGAAGTAATGACAAAATACCCACCCGGAGCGTGCGGAGCAGAGGGGGTTTCTGGGAAGGACTGCCTTGGCAAGGGTAAGGCTAATGTGTCAAAAGAAAGTCTGTAGGCATACTGAGCGCTGTCATGTCTAGAAGTGTGGGCCTTTCAAAGCAAGGAGGAAAAGGTCCAAAAAGCAGTATTGAACGTCTTAATTACTTTCTGCTTCAGCACCAGAAAACATACCCCTGAAAAGGTTCAATTATAAGATATCAAGGCAAATCAGCTGCCCTCATGTCGGCTGTTTGCTTATCCCTCAATGGAGCCGGGTTAAGCAATTATACTGTCTGCTTATTTTTAAAGGAGACCTGGAGAGGCATCGATGTAATGCACTGTTTTCAAAGTAAGACACATTCCGCGGCCTTAAAGAGAGCGGCCAGGCAAATTGATGTCTGAAAGGGGAAAATAAGGAAACACTGAGCGATACGGAGAATGATCATTT
Organism: Dascyllus trimaculatus; assembly: GCA_024666655.1. NCBI lineage: Eukaryota > Metazoa > Chordata > Actinopteri > Pomacentridae > Dascyllus > Dascyllus trimaculatus. The sequence goes on from CM045452.1 coordinate 24,696,662, forward strand.
ATCCATGACAGAGCAACAATTTCATCAGCAGTTTGCGGAAACCGCCGGCTGACCCGTGTCAAGCAAGTCAATCGAGTGACATCTCGGCTGAAACAGAGCGCTCTGATTAACACCGGTTTTTTCTCGAGTCAAAGAGAGAAAATCTGATTGAAGAGAAAAGAAGGCAAGAAAATCAGTAGGTTCCAGTGAATCCCTCCTGGTCTGGAATAAAATATTTAACTAGCTAAGCCCACACAGAACATAACACCTGAAAACATCTGCCGAGGTAGAGGGAGTTAGCGACCCAGAAGACTTACTACTACCGACTAGGAAAAAGCTATCAAAATTCTAGATTCTGACAACGGCGAAGTTAAAAAGGCATATTTTGTCATAAATAAAACATAGGAGTGCAGCATTTCGGCAAACTCCCCCAACGGAAGGTCCCAGGAGAGAGACGGGATGCTGTTTGTGAACTCATGCTTTGCACTGTAAAGGGGGCTATAGCACTGCGTCACCACGACTACATTCCCACATCCAGCGCTATTCAGAGAGGACTAGTCCTCTTTAAAAATTCATTAATTTACAGCAAAAATAGATTAAAGCACCCAACTGCACCAACCTAAAAAGTTTGGCTTGTGAATAGCATTAATAATGGAAGCAAGCATCCAAAACCTAGAGGCCCTGGCTCCGAGGCATGGCTTAGGTTTTGTTGCGCTTTATAATGGAGAGTAATTTCCATTTTTTAGAAGTATTACAGCTTTTTGATGCTTGTTTACAATTACATTGTTTTACATGCAAATTGGCTAACAATTGTTACTCATTAAAACATAACCAGCAGAGTACAACACTCCCAGCTTGTGTAAGGCAAGGGGCTTTACATCAGGTTCACACTGGAGGCTCGGCACAGAACTCCTGTCGCCGGCAGCACAGCTGTTGAGTTCAGTCCAAATGACAGGCCTTTAAAAGTGATCATCCCCCCATCTTATCTTTTACATCTTTCTTTTTTTCAAATCATAGCCAGGCTTTACTAACAGAATCAAAGAAGATTTTGACAAGATAAAAGGATTTGCTGCATTTGAATTCAAATTATGTGTACTTTCCTGGGGACATGACAAAAATCACAGTGACTGGGAGCACTCAGAGGACTTAAAGGTACTTAAAAAGAGAGAAAGGCTGCTCTAATGTGTTGTCAAATCTATCCCTACCCAAGCCTGATGACAGAGGTGATATATATATATATACACACACACCGTATATATATGTTTCATATATATGTTTCATGCACTGACTTACATGAGCCTGTTAATTATGTAGAAGAGGTGATTATTAAAAGACCACATGACCTACTAACATGCTAGTGGCCTGATAATTGCAGATGCAGGTTCAAGGGCTTCTAGCACAAACAAATCATACCTCCTTTTCCTCTCTCTCTCTTTTTCTTTTTTAAATAGCTGCTGCCATGCTATCTTCGAGCAAGGCAGTTAACCAACAGCCCCTCTAGCGGCAGCGTTGGTGATAGAGCATAGACGAAAAGCTCCCAGGCATTAATCTGTAACAACAGAAGAGTGTGGGTGTCTGCTAAAAGCATATTGTTACTTATTAAGTTTTTCATTAAGTAAACACATCGTTCCAAGGTTAAACACTGACTCTCTATAGCAGCAGCGGTATAAAAAGGTGAGCCTACAGTTTGTCTGTTTACAGGCGTCGACGGTGCAATTAAGACAGAAAAAACATTTTCTGCACAGCATGTCAAAGAGATTGAATTTTACTTTTGAACTGCAAAAAAGGGGTTTCTGAATGATACATGCTAGCATTGATCGTGCTGGGTTTTTCAATGAATTGTGAACACCACACGGGCATCAGGATGCAAAGATTTGATTCTATATGTCCCCACTCCACCCAAAGAAAAGGCAAAAATAAAGAAAAAAACAAGTGCATGCATTCTTTACAAACATAAGCTGCTTCGCAAAACACATTTTTGTCACATTTTGTGTCTTAACTCCATCATGTTTTAATTGGGTAGCAAATCATTCTTAGCAGGCGCTGAAAAAAAGAACAAAAAAAAGGACTGGCTGCCCGGCGTTATTTGTGAAACCGCACAAAAAGAATACATTACAAGCCATAATGAATATGCAGAGAGACAACATAAAATTTTGACAGCCATGGCTATTTAAAAAAAAAACTGGCATATGGAGTTCATCTTTATCAAAGGAGCTGAAATGCCTGTAGTGTATCCACAAATAACCCTTAATTCAACTTTCAAAGAGTCATTACTCCACTCACTCCTCAGCGATGCATTTGCTGACATTGACGATAATTACGACGACCTTTCCGATGATAAAACACAAATCAGTAAAACATTATGAGGGTTCCTTCTCTTCACGTTTCATGAGATTCCCGCATAACGTTTTAATGGGGCATTTAGGGAGGTCTATGAGTGATCTACTGAGAAAGTCTACAATGGCAATCAGCAGTGAGTGTGGCAGCTGTTCAGCAATTAAAAAGCCAAATTACCCTCAATCAACACCATTTACAAGCACAAGTAAATCTCAGAGCAAATAATGATGAGAGAAATCTGTTCAGACAGCTCTCATCTTGATAGGAATTAGAGACGCATCCAAATCAGGAGCAGGGTGTTCTCTCAAATGCTTTCTCAGTCTGTCACACACACACACACACACACACACACACACACACACACACACACACACACGGACACACACACAACTCCCCTTGTCTGTGTATTCTGGGCGAGATGAAGTTGTGTAGTATTGCTCGGCCGTCCACACTGCAGCATAATGAGAGATAATGACTTCCTACAGTAAGAGACGGTCAACTTTCATGGTGAGAGACTAAACCTGGTCCATTTGGGAAACAAACCCGTAGTGGAGGAGCGACACCAACACACTCAGGTTACTGGAAAACAAAATAAACCTGCATATATCGCTGTAAAAAGAAGTTACAACATCTTTGGTAAAAAGATTACAAAAGGTCACGTAATTGAGAAAATGATGTCCTGTAGTGGTGCACTCTGCATCTAACATGACACACATCGTTTCTGTGAATCCTTTTCACTTTAAAGTAACACCAGCTTGCATCGGTGCATATCGGACTTCTGTAAGTCGCAATAGTCCTTTATAAATCTTCCAACTGGGAGCGTCTATGACATGTGACATGATGTGTGCAGGTAGAATTCTACATGCTGAGAGTAGATGTGCACAAGACGTACACAAAACTGAAGTAAAAATGTAAACTTCAACAAAAATAATCAACATACATACATGCAAGTGCGTATATGTACATGTACACACATATACATATATATACTTTATGTATATATAGGCATAAGCATATATACTGTATGCAAATATACACAAATATCTAAGATGTAGGTATATCTACACATGTACATATAAACTGCATGCATATACACATATATAAGATGTATGTATATATACACACAAATACATATATACTGCATGCGTATATACACACATATAAGATGTAAGCATATATACACACATCTACATGTATACTGCATGCACATATACACACAAATGTAAGATGTATGTATACACACACATACATATAGTGTATGTATATATACACACATATATATCATATATACAAACTGTACACACACACATACATATACGTATGTTTATTTAATATAAACTTATATAGAATCTATAATGCTGTGAAAGAAAGTTAAGTCCCATGAATCCCCTTAAGCCAATTAGTGTGACCTGACTTCTTTGCCTTCTTTCTGTCACCACAACATTCCTGCTGATTTTCTGTACATTTTCCTCACATTTTGCTCAGAACAATTAAAATGCCATGAGCTGGGAGCCCTCACTGTGCAACTTCTCTGAGCTTCAGGCTTTTGTCAAACTGTTTAGTCTCCACTGTTATCACTTCTTAAGTCCTGTCATGCTGTGAACTGCACAATTTCCCGCTTGGACAATTGTTTCTTATTATCGAAGCGCCACTTTCCTGACAGCACAGCCGCTTTAAGAGTAAAACTTAAGAGAAGTTGACTTTTAATCACACGGACGCAGCAAAGGACCCAAACCGTCTCCAGCGTCTGCATGCATGCTCCCAGTGACAGGCAGAGAACTTGTCACGGCCTGCCGCTAAGTAGAAAACCGTCTTTTCGCAACACTTCTTCATATTCCATCATCTGTCACCGAGCTGCGTGACTAACAATAAAAAAAACCACATCTGCACAGACTCACCGTGGTGTGTGTTGAATACGAACCGGCTCGGTCTATTTTTTTTTATTTTATTTTTTTCAGAAGCTCCAGACGCCGATTCTTGCACTTGAAAATTCCCCCCTCGAAGACAAAAGCTCCCCGCGGCGGCTCCAGCGCTGTCACCGGGGGGCTGCAGGCTCCGAGCTGCCGCAGACGTCCGTCCGAACCGACCACCGCTGTGGTCACTCGGCTGTCATGACGGCAGGAGCTCGACCTGCTGGTTGGCGTTTGCGCTCCGGCAGCATGAAGAGCCCGGGTCTGTGTGCTCCGCTCCGGCTTTGCTCAAAAACCACCGGAACTACTTCCAACGCCAGCCGGAGCACGTTGAAGATGAATTCATGCACCACAATAGGGAAGGGGGGGAGAAAAAAAATGAAATCACATCCATTTAACTAGTTCCCAATTTCAATATTAATGAGATCCACTAGGACACGCCTGCCATAATTATGACTAAAATAATCAGCAGTGATGTTAATTACAAGTAGTTGTATGTATTTGCTAGAATATTACATGAGCCATCATATTTATCATCACTATTATTATGACATGTTTAACTGTTTATTATGGGGGGAAAGCTGTCTGTGTTGCATCCAGACACCAAAAACACTAAATTCTAATAAACATGCTCAAATAATAATGTTTACAAAGAGCAAAATAGTGACAGTTCATAGCATCTGCTGCATATTATACTGTTCTGCAACCCCAACAGACCTGCAGCTTTGTGTCTTATCTCTTATAGTTGACGTATTCCTCTAATTTCTTGATTAAATATGAGGAGGGACCTGATGTGAAGGCACAGCGCACCCACCTGGAGAGGATATCAGTCAGGGCACCTTGCTCAAGCTGAATATCTCCAGCTTCATGTGATTTATTCAGCCTCATAAGTTTACAATCTTAACCCGAAAATGCATATTTATAGTCTCAGGCTGCCTTTGCTGCAGACCAGAAAGTATATGCATGCTTGTTGCATGTTGCATGTAAATGCACATATTAAATGTAAATTCACATTCACAGGTTTTCCTCTCAGCACTCAATATTCCCAACAAATACATTCACCATCAAATACACACTGATCAGCCACAACATCATGACAACTGACAGGTGGTCATGATGTTGATTTGACTTCCACACTTCCTCTCCCGATTTCATCAAGCATCAACAGGATACAGTGGAACAAATTTGATTGACAGAGGCCCCACTGCACAAGCCAGAGTACCCCAGGATCCTCTGCCAACGTCTTGGTTCCAGACCACATAGGACACCCTGAGAGGTCCTCTTGTCCATGTCCAATGGTTCAGAACATTTTTGAGCACATAAGGGGGACCAACAGAATATTAGGCAGGTGGTCATAATGTTATGCCTGATCGGTGTATACTAGTATATGTTCCACTCAATTCTAAGAGTTAACAGGGCATCCAACAAGGACATCTTGTGCTTTGCAGTGATATTAATTACTAGCAGCTTATATGTAATCGTTAGACTATACTATCTACTATATGAACCATCATCATCACTATTAATATGACATGTCAGTGACTTTAACTGTTTATTATGGGGGAAAAGCTACACAAAAAGCTGTCTGTGTTGCATCCAGACACCAAAAATATTAAATTCTTCAATAATAATGCTTACAAAGTAAGATAGTGGCATTTTATGGCATATGCTGCATATTATACTGTTCTGCAACACCAACAAATCTGCAACTTTGTGTCTTATCTGTTATAGTTGGAATATTCCTGCAATTTCTTGATTAAATATGAGGAGAGGCCTGATGTGAAGGCACAGCACACCCAACTGGATAAGAGACATCAGTCAGAGCACCTTGTTCAAGCTGAATGTCTCCAGCTTCATGTGATTTATTCATCCTCATAAGTTCACAATCTTAACCCAAGAATGCATATTTATAGTCTCAGACTGCCTTTGCTGCAGACCAGGAAGTATATGTATACCTGTTGCATGTTTTGCATTTAATACTGAATGTAAATGCACATTCACATGTTTTCTCTCAGCATTCAATATTCCTAACTAGTATAATATACAGTATGTCTGTGTTCCACTCAATTCTAAGAGTTAACAGTGCATCCAACAAGGACGTCTTGTGCTCAGCAGTGATATTAATTACTAGCAGTTTTTCTGTATTTGCTATAATATTACATGACCCATCATTATTATCACTGTTATTATGACATGTCACTTACTTTAATTGTTCCATTATGCCGGGAAAAGCTACACAAAAATCTGTCTGTGTTGCATCCAGACATTAAAAATATTAAATTCTAATAAACATGCTTCAATAATAATGTTTACAAAGCAAGATGGCATCTGCTGCATATTATACTGTTCTGCAACACCAACAAACCTGCAGCGTTGTGTCTTATCTGTTATATTTGAGGTATACCTGTAATTTCTTTATTAAATATGAGGAGAGGCCTGATGTTTGCAATCTTAACCCAAAAATGCATATTTATAGTCTCAGACTGCTTTTGCTCCAGAGCAGGAAGTATATACATACTTGTTGCATGTTTTGCATGCAGATATTGAATGTAAATACACATTTTCAGTGACACCTGCGTTTTTCTCTCAGCGCTCAATATTCCTAACAGATATATCCACCATCAAAGATACAGTACATATATGTCCCACTCAATTCTAAGAGTTAACAGTGCATCCAACAAGGACGTCTTTTATAAACAGGAGCTGCTGCAGCATCATAGTTTCCTCGTGGTCCCTATGTGAGTTTACATAAAGTAGCTCAGTTATATCAGATACATGCATGCGAAAAAAGGAGGAAAGACATGACAGTGGCACAATCTGGATCTGTGCAGAGTCAGTGGGTTTCTACGCATTTTGCTTGGCAAGTATAAGTCCCTGGAACATTTAGATCCGTAGCTCTTTGCAGAGGCTTCAGCAACCGGCTAACTCCATAATCCAGTCATAAAGCTTGTCATTTGCATGTATCCGGAAAAGATTCAATTATTCGCACAGCAGGTCAGAACGTGGAAATCATACATGGCTGTTGTAAAGTACTTGTTGAACAGTGCTGTTGAAGCTTTGAATTGAAAAGCTCCTCAAGATTGTTTTAACATTGTTGAGAGGAGCCAGTGAAAGAAGTAGAAGTACAGCCTCAGTACAGATAGCAGCACTGTTTCGGGCACAAGCTTCTCATTTCTGGAAACATTTAACTGAACTTTTTCATGACACATCACAGCAGATGCAATTTATCATTCCAGAGTGTGAACTATCCCACTGTCTAGAGAGAGCTGCAAGCCTCCTGAAAATACAATAGGTGATAAGTCAGAGCAAGTACACTTTTCATCACTATGTTGATATGTATTACTAACTTTACAAGAATATAGGAAATATAATCCTTGAATGAGCATTTAACACCCAAGACTTGACACAGAACGTGTATTTTTTTTGGTTTTGTTTTTTTTTTTTTATGTCTGTGAGCTTGGTCACATGATTTACCAGTGCCGGGGCCAAAAACAACTCAGTGCTGCACTCGTCTGGATGATGGGGTTCCTTGCAACGTTTCTTGAAATACTGAAAATGGAGGATTGTGAGAGAACATTACATTGTATCTATGTCTACATCTAGATAGATAGATAGATAGATAGATAGATAGATAGATAGATAGATAGATAGATAGATAGATAGATAGATAGATAGATAGATAGATAGATAGATAGATAGATAGATAGATAGGTAGGTAGATAGGTAGATAGGTAGATAGGTAGGGTCCTGGGGGTTTGAGGACTCTGCACAGTATCTTACAGACCTCAGATGTTGTACATGGAATCTGCTGTAGCCACTCTCTCAGTTTGGGGGTCACATGGGTCACAAATGTTATAATAACTTTGGATTGTTGGGTTCTCAGTTGAAAAGTCACAAGGCCTTCATCTTACTATATTAAATGCTGTGAGATGTCATGCTATGAATTGGTGCTATAGAAAGAAAACTGAATTGAACTGAACTGAATTGAATTGAATTGAATTGAATTGAACTGGAACCACCTTGGCCTTCACCCTCCACATCTGTCAGGTCACTTAATTTTAAGAAATGAGCACAAAAAGCAGGAGGTGGGTAACCTTCCTTTTTTTGTTGTTGTAATCTGTTAACCAACCACCAGAGGACTCTCTAGCCTAAGACAATGTGTTGCCATAGTTCAAAAATCCTGAGAAAGGTTTTGTTCAATGTGCACCTAACTGTGTTTTGCATCAATTTAATTAAATATCCCTAAGCACTGGAAACAGCAAATAACCATGGACAAACAGCCCCCCTTCAAAGTGCAGCTAATTTGTCATGCGTTAGCACCGATATTGGCCTTCTCATGTGTCTCATCTTTGCAAATTGCAGCCGTGTTTTGCAAGCTTGACCTCATGGCCCAAAACAATGGACGGGTTTGTTCAACTCGTGATGACAAAATGTGAACAGCTACAGCTGAATGTCGTGTGTCGAGTCTCTGCCCAAACACTGATGGGCTTTTAATAATTAAATTAGTCAGCTTTTGTTGTGTTGTTTTCATGAAATCACATTCAACTCCAACATGCATACTATTGTTTGAACAGCCATGGGGCCATATGTGTGTCAAATGTGCAGGATTTTGTTGTGATGCCTGCAATGTGAAATAGTATCACTGTTCTCGCATGTTATCTAACCAGGGTGATGGCATTTTTTTGTCATTTTCAAATCAAACTGTTGTGGTTTTACGTTGTTAACAAGACAAACAAGGGAGGCTGGTCTCACTCTGCTGCTCAGTGCGCGCCGTGCGTAAAGAGGAATGTGTCTGCTGCGACGCCTTCCGCCCACTTCGCAATGATTGGGCAGCAGCACCGGCTCTTCCCGGTTTGATCCTGTTGGCTCTCCGGCGTTGCAGTGCGTCGTGCTTAGAGGATGCTATAAGAAGCAAGCAAACCCCTAATAAACACGTAGACGGTATGTAAAGGAACAAGAATAACCGACTTCTTAGGGTGGAACGTAAATGGTCACGTCAAGCAAACAACCCAGAGTTTCCATTTATTAGCAGGTTTGGTCCGTCCATTGCTTGAGGTTAAGGATAGTATGAAAATTAGAGGGGCGGGGATGGGGGACTGAATCATAGGCTTTTTCATTCAGTCAAAATGACTCATAAAAAGAGCACAATCCCCTTTCGTAATATATGGCTCTAATAATACAAACAGCCAAACATAATGGTAACATATATGTTTATTTCCATTAAAAAAAGACGCTTTAAAATAACAGGTAATAGGCCCAGCTGTGTAAACATCGGTTCACACTACAGATATTTAGTGGCACTGAGTTTTTTTGTTTTGTTTTTTTCCGTTTTACAATGTTATGAACTTTATTGTGGGTTATTGGGAGAATGTATTGTTGAGTCACATGGATCTTTTTTGTCTCGCTAGTGGTTGCTGGGCAGGATGTACTCTCGCGAGAACAACCTACGCGATCTGCCTGCAGATGAGAATTACATGATTTTGAAATGCAGCTAAGAAACAGTGCAGAAACAAGACAGGTGCGTGCGCGCGTGTGTGTGGGTGTGTTTTCTATAATTTACATCTGATAAATAGTGATTTAGTGCACATAGTTTTGGATCACCAGCAGAGGTTTGACATCCAGGAGTTACATACTTTTAATCCTTAAATTAATTCAGAATGAAAGGCCATGTCTTTAAATTCTAACTGTGTCTTCTGTGGCAAGGCTACTTTATTTGGGTTGATATAATGTATATAGAAACTGCCTTTGTCACAGTGTTTTACAGAAGTGAACAGATGACAGCAATTTTGAAAATAGGACCGGTGTCACTGTATGAATGGATGGAGGAGTGTGTTAGAAGTATGAAGTAACATCGAAGGGAGATTCTGTGAATAAAAGTATTTTAACATGGGTTTTAGTAACATGGAGTCTGTCTTAAGATGCACGAGGAGACAAAAGCAGTTGAGAAAGGCTAAATCCACAACAGTATTGTGGTAAGTTCCTGCAATCTGTCAAGTTTGGGAGGGTTGCTTTCATATTCAGGTGTGTTTTCTATTACTTTCATTTGGTAAGTAGTGATTTAGTGCACATGTTTTTGGATCACAAGCAGAGATTGGACATCCAGGAGTTACAAACCCCTTCATAGAAACTTGAGCATCACATGAAGTTAATAGAAAAAAACTCTCTTTTAGATATCTCTGTGTTCTCTATGGGAATGCAGCTGTGTATGAGTTAATATGTTTTTATCATGATCATGAAACTGATTTTGTTAAGATGTACAGCAGGCTATGATACCCGTTTTCAAAACATGACTAATATCGGTATCTGAATGGATGGAGGAGCATGTCAGAAATAGAGTCAATCTGAGGATGCACAAGCAGACAAAATCAGCTGAGACAGACTTAAATCCACAAAAACATTGTGGCAAGCTCCTGCTACCTGTTAAGTACCATATGAAAAGGGTGGTAAGCAGAGTAAGACACGCCTCTTAAGAATAATGTTTTTTGACTTTTAAAATATATATATATATATTGAATTACAAAGTACACAAGAAGTAAGGCTAAGTGCTTATTTTGATAGAAATTAAATCATAACAGCCTACAGCTTACATAACATTAGTAGCTGTATATAAAGTTAGCTAGTTAGCCTTTATGACTGATAATAATAATTATATATGTTTTACTCCTGATTAGCTATTATGTTACTGTATTAGATAATGGTATGTATAATTTGGCACTAATCTAACATTAGCTAGGTTAGAGCACTGAAAATATTTGTATCCCAAATGTCCTAATTTTATACTTTCATATAACAATAATAATAATAAATTGTTAAAACTAATGGAAAACTCTCCATTTAACTCTAAAAAATTAAAATTTGCCTATGTCTGTTCTCGTACAAAAAGCACAGAGGCATACTTTGTACTGTCGAAATATTACATCAGCTAATTTTAAGACATTGGAAGGCATCATAGGGCCCACCGGTGAAAGTATGGGTCTGTGCAATGACTGAAACTGCATCCTATGAATGTATGCTTAGTAGATTAAGTAATACTCTACTAATATTAGGGGGATAATTATGCTCTTAATTTGAAAGCTAAAGTTCTCATAATACTTTGGGAGATACAAACAGGAAGCTCATTGTTGCTCGGAGTTAGCAGTTTGCTTTGCCTATATTTTTTTACACATTAAATTGCTATTGTTAAAAGTATGCCGAATTAGTTATTGTAAGTTACTGTTTGCAGTATATCCATATACATATAATCATCAGTAAAAAAAAAACTGATACTGAATATCTTTTAAAAATGTGGTTATTCTCAGGCTAGTTCAGGACTTCATGTGTGTTTTTTTTTTCCTAAGATGATTTAAAGACGTGGGTAATGATATCCTTGCCAAATACAAGTCCCAGTGAATTTAAAAATGTGCCTATGATGTGTCTGTGTTGAGACTTCCTCCCCCTAATGATGATCTGCCGTACACACAAGGACAGAGAGGAAGGGAACGAGAAGTGGGTCAATCGCATAATTTCGCTCCGCTGTCACATTGAGGTGTTTTCCTCTTCAGTCACACACAGTTGACCCTGGAAGCTAAACAATGACCACCGTCTCGATACAAAACGACTTGTTAAAATAAACGCCTCCCGCTTTGGGAGAAAACGGGTATAAAGAAGAAAAGGGGAGGATGGTTGTATCTTTGGTCTGCAATGACCTTGTTTCATTTCCTGCCACTTCGGCATAGAGACAGCGCCGTCGGTGTTCGCCAGACCTCCTCGCACCGTCTGGTCTGAACCGGTTCGGAAAAGTGCGCGGACTCGTGCGCACTGCAGACTTCTCGCAGCGTTTCTGTGCGCGCCCTCAGCCGGCCCCGCCCCCCTCTGGCAGTTTAACTTCTTTCTGATTGGCTAACGGAGTCACGGCTCGCCCACTGCTTCCCCATGCTGTTTGGACAGAGTGGCGGTTGCCGGGCTGTGATTGGCTGATGCCACTCCGAACCTTTGTTTTGGGGCAGGCCCCGGTTTTTTTCTTTGCTGTTCAACGGGAGCGCGGAGGAGTGTAGTTGTAAACGAGGCGCGTGCACTTTTCAGCACCAATACCTCGTGGATAGCAGCCAAACGCAGCATAGAGAGTAGCGGTGTTGTGGGTTAGCTTCACTTTATCGTATTAAACCGAGGACTTGGCGGTCTGTGATCAAAGGAAAAAACAAAAACTTTATCAACCGGTGCTGGAGCGGAGAGCAGAAATACAGAGAGGCGCAGCCGAGCTTTTTGTTCGCCCCGGGGGCAAGAGCTGCATCTCGGTGAAAGAGACAAGTTTTGTGCGGGTAAAATTACCGTTATCTTCCTTCTCTGTGTGTCGAATTCGCTCGGTTCAGCATACCTGCATACATGGAGGACTAAATGGCTGGAGGCGAAGGGAAGCAAAGGTGATAAAGAAGCTTATTCGTCCCTTGCCGGTTCGGTCCAGACAGCGGTTGAGTCCTGTGGTCCTGTTTTTAGCCACATCACAGCCCGCTCGCACCGCTAGCCGCCGAGGTCTTCATTGTGTGAGCATCTCTTGTGCCACTCCGCTGCCGCCCGACCCCCGAAGCCCGCGCTGCCACCGCACACCTGCCGCCCCCACAGCTCCACAACCGTGTGTTTTCAAACGGATTTTTTTTCTTTTGAAAAACTTTTCATTCCAAAAAAAATGTGTTCTCGGGTTTGGTTCGTGACCGACCGGCGCATCCACCAGGAGTATCCACAAATTCAGATCCTCCGGGCACTGAAGGAGCGCTGCGCCGACGAGGATGTTGAATTCCGCTCCCTGCTCATGGATCAAATCGTGCTGACGATCAGCGAGGGGCAGTTAGGCAAGTATCCATTAAAGTAGTCGATGTGTGATCATAAACTGTGTGAGCTAATGTTGCAGTTTGGCTCGAATGCGAGATCAATGGTGCTTTTACGTGCTCCGCAAAGTTAATGGCAGACGGTCATTGTTTGGGGACCACACTGCCGTAAAGCGAGGAGAAGGGCTAGCCCGTCAGCTTGCTAGCAAGGAAGCGAAGTGTAAGCACTGCCGTGACCGCCTAACCCACTTTCCAGCTAGACTGCCTCCAGTGTGAGGGAAGCGATGACGCTTGATTTGTTTCTGCTGAATACGTTGCAATTCAAACACTGTTGTGGATGATCGGATTTACACAAGCAACCGGAGATAGTTTTTTAATAACACAGAAACCCAGTAATTACAGAAACAAGGCATTTATTAGTGGGATCAAGTCGAGCTCGTGTCATATTGCTGCACATTGTGTTGACTCTGATGCTGAAGTTGGGGGTTTTATGATAGTATCTTATATTTTACCCAGGGTTTTTCATTTTAAGCAGCCTGGAGAACAATAAACACACGTTAACATGCTTCATCCTGCTGTAAGAGTCGCGAATACACTAGATGAGTTTGAGTAATCAGTTAAATATATTCTTTGTGAGATGTTGAAGGTAGTAATTTAACATAAGACACCCAAAGTAATATTTGCAATTCATAACTGGCTAACCAAGAAAGTGATATAATAGACAGACAGACAGACAGATAGATAGATAGATAGATAGATAGATAGATAGATAGATAGATAGATAGATAGATAGATACTTTATTCATCCCCTTCATTTCAAATTAAAGGCATCTAGTAACTACACTTGTTAAGTTCAAGAAATATAAGGAAAGCTGTATACTAAATAATGTGCATGGAAGTAGACAAATCTTACATCTGTGCAGCCCCAATCTATTAAATATTACTTTAATAGATTTAATGGTACATTGATTATAAAAACTGAAATCAGCCAACCATGTATCAGCTTAATCTACTATTTCAGGTTTTCTGTGCATGCTACCTTGTCTATCCTACTAACACAATGTTATAATTCTTAATCTTTTGTTGTCATTTCATCCTGCTTGGTCCAGAGTCATTACTCTGAAATGTTGTAATTTCACAGTAATGACTCAGGAGGCCTTGTTAAAGTGATGGTAACAGTAGGAACTCTCAACAAATGGACACACATGGAATTCGTCAGGGTTGTGTGAAGTGAAGTGGTGGGCCAGTGTCACCAGATGAGAGGTGTGAAAGTCTCAATTAACACATAAATGGTGTAGGCTGACATTGGCACAGGCTGAATAGATGGAAGAAATTTTACTGAAGTGGAATGGATAAAGTTAAGACTGGGCAGCATGTTCCTTGCTATCTACATACCGTCACATTATACTGCTGCATCATACTGTACAGCTTAGTCATGGCAAAGCTTTACACTCAACATGGGCCCCCACATGCTAGCAGATGGGCATATAAGTGGAGAGCATGGCATGTAAGAGGTGACATACATTTCACATACCATAGTACAGCCAAAAGGATATTTGTGAACATAAATCAAGCCTATAATGTGTTATTTGTGACATTTATACAGGGCAACATATCAAAACAACATTAAACTGTACCTTTTGTTTCTTGATAATCTGACCTAAAGAAGAGGCGGATAAGGATAAAGAGATTGCACCAGCCAACACAGATATATAGGTAGACGACTGTCTAGACCTGTTGCTTGGCAAGATACATGTAAGCATGGCAGTAAGTATGCACTGTAATCCATGCTGGCCCTAAGTCTGCATTCAGTAAATGTCTTCTGAGCCTATTAACAGCCAGTGGACAGATTGTCTTCTTGTCACACAGGAAGCCACAGAGTATACTCTGTGGCTGAGGTCTTGAGGTGCATACTGGCCATGTGCACCTACCATTAAGTGCAGCTTTTATCTAGATGTGATTCAGCCACACTTGATTTACATATGGATTACAGAAACTCTGGAGTTGGAAGGTAATTTCCAATGCAAAATCAAAACAGGAATTGGCATCATGACTGCACCGTCTTTATCCGAACAAAGTTGCTTTTCTTTTATAACATACATAACATTCCAAGTTGTGTGAATCTCAATGTGGAGGACCAGAGGTAAAAAAAAACATGTTAAGATGGGCGATTGAATTTGAGATAAACCTCAGGAAATACAGCTACATATGAAGTGACTGTGACAAGATCAGTTAGTGTTAACAATCCTAATCCTAAACTTTTTAAAACTTGAAAGACAAGCGGTAGTTCATCATCATGTTGCTGATACCCTCTTATCGTGTTTAGAGTTTAGTCTAGAATTTATTCCATTGCAGATGACAGGTGTGGACATCAATTTTTATAATCTTTTTTTTAGTCCACTTGGAGTCCATACATGCACGGTAGGCTGTATTCCACACATACATTACTGTTCTGGTAGCATAGTCACCACAGGGGCTGTCTGTGCTGACATAAATTTTGAGCTGCGTGCAGAAGAGTTAATGCACAGACCCAAGTGAAGGATGAAGGATGCAGAAACACTTGTCTTAGTCACCACTACCGTCTGCTGTCTGGGATGCATTTTAGATGCAATTAAATTGTATGTAAATATGACAAAATATTAATCAAAATTTATGAAATTATTGTATAAAACAGCAGTGCTTAAAGGATGTAAAAGGAAATATTTTGAATACATATATATTCAAACACATAAAGGTGGCTTTGATACTAGAACTTGTTCAAAGATTAGCTTTCTAATAGTGATAAACAGTACATTAACAACCTAAACCCCAAATAGTCATGCATTCATGTTTGTTTTAGGGTAGGTCAAAGAGCTATCACAGTCTTAAAACTGATAACACATTTACAACTTGCTCTTTCAAAGGGTTTCTCATTCTTTTGTGTGTTCTCACGTCAGGTTGAGGTCCACGTTTCACACTGAAGTTAATGGGTTCAATGTGTCCCTAGGAGGAGTGATCAGTACGTGTCCCAACACATGCACATCATTATGTTTTAATGACGAATGATGGACCTTCGCATATGACAGCTAAACCCAACATTCAGCTAGCTAGAGGCATTTCACATCCCATGACTGAATAGATTTAAAGAGACCGGATATGAATTGATGTCACAATCCTTTTTGATCCCTGTGTTTGCCACTGGGCCCACTTTTATCCCAAAGATGATAGATGCAACACTTCTGTGCCAGTGAAGCAAGAACATTGAGGCAGCTTCACTATCTTAATTTACAGTCTAATACAGATATTAATACTTGTTTTGGCTGTTTATAAACCACAAACTTTAAATTTTATAAGAAATAAACCTTTACAGTGAACGCTGTTGTTGCTGAACCTGATTTGCATCTACAAGCTGTTATTAGTTGTTTTATATTTGGTTAAAAGAAGCTAGATCATGCCATAAATTGATATAAATTAAATTTGATGGTCCTTGATCACAGCAATAACAGCACTGCTCTTGTTACTTACAAACACTTTGAGTTCTTTGTTGCACAGTAAGTTTCATAAATTCTTTGCCAATGTATATTGCATTTTTAAATAATGAAGAGAGTTTAAAGTCTTTTTTGGGTTGTGACTTGATTGCACATGCTTTCTTCCAGGAAGACAGCTTGTTTGTCAATTAGCCAGCAGTATCTCATTTGCAGCTTGTCACATACAGCCTGGAAAGGTCTATTTGCATTTTACTGGTGTTGCCAAAGAGGCTCACAGAAGTTGCTTTCTCCTCTAGATAAGAATAAAGCCTGAACAACAAGATAAAAGCCATACATAAGGCAGCACATCTTCATGTCACACACTGAGTTTTGTTTATTTAATCATTCCTGGTTGTGCCAGTCCAGCAACATTAACTGTCCCACCTAAAAAGTCCTATTCACTGTTTCTGAAGACTTTTTCACAGAATAGCAGATTCTTATAAGCATGTAAGCGACATACATATCTTTTCATGCAAAATCCCATCTTTATTTAATGTTTAACCTTTTTCGTATAAGGCCATCATGCGATTGAGCACTTGCATGTATGATTTGCATAGTTGCAGTAGCCATAGAAAACAGTGTCTGCTCTATGATTGCTGATCTGTCAACCTTCAAACTTCATACTTCCTGGTGCTGAATGATGTGGATGATCATTGTAAAAACTGCTGGGGAAACAGGCTGCAGATTACCACAACCCACAAATATTATTGGAAGAATTATGATGCGTCTTCATCTTCTACAGTGATTTTTTCCGCTCAAACCACATAAATGGCACACGCCACAAGAGAAGCAATGCTTTATTGGATAAGAAGGTTAACAGAAGTTGATTTGCCAGTATTACCAGCCACAATATTAGGACATGCCAAAGAAAGTTCAGTTAAAATAGCAGTGGTGTATTGTGTTTTTTGTACCAGCTGAGAATGGAGGATGTGAAAATGTTTCCTACATAACATTATGTCAAATATCTAAAAATAACAATTAAATAAGAGTTACGAAAACAATTTACGTACTGCCACTGTACCTAAGTACTCACTTTTCAGTTCCCTATAAAATGTAATAGACCGTGTTCCTCATAAGTATTAATAGTAAATATATGAATGTATCCCTACTTTCTTTTTAGATGATATTGATTCATCAGTACTGATATGCCAAATCACATGATAAATAAACAAACTTATGTTTACCATGCCACTTGAGTGTTAATGTATATGTATATGTATATTAATTTAGATTTGAAAACCTTATTATACCATCGTGCCAAATCTCATCCAAAGTATGGCACGCAGTAATAATACAAGACCTCCTAGCCCTAAACCAAACACATAAAAGATGTCTCTCTAAATTACAGTTAATGTGGTAATGGGTTTGACCTCTTCAATCTGAGAATTCTTCAGTGGCAGTTTAATGTATTTGCTGAACTCTGGTTGCATGCTGTTCAGCCTTATCTCTGCCAGATATTTTATTATCTAATCATATGTCTTGTTTGCCTCAGTAAGTTCAAGTGCTGTCAGTGCCAAAGTGGCAAAGTAGCTGGCACTACACAATACATAGGCCTCTATGCTATGAGTGAACAAAAGGGTTTTGCCTGGCCTCACAGTGGGCCAACATATATGTTTTTGTTTGATGTGTGTTACTGATGGCAGATAAGCAAATAGGCCATTAGAGGTATTGTTAGCCCAAATCAAACCATGAGGAACTTGGGCTAACCTGCTACCTCCTCAGGCTAATGTAGACAGGATACCCAGACCTTGAGCGAGGTTGCATTCAGGGCTGGCAGGACCGACCAGCCAAACACTGCCACAGCGTTTGTCAGCCTGCTTTGTGACGTTGCAGCGGCATGCATAGAATGCTTGTTATGCATGTTAGCTTTGTCAGGCAGATCGAAAATGGAACGCATCTATGCAGTCCCCTGAACAATGAAAACATTACGATTTATCATGAAAGAGAGAGAAAAATCTCATCAGTTGTAACTATAAACAGATCACACCTGCACTAAACATAGATGTTGTCTGACAAAAACCTACGCTGAAATTGTCAAACGTTGGCATGGTCGGGATTTCTGAACATTTTTGCTATGGTCACATGATGGACAGTGCAGCGCACACGAACGCTTGCACAGATGAATAGGACTGATCCATCCAGCTGCCTCACTGGTCTCTGTTTGGTCCCCCTGGAGATGGAGATGAGCACTGTGAATACTGTCTGTCAAAAACCATGAGACCACATCCCCTGACACTTCCCACTGTAACACCACTCAGTGCTCAGTTGCTACACAATCAGAGCAGTGTGTGAGACTGCTGAATAGGGCTGGAGAGACAGTGAATCCTCCTACTTCTATACTGAGATTGTGAGGAGGAGAAAAAAGGGAGGGGTGGGGTCTTTTCATGGCTTCATACTCCTATTATTGTGTGCCACATTTTCCCCCTCCCCTCACTCCCTTCCTCTGTGTTAGCTACAAGACATCCCTGACCTTTTCTGCCTGTTGCCTTTCTCCTGTTCAACCCTGTTTACCTGTCTGTGCACACTCTGACCCTAAAAGAAGAGTGTGCAAGACATGCATTATGCAGGCTTGGTGCACAGTGCATCTGCAGGCACATCAATAGCTATCTAGCTGTTGTTATTATGTATGCAGCAACCATCAAGCTTCTCTTGACCTCTGATGATCTCAGCCACTGCCATTATTCCTGTTGTGAGCCTGGAGATTCTAAGATGGCTGAAATTCATGTCACAGTAGAGGTGAAGTGCTGAACACTGATTTTGCTATGCCAGTGACAAATGTTCCTCCTCCCTTCTTTCCCGTACATAAAGTACATGCGAATACCCACACATACACACAGATTTTCTCTTAATCTGTTCATCCTGATGAGCTCTTAGGTTGCATCACAGGCTCAAAAATCTCACAGTCTGTCTCAGTTTCCTCTTGTCATGCAGGGTGACAAAGCACCACCAGTCACCAGCAACATGCTTCAGAATCTTTGTCCATGGCAAGTGAATTTGCCATCTGTATCAGAAATTGCGAAGCCAGTACTCTATGTTGTTCAAATTTATTCTGTTCTGCAGAGCCACATAGCTGTGGACGGTGGCTGGAGAAGGCTATTGAATGTTGGAATTTGTCAAATTTGTAGCCTTTGTAGAAAAGTTGTTGTATTCTATTTCACACCAGCTTTATTCTCACCATCATACTATACAAGCTTCTCTTTGTAAACTCTCCCCTGTTTTCTGTGGCTTATACATGCTGTGCTGAATTGAAATGGCTGATCAGTGACCTATTCAGATGTGCTCAGTTAGCCTATTGTGGTTACATCGCTAGCATTTGCATAATAAAAGTGGTGTCAGGCTGAGACATTGAAAACCAATGTTGATTTGACTTTCAGTAAAGCAAAACACAGTGAAGTTCAGATCCTGGATCTATTAGATTACATTGATTTTTGCATCTTGACAGGGTCAAAATGATTATTAAGAAGGCTGGGTTAGACTTTTGTACACATATCCTACATGTACAACATAGTGTCTCTAACTGTGCTTTTTTCATGTGTAATTAAATTCAACATTTCCACCCTTTGGGTTTTTGACATCCCTCCCTGCCCCACTGCCCTACATTGTGACAAAATAGTATAAAGCATCAGTATATCAGTAATGATTTCTCTTTCAAAGAGGACAACAATATTGCAGCACTATAGAGGAGCTCTATATATGGGTATGGCCAGTATGTTAATGTTTGTATCAGCAGGCACTGCAGGTTCTAAATTCATTGCTCAAAACCACCAGCCTCAGAGCTGGCTGCCTGTGCCTGGTCCTGTAAACTGGCCAACTCCCAGTCTGAGCTGTGTGGTGACGACCAGAGCCGTGTCCACAAACAGTCTCCGTAAGAGGAGTAAGCTTTTCCACCAGTAGATGATGGTTCCAAATCTCACCAAAAGCTTTCACAATGTTTCCAGGCTTTGAATGTGACTTTTAGGATGTAATGGGAGCTATAAACAATGACGCATTACTTTCTAACCTTGCAAGTAGAGAAGGCAAGCCAGATGCTGGCTGATGACTCTGGTTCCATTTTTGGTTCCAATAATGGTACGATCTCTGCATCATGGCTCAGAACTGTAACAAATGCTATGAAGAATGTCTTTCTATTTTCTTTACCATCTAACTGACAAACCAATTAATCGTCACCAATACAGGATTTTTGTCTAATCATGGTCATTTCTCTCCCACCATCTGTTCTCCAACCCCTTCTCCTTCCATTGCCCCATCACCATCTGACACCGCCAGGTCTGCGAGTGGAACAGGAATTGGTGACGTCTTATCCACAGGTGGTGGTAGTGCGGGTACCAACGCCATGGGTTCAGTCAGATAGTGACATCACTGTGCTGCGCCACTTGGAAAAGATGGGCTGTCGGCTGATCAACCGGCCCCAGGCCATACTCAACTGTGTCAACAAGTTTTGGACCTTTCAGGAACTAGCTGGCCATGGGGTGCCTCTTCCTGACACCTTCTCTTACGGTAAATCCCACTTGATGTTTATCTTTCTTAGAATGATGATGTGCTAGTGCTGCTATAACCAAGATGTCCACTGCAGTGTGGTTTTTAATGACAATAACCAGCAAGTAATTCAATGAATATGACATGCAATCAATTTTATTAACACCATTCCCAGTTTATGCTCAAATAATAAAAAGCTTGAGTTGGATGATTGCCAGTTAACCAAGACTGCATATGTTTCAAATACTGCAGATCCACGCTGTGTTGTCTCTCATGTTTGGCTCTTGTGGCTTTGTGTAATACTATAAAATGCAATCTGCAGTTCCCTGAGCAGGAGGATGTGTTGCATACAAATGCACACACAAATCTACAAACAAATAAACACATAGACATCTTAGATGTAATAGAGGTGTGACTGATCACTGCACCCGCCGCTTCTTTTAAGTCGTCAAAGTGTAGATTCTTTCTCACATCAGTTTCGTTAATCACTAAATTCTTAACTCTTCAGTCTGTGATATTTTAGTGCTTTAGTAAAATTAAGTAAAACTAAAACAACACAAGCTATAGACATTTGAAAAAACAGATGTAAATATTGTATGTGCTTTTATTTTTAATAACTGTGAGGAACTGCACCATCTACGGACAAATAACAATCTGCATAAACAGCAGAGCTGCTGTGTCAGGCATGTTTTTTTAATAAATTCAATCACATTAGTTGCATCACACACTTTAGCCCACATGTGTCTGCATAAGACGGATTAATATGCCATCGGTCAGACATTCACTACTCCCAATTACATACCTGGTCAAATCCTCATAGTTTTTCACCAAACCCGTGATTGTTATAGTTTTCACACTTTTTATGACACCTATTGCCTTTTTCTCAACCCACTGTTGAGAAAGGCAGGATTGCCAGATAACAAATCTGTTTTTATTTGTTGTTACTTTGTTGATTTTATGCAACGTAACAGGCTGACAACCAAGAGCATACATTTCTTTCTGTTTTTGCAAAAATCCCCAGTGTTGTGGTGTTTGTGAGAGTAAAAAAAAAGAGGATACAGACAGAGAAAAAGAAAGAAAGACAGAGGAGGGGGGTGTTTGGCCTACATTCCATCCGTCTCTCTGCACAGTAGGCCAGGCGATGCATGCAGAGCAGCTGGGGAGCTTATGTAACACCCCCCCCACCACCCACCACCACCACCACCACTCCGCCTCATCCCATCCCCATGCCCCCTCATGATTTTTCAGAATAAAAGATGCCATTGCCTCCTTCCCTCTACCTACCCCCCACCCACCCACCCCCTCCAAAAAAACAACACGTGTGATTTAGCGCATCTGGAAAAAGCCGTGTGACAGTAGCTCACATCTGTTCTCTTGACTGAATGCCAGATTAGGCCAGACAGGAAGACGAAGACATACAGACAGTAACAGGTAACAGTAACAGAGAAGTGGAGAGCGCGAGAGCAAGGGGAAATAAATTATTAACACCTATTATTTTCAGTATTTTTTACACATTTCTGATCATCTCACCAGCCAAAGCAGAGGAAGCTTAAGCACATCTGCTGCTACAAGCTGTCGTTATAAATCAATGTCAGATATGGTCAGCTGCTTCACATTAATGCATCGTTCAGTGACTCTTCTGTTCCAGTCTCATGAATCAAGCAGCAAGTATAAGCTCAGGACAACAACTCCTACAGCCGTGCTGTTTTGAGTCACTTGTATTTCCATAGCAACATGCTACATTCTCTCTCTCCACCCTGCTAAGTTGGCTGTAATGTGTGAACCATGATATCAAAACAAGAGCAGTTTTTAAAATATATTTTTATGCGTGGGCGTGGTTGCATGTTTGTGTGTCTGCCTCTTGTTGTGTTTGTGTGCATGGGCATTTCCCAGGAGGGCATGACAACTTTCGTAAGATGATTGACGAGGCGGAGCCGCTTGGATACCCAGTGGTGGTGAAGAATGCACGTGGCCACAGAGGTAAAAGAATCTGTCTGTTACTTTTTGTCATCTAATCTATTCAGCACACCACACCTAAAAAATCTGTACCCTGCACGTCCTTAATGGGAATTCAGTCCACCCTTATATGAAATTCATTGACAGAGTGCTAAATGATTAGGACTGTGGTGCTGCAAGAAACACAAAACAGAAGCTTGTAATGCAAGCAGGGTGGTTGCTAGGTTAACAGTTTTAGTTTCTGGTTTACAAACTGACCCCAGCTGACTAATTTTGCCTGAATTCACAAGAAGCTTGTGTGGGAAGTTGGAGTCTTGCCATTAATGTTTTGCTTCCAAGAGATCAGCCCCAGTTTCTGCTGACCCATTAACCCTTTCCTATTCATAGTTATCAACACTTGACTGGCTCTATCATTGTTTGAAGGAATAACAATGGCCTTGGTCAACATAGAGTGCCATCACAGCACATTGTTAGGGAAAGTAGTCAGTGGCCAACCACTAACTTGACCCTTTTTATGGAGTCCGGCGTCTCAAGGGATGCTTTCAGTCTCGCTGTGGTTGACCGTTGACACTGGCTGAAGTCCAGCTTGCTTTCCTTCTCATGAGCACGTATAAAGGCCTGTGAATAATTACAAAGACTCCTCAAAATGTTATGAATAATACGTCTTAATACTTGTTTACTAGATCCAAAATTCAAATTCCATGTGTTCTCCGTTAGCAATTTGCTGAAAAGTGAAATTTTGTGGTTTACAACATTGTTTATGCTTATAAGTGTACATTCTCCAAACAAGGTTATGGTATGGTCCATACAAACCCCTAATGTTCACTTGTCAAAGTGAGTCACACTACCATTATTCCTCAGTTGTCTTGTTTTTGACTCACCAAGTATTACATCATGCCTGCCACTATCCATTTTCACATCTACATAATGTTCCCAAGGGATTGTCTTGTCATTGTGTTTGGATTGCATGATGTGCAGACACACAGCAATCACATGATTTTCCCTGGAACAGGGGTCAGAGGTCGTGACAATATGGAGACAGGGCCAAGCAGTGCTAATTAAAACAGGCATCTTCTATCCTCTGTGAGAAGCAGTTGTGTAGCTGTTAACAAGACTATCCTGTCATTTATATGAGAAATGGGAACTGACATGAGACTTGGTCAGCAGAAGCAGCTACTTGTCAGCAAAACTTTAAGGAAGTTATTCCACCTCAGCTAACATTTCACAAATGACAGACCTTGCAAGAATCTTAAAATCATGTTAATATAAACAAGTCTGTGTGTCATGACAGCATGAAGACCGGCTCATCTTGCATTTTCTTCCTTCATCTTGTGTCTACTTCCTTGCTTCTCTTCTCTTAGGCAAGGCTGTGTTCCTGGCACGGGACAAACACCACCTGACAGATCTGTGCCACTTGATCCGCCATGATACCCCCTACCTTTTCCAAGAGTATGTCAAGGAGTCGCATGGCCGTGATGTGCGGGTGGTCCTGGTGGGCGGCCGTGTCATCGGCTCCATGCTACGCTGCTCCACTGATGGTCGCATGCAGAGCAACTGCTCCCTGGGTATGCAGTGACGACAATGATTGTACATGCTAAATTACAGGACATGCTCCTCCTTTCCCTCCTTACACTTGAAAAAAGCGCTACGCCAGAACAATTCCTCAATTTGCAAGACTAGTCTATTTTTAATGCGGTAGTTTTTCATGTACTGATTATTTGGATAATTTAAGATCTGCCTGCAGTTGAGTACAGTTGAGTTACAGTCTTAATGTTTTATTTATGGTCACATGACTAAGTGGTCCTGCTATTGTGGGAGAGGAAAAAGCTGGACTAGTTTTAATTGAAATTTAGAGAAAGGGCAGGCTTTTTACCATTTTCTAGGCTCCTTACACGGCTATCTTTTGGGTCATTTTTATCTGACTAGATTTTTGCACTTGTGCCACATACAAAGGCCATATTTCCTGCTCCAATCATTCTTGTATATGAGGACAAAATGTCATGCTCCTAACATCTTTCTAAATTTATGGTATAATAAAAGTGTAATGCTCCATCTGCTCCATAATACAGTTTTGGGGAACTGTGGAAAATCAAAAAGCTTGTCCTGAATCTACCCCTCGAGACACCAAGTGGCACGGCATTCCAGCTGATGAAACTGATTTTCAGTGTCAGAGCATGAGCAGTGTTAGCCGTGCTGAGGCTGTAATGCACTGTGACATATTTAGGACATCAGTCATCAGATTAGTCTACATTTATGTAACGATTCATGTTGAAACTTCCACAGACTCTAGGCGGATCTGAAGTGGTATTTCATTCTGGTATTAAATATTGAAAGAAGCAAAATTCTTTTTAAATATCTTCAATCTTCCACGTATATAAATATGCTATGATTGCCTTTGATTCATAAAAGATAGTTTTTTTTTATCTAGATGAAAATCAAGGTCTTCTAGTGCTCAGTCTTACATAATGTTAAGTGAACAAATCACATATTTTGGTGGGTATTAACGAGGATGATGTCTCTGTCTGAATTGTCAGGTGGTGTGGGTATGATGTGCCCACTGAGCGAGCAGGGAAAGCAGCTGGCCATAGAGGTGTCAAATATTCTCGGCATGGATGTGTGCGGCATTGACCTCCTGCAGCTCAACGATGGCTCATTTGTGGTTTGCGAGGCCAATGCCAATGTGGGCTTCATCGCCTTTGACCAGGCCTGCGGCATGGACGTAGCTGGCATCGTTGCCGACTATGCCCTGTCGATGCTCCCCAGCCGCCTCACCCGTAAGATGTCCCTGCTGTCCGTCGTGTCGAGCACCAGCGAGACTAGCAGTGAGCCCGAGGTGTGCACCGTGCCTGCTGGCAGCGGCTCGCTGCCTGAAGCCGTCTGCAACATGAGCATGGGTTCTACCTCCAGCGAGAGCGACCCGGAGCTGGCTGAGCCCTCCCAGTCCTCGCCCCGTCAGTCCACAGCCCCCACCCTGCCCGACCTCCCCGATCCAGCCTACAACTTCAACACCCTCCTCGCCAATGAGATCAAGTTATTGACTGAGTGAGATTCAAACCGCGTCATGCACACACCACAACACCACAAATGCATATTTAAAACATGTATAAACACACACACCTGTACGGATGGCAACAAACATTCCTTTTAAAAACACATATCGGTCCAAAAACTATCAAAACACAAGATGTTAAGTGCGAAAAGGAGCAGAGAAAATCAGAACACAAATACTGACACAAACACCAAAACATGAGCCTTCTCCTACTTCAAAAAAAATAATTAAAAAAAGATCTGAGGCTGCTCCCCTGACTCTCCTCTCTTTGCACCTCTATTCCCAAACCACAAATCCCACTATCTAAACTGCAGCATGATAGTGAGAGTGGAATATAGTACATGAGATAACTGCCAAATTGGCCTCTGTTAGTTTCTATTTGCTATTTTTTGGGTGGGTGAAAGATTCTTATGAATATATACATCTGCCATGGGGTTGTCCTCACAATACAATAATAGCATTACTTTGAGTAGAATCTATGCTGTCATAGAAGAGGGTTTTCTGCTGAGACTATAGTCAGGTTTGGTGGATTGGAGGCGAAATGAAGTGTTTTCAAGTTGTTGGGGAGAAGAATACACCTTCATGCTAGGCACATCATTCTGTCAGTTCCAATGTAGCAATGTAGTGCTCCTGTCAAGGACGCCGAACAGGATGGAGAGCCATCCTGCAGCAACTGGAGATGTACAAACGTCATGTCAACAAGTAGCAGATCTGTTTAAGAGTCACAACCTGGAACATAAAAAAGAATTCATCACTCCATTTTTAATTTTACATTCCTACAAAGTATGCTTGATTAGCCTTACAGGCAGCAGTACTCTGCTGCTTTTTAAAATTCATCAAATGCCTAGCACTTTATAATAAACAGATGCATTTTTTTCTCACTCAGATGACATATTTAGAAAAGACGAGAAAGAGTGAAAGCTGCGTCTACACCTGCAAGCAAAATATACCTCAAAACAGTGACTTCTCACTGCCATACAATGACATAGATATTCAAACTTAAAGTACATATCAGCCTGGATCCTTGTGGTTTTCAAATGGCCCTTGACATGCCAGGTGTTCCTTCCCTTTATGTCTAGGAGCTCAAACAGTTGTATATTATTGTTTGTTTCTTTTTTAGATTTTATGTAAATACTTTGGTAGCATACTAGTATCCAGCTGACGAAACTGGAACAACTGAAATAACTGCCAACATGGACATTTTCATAAGCTATTGTGGACAAAGTAGTTTGTACAGACCTGCGATATCAAAAGGTTGAGACTGAAATTTGGTGCTAACATTTCTGGATTTGGTTAGTGATGTGATTTCTCAGTCATATTATTTGTAGATTATTTTTTTCACATTGTTTTTTTTTTTTCTTTTTTGATAAAGAATAAGTATCCAAACCTA
This sequence comes from Dascyllus trimaculatus, assembly GCA_024666655.1. NCBI lineage: Eukaryota > Metazoa > Chordata > Actinopteri > Pomacentridae > Dascyllus > Dascyllus trimaculatus. Next base: position 24,724,066 of record CM045452.1, read on the forward strand.
CTAAACATGTTGGCATGATGTACAAAAAATGGAAACTATATTTTTGCAGTCTTCTTGAATAGAATGTTACTTTTTATTTCCTTAGAGGAGAAAGGAAAAACAAAAATCCAGGGATTTCAGCAGCCGAGACCGTATTGTTTACAGTTTTTGTTACTTTGGAATTTACTTCCTACACACCTTCTGAAATAAATATAATAGTTGTAGGGTATGCTGGGGTTACTGCCATTCATTCAGAATAACTTACAGCTCTGATCAAAAGCACAAATGTAAACCCTAAACTGTTCCACAGTGATGTTCATGTTTTTAGGCCTGTAACCTTTTCTTTGGAACACAACTCAGGGAAGCAGCCTGGATCTCAGCCCTGACCCCCAAAGGCATGACATATCCATCCGAGCTGGAGACATGTCAAAAAAACATAACACATACCTACAAGCAGACAAAAATATACATAAACAACAATGAAAAAAAGGTTGTAAACTACAGTATAAGACAATGTGGTGTATACCATGGTTAACATGCACTTTTTTTCCTTGCTTGTTTTATATCGTTCCTTGTTTTCTTCCTAATTTATGGTATTTTTAAAGAAAAAAGTGGTTTGTGTGCACTAATATTGTCTCAATAAAGTGAAACCGCTGTGAAGCTTGACTTTATTTTCCTCTTTTGTGGGCCGAATTTTACTAACTGTCTGGAATCTAAAGGGTGCAAAGTCTAAATCTGCCAGACAACAACAAAAGGCAGCTTTTATTTTAAGTCTGCTGTCAAGTGATCACAGTGGCTCCACTGAGAGAATAACACCATTTACACTACTGTGATGTTGTCCAGTATCAATATAATCAAAGTATCTGACAAACAAACTGTGAAATCTGCTTATGTCCACTCTGCTGACATGCAAGGGCCGGTGGGCTTGATCACCAAGTGACATCCTAAACATAAATGCTTAAATGGGTGAACTATCTCCAGTTGTTGTCCCCTATTTTTTGAAGTCTTCGTCTTTGTATTGAAGCCTGCGTCATTCCACATTGTGTATGTGAGTGTAAATTATAGATCACATATCAATTCAAGACATTAATAGCCAGCCATAGGGAGGAGTGAAATGGTAATTTCTCTCTTACAGCCCCTGTTTTTAAAGCTGTAGTTTACACATCATCCATATGCCGTCAGAGCACTTCTAACCATTGAAGGTTGACTTAACAGTGCCCTATCAACTTTCAAAATGCCTTTTCACTGTCTGGTTTCCTTGTGAGCATTGATTTGAGAATCAATGTCCCAGTTCAGAGAGATTTTCTTTCTGATACAAGGCATGGAGGCTACTGAAAGAAACTGGGGTACCACATGCTAGTGACAGGGGGAAGGAAAAACCTAATTATTAGCCTGTGTGGCGCTTGGCCAGCCTGGAACAAACATGTTAAGGACCTCTGGACGAGTCACTGTGTACAACAACAGAGCACAAGGTTACTATTTAATTCCAAACTGCTGCTAATGTATATTTGGTTCAAAAAGTAAAAAGGGAATATGAGAAAAATCCAAGTGTTTCCATGTTTTGCTGCCTCTCCACACATAAAAATGAATCTGAATGCCAAAAAACAAACATTTCGTTGTATAATTCAGTACAAATAATACTAGTAGTGAGATGATGATCTAAAAATGATTGTTTTGATATAAAGAGTAAATGTTTCAGATTTGTATATAATATGTAAGATTCCACAGCAGTTGTCAGGTTCATTTTATGTCTGATTTAAAATGAACTTGAGGCTTGCTCAAAGGTTTACAATATTCTTTTATTTGCAGGAGGAAGATGCAATGTTTTTGCTTCAGTGAAATACCTAAAGTCTCTGTTGATGACATTTAGACATAATTATATCTGCATATGGTGAATTGATTAAGAGGCTCTGGTTTGCTGGGTACGAAATAAGCAAAAACATTGCATTAAGAAAGGTTTTAGGAAATGCCCTTGACCAATATTCTGTTCTGTATCATTCTGACAGTGTTACAAAATGGATCCCAAAATCATGTAATTCACAAGTGTTCAAAATGATGTAAATATATATCCCTCTTTTTTTTAGATTAAAATAAAGATGAGTCATTATTCAAAACCAGTGAAAATATGTCCCGTCCTTCTTTAACTGCACCTAAACATTTCAACATCAACATTTGATTTATTTGCGAGATACTGTATATGACTGAGCACAAATGTCATTTTCTGTTTCATATTTTCTGAATATCCACTTACAATAGCACTTCACAACATCTGGATAAAGTGTAAATCACATTATAAGCTCTTTACTTTATATTTGTTGGCAGTTCAGCAGCTTCTACATCCACATTGGTGAGTCAGTGCTGGGGCTAAACAGATGTCCTGAAGGCGCAGATCTCCAAGGAGAAAGGATGGGCAGGGCCAGTACTGTGACTAGTCAGAACCAGGATGCCAGTCTGTCTGCAAACTCTGCACCAGCTGCAGCAGGCTCTGGATGGGCTCTGTCAGGTCATGATTTGGTATCAGCTGGCTGGCCTGCAAGGCTGTGCTGCCAAATCCCAGTGCCTGGCACACAAACAGAAACAAACACAGCAACTGCAGCTGTTAAACTCTGTGGGGAGAATAAAGCTGACTTATATAACAATATCACTGAAATTGGACAGCAACCTGGTTGACTTAATACACCACGCTTTACCCTGATCCTTTAGGCTGTTGCACTGTCCTTTACCGCTTAGAACTGAGCGAAAATGTAGATGTAGAAGTTGATACTGTTGATACATTTATGCACACTTAGATGGAAACATGACAAGCTCAGTGAGGAATTTATTGAGGTTTGCAGTGAGATTCATGAAATTCCTGTAGCTTCTGAGGGTTTGTAAACAGCTAGAAATATGCATTGTGCATGTGTTACTCTAGTGTTTGTGTGTTTAATCCACTCACTGCTCTCTGTCCACTGAAAAGGTAGCTGATACACTGAGTCAACAACACCATAAATCACAGGTAGAAGGTGTTAGAATTTGATAATGGTTCCTTTGAAATAACAACGCATCCCAATCATAACTGTATGCTGTTACAATGATATACTTTTTTAAGTACAGTGTAACACACCCACACACACCCACAAGAGAACTGGGACATTTAAAAAACAGAGAGCATAGGCCAAACTGAAACCAAAATTACCATGACACACCACCATCACTAAAACTCCCCGCCTAGTCATTTTCTTTCACTTTGTAGTTTATTGAAAACAAGGAAAAAGAGACTCAATAAAAGATCTTTGGCTGGATGAAACAGAATCTAAGAAAACCATCTTTCAACCATGAACCAGAACATTTCCATGTCAAGAAACATTCACCCAGCAGGAGTGTGTTTTAGAAGACATTCCTCCAAGAAGTCTGTTACAACTAAACGTATACTGCACCTCTGTAGTGGAAGGTATATAAGCAAAAGCAAAAATAATATAACATACTATACTATAATTCCACAATGAAGATGGAAAAAATACTTTTCAATCAGCTGAAGAATGAGGAGACTTTAGGATGGCTAATTAGAGCATCATCATGGCATAGCGAGCCCTGGCACTTATTTCTACAGCAACCTACCAAACCACTTGATAAAACATGAAGAAATCTAAACATATCAACAAATTCTTGTGTTGTATTTGTATAACTGCCTGTAGTTTTGTCTCGTTACACTTTTCTCCTTGAGTTAGCTGTAAAATCTCAACCTTTACCCTCCTTCTTACCCAAGGCCCACTGAACTTAAAGACTCTGACAATGAGGACGTGGCTGGTACATAACTTCTTATGCGGTCACTGGTACAGATACATTCACTCGCCACTGTGGCCTTATTCTCTCACTTAGTATGACAGCTCACTAGAGATCTGCTGATTCACGTCACATCCAAAGAATTATAGCTGAGAGACACAAACAGCCTCCACCCAAAGAGCTTTGTGCAGCGACTGGAAACCAAGTTGGAAGTCAAGAGTGTCGAGACAGTCTCGTGAACTGCTGCTAATTCCCACCTTATCTTTACGGCTTCGCCAATTACAGATAATCCTATCTTGAGACAGCACAGGGAGGAAATGGGGAACTGTGTCACGGTGTCAAGCTAACCCTTAATACCTAACATCGTCAGGTGATTTACCTTCTGGGAGTCTTGTGCCAGAAACCATAGCATGGCCAGGCAGTGGGCCACACGTGCAATCTGAACAAGGTCTTGTCTGGAGTCTCTCTGCTCAAACTCCAACATGGCTCTTAACATCTCATCCACTTCAACTCGCTGGGCTTTGTTTGATTGGTTGTCTGATTGGTTGTCTTGGAAACAAAGAGGAACACCTAGTTTAGCTTTTACTGTGTATTACAATAACCTTCAATACACTGTATACACCGATCAGGCATAACATTATGACCACTTGCCTAATATTGTGCTGGTCCCCCTGATGTGCCCAAAAATGCTATGAACCATTGGCATTGGCATTGGATGCTTTGGGTACTCTGGCTTGGGCAGTGGGGCCTCTGTCAATCAAACTTGTGCCGCTGCATCCTGTTGATGCTTGATCACAATGGGGTGTAGGAAGTTTGGAGGTCAAATCAACATGTTGGGCCATTGTCATGTTCCTCAACATGTTGGGCCATTGTTTGATATTTTAGCCATGTGGTGGGGTGCATTTTCCTGCGGGGGTAGACCAGTGACATTTTGGGATTTCCATTTGCATGCAGGAGTGTGCTTGTTGTGGTACAATGCTTATTCAGGTGTCTAAGTCTCATCAACATGGATGTCAAAATCAAAGGTTTTTCAGTAGAACACCACATAGTACCAATATGATCAATGTTATTCACTTCACCTGTCAGCGTTCATAATGTTGTGGCTGATCGGTGTACTTACTACTGCAAAAAAAATTATTCCTATGCATTAAATTCACGCTGCATTCAGGTCAGTCAAATTTAGGTCTGTCTTTATCTTCTGTTTAGTTTGCGTAAGCATCCTTCCCTTCCGCCTCCCACTTTCCCCCGGTAAACACCCCAGATAGCCTGGGAAATTGCATTGCAGCTAACAGGCTTAGCATTATATGTAGGGCAGCAGCTGTGATATAGAGGGCAGTGGTGCGGATGCCGTACAGCCAGAGATGTGTCAGCAGTGGTCTCCAGTCAGCCCTAAGCATGCTAGTGTAAATCTGGGGTTTAGCTTTCGGATTGCACAGCAAGACAGCTCAGCTAAATATAGCCCTGTTGACCTTATTTTTTCAGTGATACGCCAATGGAGATCTCTTGGCTGTGTAGAGTTTGGAGCATTAAGCATGATGGCTTGGTGACGTCATTTTCTTAATCTGTAGTGTGAATTGGATACCCTGGCGAAACGTAAACATTTGGTTTTATATGTCATTTATACTGCAAACATTTGATGTGACAAGACATACCACAAGAGGAGTCCAACAACACTTGAGGATTTTTGGTGTTTTGCATGTGGGTCTTAAGGAGGTTGGTGAGATGGCAATGCCAAGTCCGCACCACCTACAATGTGAGCAAACGATTATAAACTATAAGGTAAACAATGAAACAAAAACAGATTTTGTCAGTTAGATAAGCAATACCACCACAACAATGTAGCACCATAACTGGCATACCTCAGAGTACAAGGAACGAACAATAGGCATCTTCCCCTGCTTTGCAAATGCATCAGCCATGAGAAAGTAGCCACCACAAGTGACAGTGCTTTCCAAACCATATTCCTCACTGGCAAAATATATCTGAAAACATAAGAGAAAATATCCTTTTTACACACTGAAGATTACCAATTTTGAGTGGGTGCACATACCACAAAAGGACCAAACTAAAGTACATTCTCAGTGATCAACGATGTACAACATGCACAGTTAATCTTACTCAACAAATGTTTTCAAACATTGAACAAACTAGACTTCAGTTGTAAGCGAAGTGCTCCTGCTTTTGGCAGTATTAATAAAATTATGAAACAGTTAAAAAAAAAATCACATGCTGAAGTTATTTCCGATGAGTGTGCTAATCATGACACAGACATCATTTGCAAAGTGAAACAGAGCTTGTTCCAGGTTTCCAGTCGCCACGTGGAAGCGGCCCAGGCTCCTGTGCAGGCGGTGATGGATTACGTGACCACAGTCTGGGTTCTTCAACACTGACCACTCTGCCTGGGACAGCAGCTCTGCCACTTGGGTTAGATTTCCTAAACCTGGAATTGCAAGTCCAAGCAAACAAAAATATAGACAAGCACACAAATATCATATATAGGAATAAAAAAGGAGACCATTTACGCTGACAAAACATTTTGTGTTTGTTTCTCACCCATGTTGGCCTCAGCCAGCAACAGATAGGCAGGAACCAGCTGGATGGTATTAGTGCCGTGAACGTCTATGGAACAGCGCAAGCAGAACTGGGCGGCAGGTAGAGCCTCTTGGTGTTTTCCTTCAGAAAGTTTACTTTCTGCCACCAACCTGCAAATCTCAATCAGCTCTTCCTAAGTAAGAAACCAAACCCAATAAACACATCAGGTTACTTTTAGACTTCATACATTTCTCTAGGAACAATCCACTGAAAATATAGTACTATCTTGTCTATTACTGTGGTATCAGAACTGGATCCGGAAACAGTATGTGTGAAGACAAGGGACCAGAATTAATGTTTGGGTTTAACCACAAATTCTTAATTTTCAACTATTTAACCTAAAATAACCTTCTCTGCTGTTTCTCAGTGGAATTTATTATACTGAAACAAAAATCGTGCTTTTGTGTCTGTTCGTGCACTTGTGTCAATAGTACATCATAAACACCTCTTAAAATTAAATGTGAGAAAGACTCTAATTTTAGAACTGAGGCTGTAAAAGTGAGTTCTGAAATCAAACGCCTCGTCAAAAAACATCTGACCAGTTGTCTCTCTAATTCCTCTAATGATAAGGTGCAAAGCTAAAACCTGAAACTCAAGCACTAGAATATTTGGAAAGAAAAGAGGAATCGCAGACAAACTTCAGAGAGCAGAGAGAAAACAAGGATATAACTCCCCCTCCTCCCCCCATTTTCTTTACATTTTTCTTTTTTTCTTTGTAACCCAGACTGAAACTGAAAACATGCTGTATATTTCACATGTGGCCACAATATATTGCACACTTCCTCACCTTTTTATGCTGCATTTCAATCTGGTCTGCACTCTGGAGACTTAGGAATGTCTGGGTGCGGATGGGAACAAGCAGCTGACAAATTCTCTTGTGGATCCCCACCCAGTCAGCCTGTTGGTGTTCTGCATCACTGAGGAATTGAAAGAAAAAAAAGGATATGTCGCCCCCAGCCACCTTAGATCCCAAGAGTCCTCATAGCTTTGTGTGAAACTTGTCTTTATATGTTAGAATATCTCATATTTTCAGAATGACAGTGATGCTTTCTCAGTAGTCAAGCATTTGATAAAGAATGATGGTGAGTCTGCAACTTGGAGAGAATGATTTAAACTTATGGATCACTCTGACTTCACATTGACAGAAAGATACAGTAATGTGTACATCAACAGTAAAATGCTTTCATCAGTTGATGTGAATTCTGTTTTACAAAGCCAAGTTTCTGTCCTATTTAGTGGATACCATCTGAGTGCACAGAGGGCATGCTTTTCCGTGCATTTTTCTGACTGCAGAGCATGTGAGTTCACCCCAGTGTATTTGTGTTCATGGACTTGAGACAGAGGCAGTGAGCAGGCAGAAATCTCGCCACGTCACATCAACAGTAGCACTAAACCAGCTTGTGCATGTGCACGCACAGACGCACAAAGAAAAGTGCACATATAAACATAAATCAAGTGGTCTTCTCAGCACAGATGCTCGCTGAGAAGACCACTTAATTTATTTGTGGTTTGTGGAGACTACCTCGACAGTCACCACAAACATGAGTCTGCATACTAGTTAGCCAAAAAAGATGTTATGGCTCATTTGGTCTCCAAATCATTTCACATCTAACAATATGATGGCTTTCGAGGCTTATTTTGACCCAAAGCATTTGATTGCAAAGACAAAAAAGATGCTTCTCTGACAAAGAATCAAGGCTAACTCAGCTTTTTTTCCCCCTTTTTTGCTTGAGCTCTAATTAAAACTTGTTTTCTCCGCTTCATACCTTATTTTAAGCTACACTTAATGTGACGATGTGTATGATTTTTCATCAAATTCAAAACATGTGCTTCTCGTTCATTCATTTTAAAGGCTAAGAGGGAAGCAAAGCACAATAAGTGGCTGTAAGCTCCCTGAGACTGGCTTTAGTGGCTCATCCCTTTCCATAAATCCCTACAGGGGAAAGATGTCACCACATGCTCCTCCACTCTCCACACTGTGCCAACAAGGATTTCACTCAGCACCATCTTATGGTCTCAGCCTGCAGAATATCCACCTACGCCAAAGGTAACATATAAAGATCATGTTGACCAAATCATAATATGAAAAAAGGAGACGCAGGCAAAGTCTCATGAACAAAAATAACCGCTGTGGTAATGTAATTTCCAGCTGCTCTCCTCCCTCCTCTTTACACATACACCCTTCATACCGAGGCGTTGTGTGATTTTTGCTGTGGGGGAAAAACAACATGGCGGACGCTGCCACCTAGCGTCCAAACCGTGGTTTAAACAAACTTTTACCACAAAGTAAAAACACAAGTTGTGGCATTTTGGAAATTATTATTTTCTTTAAATAAGCCGTTAGCCTATTAGCATTTCTGCACGACTGAACAGCTAGCAGCTTACCAGTAAAAAGTGACCCGACACTTGGTGCACTGCCGGTGTGCGACTCCTTGACAAAGTTCACACAGCTTTTCCGTTCCTTTAGGTAAGGCAATTGGAATTATTTTACCAGAAACTTGAGGTTTAGTATCCATTAGGACCGAAATGTCCGCTTCAGACGCATAAAACACGGTGTTTACTTAGTTTTCCGAGTTAGCGTTAGCTTACTAAGCTAGCAGCAATTAGAAAACTGTAAGTTTGCTGTCGGCATGGCAACAGTCTCAGCAGTGTCGCTTCCTGTTTGTGAAGACAACATGAAAACATGGATTAAATCACATAAAAACGGCTTCAAGTCTTTTGTTTTTGTGTGATATTTATTCAGGGCTGCTACTAAATATATTTTACATCAGCTTTAAGTACAAAAATATACTATTTCCAGTTTGCTGTAGGGAAATATAAAAGCAATTTATAGGGCCAACATCACTAATAAACAACACTGCTTTGGTATTTGCCTTATTTATTCAACTCAAGGCAAAAGTGGGCAATAAAAAAAATAAAAATGTCTTAAAGCAGAAAGAATTCCCTGTGACATCCTAATTTTTTCCAGAATACACAAATATAAAAACATAATCAAAATAGCTGAAGCCTGAGTATACACGTCACAACATAGGCATCTGTGACTCCTGTCAAATAAAGATTCCTCAAAACAAGTTAATTTAATAATTTTCTTTCCAATATTGGCATTGATGTTGTTTTTTCCCTCCTTATTCTGGTCACTCTTTCTTACGCAGGTGGATGTATATGATCCCACTGCACAGCAACAAGGGGACGCACACCCAGGCCAGGATGAAGCAGTAGCCAAAGTGTCCTGAAGTGAGTTCTTTGGTGTCCGGGAGGATGTCCTTGTTGCGCAACGTGTAGATGAGAGCCGCACAAAAGGCGGTCAGGCCTTAAATAAAAAACACGTGATGTTTGTTTTTATAAGCAAGGTAATGGAATAGTTTGCAATGTTTGCTTCATATCAGACATGTCATATGCAATATAACAACAACAACATACAGAGGGGCGGCCAAAAGCAGCACAAATCGATATTAACACATTAAGATTTAGTTGAAACCTGTGCACCAGAAAAGTCAACAAATTCTGTGCCACTGTTGATGTGTTGATGACACTCAAGAAATAGGGGTTTGTCACAGTTATTGCAGATTTGAGCTCATCAGGTTTATATCTAATCTACCTTATTATAAAACTGTGCACCAATTCAGCTATAACTAAACGTGAATGAAAAGAGCAAATCACTTTATTTAAAGTAATATATCAGCGCATGGATAGTCTAGCAAGAAATGTTATTTTAATATCAGATCCTTTGCCACAAACAAGCTTTCGTACTTGAGAATTCTTGTTGTAACCAAAGTGTGAAGGGTTTGGTCTGTCAACATTCAGTCTATTTGGCCACCACATGCTTCCCAGTGTCATCCTTTCCAAATAGATGAATCACATGAAGACATGTTGGTGGCACATTGTTTCACTCCTCTGTTACCTGCAAAGACTTGACACAGTCCAGTGAAGTAGAAGAGTCCACCCTTAGACATTGTGAAGAGCTGACCCAGGAACACCAGGAAGGAGACTGAGGAGAAGACCACTGAGAGCACCATCAGTACCTGCACTGCCTGAAGCCACTCTGAGGAAGAAAATCACATTTAAAAGCCACTCCGATTTTACCTTTAGGAGGGTAATCTTTCAGTAAAACCTCACTTGATAGAGGCAAAATGAAACAATTGCTTACCAGTTTCCTTTGAGGATGCACACAACCAGGTTCCTGTGGAGTTGTCAAACCTACAGTTGTACCAGAGGTCTGAGTTTTCCATGCCGTCCCACACCCACCAGGACTGTAAAAGGAAATTAGACACGACACACAGTTGTAGCACTTCTGAAACAATCCAGCTAAAGTTGAACAAACATTACGCCCTGTTACCTTCTCCATGGTTGCAATAAACAGCATAGCCAGTGTGATGAGATGCAGCAGAGTGACAAACATGAGCAGGTACGCCATTTTCAGTTCCCTGCCAAAAACAAATAACAAAGTTTATATTTAGGATGCTTTAGGCTGCATTAAAACGTTGCAGTTAGTGAGGGAATAGTGTGAGACCAATTTAACGTGCTCCACAGTAAAAAAAGATCAGTGTTGGGTAACTTTCCTGTTTTGCCTTGAAACATAAAATGGAAAGTCTGAGGAGCTGAACAGAGTAGACTCTGTGTTACATAAGACCACGCTTCAAAACAGAGTGCAGTGAGTTATTTCTAAAACTTCTCTTTGACTGGCCCATGTGTTGCCATCCCACGGCAACGGACCTGGGTTGGGTGGGACCCGTTGAAATCTAAATAGTGCCAAAATATTTACCCAATTAACCTCGCTGCCCTTCTAAATGCTTGTTTTTTCCCCAGTGTGAAGGGGTCCCGGTCTGTAATTTGACCTGCATTTGGATGTCTTTCAAGCTGCTTAACATAGAGGAAAGAAACGTCTGAGGCAAAACCTGTTATTTGACAAAGATATCTGACATTGTAGGCTATTATAGCAGTGGCAAGAGTATTTTCAGTTCAAATAAGGACGCAATCCTATCAGACAGAAGACAGACGACATGCAAGGGAATAAGAAACAGAATGAAATTGTCTGTGAAGATCTTTATCTCTAAGAGAGGTCCATTTGGGTGGGCGGTAGAGTCCCAATTACTATCCATTAAACTAGATTTCATGCTCTGCATTTAAAGGGAAAGAATAAAAATTTAGGCAAAATGATCATTTTGCCATAGGGAGTGAAATAAAATACACATATTAGAAAGACACAATATATAACATAGTATTTTTCTTTTACAAGGTTGATAAAACTAAGTGGCACACAGTAAAAACCTACATCTTGTTTACTTTGATGGCACAGTTTTGGAATATTCCTTTTTGAGCTTGTACATGTGATTCATATGGTGTTATCTTGGTCTGAAAATTAACTGATTTAACAAGATATACACTGAAAATGCCTGGAAAGTCGAGGAAATATCTACTTACTCCGGATATTTGCTTGTTCCCCTGAATCAGATCTCAGCAGCTTATGAGCAGCTCTGGTGCTCTACAACCTCGTGTCCCTCTTGGTGGTCCACTCTTTTCTAGCTTCGCCACACCCCTTTTGTTTTTTCATTCACTCACTCCAAACTTTCCAGGGAGAACGCCCATTTCCTCTGTGCAGAACAGAGCTCCCTTTTGCTCAGCCTCAGTCAGCGCATCACAGTCCAAGAAAGTCTCAAAAGGGACCCACCCATAAGGCAGCACAGGCACATAAAACCACATGAAAAGATTTCTTCTGTAAACAGTCCTCAGCGCTCTCTGGTATCATGAGCCTGTTACCATCCATTTGAGTCAGGGCAGACGTGAAAAATGAACACACAGCTGCAACATAGTTCACATTTCTACACCAGAGCCTAATGAGTAATAAGGGTGTACTGGTCAAACACAGAAAATATATAAACTCTCTTTCCAAGCTTGCCTAATGGGAGAGTAGGCTCAGTGGAGAAAACAACAAAACATCAAATTAATGCAGAAAGTTTAAAAACACCAAATACATATTTACAACTATGATGTCATTATTTTAATACAGATTATTTATAATAGTATATTAGATGTGCAAAATTGTATGAGGTATACAGCTATGGGAGGAAAAATCAAGTTTTAGTTTGTCGCCCTCTAGTGCTGACATCCATAGATTAACTGGAAAAGATTAGATTAACTAAATAAATTTTTTAAACTATTTTGAAATCAGAAAAAATATAATTATTTAACAGATATTTGACATTTTTGAGAGACAAATTGTGTATATTATTGTGTGTATATATATATGTTTAGTAAGGACAGAAAGAAGGCATATATTTTTCAAAACTGTTATGTTACTGAATTCCCCTGTTAAATTACAGAAATTACTAGAACTAGTAAAATCACAGAAAAAAGTAGTAATTCATTGTTAATCATCAAAAACAAAGCAACACTAAATAAATAAGGCGAAAACTGTAAACGTCCATATCTAAAATCATTTTTCTAGAGACAGCAATTAGTTCTTTTACAGTGTTTGACTGAATTTCTTTTTCTGTTTAAATCAGCAAAAAAAACCAAAACATTTTTACAGATATTTTAAATAGTTTGTTAGAAAAACTTTGTTTATTAAGGACTGAAAAAGATGTTATCTTATTTTGTCTTTAACTGAACTACCACTGAGAAGAGTGAATAATAAATATTATTGGGAGTTTTATAGGATCCATAGGGATGATCTTTTAAAAAATTTCCTAGTTTGCACTATAAGAGACTATGTATTTATTTATTATGTTTAATTTGATTTTAATTCAAATTATTAAATTCGTTAAAATGTTTTTGTTTGTTTTTTGTTGTTTTGTTTTTTTATTTTATTTTATGTGAAGCACTTGATGCATTTCCTTTATTGTAAAGCACTTTGAGTTGCATCTCTTGTATGAAAGGTGCTATATAAATAAAGTTTGATTGATTGATTGATTGACCGTTTCATTGCCATAAACTTTATTTCAGATTAAACTCCGGGTTATTTGGTTATTGCATGTGTGAAATTTATGTCATTTACAACTAAACATAGTAATTTATTATATTATAATTTATCATTTTATGCGAGATGTTTTTTTTAAATAAACCACCACATTGGTTGCGACCTGCGGTGATCAATTGTCCCCTGCATCTCCTGAATGGTACGGTCCGTTGCCTAGGCGCCAGTAGAAGCCAATTCACTCCGCCACGCCTGTCCTCAGCACTTGGCTTTCTTGTCGCTGTTATCCTTTGAAAGGTGAGTAAAACTTTAACTGTGCACTACATGCTCAGCTTCACCAACTCGGAGAAGTTCAGCAGAAGTCTTCAGACATGGCAGCGACATATTTACAGGCTGCACCAGTTGCTGCCAAGCGGCCACTGGAAAAAAATCTATGGCTACCGTTAGCAAGCTAGCGTTAGCTGAACGTGAAGTATGCTATCTTAACTTTGTAGCTAACTTTGCTAACTGGCGAGCATAGGGGCTGCTTGCACTTGTCGGGCTGAGTTGTTCACTAGCTTACAAACACAACGGGCTCAGCAAAACAGTGTATATTACAGCTCTCTGAAAAGGCAGCTTGACCAAAAGGAATGCAAGTGGCTGTTGTCCTACAAAAATCCTCGTTTGCTCCTCCTCGTCAGACATTTTGGAAACAAACGTTCGGAGGACAGTTGATTTTTATTTAAGTGAAAGTCATCACGTACAGAAAGGAAAGCTTGTGGCACCGTCTACATTACAATGAATTGATGTAATTTGTTTGTTTTGTTTTTTGCTAAATGCAATACTCCCATCTGCAGGACAGGAGTCTGACAAAGGTAGAGCTGTTATCCTTTACTGCTTATATTAAAATCTTCATGATTACAAAGCAGCAGATGAAACCCAGCTAATCAGCTTGCAGTTTTGCATAGCCTGAGGTGATACTCAGCTGTTAAACTGCCCTAGCCAGTCCTGGCTGAGGTAGCTAGGATAATCTCCAAGTTTGACCCTACAAGTCCTAACATGACTTGACAGCATTGTTCTAAATCATCTTTCCTTTTGCAGTGGAAATCAACGACAAGACGCATCACGGATGGATTACAACAACAATGGGAGAGATGAAGTTTGAGGATCTGCTGATCTGTAGCACATTATTGCCAACTTACTCTTGTTCTTTTGGATGCCATGTTAGCAGAACTGCTGTCTGGGATCAGTATTCTCACTACTGAGGAGTAACTCACAGTTGCACCTTCGCCAAACTTGATGTATGAAAATGGATCACGAAGAGGTAATATTCATTGCTCATACATAACATTTGTAATCCTCTGAGGCTTTTTGTCCACTGGCTACAGTATCTGCTGGTAATATAAATTGGTCATCAGCTTAACAAATTTAAGCTATTATAAAACGAGTGATCTACATGCCACAGTGGTTGCAGGAGTGAATACGTCTTTCACTCATAGCCAACATTCACCAGTAGTAGGATGGTACTTGCAGTTAATGTCTGATCTTCTAGCCATTCATTCCACAAGAGCTTAGACCAACTGGTGTGATGTTTGAGTACAACGGACACATGAGACCTGTTACCTAGCCTCTGACAATATGTTGCATGTTGTTGGAGCAGTGACAGCTCCTCGTCTAAAGGCTGCACAAGTCCTGCTCAGGTTACAAGCCATAGAAAGTACAGTATCAAATTCTGCAACAGGTGTTTAGTGCTGGCTCGCCACACTGATGTTGTGTCTCTATACGATGTATCTGTCTTGCATACTGATCATTTTTAAACAAGACTGATAACCTTGATGTTGATCTTTTTTGTTAATATTGTAGTTAGCAGGATAGTTTTCTATCATATTAATATAACGTGATTGATTTTGCAACAGAAAGTAATCCACAAGTAAATGTAATCTGAGCTGTAGTAGCATGTCACACATGTTAAATTAAATGTGTAATTTACACTAAAATCTAGTCAATTCCAGTCTGCCTAGTTTTAGAATGTTGTCACTTTTTAGCTAAATTGCATTAAATTAATTAAAAATGTACATTATGTTGGCAAAGCAAAGATGGAATGGCGTATAATGAGGCTACTCATACACAGAGTGGTATTTCACTTCCAAGCTCTACCTTATCATAGCATTTTGACACTAAACCAAATATGGGAGTCTGATCACAAAGCATTCAGTCCCTCCTCTGGATCTTCAGGTGTGGACAGAGTTGGACCAGATTTCTATGCGGCTTCAGGAGGATGGTTTGTCTCCAGGGGCCAGTGTGGAGGAGAGGCAGCGCCACCTGTGGCAGCAACTGGTTAACAGTGAAGCCAAGCTTCAATCAGCTACCCAGGAGCTGCAGGCCCTACGTTTGCAGCAGGCCAATGAGATGAAGGAGGTGAACCACTTTTTGGTGTTTTAAGTTAACCAGCTATTGCAACAGATTGTTTGACCCAATGATGAGTAGGGAAGTTTCTGTACAGCCAGTCATTTTGTCTGAAGTTACAGTATAGTCTCATTAAACAGCTGTAGCAAAATGACTAAAGTACATAAAGGAACAATCACACACTTATTTGAAATGTATGCAGGATGATGCCAGTTTCTCCAAATGATATGTCTGTGACAGCTGATTTACTGCAGGATTTTTGTTTTTATGTTTATCAGGTGGAGAGCTATGTTGCACATATTCGTGGGCTGTTGGAGGAGCGTGAGTGTCTGACTGCAGACTATGAGCGAGACAATGAACACTTGCGACATGAGCTTCATCAGCTCAGACACCAGCAAGGTACATTCAGTGTAACTGTGGTTCAGTCTTAGCATTCTTTCCACTGGGCTACAGTCTAGCCTGGCTCCCAGGTAGTATATTTTAAATACATCTTAACTTGGTTAACCTTAACCCACTTTTGATTTTCCATGACTGCTCTAACATCATTGCTATATCATTTCCCTGAATTTGATATTTACCTGCCTTTATGCTGAATCTGAAGATATAGAGCTTTATCTTGTCTTAAATGTTCTTTCATAGCATTGCCAGCAAATTACTGATCAGAAAAAAATAATCCTTTCTTTCAGAGAACCAGAGTAAGGAACTGGCAGAGATGTTGGCTCAGGAGGACCTCGGGGAGATGGGCCTGAGCAGCCCCAGTGAGCAGGTGGCTTACTTGCTGGTGGAGAGGGCCACACTGCTGGAAAGGCTGGAGGCTGCTGAAAGGAGGCTGGAAAATCAGAGTCTCACTGGCAACTTCAAGGAGGTTTACCAGGTACATACATCAAAGGACTTTTGAATTTTCTCTGAATTTCAGTTCTTCACTGTAAACAAACAAGTACTATTTTGAAAAGATTTAACAGTTATCAATGTCCACAGTACATTTATGCAGTTAATTTTCCTCATTTGAATTGTAAATCTAAGGCTCTCGTATCCTAAACACTTCATTTACAGTCTTCAGTCATATTGAATTTTCTAATGAACCAGTCCAAAAGCTTTATAGTTGTAGTAAAATGTAATGGTTAACTTCCCAAGGCGCTAACAAAGACCATATAAATGTAGTGAGTCTATATCTCTGTGACAATTGGACAGGAGCATAATCGTAACATGATGGGACAGGACCTCAGGCAGCAGAGGGAAGACATGCAGAAGGCCATAGATAGCATGACAAAGGTGAGGTGACACGTATTGTCCTTGCCTAACTTACAAGTCAGAATATCTTCCCAGGCTGAAATAAGAGAGATGCAGCTTGATAATTACATAGTGCCCACTGTGAATCTGCACACACTGGTTTTTCCTCTCAGCAGTGTCCATCCCAGAGTCCATGGAAGAAGCTGTTTGGCCTGCGCAGGTCTGGTCAGAGCAAACACAATATTACCCCTGTAGGTTTCCACTTCAAAGCCTAAACTAACTAAATAACTAACACTGGTATTGTAACAAAGAACCACGCTGCGTCTGGTTAACGTACAAACCACATAACTGCAATGTGCACAGTTTGACTCCCAGCTGGTTCAGTCTTTGTTGCATGTCCTCGTCTCAGTTATTTTCTGTCCATTTCTTCTATGGCTGATAACTAAACACTCGCACACAAAACAGATATTAAAAAAATGGGATTTATTGTAAATGGGCAGGTAATCGCTTGTATACTTTTTTTGTCTCCCTGGTCTCTCGATGCAGGTGAATGTGCAGCAATAAGTTTATAATTCATTCCCCCTGCTTCTTTCCAGCCTGCAGTGATGATGAATCTCAGCCTCAAAATGCATGTCTTTTACTACAATTGCATGTTGGGTCACTTGCATCTCCGCTACCAATCTGCTTTCCTGCTGTTCTCCTCCGTCTCTAACCATCCACACCTTGTTTTTTTACATCAGGCCCACAGTGAGCAGATTTCCCAAGAGCAAAATGAGCGGCAGCGGCTGGAGCGGGACCTGGAAGAGGCGTCTAGGAGGCTGGCAATGGCTCATCAGGATATCCGCAGACTCACCAATGAGCTGGATGTTGCCAAAAACAACAATGTTGACCCAAGTGGTATGTTGCAAAGCCTTACATTATGTATCTGTTGATGTACTGTGAGTAGACAGTATTTGTATTGTGTAAACACTGAAGAGGCCTAACCATGAATGCCTAGATTTCCACATGCAGCCCTGGCCTATTGACTAGCCAACTTGTTGTCACCAACTTTTAAAATGTCTATTATCTACATATAGTAGCTCTCATGTCTTTGTATGTGAAACTGTGCCAGTACAGCCAACTATAGAAATTGTTTAATGGAATTAGCATTGAGAACATGCATGTTAAAAGGGAAAGAATTAACAGAAAGTGCATTTCTGCATTCTAGAATTAAAAATATGCTTATAATCTCAGGATCTGAGCTTCAGGAAACTGTCCAAGAACTAGAGAACCTGAGGAAGGAAGTGGACAAACTGAAACACTGTGGTGAGACGGAGTGGTGTAAATTTTATCTTACTATTATAAAATTCCTGTGGGCTAAAAATTGGTGGGAACATTTTGGAAGGAGTAGGGGTGGATATTGTTCTTCTATTGTTGATTTAGGTTGTGGTTATTGACTTCTGCTTGTATTTAATCTGTGTGGAGATTTACAACATTAACCTTTTCATATTTAGATTAATTATACTCTCAGCAAATGAAATAATGTTGAAAAAAGATGATGAATGATCTTTTTTGCTTTTTATTGTTTTAGATTTAATCAATTTTGATTTTAGAAAAGTGCTGCAAGAGAGAGATACTAACCGATGTGGAAGTTGATACTTGCTTTCACATGTCCCTTTCCATTTGCACTTTGAAAATAGGGCATTTGATGATGCTGAAGCTAAGTGTGTCATTATGTTGGTTAAAAGATTATTTCCTCTTTCCTCTGACAGTTAATGTTCTGACGGCATCTTTGCCTTGTTTTGGGAGGTTCAGTCAAATTGTAGGGCAGCTAGCTGCCAGACTTAGCTGTGGTTTGGCATTAAATGCAACCACTAAACATAAACTACGTCACATAACAAGACGGATATACAAAAAGTGACTAATGTAAAATTAGTCCTTACAAGAAGTCCTGTAAATTGGGCTTTATGTGATTTACATTAAGGCCTTATTATGCTACTCAACTCAGGTTTCTCACCTTTCACTAATTGACAGTTGCCATTAACAGTCACAGTGCACTACAGGTATTATCTTCATAATTATAAAATACAGTGTGTTTGTGAAACTTCATTTTAGATTTACAAAGCCGAAACAACACAGAAATGCACACAATTTTATGTCTGATGTGTGGATTCTTACATCTCAGTGGTTTTGGTGTTGTCCCTCCATAGATATGATGAAGCTGCAGCGATCCAAAGAGCAAAACGACAGACTAGACGCTGAGAACAGAGCTCTCAGGGAGAGAGTGCGTATTATAGAGTCTGAGAAGCAAAATCTCAGGGACCAGGTCAGCATTTACTGAGTTTATTTATCAAAATAAAAACTCACAAAAGTTGTTGCAGCACCTTAGGATTGCTTGGGGTCGTGTTTGTTTAGATGACATTGAATGATGCAGCCAATGAGGATCAAAAGGACCAGAGCAATAGCAGTGAACAACAGAGCAATCTGTCTACTCAAGAAAAGGATCACATTCACAAACGGTAAATACATTACTTCCTCAACAGCTACATCATGGATAACTGTGTGAGATTTTATGCTGATTTCAAGTGCATCCCACCTGCTCTGTCTTACTGTTATCACCATTGTTCTCTGTTAGGTGTCAGGAGGCGGTGGAAGATGGGCTTGTGCAGGTCCGGGACCTGCAGCGGCAGCTCCAGAGGCTCCGCAAAGGACAGGAAGAGCTGGAGGAGAGGAACGAGGAGCTGGAAGCCCTGCTGGGGGAGGCCCAAAACGCCAGCAAGGAGGAGAGGCATCGCCATGAGGGTGAACTGGAAGGACTGCACAGGAGGGTAACTGAGCTGAACTGAATTCTGGCTCAACTTTGTTTTGTATTTTTTTAACTGGATAAATGATTAATTGATTATTCACTGATAATTATTGTGGTTTCGAAAAACTTCACCTGGCATGTGGAGAGAGCTAGTTTAACAGACGTTTATTAATGTCAGTCCTTAATATAGAAGGGGTCAGACAGGTAATTTTACGGTAGTCTTGGCAGCAGTCATCTCTCTAATGGCTGAGTAATAATCTAAACTGGCCGTGCAGATCAAAAGCCTGGAGGCAGAGCTAAAGAAGCAGGATGCCCAAGAAAAAATGTTGAAGAATGGAGAGGAGGTCAAGACCACTGAGTCCTACTTACAGCTGGTAAGAAGTTAGTCATTTCTCTATATGAATAATGTTACCAAAGTTCTAATTTTACAGTAGTATGTCCTAATAAGGACACTATGGCTTGTGATGACCTCAACTACACTTAAATAACTGAGTATTAAAAGCTTGAACAGAAAGAAGTGTAATACTGCTTAGAATGCAGCAGAAAATGTGTTTTAATTGACTTCAGTATTATATGCACCAACAGGCAAATACATATGACCAAAACGAATAAGGAAACTGTTCAATTTTGACCAAAAAGCTCTAGTTTAGACTCAAATAGATCATTATAGAATTGAAACTAGGTCTGCTTTACAATTCAGCACTTACTTTACTGTCCTCTCACATACACATATGTATATAGAAAGTTAGATGCGTCTAATCAGCCTGCAGAGATTAATTAAGGCAGATCAAAGAGTTTATATGCTGTAATTCAAATTCTTGGCTTGATGCAACCTTTGAATGTTATGCACTTTGCTTTTCACCACACAAAAAGCACCTAAGGGACAGCAGCCAAGAGAGACTGGCTCTGCTCGAGGCTCGTCTGACTGAGGAGAAGGACTGGAGGAAACAGCTGGAGTTAGACCTCAGTGCTGCTCAGGCTGCCCTCAAAAAAGATAAGGAGGTAAGACTGTATGAAAGAAAATAACGGCAGCATCACAGCTACACAAAAATGTGAAATATGGTGTTTGCTATACTTGAAAATATATTGACAAAGCTACACTAAAACTAAATTATTCTCCCTTTCTTTACAATAAAAGGCTTTGCAGATAGGTGAGAAAGAACTTAAGAAGCTAAGACTTGAGGTGAACAGCCTTCAGACAGAATGCCAACAGGGGAAAACACTTATCAAGAGCCTCACCCAAGTCAAAGGGGAAAAAGCAGTTCTGGAGGAAAAGGTTTGTTTGCTTTATATGCCTGCTTGCTGTCACTGACATTCTCGATGAAACTGTCACAAATTTTCTTCCTACAGGTGTGAATTGTTATAAATAACAGGAAATGTTGGCAAAAATGCGCAACCTTTTTAAACGTGCTATCCATATTACAACTTGAATGCATATGTCACATGAAAACAGTGAATATTCAGTGTCAGCAAATCTGGTCACATGTCAACATAAATATGTCAGTGTGAATTTACAGCCTGCATTTTTTGACATTTACACCCACAACATGAGATCCTCACCATCTTTCTGTCTCTCTCTGTAACTCTGCCTGTCAGGTGGCCCAGATGGAGCGTGCCCACAGCAGACTCCAGAATGAGCTGGAGCGCTACAAGGACAGTAACCAAACCCAGGAGGACCTGAGGGAAAACAGGCTTCAGGTGGACCAGCTGCAGGAGCAGGTTGACCGGCTGACAGCTGAACTCGACAGCCTCCAGACGGCACACAATAAACTAAGGTTGTTTTCAGTTCAGATTTCACTACTACTGGTTCATGTGCAGCATTGTTGAGACATGTGGGTTGAAATAGATCAGTGTTGAGAGAGAGGGGATAGTACTGCTGCAGTCTTCTTTTTTTAATGGCCGGTCACAAGATAACGCTGGAACACTGGAGATAACTCAGTTTTGCATATATGTGCATATTTTCCAGGGATGAGATGGCCTCCGAGCGGCTGCAGACTGCTGGGCTTCAGGCTGAACTGAGCTCCACGGTTCAGGAGAAGCTGGCGGCTGGGGGAGAACAAGAGAGACTGGAGCTCGAGATACAGCGCCTCAATAAGCAGCTCCAGTGGCATCAAGAGCAGCTATATTCAACAAAGGAAGCGCTTAGTAGCAACCAGAAGCCTGAACTGCACACAGCTCATATGGAATCCAGACTTAGTGCAGCGGAGACGACGAAGGATGAGTGCTTTGGTCAGGTAACTTGACTTGTACATTTGGGTTGATTATGTAGGAAATCATAACTGTTACTTATGAGTTATTTAGATTATTTAGAAATTGGGGCAACGGGGTAGAGAAGGGGGAGTCTTCAGCTGCTATCTGACATATACTGCAGCTGATCCTCTGCTTGAAAATGAAGGCCAGCAGGAAGGGAGTTTCCACTGCCATCAACATGCATGATTCATATATGTGTGTTTTGTTGTGGTCACAGCTTTCATGTTTGAAGGAGGAGCTGAATAATCTGCAGAGTAAGCTTGGGGAGGAGCGGCAGCTGGCCTCTCAGCACCAAATGGCTCTTCAGGCACAGATCAATGAAGCCCAGGCCCGAATCAAGGTACATAAGATCATAACACATCCATAATGTATCTCAAGAGCAAAGCTGTTTCTGTAGTTCGTTTTAAAATCTAATAATCACTGTCTCCTCTGCATTCAGTATTTTCAGGTTTCAGTTTATTACATAATTATCTTTCTATTTCTATTTACTTTTCTCATTTCAGTAACTGAATGTTGTCTCTATTTTCTAGGCAATAGAAAATCTGATATGTAATTTAAGCAAGTAACCCCACTGTGTTGAACGAAGTAGTAGTAATGCAAAGGCACATCTTTCAATATTTCTGTAGGTTTGTTAGCTTATAGAATTTCTGGTAGTCATCTTCTTTTTTATATCATAATAAATGCTGATAATTACCTTAAAAGCTTCAGGTCTCCCTGTTTCACTGATTTATTATGCATTTAACATAATTTGACCCTTTATTATATTATAGAGAGCACAGCAGACTGTCTTGATGATTCATATTAGACACAAAAATCATAGCTATGGACACTCTGCTACCTGTATTTGTGTGTATTCACTTTCATCATAAGCTTCCCAACACTGACTTATTGTTTCCATTTTCAGTCCCAAGACTCAGTGCTGAGCCAGAAGGCAGAGGAGGCTAAACAGATGAAGCAAGATCTGCAGAGGGCCCAGAGCCTGTTTACCTCAGCAGAGAGAGAGCTGCGCTATGAGAAGGAGAAGAGCATGGACCTGAAGCGACACAACACTCTGCTGGACCAGGAAAAGCTCAAGGTTGGTATTTAACTGCAGCACACTGGGAATTCCCTGAATGCTTCTGACATTTATTCTCTAATCATCATCTCAGTCACACTCTTAGTCACTCACTTCACTGTGAATGCTAACCACCATGAGTAAATGTGAAACTTTAACATAAACTTCAACAGGAAAAACATGTATAGTTTATGTATGTATACTGGCAGCAGTCTTTGTTTTTGTGTTCATGCTTTTTTTTCTCATGTGCTTCCTTCAGCTTTGTGCAGAGTTGAGGCAGGTCCAGAACAAGCTGGTCCAGGTGGAGCAGAAAGTTCAGACTCAGGCAGCTGAATGTGAACGTCAGCAGCAGAAAATCAGGGAATTGGAGCTGGAGTTGGCACGCAGTTGCACAAACCGCAGCGCCACCACTAGTCTGCAGGAGGACCTGCAGGCTGAGAGAGCACGACTCATTACTGCTGACAAGAAGGTCAGTGTTGCCACAAGGAATTGTTGCCTGGTGGGCTCATGGTTGGATCAGTTCTGCCATTTCTGTGTTGCAATATTACAGATTAAAATCTGATATTGCAAAGACCCGATTTCTCCACAGAGATCAACATGTTTGTTTAATCTGGTATTAAATCCGAATCTCTGTTTTTATTATTAAATCCGATATTTGGCTTGTAATTAGAAACTGCAACTTTTCTACATAGTAAGGTTGGTAACCCCAAAGTTGTCATACTGATTTTCTCTGGTTGTCAGTTTTAGGTTTAGTTCAGTTTATGCAAACACACCCAGACTAAGCTGAACTTGTGATAAAGGCCCCAGGTGATTTCACTTGACAGTTCCTGCTTTCTTGTTTGGGAGCTGTTTATAATTAAAGTAGCCAGTGAAACCTGCATACTGAGTGAGCCCTTGATGGGATATGCTTTGTTTGACCTCATTTGCCCTTGTGCCTTAATAAAGTAAATCCTTACCTGAATATTCAGCATGTAAAAGAAGCAGTTGCACTTTAGGTTGTGAAGAAGTGGATGTAATTCTTAGGTGTTTATGGATGTCAGAACATTCACTTTGCTTCAATTGGCATAACTCTTTTTCAGTGTTATTTGCTGACATTTTAGACCATTTCTTCCAAACATATTCAAGAAATCCCGTCTTACTTTTGAAATGGATAGGAGGTAGAGTGTTCATGTTTGTTTTTCTCACTGAGTGAAGCCTGTGGCTCTGTTGTGATTGAAGGTGTTGGAGCTGCAGCAACAACTGAAGAGTGCACAGCACCAGCTGCGTGTGGAAGAAGCTCGGGCCGGCGAGAGCAGCCGCCTGGAGAGGGACAGCAGGGATCTGTCTGACACCCTGTCAGCCCTGAGAGCCCAGCAGCAGGAAGAACACATCACCAGGTCACACAAACTGCAGGGCAGCTGACACTGCCCAGTTTTGCATGGTCCCTGTAGTAATAATACAGCAGTAATGAACAATTTTCAAGTTCAGGGCATAGTTCTTTTCCAAATTATAGTCACCTTCTATTTTTGACCCTACCTTAATTGTCCTGCCTTCCACTCTTCTCTCAGGAAGCTGTTGGAGCAACGTGAGGAAGAGCTGCAGCAGCAGGTGCGATCCCTGAGGCTGAAGGAGGCTTCACTGATCAGGACAAACACAGAGCTCAGCCACCGTGTCCAACAGCTAGAAACCCGCCTGTCCATCCTGGAAACTGAGCTTAGCAAGGCTAGAGAGGAGGTGAGGACGAGTGTGCAGCAGTTCATCAGATGTCATTGATACTGCAAGATTTTGTACACTTGAGGTGAACATTTCACATCATTTCAGAATTGTGCTCAATTATAAATCACAGCTTAAACCCATTAGTAAATTTGTAGTCTATACATGGCTTTTCTCAGACATTTTTCATCACACCTTATCTGACCAGTATTCAGTGCCATGACTAAGAAACAGAAAGATAGACTGTGACCATATTTCACATTTGAATTGTTGACACTAATCTTGGCCACCCTGAAACTGTGGTGATTGTAGATTTTCTGTTTAGCTGGATTGAAGATGTGTGTGAAGCATTTTCCAATTTGTAGCTTCTTTGCTGCAGCATCTACATTCACAGCATTGTCTACTGTCATGCCAACAACTTTGTGTTCTTTCACAATCAGCTGTGTTGGACAAACGTGAACACATACAAGGAATTTGACTCCATTTGTTGTCTCAATAAACTCACACACTTCAAAATCTTCACTATAAAAATGTGTAAAACTTACAAACTTGTTGGGAGAGGGATACAACCATGAGACCATGAGGTATAAAGGTATATTTGTGCTGACAGCTTAAATCCAAAACACTGTTGTTTGTACATTCTGCATGCTCTCTCACTGAATCTCGACTTCTAATCTTGAGTTGTGTTAAGATTTCAATTAGTTGCTGCAACTCAGTAATTTCCCACAACCTGCACAATGTGTCAGTGTACACAGTCTTGACAAACACGCCCACGCAAACACACACACACTGAAAAATGTGAACGTAGTCCTCCTTCATTATATCATTTACTTTGCATAAAACACCAGTTCCATTGGCAGCAAAACAGCCCTAGAGCATAATACTGCCACCACCGTGCTTGACACTTGGTTTGGTGTTCTTGGTCTTAAAGGCCTCACTTTCTCTCCTCCAAACATATTTTTGGTCATCACGGCCAAATAACTTATATTTCATCTGACCTCAGAACTTCCCTTCAGAAGGACTTTTCTTTGTAAACTTTTGTTGAGCCTTAAGGTGCTGCTTCGAGAGTTTCATAGCAGCCTGTTAGCCCATAGTGATGCATAACACACTTGACTGTGGACACTGACAGCTGTGTTCCAGCACCTTCTAGTTCATTGTAGACCTATTCTTTGTTGATTCTCAGTTGACTCTTGACCATCCTGACCAGTTGTCTCTCAGCAGCAGGTGATGATTTGTGTTTTCTTCCTGATCGTGGCAGAGATATAACTGGACATAACCATGCACTTCATACATACAAATTGTTGCACAGTTGTCTGTAGCTGCTTTCAAATGACTTCAAGTGACTTTCCTGACTTGTTTAAGTCAATGGCTTGCTTTTTCAAATTTATGTTAAGCTAATTAGACTTTCCAATTGTGTTTGTGGCTCAGTCTGATGAGTTTATCAAATGGACCTTATTTAAATTAGCTCAAAAGGGTTCGGCAGCTGTAGTTAGTCATAATCACTCACAAGAAGTTAAGAGGGCATGCCATTAAGAAAATCTACTGTATCTTTCTGCATCACCAAAACTGATAATTAAAGTTGTTGTATGTATGTTTTTTGACCCAGAAGATTTTGTCATTTTCTCAAAAGAATATAGTATTGGTCCCCCTTGACACAGGCTTCGGGTTGTGTTTTGGGATGTCTGATACTAGAACACTGGCAGTGAATCAATAGGGTCCTAATGGCTGTGGGGTGGGGCCTTCTTTGGCAGTTTAATGTCAGTACCTCAGAATGTGTTTAGTGCCATTTTAATTTTAATTTTAATTTAAAGGAAATTTTTAATATGTGTTGTCCAGGCAAAAGACAGCCAGAAGACAAGCCAAGGACTACAAGAGGGGCTGGTAGCCTGTCAGCAGGAGTGTGAAAGACTGCAGGGGGAGCTGCAACAGGTTCTCCTCCAATGTGATGCTCATGTCAGGTAAGACAGAGACAACACCAATATCTACACTGTTGGCAGTATTATAAAATGAACAAGGCTACAAAACAACCAGAGTATAATCACTTATTAAGGCACATAGAGTTGTTTTCCTGTTCTTGATGTCCTCTGCTCCACCAACTAGGAAGTACAATGAAAAGCAGAGCCAGCACAAGACCAAGCTACGTCAGGCCAAGCAGCTATTTCTAAAGACGACAGCACAAAGGGACTGCACCATCCAGAAACTGGAGAACGACCTGGCGCTGGCCTCCAGCCTTTCACACAAGGTCACACACACATTTTGCATGATGCTGTCTTGAGCCCATTTCCTTCTAAATATGCTTTAAGAGATGTTTAAGCTGGAAAAAATTTGGAATGGAATGGAAAGATTTGTCTCTTAGTTTTAATGTATTTTTTTCCTCTTTCATCCTCGCTGTTGGCTTTTAGGAGAAGGAAAGAATTCATACAGTGATGGAGGAAAATGAGAAGCTGTTGGAGGAGAAGAGGGAACTGTTGCGTAAAATAAGCGAGGCAGAGGAAATGGGCAGCAAAGGCATGAGGACCGCCTCAACAGTCCAACACAGGTATCTGAGTGATTCACTGTTTACATACATTCACCTGCTGAATACAAAACGGACTTTATACAAATTTAACTGCTGTATTTCATGAATACTGTAAAAAAAAAAAAACATAAGTCTGTGTGTCATTGGGTTTGATCTAAATGTATGTGTCCTGAATTGTCTTTACTCTACATGCCATGCCTCACATGTTATTTGGGGGCACTTTGGGCTAATTGTTTTGAAGTTGTGAGTGAGCCTGTATGTCAATCTGTTTAAGGGTCAACGTCTTAGAGGTAGAAAACAGACAACTGCAGGACCGAACCTTGAAGCTCTCCAATCAAGTCAGTTCCTTAGAGCGAGCCTTGAGGAATGTCCAGTCGTTCTACAGCCTGGAGGTAGAACCATGCACATCTTTATGGTTTAGTGGAACATGGCACCCAAACTTACCCTAATGTAAAATGGCTGGCATGTGTCTTGTTTTATTGTAATAAAAAATATGGATTTGTTTGACGATAAATGGCTCAAATGCTCAACAGAATGCCAAAAAAGTGCTGCCCTCTGATAGCCGCTCTGATGGCATCCTACATACATCTGCACTAAGGTAAGGCCAGTTGAGGCTGAAATAATGTGTTTGATGATATCTGTAATTTCTAATACTCAGTGTTTCGTCATGTGACCAGTCTGACGGCAGGTTCCTGTGACCCGCTGGACATCCTGGACGCAATCTGTCGTGCTAAGGGTGATCGTGTGGTGGTTGATGGCACCCGGGCGTCTTTCTCCTCACACCAGCCACCAGAGCAGGGATACCTGAATCTCGCTTCCCCATTGCTTCCTCCAGCCTCCACCAAAGGCACAGAGGAGAGCTCTAATAACAGGGAGCAGGTATGAAAAGAGGCTTAGCTTGGTGCAGTTAAGCTACCATATAGGAGACGTACTGAGAGTCCAAGTATTAGGTAGCACTATAGCATCTGCCATTTCACTACAGACTAAAATCAGAATAAAATAGTGAAACAATGTGGAGAATGCAAATAATCTTTGTTCAAAAGAAACAGTAATAATGAAAGGGAGCTTCCACTGCAGTTCTGCTCAGGGTGAAATTTGTCTGTTCGAAAGCAAATCTGACTTGCAAGCACAGTATTTTGATCCAAGTCCAAACTGAGAAAAAGCCTGTGCAAGTGTCAGTCATTCTTTATTACATATTTTAAAGAAAATAGGACGTAATGGGAAATTTGACTAGTGAGCCAAACAAGTGGCACAGTCTTGTGTGTACCTGCTGAGGGACTCGGTCAGTTGTTTGCATCAGCACACCAAAGCAAATCAGAATGATTGAAAGCCTCGTAATGGCTCATGGGAACG
The DNA here is from genome assembly GCA_024666655.1 of Dascyllus trimaculatus. Classification (NCBI taxonomy): domain Eukaryota; kingdom Metazoa; phylum Chordata; class Actinopteri; family Pomacentridae; genus Dascyllus; species Dascyllus trimaculatus. Next base: position 24,752,579 of record CM045452.1, read on the forward strand.
ATTTTTATAGTGTTTTTTATTTTATTATGTCTATATATAAAATTACAGGATGAGTGAATGTCAAAAGACATTTCATGAGGAATATTTGAATGAGGCTCTTACAAACTAAGCACTTTATAATAAGTTTTACTTGTGTTTACATTTGGGAAAACTGTAGCAGTGGAATGCAATAGTGGGATATTGATGGTTTCCCTGTTAAATTTATTGTTGGCAGTGTTTTGATGCCTAAAAATGCCTATGGTTTTGTATATTTATGGTTTTACTGTGTCAAAAAGTCTTAAAACGTATCAGCATTTTTTTCTAATTTACACATTCATACAGATGTCATATATAACACTGATAATGTTGTGGAGAATGTGTGGTACATCGACGGTAAAAACTGGGCAACACTCTGAAATAGGTCACTAATATAGCTTGATAGGTGCAGCCACTACAGTATTTGCAATATGTACCTTTAGTTTTAGATCAGCTCCAGAAAAAAACACAGAATTCCACAAGTCTTTTAGTCTATTTTGAATTTCTCAAGCTGTGTTTTTCACATTAGTCAACCTCAAAGGTCTTTTCCAGGGACAGCCATTCAGAAACTAATTATACTTTACCCACAAAGACCATCAGCAGAGAGGTATGTGTACTTCACGGCATTAAATCCATACACCACGGCTATTATTTTGTATCATAATAGGTATATACAGTGGGAACATTTGTTTTCAATGTGCCTGAGATGATGAAGTGTTTAACTTCATCTTGCTGCTGCGTGAACACGTCTAATAACAATAGTCTATTTGAGAAAGACATGAAAAGTGAGATGATGAGAAACTTTTGTTGTATTTGTACGATTGCATTTTTAAAGGTGAAACTATTTTTTATAAATAAAAGCTAATAAATAACAATTGCAATGCTTGTTTCTTCCCCCTGTACCTCCCTCTAAAAACATCCGTTGGCAGATACGTTTTTTTTTTTTTACTACAAATCCAAGAAATCGTGATTAATTTATAACAGTCTGTTTATTAAACAAGGTAAAGATACAAAGCTTTTTTTTCCTTTTTTAAACATTGATAACCTTAGTTGATCTTCTCAGTCTTGGCTGTGCATATTTAGTTGTCTAGAAACTGTATATGAAACCACAATGCAAGACAGGAAAAAGTGTAATAAATCTACGCAATATCTTTTCATAGAGAACATGGGTTAAACAGTTATACAGATTACAGCTCAGGAACTCCATGCGGAAGGAAAAAAATAAAAAAAATGTTTACACGACTGAATACTGCAGAACACAATACAGAGTAATGGAAATGGGATGATAAAACAGTTAAGGCTTACATGTAAATAACTGATATAAAACATGAATATTAATAACATACAGGTAGACTAAAATAATTACAGTAAGTCCATACATAAACTTTTACAAAACCCAAACAGAACATGTTTATGAAAACTTGAAAATAGGTACTATAAATGAGTAACATGTTTTACAGTATAGCAACATGTACATTTTCCCATTATCTCAAAAGAGAGAGTAAGTTGAAGAGGCAGGGTCTGTTGTTGGCGTAAATGTCTGTTTTCAGGCCAGTGGCTTGAGTAATAAGTTTTTATTCTTTTGAAAACATACTATATACTGTATATGTATTTTACATTATTCTCAGTTCCATCTCAAACGTAACGTCTAGCCGTAGCACCTTTTTCTGAAGTGCCCTGAAGAATACAGGGTACCCTATTAGTACCATTCAGAGGTTACAGTTACAGTAAAAATACAACAAACAATACTGTGTACAATAAAAAGAATACTAAGGAGAAAAAAACAAAACAAAAAAATAACGGAAGATTCACCTCTGCATAAATTCATAATATAGGCCTACTGAATATGACTCATACTGCAGTTTATTCCGAATGGGTAAAGCTTATTTAAGATTTTTTTTTAAAAAAATCCTAACTGGGTTATAATAGCTGTACAATAACTTCACATTTTGGTCCAATGGTTAGGTTTAAAATTTACCACTCAAGTAAAATTTAATTTCAGCTCAAGTGTCTTTTAAAAAAGGGCTGAGTAGAGTAGAGTAGAGTAGAGCTGGCACTGACACATGTGCAACGTGTTCAACCTCTGCGACGCATACTTCTAATTCTTAGAAAATAATAGTCAAAGCTGAACTGAAATAGTGAAAGCAGACACACACTATTACAAGATTCGCTTTTTCTTAAAACCTCATCAAGGTTCGTATATGGCACTAACTACTGGGACGAGAGAGAAACTGATAAGAAGCAGTGTTTCTTTGATCATGCCTCATGATCATAAAGGTGCCGTAAAAAGGTGAACATCAAATATGGAGTGAAAGATTGTGGAAATAAAAAAACAAAAACAAACATTCATCTTTCTTCCCTTCCATGTAGCTCTATTTTTACCCCCAATACAATAATACAATTTCTTAATACAATCATGAAATGTTTCAATTGTCATCTACCGATTGCCTTACTTCAAATTTAGATGACCCTGTACTTGCACAAAAAAAGTGAGTAAAAACATAGAAAGTAACAGAAAAGACTGTTATTTGTACACAGTCAGTGCTCTTAGCTGCCACAAGTAATGCCCTTTGGCATTTTCCATCCATCAAGATTGAAACAATTTGAGCCAAAACCACAAGGCCTAAAAGTGCTTTAAGATTATCTTTGGATGTCTCCAGAATACACCCAGCAAACATGTTTTTTGTTTTTTTTTCACTTTCTCATTTCTTTATAAGGGCAAACATCACCTGGCACATTTTTGGAAACCCATTTCATGGAAGAGGAAAAGAAAAAAAACAAGAACTAAAACATTTCTAATGGCCAATGCATCCGGCGGTTTACATGACGCTTACGAAAGTGCTTCTTAAATCTGACGCAAGACATTCTTAGCCGCTCGATCCCCCTGGACAACATCTAGCTGTGTTGTTACATTCACAAAAAAAATAACGCTGTGCTCATTTTTGACAGACGGCCCGTGTCGAGACGGATGGAGGCAGTCTGTTTTACTGAATCTAACACTGAATGCTCATGTCAGCTGTCATAACGCTAATGTAAGCCTTATGTAGATGGCCGTGGGTGCAGGGCCTCACAAGCTCCAGCCGAACGCAGACTCCAAACTTTCGCCGCTGAGCGTCCAGGGTGCTCAGATGAGTGAGATGCGTATGGGGATGCTGGGGGACTCGGTCCTCTGGGGCGACTGGTGGCTCACTAGGTGCTCTACCACCGTGTGTTTGGACATGTGCTTCATAAGGTAGGTCTCCTGCAAAGAAACCAAAACACACCAGCAGAAATGAAAGTACTGCCAATAAACAGCAACAACAGACTTTATCAGCGATCACAGTTGAATTCTAAGGATATTTGACCCTTTTCTTTACTCATATTAACTCAAAAGATGCACCACAAGAAACAAGTCCTGCCTGTGGTTATCAAACTGTTTAACTTCTTGTAGCAACCAATAACATAATAATGGCAAATAACGTAATAACATTTTGCCAATAATATAATAAGTTATGATATTAATGGCCTAGCATTAAAAAATCTCAGTTTTTTTTAAAATTTCAATTTTTGTGCAGTTTGCTCATCAAAAATAGGTCTAGTGGTTGGCATAGTTGTCAAATTCATTCATTCATCAAGGATACGTCCCATGTAGCTCTCACTCCCCTTAGTTAAGGATGTAAGAGACAATTGGAGAATTATTTGTTGCACAAAATCTTTATTTAGAATATTCTTCATTTTCTTAGATATGTAAATTCATACTTTGACGCCAGTGTCTCTGTTGGACGTTGCATTGTCTAATGAATTTACCACATTTCATTTAAACTTTGTTCAAACATTTCTCAAGGGAAAATGATTCGGTCCTCACTTCAAACTGTATTTAAATAACTGGACTGGCTCTATAATGGCACTTAACTCCAACATACAACATAGAACATGAACACTCATTTACAAATGTTAAATAAAAACTGAAGAGTATTATTACGTTATTGGCTCAAAAACTTTATTACATTGTTGGCAAGTTATTACGTTACTGGCTTTATTACATTTGAAATGACCCAAATTATTATGTTATTGACAGGTATTACGATATTGGCCGTTATTGCGGCTGTGGTAGAGCGGGTTGTCCACTGATCGCAAGGTTGGCGGTTCGATCCCAGGCCCCTCCGCATGCCGATGTGTCCTTGGGCAAGACCCTGAACCCGAAGTTGCTCCCAATGACAGGCTAGCGCCTCGCATGGCAGCTCTGTCGCCATTAGTGTGTGAATGTGTGTGTGAATAGGTGAATGCCAAACACATGTAACGCACCTTGAGTAGCTCCCACTAAGGTAGAAAAAGGCGCTCTAGAAGTGCAGACCATTTACCATGTTATTGCGCTATTGATTGCTGCACTCCTCACTCAGAAGGTCAGCCAATAGTCAAACTGGAATCATTATGTTTCAATGCAAGCAGTTAACTAATTTTTCACTTCACTTCTTGAGCTAACACTCAATAACTATGTATCTCTGTGCAACAACACACTATTTACTACCCTGTATACTTACATTTTATTTCCCTAAAAAAATGCACGTTACATTTATTATTTTTATTTTTTTCATTCATTTACACTGTCTCTACTTATGTTGATATTTTTAGGACATATTTTTCTACTTATGTTTATCTAGATATTTTTTGCACTGTTTACATTTCTAAGACTTTGAATGGGATCAACTGTCACGTAAGCAACTTTCCCCGCTGGGATCAACAAAGTATTTCTGATTCTGATCTGATTACTGAGCTCAGGTGAACATTTTAGTTTAACGGGAAAAAACAAGTCAAAGATCATTAAATTAACGTACACTGCTAAATATCGGTGTGCCAAAGAGAGAAGTAAACTGGAGAACATGCTGCATTGTTAAATATCACAAACAGGAAGCCCGACTACTTCTAGTCCAAGGGAGCAAGAATATTATCAAATGCCATCATCTTATCAGCCACATATAGAGTCTCTCTGAAGGCTCATTGGGAAAATCTGTGACATTCTCAGCGAACAGATAACGTGTGGTTTACTCACGGAGGTGTACGCCCGGCCACACATGCTACAGCAATAGGCCTTAGCGTTTTTGATGGCATGCGCTGACAAGTGGATCTGCAATGATGCGGAGTCTGAGTAGGCACGGTAGCAGTTAGGACATTTATACGGCTTGTCTTTATTGTGCTGCCTCTGGTGAGACTGTCAGGAGAGAAACGGAGACAGAAGATGTAATGTTTGTGATTACAGTCCATTCAAGTAATTAATCTGTTTACGGTTTGACATATTTCATGTTGTTGTTGTTGTCGCTGTAAATCACTGTCCTTACTGACCTGGAGGTTAGACAGCTGGGTAAAAGCCTTTTCACATCCAGGGTGAGCACATTTATAAGGCCTATCACCAGTGTGGATTCTGTGGCAAAAGAAGAATGGGGAAAAAAGGTTCAATGACAAAGATGGCTGAGATTTAACCATCGGTGGTGCTGCAAACAAGCTCAAAGCATAGTCAAGATGAGATTTAACATCTATAAACTCCAACTTCTCACAGTTATTATGCTTTTGTTGTAAAATAAGAGAAATTGAAGATGAAACAAAAATATAAAAAAGGAAAACGTAAGCCATAAAATACAGGGATGTCAGCAGGGAAACTCTCTGCAAGCATAAACATGAGACTTTCTATACATACCAAACACCGATCAGGCATAACATTATGACCAGCTGCATAATATTGTGCTGGTCCCCCTTATGTGCTCAAAAATGCTCTGAACCATTGGACATGGACAAGAGGACATCTCAGGGTGTCCTATGGGGTCTGGAACCAGGACGTTGGCACTGGATCCTTTGGCTACTGTGGCTTGTGCAGTGGGGCCTCTGTCAATCAAACTTGTTCCACTGCATCCTGTTGATGCTTGATCACAATGGGGTGTAGGAAGTTGGGAGGTCAAATCAACATCTTTGACGACTGTCGGGTTTCTCAACATGTTCCTGATTGTTGGATGTTTTTTCCATGTGGTGGGGTGCATTTTCCTGCGGGGGTAGGCCAGTGACATTTGGGATTTGCATGAGGGAGTGTGTTTGTTCTGGGACAATGTCTATGTGGGTGTCTAAGTCTCATCAACACGGATGTTAAAATCCAAGGTTTTCCATCAGAACACCACATAGTACCAATATGATCAATGTTATTCATTTTACCTGTCAGTGGTCATGATGTTGTGGCTGATCGGTGTATACTAGTACATTCAGTGAGTTAGCAGTAGCTCAATACTGTGCTCAAGCTCGACCTACCTGGTATGCTGCTGCAGGTGTGACAGCTGCCGAAACGAGTTCTCGCAGTAGGAGCAGTGGTAGGGTTTGATCCCCAGGTGGATGCGCAGGTGCTGGGACAGGTAGGAGGCGTTGGCGAACGTCTTGGAGCAGTGGGGACACTTGTGTGGTTTGGCCTCTGTGTGGGACTTGGAATGAATCTGCATCTCTGACTTGGTTAGGAAGGTGAGCGGGCAGACTTTGCATCTTAGGGACAAAAAAAAGGGGCAGAAAGATGATCAGATCGGGCAGTTTTTCAGACAAGTTAAGCATTAGTTTGTCTACAAGTAGAGCCTAAAAGAGATGACACCATTGTTTGCTGCCTCGATAGCAGCAGTACTGAGCCCCAATCAAAGTCAAGTTAAGATTTTAAATCTAGAAAAAAAGTATTGATTTTCAAAAATTCCTATAAACTCCACAAATGAAGTCAAACTTAATTTTAATAAAATACTTTAATGTGAAAAACAACTACTTAGAATTGATAAAGTATGGCAGCAGGAAGTCAGACCTTTTAGATAATGATATAACTCACTGCCTCTGAAAATTCCTGATCCAAAAAACTGAACCAGGATAAGAAAAAGCTGAACTTTTCCATGTTTTTCCAGATGATAACAGGATAACACTGACAGTCTAGTGAAGAAACTTAGAGATTTTGTTTTATGTTATGTTGCTTCTATGCTTCTTTTGTTCTTTACATTTGAATTTTGTCGATTTTTTCCAAGTTTCCATCCACTAGTTCTGCTTCAAAACTATCAGCATCTAGAATAAGAGGGTCCTGTCATATTTCCTACCTTCTAAACTCTATAAAATACTGCTCATCATCTGACTTTAATCATCAAACTTTCCTCTGACTGAGCTTTCATCCATTCAGATTAAAGATGGGTTCATATTAAGTAGCAGCACATCTCAGTAATGTACACTTGTAACCAAACATGTCTTAAGCAAATAGCTATTGATTCCTTGCAGACCATAATTAAATCTGCCAATTGGCTTTGCAAGATCAGCACTAAAATCAAACATCCTCCCCTCTGGGATGCAGTAAAGGCTTTAAAACAATAGTAACAGGTTTATATGTCCAACCTGTAGGTTTTGCCCTCTTTGGGTGCAACAGTGACGCAGCCTTGGTCAGCTAGGATGGGGTAGGGCACCACTAGCAGGGGACCAGATGTGTTTTCAGCTTTGATCTTCTTTCTGCCCCGAGGTGCCTTCGGCGGGGGGCCCAACAGTCCTGCCAGGCCTCCAGCCTTCATGTGGTCCATGCCGGGACCGCTGGCTAGGCCGGAGATGATGTTCACCGAGGGGGCACCGCCCAGGCGGTTCTGGCTGCTGGATGTGGGAGTCGTTGGGGTCAGAGCCTCTGAGGTGCTGTGGCTGTCGGGTCGGGATGAAGGAGCCAGGCCTGTGGAGGTGGGAACCGGGACTGCATTACACGTATGGCTGAAAAACAGTTTCTACACTAAACTCTGCTGACTGTTGTGCAATATGATTTTAAGGGAATGGTGCAAACTGAATGTGTGTGGTTCACTTTTAGTCTTAGTTATTCATTCATTCATTATTATTTTTATATAGCTTTCACATGATATTTATAGGCTCTTTTTACTGCTCTTTTGCACAGATGAGGACTGCACTTTCAATTTACAAAAAGACATATTGATATTGATACTACAACCGCGACACATGATAAGAGAGGACCACAGCAGTGTGTTTGCATACATATTTCTTATTTTTGTCTTTTTAAGTCTATAATTCCTACTATTCCAGGCAGTCACTGGCTTCCATTTATCTCCATATAACATAGTAATAAGACTCTGAAACTTGCTTGGGCTGTGACATCCATTAAAGTGAATGGACACACTCAAAAAGCTTGTGGATAACACTGCACTATTTCAGGCGGTCTGTTCTCTAAGGCATTCATAGGGACAGAAAAGTGACATAAAAAGTTGTTTAAAGAATGAATAATAGTAGAGGGGGAGAGAGGGAAGTTGAATGCATGCTTACTTTCTGCACACTAGGCGGAAGGAAAGTAAGCATGACTGTTGCCTAAGTTGCAGAAATTCACAGACATATCCCCCTTTTCCTCGTAAACTCAGACACCAGAAAGGTGTTTTCCCATCTGACAACTGCTTCTGCTGAAACCAGCAAGCAGGCCCTGTCACACCTCTATTACAGCGCAGTAAGAGTGTTATTTAGTAGCAGCTATGTTCTTCACTGTACCGTTAAGATGTGGGTGTTTTTTACTCGCTGTGGCCTCATTTGTCACTGCAACATTAACGTCCTGCACCTCAATGGAAACAGCACAGCCATAGCTAGAAGTAGAGAGAACTCAAAAATGTCTTTTGTGCAGCAAAACTAAGTCATAATGCCATAAATGCCAAAAGTTTGATTGCTTTGATTATTTATTATGTAAAAAAAGTGCCCACAGGTATCATGGGGCAGTGGTGGCACAACGGTTAGGTCTCTGGACTACTGATCAGAAGGTCAGAGGATCAAATCCCCATGCGGCCATTGTTGGGTCCTTGTAAAAAAATAATTTGTGACAATTGAAGGTTTCTTCTTTACAATACTGTAAAATAAAAGTGACTCTACATTTTTACATTTTTAATGTTTCCATACTTCCTACCTCAGCCACAAGCTCAGCTGAAATATTTGCTCCATGACTGTTGATCACGGCTGAGTCACTCGTGACATCCTGGCCGTGCCGTGAAGAGCAGAATTATTTGTTTTTTTACAGAATCTGTGGTTAAAACAATTCATGTGATTTCAATGAAATATTGTAATTTTAAGCTTAGATTTGACGATGGAAGCACACATCACAGATGAGTAGTTCAAAGACCTCTGGAAATAAATCTGCTGATTCGTTCTGTTTTCTTTCTGGCTCTGATAAATCGTGTGATTTTTGTCAATTTTTTAAAACGATAACCTGCCTTTACACACCTACTATCAGGTTTTGGGATTCAGACTATAAGTTATAACATCAATGTGTGTTTAAGCACCACCAAAGGCTAATTGGTTTTTTCTATGTCAGCAGACTGAGCGACTGCAGTACCTGAGCGATGGTTGATCCGGCCAGGGTCACCAAGCTGTCTCATGTGCCAGTCTTCCCATAATCCTTTGGCCTTCACTGCTGACTTGTCGTCCATATTTCCATCTGGAAATTATGACATTTTAATCAGTACACAACAAGACAGTTGTAAATGTAAGAATTTGAATTTGTTTCATCAGAACAGAAAAAACAGCCCCAGACCTTTAAAGCACGTATCAGTTAGATATTTTATTAACTCCACCTATAGATGTACGATGATAAGTCAGGGTATGGTTTGAAATATTTCTACATTGCTGCCAATCTTTTTTTTTTTGTTACTGATGATCAAGTTATAGAGTTTCAAGACCTATTTATAAAAGACATCCTCACAAAACTCTTCATTTAGCTTCTGAATCCATCACTACCTTATGTTCTCTTTACTCAAGCAGCTTTACAGGAGTTCTTCTCAGGGAAAATGCAATCTAAAATTCCAAAGGCTTCTTGATTTACACAGAAAATATCTGAAGAAATTTGCAGGCAATAGAAAAAGAGTAGCACCTGCAAACCTAACTCCCAAGCCACACTTCAGAATTTATTTCATCTTGGCTCTTTGTCAGAAAAGTGAATTGTGGCTTATGGAGTGAATGTGCTGGCAGTGTGTACTTTCCTTTCACTCTCCAATGCTCCTGCAAATACACAGGGTCTATATAATTACACCATTTCCTCCAAATCTCCAGGAACCAAATGCCAAATGTTGATACTTGGCAGATTTCAGGATTTAATGCAATGCAAAAGTTGGGGTTGGTACTCTGAAAGTCCCCCGGCCTGCTAACGATGAATTAAAAGCTGTACCTGGACCAGAACTGGAGGCGGGCCGGGCGTGCAGAGCGATGTCGGGCTGTCCGGAGCCCTGTGGTTGCGGGTGGTGGCCCGGCACCTGCTGGGGCTTCGGCACCTGCATGCCGTGCTGAGCGCCGCTGTCCGGGGACGAGGTGGGCGCCAGTAGAGACTGCTGAGAGGGGGTGGAGGTAGGCGGCAGGTGCAGCGGTCGAATCTTCTCAGCCATCAGTTGCTCCTTGATCTTGTTAATGAGGACCAGGTTATCCAGCTGAAAGGGTTAACGGGTCATGCTCAACAGAAAACAGCCACCGTGTGTGAATGTCGTACACGCCACCCACCCCCAAATAATAAAAAAAAAAAACACATGGCGGGACAGAAAACTCTGACCAGCCCACAGTACAGGTTTGTTTAGAATGAACTGTGATTCTCAGTCAGAGAGTTTGTTTCAGAGATGGACCGGCTGAAGAGACATTCACACATGGAAACAAATGGCAATGAAGAGTGGAAATGTCACAGTAATTACATGTTAGATGGACTTACCTGGCCTGGCATGGAGGGGGGCGGCGGCCAGAAATACGGGTTGTTAAATCGAGGCTCTGCCATCCTGAAGTAAAAGACATTTATTTTAGTCACACAAAAACAATACTTTTTGAGCTGGTGTCAGTCGGTCATTGTTGTTTCTTTACACCTGTTTCACTACTCTGAACAAAATCTGTCTGCAGAAGTGTTTTTAACCTGAACGATTCGTTTCATGATTCCAATAGAACACACACATTCCATTAGTTTCTATCACATTTACTCTTATCTGTCTTTCTATATTTTTAAAGTGTTTACAAACTCGGTTGTCCTCCACTTGTCCAATAAGGAGATATCTTGTTAAAAACTCATCCAACAGTGTGTCCGCATACATCTGAAGGTTTAAGCCGTTCCACGTTTGTTCTTGGCGTCTGGTTTTCTGTATGTTAAGTATAGTTTGGGTTATTCCAGCCTGCTTTCACCACAGGGAAAAAGTAGTATGCATTTAGGTGCGATTAGAGATAAAAGTTGGCTTTTAAAACCTGTTCTGCTGAATAATTCAACAATTTTTTGAATAGAAAGCTGAGATAATTGAATGTCTTTTATGATGACATTTGAAAATGTGTAGCATCAGATGGAACACACAGCTTGACAGTTAATTCTTTTTTTTTTAAATATTATTTTTGAAGTTTTTTTTTATTGCTAGACAGAGTGAAAGTGGGTATAGAGGAGAAAGACATGCAGCAAAGGGTCATGAGCCGGACTCGAACTCACGACCGCTGCTGGCGACATGCGCCCATGTGGTAACGCCTTAACTCAGTGAGCTATACGGCGGCCTGACAGTTAATTCTTGACCTTTAAAACACATAGTCTGACACAGAAAATCTTGACTAAACTACACTGGAGCCCAACTGATATGTCAGTAAGCCGACATGGACGGATATGTTGTCCGAAATGTGCCGACATAAAACCTTTTTTATTTATGCTTGGGGTCATGTGTGCAGCACATGTAGCAGAGTTTGTATTGCAGCCAAACAGACAGTGGTTCAGCATCCGGCAGCATCATCACGGCAAGATGCTAACTAGTTTGTGAAAAAAAATAAAGGAAGGGTAAACAAAGACCCCATCACTTCCCCTCTAAATTTAAATCTAATCTATATAAGATGTGGGTCATAAAATGATAGTCTGTTGTACCGGTGATAGACACTTCATCAATAACAATAAGAAAATTGTTCGATAGAATGTCTGACAGTGTCACTACAAGGCATTAGAGGCAAAGTGCCATGAAAAACTATAATGAAAGGTTCAGTTCCATGAACAAACTCCGAACGCGCTGCCTCTCAGGATAATAACCGGCCTATATCACCTTAATAATGGGGCCTATTCGCCCTCAGGCACTTTCCCACATGCAGGTCATGCAGGTCTCCCGAGGTGTACCAGTCTGCCCTTGCCGAACGGACTTTGCAGTCTACAAAACAAGAGGTGCCCCACCGCCTCCACCTAAGCGACGCACCACTGGCCTGCGAGGGCTGACGGACGTGGGACTCTCGTCTCGTGATACCAGGCCAACATCACCCACAGAGCAGCAACATTTTACAGGTAAGAAGGTGAGCTCATTCCTTTATCGTTATTTATTTTGGTGTACATTTTTTTTTCCATGTGCGTGTTGTGTTAACATTAGTTATTATATGTGTGCACTGATAAACAGAAGTTACATTTAAAGCAAAGTGGTTACCCTGACCTCTTTTCCCCCCTGACCTTTGGTGAAAATATCTAATTTCATTTATTCATTCATTTTAGAAATGCCACAATACCGTAAAGGCAAAAAAAAAAGAACATAAATCACACAAAACCTCAAAACAATCTCTGAAATAGGATGAAGTTTAACTCGTGAAGTCCTGCCTGCTACATGTCCGTACATCTCATATCTCACTGTTTTCTATTTGCTTCAGACCTTATGAACATCTTAGGATCACCTTTACTACTTGCACCTATTTTGAGATCATCGTCCGGACTGTTCCACAAGTTATCCCACAAACATACTCTTCAGGTAGGAAAACCGCTTTCTAAAATCTTAATTTTCTGTTAATTCATAGTTTCCGACGCTGCTTGTAAACTGCTGTTGACAGTAAATTGTTGCTGGCTTTCATCGTTATTCACACAGTCCTGAAATATACTAAACCAATACATTTTAAAGCATTTGTTTTTGAACAACACTATCTATCCTAATAGCTTCTTTGTAATATACTAGTACTACTGCCGCTACTGTAATATGCACTGGATAGAATGTAGTATAATATGTATTACCACACGCCTCTGCACAGTAGTAGGGTATAAAAAGTGGCTTTGGATTCAGAATGTTTCTGTATTTTTGCCAACTTTGCTCTAATATATTTCATATAAGGTGTCTTGTATAAAATATAAAGCCATTTATTTACATATTTGTTTTTTTAATGCCATGGTGATATAGGAAATAAAACATTTTATTGGGATAGACTTTTAAGTTATATCTCCCAGCTCTCTCTCTCTCTCTAAGTATATATGTATATAGAAAGAATATCAGGCAATATATCCAAATTGGATTTTTGTTTACTCCCTATAAATCTAAATAAATGATAATAAATAAAGGTATCTGTCAGGCTTTATTCCAGCAAACCATCCTTTGAGGAAGATGTTTTTAAAAACCTGAAGCCACCTTGAAAATAGAATAAAATATCCTAATAATGATAATAATAATAATAATAGTAAACTAGGAGTTGTCATTGGATTAAGTGTATCAGTGTAAAAACTTGCCATGCTGCTTGTATTTTCATAACTCAGTGTGTTAAATGAGGCCTGCAGCCAAAAGTGGCACCTTTAAATAAACACAGCTCCAACCTTTTTTTAAATGTCACCCAGAAATATCTCGTAAAAACCAGACATCAGAGGCTGAGCAGGGCTGCTGCCACATCAAGCTGCTCTGCTCCTTTTGTCTGAAATCCTTGAAAAAAAAAAAAAATAAGTGGACGTCGCTTTAAAAAATTCACACCAACGCAATGAAGAAGGAAGAGAAAAAAAAAGGAGAAACTTTCCCTCCTTTGACTTTTTTTCGGACATGTCTGCTGTCTGGCTGCGGCTCTGGACGCGCACCGACGGGAGGATCGAGCCGGATTCGAGGCTCCCGGTGCGCCCCAGACATTCTCAGACAGTTTTCTTTAAAACATTTCCAGACAAAAGAGAAACAAAAATGGCAGCCTTATTTTTATAAGGCGGGACGCCATATTCTGCAGACCCCAAAATTTTTTTTAGGAGCATGAACGTGTGGGGAGGCTGCTGTGGAGGAGAACGGCGAGCCGCGGAGACGCAACACAAAGGTGTGTTTATCATGTCAAAGGCATGAAGGATTGTTTACGGCGAATTGCAGGTTTGAATAGCCCGGCCTCCCCACCTCTTAAAAAAACTGACACTTCCTACAACAACCATGCCCTGCACACACACACACACGCACACACACACACAACAAAAAAAGAAGCTGCACGGAAACCGGAGCAGCTTCGCCTCATTACACCGATTAAAACAACCGAACCGATGCGTAAAGGTCAAAACAGAACCGGCGCACAAAGCCTCCTCTGCCCGGAAAGACGCCGTGCCATCTCCAGCAAATTTCACTTTTACGGCTGCTTTTTTTCCCCCTCTCTCTCTCTCTCTCTCTCTCTCCTCCTCCTCCTCCTTCCTCCACATTCTGTAACTTTTGGAGGACAGCAATTGCAATTTTTTTGTGCACAATGCAAGCATCCGGGAGGATAGCGCCGATCGGAGACGCGCACGGCGGCGAAAAGAGGGGGGAAAGACATGCACAAATACCTGGCGTCCTGCTTGCAGATATTGTCTTGCGAGTGGAGCTATAATATAAAAGGTTGATGTTCTTTCTGCCTCCAGTCGGACCACCGCTTCCGGGTCGCTTTGTTCACTTCTGGGTGCTGCTGCAGGCTTCATGCAGACACACGCACACACACACGGAGCGAAACAAGGCGAGACGTTTTCAGCTCATGGACACTCGGATTTTTTTTTCACCAGACACTTTGTTCGCGTTTTAAAGGAGGCAGATGAAGCACATAGCAGTGTTCTGGCTTCGCGTCTTTTTTTTGGGGGGGGGAGAGAGGCTGGATTTAACCAGAATGATCCGCAGGAGGCTGGGAGAAGTAATCGAGTGCAGAAAAAAGCAGCGACATCTGAAATTCCCACTCATGCGCCGCGTTTCGGTTATTATTTCGCACTTCTGTCTGCTGAAAAAAAATGAAAAATCAGTGTCGAATATGGAAGCTGCTGCTAGATTGTTTGCAGCACATGTTATTAAGCTCGTTTATATGTGCAAAGAAGCTGTCCAGTCTGATAAATGTGTTCCTACTCCACAAAAATCAGTATTTAAACCTAGTTTTCATTCTTTACCTTTATTTAAACAATACATTAACTGGGGAAAACATCATACTAGTGTCTCTTTTTTTTCCAAAACTCCCATAATACCTGGATATGTAAACACCTTATGAACTTGTTTGTGACATCTTTGGTCCAGTCTGATAAATTTAGTGGAAATAAATTTAAAAAGTGTCCAAATAAGGTTACGGCGCCAGATGGAATCAACAAAAATCAATATTGGTCATTAATGTTGCTAAACTGAGCTGAACTTTTCATTTTTTTACCAAGTGAGATGCATAAACATGTACAGGTTCTTCTGGAAAAACAATCAAAAACAATAAATAAACCTGGAAAATATCCTACTAGTGTCTCCTTTTCAGTGTAAAAGGTTTTAACAGTTGAAAAGTGAAGGCTTGTTACTGCATCTATATGTCTTAATAACTCCAATAATCAACATGATTTCTACGTGCAATCTTATACTGCAAAGAAATTGTCTGATAAATATGTTTTTAATCAGCAAAAATCATTCTTTAGACATAGTTTCAATTCTTTACCTTTATTTAACCAGGTAAGATGCATGTATAGGTTTCTGAAAGTTCATTAAAAACAATAAAATAATCAGGAAAACATCAGCTGAGTTTCTCTTTTTTTAAAAAAACCCAGGCAGTGTAAAGGCTCTAAATGGACTCGTTTCATTTTTTAAAATGTGAATGCTGTAAATGTAAATGTAACTGTATATAAACACCTTATTGACTTGTATGAGAAATCTTCCATCCAGTCTGATAAATTTAGTGGAATTAAAGAAATAAAGAAGTGTCCAAACAAGGTTACTGCACCAAATGGAATCAATACTGGTCATTAATATCAATAAACTGAACTGAACTTTTCATTCTTCAGCTTTATTTAACCAGGGAAGATGCATAAGCATGTGTAGGTTCGTGAAAAAAATAATTCAAAATCCATCCATCCATCATCTACACACCGTTTAATCCTCTGTAGGGTCGCAGAGCAGGGCTGGAGCCGATCCCAGCTGACTTGGGCAGAGGCAGGGGACACCCTGAACAGGTCGCCAGTCTATCGCAGGGCTACATATAGACACAGACAACCAAGCAGACTCACATTCACATCTACAGACTATTTAGAATCATCATTTAACCTCAGCATGTTTTGGACTGTGGGAGGAAGCCGGAGAACCTGGTGAAAACAAGGAGAACATGCAAACTCCACACAGAAAGATCCCAGGCGTCCTAACTGGGACGTGAACCAGGGATCTTATAATTCAAAATATTTTATCTTTTTTTTTTAATTATATGTGAAATCTTAAACTGTCCAGCCAGATAAATGTAGTTTAATTCAAGAAAAAAAAAAATCGAAGATCTAAAATCTAATTCTTTAGCTTTATTCATCCAGGTAGAATCGCCAAGATAAAAATCTCAGCCAAGAAGGCAGCATGAGAGCATTATTACAACAATAAATGCAAGCTACCAATCAAAATGATGCATCAGGATGAATGGGTTTCTGAAAAATTAAAACATCAATTGAGAGTCTCTTTTCCCAAAAGCCAGACAATATTAGATTCCTTGACCAAGAAAACATACCCTTAGCATTTGGATTCACATTGATATCATTATTAGTTCAATAGTTATTCACCAAAATCACTTTTTGGGTAATGGCAGTTCTGGATCGACTGATGTGGGGTTTTGAGGGACTGATACTGATGCAGATTATCGGCAATCAAGAAATTCCAATAACTGATATTTGGAGCCAATATGCATTAACTAATCTGTCATTCATAACTAGGCTTCTTCATTAATAAGGGTGACTATAACTGAATATGTATAATAGAAATAGGAGTGACTAAATTAGGATGCTCTCGACTGAGACTGATCAGTTTGTCTTCTGCAGTTTTTCTTTTTCTTAGTTTTTCACTGTTCTAATCAGTTTATCACCCACTAAGGTCCATATCTTGAAGCATTATTAATTATTGTTTTCTAGACTCTGCCATAGGGTGATTTTTGGCTGCCTTCTAGCTTAGCCGCTAGCCGTTAGCATAGCTTTAGCCACTGTGACAGAAGCTAATTTCCTGGTTTGTAGCAATGTATTGTGCTTCTAGTTCAGTTTTTGCTGCTTGAGAGATTTTTTTTAAAACCACAGAGGGGCAACAGACAGAGAGACCTGAAGTAGCACATTAAATTTATCAGTAATCAGTTAATAAAAATACTGATACTAGGAAAAATGCCAAATATCAGCCAAAATAACTACCAAGGCCGATAACTGGTCTATTCCTGCTACTAAGTCCCTGTACAGATCTGATTCAGCCTCTATTAGATGAGCCTGAAGGATCTGTCACAGTGTCTGACATTGCAGGACGCCCACAGATGTGGTATTAATGCTGTCTGGTGACACAAAAGGGAAATACACAGTAATGGTGGTTTTTAATGTGGGGGATGTTATAGGTTAAACACATGTTGCCCAATGTAATAATGAGTCTTTGGGCTGTACCTTTGTCCTAATACGTGCATTTCTATTTGGGCATTCTATTCATCAGTATAGCACATGTTGTCTGTATACACACACACACACACACACACACACACACACACACACACACACACAGATATATATATATATATATATATATATATATATATATATATATATATATATATATATATATATATATATATGCATATATATATATATATATCACAGACTCTTGAAAAGGGAATCAAGTTGATTTAGTCAACAAAGCACCAATTCATGTACAACATAACTGTGGTCATTTCACCTCTGTTCCAGATAAACATGTTTAATATTACTCCTGTACACTATATGATATGTGCAATAACTATTCAGGGAATTTATTATTTAAATTTTTTTAACATACACTGATCAGGCATACACCGATGACATTATGGCCACTTACCTAATATTGTGTTGGTCTCCTATGTAGTCAAAAATGCTCTGAACCTTTGGGCATGGGCAAGAGGACCTCTCAGGGTGTCCTATGGGGTCTGGAACCAGGACTTTGGCAGTGGATCCTTTGGGTACTCTGGCTTATGCAGTGGGGCCTCTGTCAATCAACCTTGTTCCACTGCATCCTGTTGATGCTTGATCACAATGGGGTGTAGGAAGTTTGGAGGTCAAATCAACATGTTGGACCATTGTCATGTTCCTCAACATGTTCCTGATTGGTTGATGTTGTTTCCATGTGGTGGGGTGCATTTTCCTGCAGGGGGTAGGCCAGTGACATTTGGGATTTCCATTTGCATGAGGGAGTGTGCTTGCTGTGGGACCATGTTTATTTGGGTGTCTAAGTCTCATCAACATGGATGTTAAAATCCAAGGTTTTCCAGCAGAACAGCACATAGTACCAATATGATCAATGTTATTCACTTCACCTGTCAGTGGTCATAATGTTGTGGCTGATGGGTGTGCATATAAGATAAGAAAAATAGTGTAAACATTAAGGAAATGTAGTACAAAAATAAAAAATAAAACAAAATATACATGAGTACTAGTTATAGAAATAACAACAATGCACATGTCAGTGGTATTGCATGATTCTTTAATGAATAGAAATACTGAGAGAGGTATTAATATTGCACAGATTATTATCTATATTGCACATATTGTTCATAAAATACCTATGTAGCATATGTCCTAGTATGAGAATAGGAGACTAAATGACTAGTACACCCTTCGTTACTCATTTATACTGTTGAGTAGCTTATTACTGCTTATTACTGACATCTAAGTAAAAAAATGTGTGAGTGGAAAACAGTGGAGTAAACATCTGCTAACTGAAGTGTGTGTGTGTGTGTGTGTGTGTGTGTGTGCGTGCGTGTGCGTGTGCGTGTGTGTGTGTTTGTGTGTGTGTGTGTGTGTGTGTGTGTATGTGTGTGTGTGTTCAGAAGACTTTCATGTTGGATTATTGTGTTTACTGCATTTGCATGACTCTCACTCTCACCCCCACTTTGATATCTCATCTAAATTTCTATTTTTGGTCTCAGTCCTGCTTATGAATAAATAATAATAATAATATTATTATTAATAATAATAACTAATTTGCATTGATGTCACTAATATATCCGCAGTGTGCTCGTCCTCCACTCACCCACCAAACCACCACCACCAGCAACAACCTCTGCATCCGACTCGTGACTTATTCCAATGTGTGTCACTGGTCCTTCTGTGTGAACCACATCATTATCTCAGAGGTTCAGTGGAATTACAAGAAGCAATCAGACGCAGGAACCAGTACGCTGACGTTGCCACCAACATTTGACACTCACTGTGTGTTTGTGTGTGGGGAGGTTCGTGATCTCACTGTATTTCCTGTTTCTTGCCGCACTTCTCTGAAAACTCCAAAGAACTGACAGCTCTTGTGAACGCAGCAGCCTTCCTCTAACAGCTACTTTTTTGTGACTGCTTTAAAGGAGACTCTCCAAGATGAGTTAAAGCCAGAATGCCTCCTCCTGTTGGTGAATCTGTTGGGCTCTGCTCCTACATGATCTGATTTATTTTCTTTCCGCAAATGAGTGAAGCTATCTGAGGCTCATCTGCTTCCTCACAATCTGCTCTCCCAACATGGAGTTCATCCTGGTGAGTACATTTTCATTGAGAACTGCTGCACAGGATTGTCGAAAGCAGCCAAACAAACATTCAGTGTCTTTGAGAAAAGCTCAGTTAAAGGGTTGTTATTGATTCCAAATGCTTATATTTAATTAAAGAAGTTTTTTTCATGTATTTTAGAGCGAAAAGTTAATATTTAAGCTCAACACATTGCTTCTGAATCAGCTGTTCAAGGTTGAGATGTTAGACATTTTGTGGAGGAGTGAAGGGTGGAAAGCCTCCTGATCAATTGGAATCAGAGTCTAGTCATTTTACTAGTGCTGCGTCTAATGATTCTTCACATTATTGTTAAACCTGCAGATTATTTTTCAGTTAATTGTTGGAGTCATAGGGTGGCATCAGCAGCTAAAAATGTCCGTCACGACTTCCCAGAGTCCAAGGTGATGTCTGTAAAATGACTGTGTTTCCCTAATCAAAAGGGATATTTATTTTACTGTCATAAAGGACTAAAAAGAAGAAAAAATGTTGGTACATTTTCTGTTGATCAACCAGTTAGCTCCTTATTTCAGCTCTAAAATGCACACATGTAGGTGTATCTGTACCCAAAAGATACTTCCAGGTTAACCTTTCCAACAATACACCCTCAGATAAACACGTATGTATACAAATTTGGAGTAAACTTCTTTTCAGAAAGGCAGCAGAAGGATGGAGGGTTGTCCCTGAGAAAATTATATATATGGTGTTATCAGCTCAGCAGCAGGTGGATGGCGAAATGTTCAGTGGCCAAACTTGGAAGAAAACTCCTACAAACTGCTGGCACCTGTTTTATAAACAGTCGTCACACTAATACTTATATTTTTTATTCTAATAGCCCTTCTTCAAGGCTCTGTCTTGTGTAATAATCTGCTTTTCGCCTCCCTTGTCAGAATCAGAAACTGTTTCATTGCCGAGTACACAACATGCAGATTAACAAAGTGTTAAAAGTGACATGACACGCAGGAAGCAAGTGTAATCTATGGATTAGTCCACTAACAGATCTAACCTTTGTAATGGATCACTGTTTACAGAGTCATCTTCCAGTGATTGTAGACAAGATTTTATATTCACTTGCAGAGCTTTGTGTAAGCTATATTTCTCTTAATCTCTTGAGGCTCCACTGGACAAATGAAGTCTTCAAAGTTAGCCCACTGCATTAGTGTTTAGCATCTGTTTATGCGACACTATCCATGCTGCAATCCAAAGACAAGCTGGGCTCACAGATGTCTTGACAATAACTGATGTGGTTCGTTCCTCCACATAACGCATCAGTAAAGAGCTCCTAAAGTAACCGACATAGGCTCCATCTGACCGTTGCCAAAACTCTTTTCAGTTGGTGACTAGGTGTTTTTGTTTCTCCTGTTACGGTTTTTTTACTGCAGTATAAAGTCCTGCAGCTTGATGGAAAACAACGCAACCTTGGCTAGAAGTAGAGAGAACTCAAAAACATCTTCTGTGTATTATGACACAGTTATATTGCCACATGCCATTAAAAAAAGTTTCTTTCTTTGATTATTTATTTCACAAAAACTAAAAAAAACAGCATGTTGGAAACTTTTAGTGCCTAATAGGTGTTCCCTATAATTGAAAGACAGTGAGTCTATATGTTTAAGATATTTTACTACCTACATTTTTTATATATTTCCATGCTTTTCTCCTGTCTGCTGTGTGTAATTGTAGTCTGCAGTTCAGCGGAAAAATCCCAGAATTTTTGTCATGTTACTGTTGATTGCAGATGACTCACTTATAATACCTAAGTTGCACCAACAAGTGCAGAATTTCTTGTTTTTTACAGAATCTGGGTATTTAAAACGGCTATTTTTTTTTTTTGGCAAATTCCTTAAAAGAGACATGTAGAATAAAGTGATTGTGACGAAGCAACATCTTCCAGTAGAACGACAGATCACAGACGAGTAGTTCCAAGTCCATGGCCTCATGGTTTCACCAGATAGCCCAGTTAGGTCTTTAATCAGGTCACTGTAAACCATTTAGCACATTTTTAATTAAGAAACACAGAAAAAAATGATTTAAATGAAACCTCACGTCAGTCGAGGAATGTGGGAAAAGAGAAAATCTGCCAGTTCATCCTGTTTTCTTTTTTTGTCTCTAACTCTGCCATGATAGTCTGAATTTATGCTGATGGATGAGCTAGATAAACTGAAACTAAATGGAAAACCTGCTCTAAGTCAAAGGTGCATGGCAATTAAAAAGCAGAAGAAAAAAAAGCCCTGTGTGGTGACCTGATGACTAATATTAAGCCAAGTTTCCACTACAGCTCTCCTTCACACTGTAATGTCAAGATGTCAAGTGTGCTGATGTTGGTCCACCTTCCTCCACACTGTGCCTCAATCAAGCCTCACATTCTGTTTCAGGTTTTCCCGCTGATGCTTTCCATCATTTCCAGTCAGCAGAGTTATGCTGAGGTGCCCAAAAGTCAAACAAAAAAATGTGAACCAGGTAAGTCATTTTAAAAAAGCGTCATTAGCATTCATTTCTATTGGAACCGTCACTCTAACTCATTACTTTTCTCCTCTTTCCTAGGAGAGTATTTAAATAATCGTGGACATGCAGGTCCCAAATGTGAAAAATGTCCTAACCAAACATACACACGTATACAAAACAGTAGCCCGGGGTGTTTAAGGTGTCGAGCATGTAAGAGTAAGTATCCTGCCCAGATGGCGTTGAGTATTGTGTAAATGTTTAAAGGTTTTTCACAAAAATGATATGACGTTTTCTTGTCATTTAAATATCTAATATCTCTTTTTTTGAAGTTACTGTAACGTCAACCTCTTGTCACGATGATGCTTTTATTGTGAAAGGCTGGGTTTTCTCAACATTGTGTGTCACTGTAAACTGGCAAAGTACTGGACTGAGACTGTACATTGTCAGAGTTAGAGATTTTGTTGCATACATGTGCATCCATGCCACAGGATGAGACAGGATCGTTGTGTTTTGCTTCCTTCCCAATAGATTACGAGATTGTAATAAAGCAGTGCTCCTTAATTAGCGACACGGAATGTGGCTGTGAAAATGGTTATTACTATTCAAACGACAGCGAAGACTGCGAGAAATGCTCCTGTGCAGATTGCAATAGTAAGTGAAGTGAAAGCAAGTCGAGACTCTGCATTTGGATTTATTTAATATGATATTCTCATATTTTTTTTTTAAAAATCATCTTCATGTGTTTTTCAGATGCTGATGGAAATCCTGACTTTATTTTGAAGTGTCAGCCCTGCCAAAAGTGAGACGCAAAAACATTTCAGACATTTTCTACATTAAAAAATCCACCTGCACACTGTAGTGATGGCTCTTGATATACACCGATCAGCCACAACATTATGACCACTGACAGGTGAAGTGAATAACATTGATCATATTGGTACTATGTGCTGCACCCAAAGGATCCAGTCCTGCTTCCAGACCCTATAGGACACCCTGAGAGGTCCTCTTGTCCATGCCCAATGGTTCAGAGCATTTTTGAGCACATAAGGGGACCAACACAATATTAGACAGGTGGTCATGATGTTATGCCTGATCGTTGTATGCACATGTATATAATGGTGTATACAGATTCCAGCTGGTGCCAATAATGTGTTTGCGCAAATCTATTTGAGGTTTAAAGTAATGCCTGAACGATATGTCAGTAAATTCGTTGATGGAAAATTAGTTTATTACAGTTGATGACTGAATGTTTTAGTTGTTTAATTATGTTTCCTCTGACTTCTTAGATGTCATAGTATGCGCCTTTTGTGTGTCCTTTGTGTTTTGTGTGTTTTTTTTAACTGCCTGTGGTTGAATCAAGCACAGTGTGATTTCAGAAGAAGACTTGCTGTCGTGTGGTTAGAGGAAACCGTGTATACTAGGTTTTTCCTTTAAAAACAACACATATTTAGTTTCTCAGTTTTGCAATACAGGTGCCCTAATGACCTCTTAAACTGTTTAAGCTTACAGAAATCATTCCATCTGACTTTGCTGCTAATGAAAAGATCCCTAATCTAAGCTTACAACATGTACTGAATGTTTATCGGGGCCGTCCAGGCAGAAACACAGAGGAAATTATGTATTGAAAAGGTGAATGCTTCAAGATATCCACCTAATCTGACTAACTCAGGCTGAGAACGCTCATTTTAACTTCAGATAAACTTGGGAATCTAGTTGACTTAAACGTGAGGATGAATACGTTGTCATATTCAACTCTTTTCTATGCTGGTTTTTGCTTTTTTAAGGAAGGAATGTCTGACAGTGCCAGGATGCAGGAGACTATGCACGACTACCACTGCTCTCCTTCCTGCAAATTCATCTACAACCGCATCTACATTGACAGGAAACAGTAAGTGCTTATGTATCTCTATAAATAACAGACAAATCATTGTGTTGTTCTTGTCTGTACTGAATATATCACTCAAACATTCACAGTGCAGGTTGGAGAAATCCAGTAGGTCTTGGGGCTGCTTTGCTTCCTCTGGGCCTGGCTTGCTCCCTATCATCGAGACAAACATAAACTTCCAAATTTATCGTTGTATTTCATGGGATAATGTTGAGGTGGCTGTTCTAAAGTGATGCAGCAGGACGATGACCTCAAATATTCATGTGAATCTACCACAAAATGACTCAAAGCAAAGAAAACGCATCTGTGAATTGACCCGAAACAGAGCTTTTTGCACAAGACGTCCCAAGAATACAGCTGAGCTGAAGCTGTTCTCTCGGGATGAATAATCCGCAGTTTGTCCTGAACATTGTGCAGGTTTGATCTGCACTAGAGAGTAATCCAATCCAAGAAATTACGCACTTTTTCCACCGGCACCGTAAACGATGAACGGGCATGGTCATGAAAAAATGTGTTTTTCTGTTACTATGTGGTAATGTGATCATATTTCATAACCGATTAATGACAAAAACCCAGCAAATCCAAATGACTTAGCTACTTTTTCTTGATACTCTATTAGACTAAATTTATGACTGCTACAGCTCCATCTTCTGCATCTCCTTCTGCATCTCCTTTTGCATCTCCAGCTCCACAATCACCTACAGGACCCTTGGGTTCAAACAACACATCAGACCCCGAAGTCGTTGAACTTCCACCTAAGCGTTAGTTCCAACTTTGTATTTTTACCAAGAAGTTTGAAAGAATGAATTCACTGCTTGGTGACTTTGTTGTTTAGTCTCATGACTCACTGGTGAAATTTGTTTTACTGTGGCATTAGCTGTTTTTGTAACTTGGAATGTTATCCAACTCAGAATGTTGGAACTAATGACGTACTGAGTGCTGACCGTATGCTTTTGTGTTTGCAGCAGTGAATCAAATGAGCTGGGTTCTACTCGCTGTGGTCGGGATCCTTTCCCTGCTGCTCTTTGGGCTCCTGGTACTCTTCACCAGGATCCTGCTCAGACACATCGACTCTATTCTCTGCTGTAGTGCAAGCAAAGATTTGGAGTTGTCAGCCGATGACCCAGGATCAAATGGTAACCAGTAGTAGAGGCATATTTACTCAGGTGCTCCACTAAAGGGCAAGTTTGAGATACTTTACTTGAGTATTTTACATTTATGCAGCTTATACTTCCACCACATTTATGTGACCACTAAACATTTTAATTAATATTTGACAAACATACAATGCTGGTGAATATGTCACACTGACATAGTATATAAAACTACAGAGCAGTACATAAAATATAGCATTAAAATGCTGCGTTATGTTATGATAATCCACTATTATAATATGTAATAATGCAGTAACACCGGGAGCCATTCTGAAACTCACTCTTGACAGTTAAGTCCATTCTTGCCTGTTGATACTTACACTAAAATTTACTTACTTTTGAAAGAAAGACTTTGACTTTTTGTCGAGTGTTATACATTATAATATTACAATATTTTAAAGTAAGGAATCAGAGTATTTCCTCTACCATTGTCACATTTTGCCTCATGAAAGCAAAAACAACTGCTTTCGTCCCCACAATTTAACAAAAATGAGTAAACTGGTCTAAAGTGGACTTTTTTAATGATTATTTATGAAACTGCAGTTTTGAAGTGAGCTTGAAGTGGACTAGATGTAATGACAAGGAACTAACTTAAACTTAAGAAGTTAATATATATATATATATATATATATACATATATTGCTAATATCTCAGCAAACCTGTTTAGATTGGAGACAAATGATAAAAAATACTATGCTTTCAAGATATCATATATAGTGTAAACACTGTCAATACCATGAATATGGACTATATTGGCACTTTGTGGTTTGGTAGACACACACTGAAGACATTTACACAGTTTTCTTTTCCCAACACATGCGCTCATCAAAGCTTTAGTATTTAGCTTCAGAAAAACAGTATAAAACTAAGTTGGCAAGTACTTGAAATGTAATAATCTTCATGTAGTTGATGCTGTGACAACCAAGCGTAAACTTTCACATGTGATTCCCTACACAGCGAGAATGTCTCACGGTTTCACAGAAATGCAATGTGATTTTAAAATTGAGGTTTTTTTAAAAAAAAAAAAAAGTGCTCTCTTGACTGAGCGTGTCTCTGCAAACAAGCAGGAAGCTCATTGATAACATCTGCTTTCCCCCCCAACAGAACAACGCCGTCATCGAGACAGCAGCCCAACCACGCTGGTTCGTGCTCAGTTTTATGCGCTTTCTGTTCTGTTCTGATAGTGATCTAGACCAGAAGCAGTGCTGTAGGTGGCCAGTAAGAGAGTCTTGTTTAAAAAAAAAAAAGATGCACACACCTATAAAGGTCAACAAGAGCGTAGATGACATGTTGATAACAATTTGTAGTTAGGCTGAACTAATTTCTAATAAATCATCAAGATTACTGCTGGTATTTAACTCAGACCTTTTACCTCCGCTTTCTGGTTTGTTCTTTCAAGACATTTACCATAACGGAGAAAACTCCCATGATGCCAGTCAATCAGAGTCCACCCATGCCAGAACATTCAGCTCCCACGAGCCCTCAACCACCAGGCAGCGACCACACAGGTGAGGTTCACTATTTGACATGAATGCTTGTTTGGATTTTTATATATTAGTTTGACTATGTGTCTCCTGTAGCTGAGAGTTTGGCTGACTGCCACATTCAGGAAACAATATGAAATTATTCTGACACACTTGAGACGAAGAAAATGAAAAGAGTCTTCAGCCCACTTGTAGGTTTATTGCATGCGAGTAGAGAGTACAAACAAACGGAGCTGATCTTGAACGCAACCAAACAGAGTGCTTAAATAAAACTCACCCCAGTCCCACCAGTGTGTCATAAGCATCTGATTCTCCCTTCATGTCCAGGAGCTGGATGTTGGGTTTACCGTTCAATCTATCCTGAACATTGTGGCCTTTAAAAATGTCTTCTGAGCAGGCGACGTGACGCACACAAGCCTTATCAAAGCTGTCATGTTAACTTCACCTCCGGATTATTTACCATAATTCCATTTACCTATGTGATTACATAGTTCGACATCTTACTATATTTTCCCGACACCTTGCATCACCAGGTGCAGGTGGCTGATCGCTAATAAATGGGAAGTCAAGAGACCTTTCTTTAGCCAAAACATTCTCAGATGAGTATAGCCATGTGTGGTTTTACACACATCCGATTCATGTATATGTAAGATATTATGTCATTTTTGTCAATCAGCAGAGGCTGCACTGTACCGTTCTATTTAAAAACTGTAGCATCTTAAATTATGCTTGAAGGGCTGATCCTTGATTGTAGCTATTTATTATCAAAACTGATAAACAACAATGTAAAACAGCATTACAAGGATGTGCACTATTTTATCGAGGTCGTCCTGTTACAGCATTTCTGCTGCTGCGGTACCTACTACTAACACTAGTTTTCATAAAGTGAGAGGAGGAGAGCATTATCCAAGAAAACCAGTCGGGTTATGATCTCTCATTGATGTCGTTCATATTTTAAAGAGACATTTTGCTTCATGAAAGCAAAATACTACTTTCTTCCTTACTATTAAAAAAAGATGAGAAACTGATCTAAAATAGATTTTTTTATGATTATTTATGAGACTGCAGTTTTGAAATGGGCTGGAACTGGACTAGATGTAAAAAGAAGAAAGCTTAAACTTAAGAAGTAAAAAGGAAAATTCATTTTTTGCTAATATTTCAGCAAGCTTGTTTAGATTGACTGGAGACAAGCAATACAAAATACTATGCTATCAAGATATTATATATAATGTACGCATGTCAGTGGAGAGATGAAATCAAAATTCTGTTCTGTCCAGTCGTGAACAAAAGTTTACATACACTTCTAAAGATTATGTGTATCATGGTAGTTTTAAGTTTTCAAGAACTCCTATAACTGTTTGTTTCTATGATAGAATCATTTAAACATGCGTGTCTTTATCACTAAAAACAATCATGCATTTTGGTCCTTTCATAAATATATTCTAGGTCTTCTGGAGATATGACTGGTGGGTCAAAAATATACTTGCAGCAACTTGAATTATCTGTTTTTGTGATGTGGAAACCTGTGTTAATCAAATTTTCTCAGCCTGTTGACTTCTCATGAGCAATTACAATTGACTACAGCTGTTAACTTCTCTGAGTCAATTTAAATAGGGCCTGTCTGATGCACTCTTTACACTGAGATACCTGAGATGACTTAAAAAGTCACTTGGAGCCATTTTCAAAGCAGCTACAGATCACAAAATGAAACGTACAAACAATTGTATGGAAGTATAAAGTGCGTGTTACAGTTATGTCACTGCCACGAACAGAAAGAGAAAACAAACAATCACCTGCTGTTGAGAGACAATTGATCAGGATGGTCAAGAGTCAACCAAGAATCACTAAAAAGCAGGTCTGCAATGAATTAGAAGCTGCTGGCAAAGAGCTGCAAGTGTCCACTATAAAGCATGTTTTACATCACCATGGGCTGAGAGGCTGTGCAAGACAGAAGTCCTTTCTCCAGAAGTAGCACCTTAAAGCTCGACTAAAGTTTGCTGCTGATCATACGGACAAAGAAAAGGCCTTCAGGAGGGAAGTTCTGTGGTCAGATGAAACAAAAAATTTGTAATTTGGCCACAATGAGCAGAAATAGGTTTGGAGGAGAGAAGGTGAAGCCTTTAACCCCAAGAACACAAAACCTACCATCAAGCATGGTGGTGGCAGTATAATGCTCTGGGGCTGTTTTGCTGCCAGTGAACTGGTGCTTGAGACAAAGTAAATGGGATAATGCAAAAGAAGACGATCTCCACATTCTTCAAGAAAACCTAAAATCATCAGCCAGAAGGTTGGGTCTTGGATGCAGTTGAGTGTTTCAACAAGACAATGACCCCAAACACGCATCAAAAATGGTAAAGAAATGAAAATTAAGTTTTAGACTGACCTCCCAAAGTCCTGGCTTAAATCCCATCAAGAATCTGTGGACTGGGATGAAGAAACAAGTCTGGGTCAGAAAGCCGACAAATTTAGTTGAACTGCTCCAATTCTGTCAAGAGGAATGGTCAAAGATACAACCAAAACACTACGAAAAGACTGCCATGATATACATAGTTTTTATGAGTGTATTTAAACTTTTGGTAACAACTGTAGCTGCTAAACTATGACAAAAGGTAAGAGAAACACAAAACAAAGCGATGACGATATCAAAAAGTGACCATATTAGGAGGGCAGGGAACTGTCTGCAGACATTACCTGATAAGTTCATATCATAGGACACACATAGATTTAAATCCTCGATGCCTAGCAGCACTAAAACAAAGAACGTCTCTTTATAATCAACAGTAGGCATGCATTGGTTAAATGTATATTTCCTCCTCACATGGAAAGTCTACCGATGGCACAACATCATGGTTTCCTGGAAGATCAGCTGATTAACAAATACAACAAGATTAGATAAAATTGTTCCGTGGAATTATACGCTTAAAGGTCTGAGGCAACATCTGACACGAGATGGTCTTCTGGGGGAGAAAAAAAGAAACAAGTAAAAAAGCAGCAGGAATACAAAATACCAGCTCAACTGCTTGACATTGCTCAAATACTGTATCATAGTATCACAAAAAGTAGCTTCCTTTTGAACAACAGAGATGTTTCACAAAGTTACTACTGTGATGCTTCAAGTCACACTGCATCTCTCTAGGAACTGTTTGTATTCCAAAGCTTAAATATGGATGTACTTCTCTTTCCTCTCATGTTTGAATAAACTTGGACTTTAACTGAAACTTGAATCTTTGCAATAGTCCAAAAATGGTACAGGATATGAGAGGCTCACTTCAGGTGTGAAAAGATTCAGATGATAACTGGTGCAAAAGGAAGTGTTTCACACGTAGTTTAGCAGCAGGCGTCTAGGTTTGTTCTTATGATAAATATGCATCGTTTCAGGCGTTGTTCGCATTCATCAGTGACTGCATTGATACACATAAGTAGACGATAGACAGTATATTATCACCGACACCACAGTAACATAGGTATCTAGATTTTCAAAATTAATTTACAAATGATTTGTAGACTATATGTTTGCATAAAGCACAAATTCGCATTTTGGTCACTTTGTATGTAATTTTTAAAAAATCTTTTAACAGTAATTTTCTGAACAGTTAACTGTTATTGTACAGGTTTCTCCAGTTTTGTTAAATTACAGATGATAACTAATAAATTAACAGAAAAAAAGTATTCCATTTTGTGTTAACCCTAAAAAAAAAAAATTCAAATAATGATTCATTCTTGTACAATGTTTAACTGTACAGAGACCCTTCAACCACAAAAATATAATTATTTTACGGATATTTGCTTTCTTTGTTATTTGAAAGAAAAAATGGGTACATTAAGGCTTGAAAATTTGTAAATCATGTTCCTGTTTAGTTAATTACAGATAATATCTAGTAAAGTCACAGAAAAAAGTATAAATTTATATGTTGACTGTAAAAAAGCACAAAATTTCCACATAAAAAAGCTGTGTTTTAAAAATAATATAAAAATAAAAATACACAGATTTTCTTAACTAATTAATATAATTAACGTTTTATTTTTTTGACAGTACTGCATTCCATTCCATTTCAATATATTTTTTCTACCAGATTTTCACCTTTTTAAAGGATTTTTTTTATTTATGTGTCTTTTACTGTGAAATAAAATCAGAGAAAAATGATTCAGTGACTTTACCTTGAATGAAAAAGCCAAGAACTTTTGACAAACTACATATATAAGCATTAACATTAATTGTATTTTAAAATATCTTGAAGTATTCTCTAAAGGATTCAGTGTATTTTTGCGATGAAACTTCAGCAGAGTAAGTGCACTGACTAAGACTTGCCAGCTTGTCTGATTGTCCGGTTGAATGTTAGCATCTCTAGTTAGTACACCGCTTAAATTAAATGTCATGGCAACACTTTCCCCATCTGACTCTTGCTGGGGCGGTTTGTCCTAATTAGCACCGTTTTCACCTTTTTGCTGCTGCTTGTTCAACGTGCTGTTTATCACCAATCACCGGTGCATGCGGAGGTGGAAACAAGACGCCTTGACTTTTTTTTTCACATGTCAGCATTTTGACTTTAGAGGAAAAGGCAAATCAGATAATGAACATGTGTCCCTGCTCACTGTGAATGATTTCCACCCTTTTATATATAGTATTTAATTTCCATTTACTTAGCAGTTTAAATGCAGTAAAAACACACTGTAGAAGAACTAATTAATATTTGTATAAAAAAAACAGCAACAGATTTTTGATGTGGAATTTATCTACACTTTTGAACCCCGCCCCCGCCTCCTTTTTTTACAGTCAACATGTAAATTTAACATTTACTTTTACTTTTGCATTTACATTCATGTTTGCTTCTAAATGCACCTCCAGCATCTTCCAGCGCTATGATATCAAGGGGTTTTTTAGCTCAGTCATAAATGCCAGACACAGCACCGTGACATCATCAGTGACATATATTGCAGCTGTGTTGGAAGTTTTCCAAAACACACGAATTAGGGACTTGTTGGCAATGTGGTGAGGAGATGGTGGTTGTCTGATTTGTTTTAATCGTTCGCTGTATGGTGGGGAATTTTATCAGACGAACGCGTCTTACACAATCTGCATTAAGGTCAAATATTGGGTGGTTTGCAGAATTTATCACATGGACTTTTTACTTGTTTTTACCAAAACAGTACTGATATCCTGACACAATCTGATCAAATTCCTCTGCACACTTTGCACACTTCCTGGGTGACCTTTAGTTAAGTTTAAATCTGGGGTTACATAAGTTAGTATATAGCATTCTGCAGGACAGAGCTTTACAATCAATCCTAAAAGAAGGACGTGAGACACAGACAGCAGCCTCATTTCTATTGCTTATCCACTGTTCATTAGTCGTCTCTGATTTCTTCCCTCAAGTTGCCAGACAAGATGAGCTATCAGACCGCTGGCCAGCCATTGTCCTGTACGCCATTATCAAGGAGGTGCCCCTGCGTAGGTGGAAGGAGTTCTTGCGTCTGCTCTCTGTGGCCGACCAGCAGCTGGAGCGAGTGGAGCTGGAGGCCGGTCTGGGTCTGGGCTCCATGGAGAGGCAGTACCAGATGCTGAAGCTGTGGAGCCAGCGCTCTACTGCCAGCCTCAGTGACGTTTTCTCCGCCTTACACTACATGGAATTATCCGGCTGTGCTCAGCTGCTGCAGGAAAACCTGGACAAGCTGCCGTGGAGGCCTGATCCGAATTCAGGTTTCAGAGCCTGCAGAAATCACTCAGGTCATGGTTTGAATGGAGCAAGGCACACCTGAGACTGTAACTGGAGACACGAGCGTGATGCTGTCGATGATACAGTTGGAGATTCTTCAACCAAGGATGCTGGCACATAAAACTAGAGACCCCAAGTTTCTGGAGAGGACGTTGCTAACGGCAGTTCCTACATGGTGCAACCACAGAAAACTGCAAAAATGCCTGAGTGTTGCAAATTTAGATTACAATCAAGAGTTACACGGCATGATGAAGCACAATGGAGATCTTGATGGTGCTACAAGTCAAGTATTTTTTTAAACTGTTTAACATCATCACATGGACTCCAGGTACATGTATAATATATATTTCCTTATAAAGTGAAAAAAAATTGCATCCTCAAATGCATATAAGAACAACAGCAGCATTTTTATGAAGCAGTCATGCCTCTGAATGTACATGCAGTACTCTAGTAATCTACTGTATGTGGAGAAAGTTAATGTAAAAAAAATCAAGGGAAATTCCCTTCCATTAAGCAAAGCCTACTGTCAAAACGCCCTTCATGTACACCACTTAACCTCCAGCTTCTCGTGTGGCGTCCTTTTAAAGGCCAACTGTGGAGGGCTGTGGTTTCACAGCAATGAAAATGTACGTGTGTGTAAAAGGTAAGAAAGGAAGTGGCACTTCCTTAACGAAAGGTACAAGTTGTTTTTAGCTCCAGGAATAGACTTTCTCTTTTATTTTATAAGCAGTTAGCTTCTTCAGTTTGAATGATTAAACTGTGTGAACATTCTGTGTACATCTGTGATGTTTGAGCCGCAACTGGCATCTTGTTTGACATGAAAGTCTGGTACAGGAGCTCAGCCACTGGTTCGCGCTGCGCACCCTCGCAAAAGAAGAAAACTGAAATCCCCAAAGGACGTCAGATTTTCAGTTTCCTGCAAGTGAATGGTGTCAATGTGCAGCAGGCTGGGTTTTTCCTCACCACACATATTCCATTCGAACTGATGGTTTTCTCTTGTGGTGTTCGGGTATCTCACTTTGAGAGTTTTTGTGTGTCAGTTTGGTTTACTGGCAGTAAAAGGACTTGGACTTTCCAATTTAAGGAGTTTAACAATTAATGTTTTAGTCCATATTGAGGTCATTTGACCTGGAGATGTAGGTATGTATATGTATATTCTACAAGTATGATTTTTCTGAAACTACTCATGGATGCTTGCATATTTTATTACAGAGCTCAATGTGTGAATGCGAGATGTAAGAGTTTTATACTCACTTGTTGCCTTTGGTACTAATGTAATGTGATGAAGTACTGTAACATCTCAGGTCAGAATGTCATCATACAGTGAATAAAAGTGTTGGCCACAAGGTGGGAGTGTGGAGTGAGTGTTTGAACAGGTGCAGCTGGTGTGCAGTTACTGAGCTCAGGACCCCAGACAAAGAACATGCAGGCAGGGTGCTTGAAGAGCTTTTATTCTTGAGTTGGATTAGATCAATCTCATGAATTGCAAATTTTGCTTCAACACAAAGAACAGCTGTCCCACATTGTCCAAAGTCCCTGCATAGAAAAAATAATAGATACCATACAAAGTGACATTTATCATATTCACTTTACGTTTGCATATAGAACAAACACACATCGATATGCTGCAAAATACACTAGTTGTAAATTATGCGGCATTTTAAACTGAATGCAACATTTTGGTCAGACTTTGTTTAGTCAGTCAGCAGCTTCAACAGGTTTCCATGCTGATGTTTGACTGGGGATAAATATGCATTTTTAGTCCAGTCTAACCACTGTTATTTACACAGCACGTTTAAAATAACAGCTGTTGAGCCAAAGTGTTTTCTGGTAGCAAAATAACATTGGCATTTCTAATTAACCTAACAAGTTTAAATATCTAGGTTGAGACTCTACATTGTTACAATGCACAGTTACATGAGAAATTTGAATGTTATTGATTAAAACCTTACAAAAATGTTATGAAATACAGCTTTGCCCAAGTAACATAAATATTATCAGTATCCTCCTAGTGCAGTAACATACTGTAGCACAGTTCCTAACCTTTTAAGTACAATTCTTGTGTGCAATTATCTATCATGCTACATCTGTACATGAGGAAGGTGCACAGTCTTTATTATTAATATTATTATTATTATTGTCAATAATAATAATAATAATAATAATAATTTGTTATTATTATATCTTTATGCTACTTTTGCATTGCTTGTATTGTTATTCCTTCTATGCTAGTAGCTTTTTAAAAAATCTAGCTGCAGCAATGTATGAATCAATAAAGCTTAACTCATCTTATCTTGTTAAGACCTTGAATATCATTAATCATGCAGACTGAACTGAGCAGTTCAGTACTAAAGTTAGGAACTGGCAAAGATGTACATTTAATTCTTTTTTTTAAATTATTATTATTCATCATATGTTTCCTTTACTTTTATTATTTTTTGTATTATTTGTTTTTAAGTATTATTATGTATTTTCTGGGTTCCCTGTTGTTGTTGTTATTAATAATAATAATAATAATAATAACATTATTATTATTATTAT
This sequence comes from Dascyllus trimaculatus, assembly GCA_024666655.1. Lineage (NCBI taxonomy): Eukaryota > Metazoa > Chordata > Actinopteri > Pomacentridae > Dascyllus > Dascyllus trimaculatus. The sequence goes on from CM045452.1 coordinate 24,787,486, forward strand.
TATTATTATTATTATTATTATTATTATTAATAAATCATATATATTTCTTTATTATTATATATGTATACAGTTGTTTTATTTTAATTTATTTAATGTTATGTATTATTATAAGTTGTGCTGTCTAAAATAACCGATGAACCAGTTTACAGTTTATTGTACTAGAAAAGTTCATTTTGGTTGCACTTTTTCACATTTTCTGTCTCTTTGTAAAAATGGAACTTTCATGTGACTTTTTTTCTCAGCGTTGAGAGACTTTCTGTTTTCCTAGAAGTTCTGCTCGTTTAACGCAAAGGAAGAGATCTAATCGCCGGTTTTTACGCGGAAAAAGTGCGCGGAAGTTGCCTTGAGGCTGCGGGAGCGCGCCTCCGCGGTGCTGCGGTCACGGTGTGAGCGCGAGCGTTTCCATTAGCAACCGGACCCGAGCGCACGAGAACAACAGAAACAAGAAGAAGGAGAAGGAGAAGAAGCGGAGGAGCTGAGAGATGCGAGGCTCTCTGCGGTCAGTTTGTCTTGTTCTTCTTGTTATCTTCGTGTTTTTCAGCCTGTTACTGACTCTAAAAGATAGAAGAACTCCCCTGCAGCCCCTGTTGTCTCCTGTCGCCCTGGTAACTCTGAACCCAAAGCGATTGAATTACAGAAAATGGGGCCCAGGTTTCTGTTGTGTCGGTGACTTACTGTTCAAACTTTACCAAAGTCTTGTTTTCCTCCCTCTCTATCGTTTGTTGTGGTCGCTGTTGGAGGAGCAGGTGGGTCAACACTGGGTCACAGGAAGCCATAAACCGTTTTCTAAACGCAGTAAATTGTCATATTAAAGTTGAACGTTTAGTTTAGTAACTCTGGTGGCAGTAGGTGAAATGCTTAAAAGCCTGCTTTAAGCCTTGTTGTTACACAGCCTGAAAGATTATATTTCATTACAGCAACACTGCTCTCCTCTTGATTTACCTAATGTCCACTTACCCCATATGCAACTGTGAACAAACGTTTACATACACTCATTAAAACCATGTGTATCATGCCAGGCTTAAGTTTCCAGTGGCTCCTATAACTCTTAATTTTCTGTGGTGGAATCATTAAAACCCATGTATCTATATTTTAAAAAAAACAAATGGTGCATTTATAGGTCTTCTGAAAATATAATAAAATCTGCTGGGTCAAAAATATACATATAAAACATACATGCAGCAACTTAACTTTCAGTTTTTGTGACGTAGAACGTTGTGTTAATCAAATTTTGTTAGTGGCATGGCCTCCAGACAGCTCCTTAGTGTTTACAATTGACTACAGCTGTTGACTCTTCTGTCCAGTGACTCCTATAGTTTATAATTTTTTATTATGGAATCACTGAAACACATATGTCTTGGTCACAAATATCAATCATACATTTTCATTCTTTCATGAATTTGTTATAGGTCTTCTAGAAATATGACAACATCTGATGGTCCAAAAAAGGTGCACACAGAAATGTCCCTTGGCTATTTTCATCTTTTGTTAGCCGTCCACAAGCTTCTAGCTGTATCTTTGACGACTCCTTTTGACAGAATTGGTGCAGTTCAGCCAAGTTCGTTGGCTTTCTAAAACAGACTTGTTTCTTCAGCAAGGTCCACAGGTTCTTGATGGTGTTTAAGTCAGGACTTTTGGGGAAGCCAGTCTAAAACATTTATTGTAGCCTAAGAAACAAAGTCCGAAGTGACACCTTCATAATGATTGTTTTGTCCAACCAGTGCAGCAAACATCAGACTTATCAAATACACACTGAAATTGTTAAAGTAGTTTAAAGGAAAGGTTTCTTACTTGTGAAGCTGGAATCATGTAATCTTTTAACATAAATAATAATAAACTCCATTTATATAGCACTTTTCTTAAAGTTACAACACACGTAACGGGAAGAAGGAAGCATGATTTAAACAGGAAGTAAAATAATTGCCAATTCATTTCTGTTTCATTTGTATTTGCATAAACTGTTGTCATATTTTATAAGTTCTCCAGTTGTTGCGTATGCAAAAATCCTAATTTGTAAAGCAGCTGAAGCTTTCGGATGATTGTAGTGAAGTAAAAAGTAACATTTTTCCCTCTAAAATTTTGTGGAGTAAAAGCAAAAAGTGGCATGAAATAAGAACACTGAAGTGAAGTATGTGTACTGCGAATTTGGACTTGAGTAAATTTACTTTCCGTGCTTTTCACCAGTATTGTTTTCTATGTCATTATAAAGCTGATACTTCAGTTTCATTTTTCTTTTTGTTAACCAGGAAAAAATGCAGATGTTAATAGTATACAGTTAGTTAAATTCAATTTAGCTGCATTTCTTACAGGGTCCTGGTACTGTACATTTTGATTTAAGTCAAGTGTCTGCTGTGAAAAGGCTTGTTTTGTTACATTTTCTGACAATTTTACTTTTAAGCAAAGTTTAGAAAGTATTTGTATCCTAAATTCCTGCTTTTTAACCACAATACATCAATGTTTTCTGTACTGTAAACAGCTAAAGGGAGTAAAACTGCCTGATCATGACTGCATTGGTTCGACCTGGAGTCAATGTTTCGGAGATTTGTAAGGATGGAGACAAGTTCCTGGAGGCTGGAGAGCTGGACAGGGCGACCTCCCTGTACATGTCTGCCTTCAGGACTCACGCCACCTCTGCTGTGTCGCACATGCGCAGATTGGACAAGTCCAGCCTGGATGAGGTGATTTCTACTCTAGAAAGATGGCTGGACAGTCACAGGGAGAATCAGCATGCCGAGGGTCTGAATAAAGGTCTTGCAGCTGTGTTTCTGTCCACACTCAGCCCCAACAATCTGTCAGCCACCATTTTCAAAATGGAGTCGCTTCTTCAGAGCGGCCGACACAGCTGTGAGGAGATTTTTGCTCGCTGCACCGCTTTGCTCGAAGGGAAACGAAACTCTTATCCAGAAGGTTCGACTCGTGTTTTGTTGGAGATAACTCGAGCTCTTGCCTGCTTGTTCTCAGAGCCTCATTGTTTTAAAGGACTGCAGCTTTATCTCAGAGTTTACCAAACTAACAAGTCAGACACTGTCACACTGGTGAAGAGCAGACAAGCAGGACATCTATCCAAAATAGTGAAAGCCTTTACAGATCAAATAATGCGCATTCATCCCTCTTTGACATTTGACAGCAACCGGATGGTGACATTAGAAGAGAATGATAAGCTGGATTTAGAAGCCTCTTCTACAATTATTGAGTTTTTGTTGGCGATCTCACCAAACAATAGAGACGTACAGGAACTTCAAGCAGCATATTTGTTTTGGACAGGCCAGTTTGTGGACAGTGCAGAGGTTTACTCGACTCTCTTGCATCATAGTCAGAAAACGTCAGAGAGTACAAAAGACAAATTATCCAAAGACACTCCTGAGAGGAGAGCCAGACTCTTAACCTGCCGAGCAGCCGCCTGCTTCTCAGCAAGTGGAAGGACTGCAGAGGAGTGCAGAGATCTGGGAAAAGCCTTCGAGATCCACCCTGCCACTGCCCGGATTTACTTCCAGAAGCTCTTCACCGATCACGGTACTGCGTTGGCTGCTCGCAACCATCTCCGTCAGGAGGCCGAGAGGGGCCTGTCAGGTTACAGAGAGCGAGTCCTCATCCGTTCAGACCTGCGATCCACTGAAGGAGTTGAACTTCTGGATCCTGTCATCACTCAGTTACGAACTTTGTGCCATTTAGAGCCCGATGGGGGAGGCAGGGAGCTGAGGGTACGACTGGCTGACTGTCTCCTCCTCAGAGGGGAACACAAGGAGGCCCTCTCTATCTGCAGCCAGCTTGCTGCTGCTCAGGGTCAGCAGAGCTACCAAAACACAGTCCAGGTTCTTCGTGGATATGCACGACTTCTCTCTGATGACCACAAGGGGGCGTTAGAAGACTTCCAGGCTGTGATTGAACACAACACCCCTCACCCATCCAGCTGTGTGCGGGCTCTCTGTGGTCGAGGACTCCTGCGCATGATGGGCAGCTTAAACTACCTCACAGCTCTAGACTATGTGACAGCCAGCAGGTTGCATCCTCAGGAAGCAGCATTGACTCTTCGCTGCTTGGTGCCATGGAACTATAGGGGGCTGCTGTTTACCGTTCTGCTGGAGCAGGGACGGGTCATGCTGGAGGGGACTGGAGAGCACAAATCAAAGTCCAGTTCTAGTGAAGACTCCCAGCGGGTCCAACAGGAGGACCAGCAGCAGACCCCGTCAAAGAGAGACAACCACAGAACAGGGTATGATGTTTGTCAGAAGATATTTTAAGAGATGTCACAGCAGCAAGAGCTCAGGTGTAAATAATAAAGGTAATGAGGAGGGGATTTCATTTAGCTGGTTCTGTTAATGGTGCTGCCACATTGTCAAAGCTATCTGGAATAAAACTGAGCCAAATTTTCATTGTAAGTGTACAGCCTAAGTAAAACTACCTATTGCATGTCACCTACCTAAAATTTACCACGTTTAATCTGCATTTTCACAGGTGATTTAGTTATTTTTGCTACATATTTCAGTTTTGTTTTCTCTGTGTTTTTTGCCCTTGGTGTTTCACCGCGTCCTGCTCTGTACATTAGGACTCCTGCCGGTGTCCAGTCCCTTGCTGCGTTGCTGATGGAGCTCCAGCCCAGTGTAGACGGGCCTCAGATCCTGGCAGCAGATGCCTTGTACCAGCTCGGCCGGGTGGAGGAAGCCTACCGGTTGCTACTCTCCATCGGGCCCACCAATCCTCGGGCTCCTATCCTGGCTCGTCTTGCCCTGCTGCAGCTGCACAGAGGTTTTCTCTATGACACCAACCAGGTACAGTTGTGTGAGACAAAATATGTTTTGTCAGATGGGGTCTGAGGTGAGTTGATGTAGCGTTTGTGAAATCTGGTGCCACCGAATGTTGGTAGAGCAAATCAGTTCATATCTCACCAAACCATCACAGGCACACATACAAATATAGCACTGCAGAGCTGCAGCAACAAGAACTATAATGTTTTCAAGCAGACAAGAGAATGATTAGAACAGCCTCATCTCCAGCATGTCCCACAGTAGACCTACAAATCAGCTGATTTAATCTGACTTTTCTCATTAAATCTTTTTATTAATAAAAATCTTTAATGATAAATTAAATTTCCGGTGTTTGTGGTGAGCATCAAAATGTTACACTTTAGCTTGCAAATTTTGTTTTGAAATGTTGTTTTTGAGTTTAAAATTAAGCAACAGTAAATTTCCAGACTAGAAAAAGGGGCTGGAGCACACTGACAACACTTTCATTGTGACTGTTAACCCTTAGATGTCTAGGCCTGTTTTGGCCGTTTTTATATGTCAAAACATATTGCCATGCCCACATTGGGTATCTTTTTTTCAGCACATCAGCACCTTTATGATCTGACTATTATTTTTTTCACTTTGACCTACTATAGTAACATATTGGCGCCACAAAACACACAAAAAATATGAAATCGGATTTGAAAAAATATATTATTTAGTACAAGAAAAAACACAAACATGCTTCTGCCGTTTTGTCTTTTTCCATTTTTTAAAATGGCAAAAAAGTGATGAAGATGTTGAAATACATTTCATACATTTGCATTTACATACGTCTTTTTTAACATAAGTTCAGAACGTCGTATCTCCAGTTTTTTGTGATCTATTGACATCAAACAAAATCTGTGAGAGATTGTTTTAGATCTGCACTTTAAAGTGAAGTTGAGGGCACTAGTTTTCCTGTTCTGAAGTCTCGAAAATGTCATGCGATCATATCACGCCAGGATGATGGCGATACTCTAAGGGTTAACAAAAGGTGAGAAGCAAAAACAAGACGATAACAAGAAGGTCCAGGACAGAAAAAAATGAATCCAGTGAAAACAAGAGAATCTAAAATCCAAAAACTACAAAAACGTATTTCAGGCAAAAGGTAAGTCAACAGGAGGGAAGCAAACAGGCTACAAAAATTAATGTACACATCAAAAACAGACCATTAGAATCAGGCAGGAAAACATGAGGGAGGCAAGAAGGCATTTAATCCAGACGCCAAAACAAGGTGATAAACTGGAGCCAGAACAGAAGGGTAGCAAACAGAAAGAACTGACCACAAAAAAGACAAGTGAAGAAGAGATAACTTATTGGGGAGTCATTACACAGTTTAAACTAATGAGGGCGATCACTGAGGAGGAAAACAAAGACAAAATAAAGGAAGTAAAACAACTTGAGACACACAAGGACGAGAGTAATGAAACAAAACTCAAGACCATGGCATCTACCTGCCTAATAACAGTTAATCTCATAAAAACATTATTTTTCACTATCAAATGATGTTTGCTGATTTTTCTCCTTATTTATAAAGCCTTTAAAGTGAAAGTTGTAAAGTTTTCGTGCCCATTTTCCCTGCAGCTGCTCAAAAAGCTCATCCTGTGCGGCGACACCAGCTGCTTGCGCCCCCTGTTGGCCGTGGCGCAGCAGAAGGACCGAGCTCTGCTGCAGGGACACTGTCACCAAGCTGCAAAACGCATCCTGGACGCCACAAGAGAAGAGAGCGCCGTCAGGGAGGCAGTGGCTTATCTCTCCATCGCTATCATGGCCGCTGGTGATTAGAATCTGATGGATGAGTTATTGATATTTGTTGGCCTGCATTACTAGTGGGTGATAAGTTAATCTAGATAGGAGGAATAAAGGGTAAAGATAAAAGGGTTGAAACAAAACAGAAGTCTTGTTCTAGATACGGCTTTAGTTTATTTGAGGTACAAAGCAAACAGATTAGCTGATGTGTTATTTAACCAGAAGTCAGCCAATCAGAGCAGAGACCTGTCTGTTTATTATACATGCTACTCCTATATGCATTTGGATATGTGGTTTTTATATATACACTGATCAGGCACAACATTTTGACCACTTGCCTTAATATTGTGTTGGTATCCCTTGTGTGGTCAAAATGCTCTGAACCATTTGGCATGGACAAGAGGACCTCTCAGGGTGTCCTATGGGGTCTGGCACCAGGACGTTGGCACTGGATCCTTTGGGTGCTCTGGCTTGTGCAGTGGGGCCTCTGTTAATCTAACTTGTTCCACTGCATCCTGTTGATGCTTGATCAGAATGAGATGTAAGAAGTTTGGAGGTCAAATCAACATGTTGGGTCATTGTCATGTTCCTCCACATGTTTCTGATTGTTTGATGATTTTTCCATGTGGTGGGGTGCATTTTCCTGCAGGGGTAGACCAGTGACATTTGTGATTTCCATTTGCATGAGGGAGTGTGCTTGTTGTGGTACAATGTTTATTTGGGTGTCTAAGTCTCATCAATACAAATGTTAAAATCCAAGGTTTTCCAGCAGAACAGCACATAGTACCAATATGATCAATGTTATTCTCTTCACCTGTCAGTGGTCATGATGTTGTGGCTGATCAGTGTATATAGAAATGAGATATGGTAGTATTGCCTAAATCTGTACAACCAACTGTCTAATTGGGTTTTTTAAGGCGGCGAGGCGGTGGACTCCTTGCTGGAGAGAGCCCGGTGTTACGCCCTGCTCGGCCAACGAAAGACAGCCATATTTGACTTCAGTGCCATTCTGAAGGAGCATCCCAAACACGTCCAGGCCCTCTGTGGAAGAGGATTCACATACCTCATGCTAAATCAACAAAAGGTATTCTTAAATGGAAACAAAAACATGCATGCTACATGTTACACTCGCTTTTTTCCTCTTGATTTTCTCAGTCAAACTCTGCAGATGACAGACTATTTTGTATCCCTGTTCCATTTAAATCAAACGTTTAATGGGACAAACACATACATGGCACTGCAGTCTGGCAGCAGCTTCATTGAGCAAAATGAAAGGATATTAGATGAAAAGACAACCTAAAATGCCCCTTCCTGCATCAAAATAGAGGAACTGACTCCTGCACTTTCGGACTGCTTATAGTAGAACAGTTGAATCTATACAGTAAAATAATTTGCCTAAATCGTGAAGAAAATTAGCTAATAGAAAAGTAAAATTTAACTAGGTTAAAATAGATTTAAAAACGATCAAGAAAATTGAAATGAGGAAATAGAACATTTAAAAACATGAATCTAATAACAAATCATCAAGCTAATACTATAAAAAAAGCAAAGCTGCCACAGAAAACATTTTTGTTCTGCACTTCTGAATAACTGTAACAGAACTATTTCGGGCTGACTAGAAAGTAGTATTGCAATGCTCTTTCAATAATCTCGGCTGCTGAAGATGAAAGCGTGTATTTCTCTCCCTGTGTTGGTTAGAGAGAGAAAGGGCTGCACTGTAGCTGTAAGTTTTTGAGATGATAAAAGCAGATTTTATGACATACCCCATGCAAGTCTTGTAAGAAAATGACACCGAGGTTTCCTGCAGAATTTCTTTTTGTGGTCAGTTTCTCTCTCTTAGCTTTTGAATCTATAACTAACTTCTCCAGCTACAACAGGACACTTTCCAGTAAAATGTAACTGTTTGAAAAACCCTGTAAACTGACAATATTACACTATATGAGTTGTATTAGTCCTCTAAAGGTATTTTACCAGGTAGAAAGAAGTGGGTGGACTGAAATCTTTCAAGTAGGAGCCCAAAGAATGATGTCAAGTCATTTTATTAATGTAATTTTAAAATGACTAATGGTATTTGAATTGGTTTATATCCAATTCAAATACCTTTACACCACCAATACAAGTCATATACAGTAGTCCCTCACCATATCGCGGTTCACTTTTTGCGGTCTCACTGTATGATTTTTAAATTGTATATAAAATACATATCGTACAGCAGATGAGTAGATGCACGTATGGAAAACACAGGTACGGCCACTTCTGCTTGAGCTCGTCAGTCGCTGATTGGCTGTGATCGAAGCCAATGTTTATAAGAGTATGGGAAAGGCTAATACCAGTGTGGGGAGAGTTCATAAAGCCTTAAAATATATATAAATAATAGAACAAATATACAGTTGCTACTTCGCGGATTTCGTCTATCGCTGGGATTTTTGGAACCTAACCCCCGCGATAGACAAGGAACTACTGTAATGCAGTTTTCCACCTGTCAAAAGTGATTACATCTTCTACCTTTTATCTGAAAACGAAAATGATTGATTTAATTCCAAATTTAAACGCACCCACTTCTTTTTAAATGCTAAAATACCTTTAAAGGACCAACACAACCTCAACAGAGATGTATAAAAATGTGCAATCGTTTAAAGTTATTGTAACATATGATGGCAGAATGTAGGTTCAATTTAAGTATAAAATTTACTCTCTTCCTCTTCCTCCTAGGAATGCACTCATGATATCCTTGCAGCGCTTCAGATAAACACTGATATAGTCACCAAGGACATCCTGTCGCTCAAGGACAGGGCACAGAAGCTGATCTGCAACTGGCTGCATCAGTTCTGTCGTAAAAATCTCTCGGATATCGTGGTCACGAATGCCGTTCCCTGTCACGAAGAGCAGCTCAGAGAGGCTTTTATAATTGGTGGAGCTCTGATGAGGACTGACTGCAGAGACCCCAGATGGCATCTCCTCTACGTGGACATACTCTTGGCTAAAGGTGAGGTGGCAACTTTGCCAAACTTTGCTGCTGGAATCCTCAGCAGGATTCTTAAAATTACTGGAAATTCTCTGCTTTGGAGGTTGTGGTTGAGGCTGTGGTGTTTCCAGTTTGATAAAAATAGCCATCACCTTTCTCCTGTTTTGATCCGTCTGCTTCAGGTGAAGTCAAAGCAGCGGGCGCTCACCTCTGCCAGGTGTTTGGCCAGGAGCCGAGAGATGCGGTGGCCCAGGCTCGGGTTGGCGTGGTGGAGGCCTGGCAGCAGAACTATCGCAGCGCTTCTCGCAGGCTCAGCAAAGTGACGGACAAAGATTCATCCAGTCTGGACTTCCTGCTGGCCCTGATCCCATTTAATCAGCGAAAATGCATGGCGCAGGTAAGACTGTGTGAAGGAATCCTGAACTCCGTACCGAACGCGAGTCAGTGTTTGTGCTGGCAGCATTTTTGTTTCACCACCATCAGCAAATTTGTTTTATTTCAATGACGGATAAAAAGAAAGCATCTATTTCTTCTTTTTTTTAGAGAACTACAGCACTACAGTTGAGGGCTGCTGAAAATGGATTTATGTGTTTGTGTTTGTAAGAGATTTGCATGTACTGAATTAAATAAACTGTACAAAACTACAGTCAATTTAGGAAGCTATTTCAGAACATATCACAACAGATGTTTCTTTAGCTTGAGATAAACAGTATAGTCATCAAAAATGTCCTTAATCCAGCTTAACCAAATAAATGTGCATTATGTTTCAGTGTATACAAGTAAAGCTTAGTTAAAAGGGTTATTTGTTTTAATATTTCTTTCTATATATTCTTGAGTTACTGTGAATCACATCACATCCTTATCGTTGGAATTTCAGTCCATAAAAGTTAACATTTAAGTTCAACATTAGCTAGAACTAACCATCAATATTGACTATCTATGCATTTAGAAATTGCATATTCTTTTGCTCGGTGTCTGCTCCGTAACAGGCAGCAGCTCAAGAGGCCGGCAGTGTGTCATCAGGTGGTCAGTGGGATCAGGCGCTGTCACTCCTGACTGTGGCCGTACAAGCAGTGGGGAATCACAAACTACAGTATCTCCGTCAGCGGGCCGCCTGCCTGGCACAGCTGGGATTACACGAGCGAGCCGTGGCTGACCTGGACAGAGTCATCCAGAAACACGGTGGACCTGATTCTAGCTGCTCAGACGACCCTCAGGTCTGGGCGGAGGATCTGTGTCGGCGAGGTCGCAGCCTGGTGCTCTGCTCCAGAGAGGGAGCAGCGCTGGAGGACTTCACCCAGGCCCTGGAGCTCCACAGGGACCAGGCCATCCAATGTGTGGAGGCCGGTCTGGGCAGGCTGCGTGTGGCCGAGTGCTTCCTGCGGGGGGCGCTGCAGCACTACGGGGAGCAGCAGCTCAGCAAAGCCTGGACGTTGATTGAATGTGGCCTCCTGGTGGACAGCGAGAACACAGAGCTACGCAGACTGAGGGCAAGAGTCAAACGAGAAGTAGCCGGCCCTTGTAACGTCAATTAGTGCTGATCAAACTGGACACAGGATCCCCGGATGAGTTTTTAAAAAGTAATCATGTCTGTGCCTGAACCATAATATTATAATAGTGTGGAGGAAGGATCTAACTGATGAAAAAGCATCGAGACTTTAACAGGATGGTTCATTCAGACACTATGCTTCAGTTGACGTATGTCTTCCAAATTGAGTTTAACTTTGTAGGAATAACAACAGTATTTGTTAGCATTCAGTGTCTTTATAATGACATCAAGGCAGTATATTTAATGTCAGAGGAGTACGTGAATAGTTGAAATAATCCACACAACACCCATTTAACTTCACAAGTTCACACATTTATAACTGAAACATCACTAACTGAATTACTGTGGAAAAAAACCCCAATAAGGATTCTGTTAGATTGTATGAATGAAGTCATGCAACATGAAATTAAATAGCATACTTTAATTCAAACCACCACACCTAGATAATAGATTTAAGAAAGTGTCAGATGTGCAGGTTTTATACTTTAAAATGGAGGAGGCATTTCTTTAATCATATCCATGGCAGCAAACAATTTAGTAATGCAGAAATAAAGGAAAACATAAATAAATACTGGAATTTAATCCATATTACTGGTATTAAAGAATATTTAAACACAATATCATGACAATAACACTCTTCTCTGTGTGTAGAACTTTATCATTTAGCATTATAAATTCTATATATAGCATTACATTTTTGCAAATACTGTCTGTTTAACTTTGTGTTAAGATGCAACATGCACTTTTATGCAGACACAGTAATGTATTGGGGTTCCATATTGCCGAAGTAGGACTTCTCCCACTCACTCATGAGGTCAAAATGCAGTGGGCGGTCGCAGAAGGTGCAGGAAGCCGTGGCCGGGCTGTTGACATGGAGACCAGCCTCCTGCCACACCTCCACCAGTTTACCTGCACATAAAACACACATTTGTAGGAGGTTAAATGCCAGTTTATTTCCATTTTTGATGCGTAAATGTTCAGTTCTGGCCACTTTTTAGTCAGCACACAAGTCACACTTTTGTCATTTTCCATTGCAGTTCATATATATATATATATATATATATATAGTAGCAGTGGATAAATCCTTACTCAGCAGGCAGACTCCCCGAGGACAAACATAAATCATTTGCGCTGGCCATTGTCCCCACTTAAGTTGATTGCGACATCTACTAGAACCACTGTGACCTAATTGCGGGAAGGATCCTCACACTCACCCACAAAGTAGTCCATCATGTGGGGGTCGTGATGAGGAGACGGAGCCAGGCGAAGCAGCTCTTCACCGCGAGGCACTGTGGGGTAGTTGATGGCCTGGACATAGATGTTGTGTGTCTCCAGCAGGGTGTCGCACACTTTGGTGTTCAGCTCAGCGTTGCCCACCTGCAGAGCGAACCACGAAATGTAACGTGAGCCATTTAGTGGAGGCTCTTATTCACCGGTATCGAGCCATTTGTGTTTACTGGTTTTGTGGATTCTGGGGTGTGCCTCTGGATTCATTTAAGTGTTCAGCAATTATAAAAGAAAATCACATTCTCTCATATGTCTTTAATGGTGCAAAATGGAACTACACAATAAAAGAAAGATTCAAATTTTCACAGTTACCATGCAGACCTAATTAACTTATTGTTTGTAATGGTAAATGTTCTGCACTTTTCTGACTTTGTTGTACGCAAAGCACAAAACATTGTTTCCTATTCACCCATTTACAGACACACATTGCGGCAGTGCTGCAATGCAAAGTGCAACTTTGTGTTGGGTCTTGCCCAAGGACACTTCAGCATGCAGAGGGGCTGGGAATTGAACTGCCAACCCTGCAATGAGTGGACTAAAAAGACCAGATTTCTTCCAGTGGCACGCTGTAGATCCTGTTTGGTCTATACTGTATTTTCTAAATTAGGAAAGTAAACAGCAGAGCTTCATCACAGCAGACATTTTGATTAAATAACAGAAAATCAGGTGTGACTTATTATAAGAAAAATGGCTCAGTTCTGTTTTTAAGTGTCCTACTAAGTACAGGAGTTTGACAGTGACGTTTGTGCTTAACCTGTAAAAATATTGTCTTCAATGAAAAATGCCCACCAAGAGATAATCTTAACCCTTGTGTGGTGTTCGGGTCTGTGGGACCCGTTTTCACTTTTTATCAAAAGAAAAATCATACAATTAATTATTTTTTCAAGCTCAAATTCACTGGCCTTGGCTCATTTTCTGTGAAGAACATTTATCAAAACAAATTTTTAATGACCACACACCCTACACCCCCCCTACACATTACTATTACATACAGGATGTTCGGGTCCACTGGACCCGGGGCCAATAAAAGTGTATAAATTGTTGGTCCTGTGTACCTTCACTCTGTCCTCCTCCTGTCTGGACCTGCTGTTTGTGTGTGTGTGTGTGTGTGTGTGTGAGTTTTGTGTTTCTGCCATTGACGTTCCCACACAAGGTTCCAACATCATTGCAAAATTCAGGTACTGACACCTGTCTGCTCTCACATTCCCACACGTTTTACCCTCTGTCTTGCGGGAACCAATCTTTATTTTTTCATATTCTATCCCAGCTGCAAATTGGGGGGCAGGACACAATAAATATAACTTTTCCAGTGTGGCTCCTTATCACAACTGATCAAAAAAGGTTTTCTGTTCAGAGGGCCTTGCAATTGTTTTCTGATGACAGCGAAGCCTTTGATGATGATGTTGGCCGAGAGGAAGAGGTTTCAGAATGTGAGGATCACATTTCTGAAAATTCAGAATCTGAAAGTGACTTGGAAGAATCAGATGACAGTGAGCATCAGCTAGCTCTAAAACGAAGATAAGCCACAGGACCAGCCCGTCAGGAGCCAGTCCCAGGACCAGACCATCAGCAGCCATCACCAGGACCAGCCCTGGAATCCTATGTGCCAAAGAAGGGCAAGAATGTGGTACTTATGAGTACACTGCAGAGGGATGGGAGGATCTGTGGCCAGGAGCATCAAAAATCAGAGATCATCATGGATTATAATGCCACAAAAAGAGGGGTGGACAAGCTGGTGACTACGTACAGCTGCAAAAGGAGGACCCTACACTGGCCACTGGTGATATTCTTTGACATGTTGGACATTTCAGCGTACAACGTCTTTGTCATCTGGACGCCACTGAACCCAGAGTGGAACAGAAGGAAGCTGCAGCCAGCAGCAACAAAAAGAAGAGCTACAAAGTGTGTGGACCCGAGATGGACAGAAAAACACAATCTACATGCTTCAAGTGCAACAACTACATATGCAACACACACAGTAAAACTCTGCCCCTCATGTGTTTTATAGGCTGGTATGAAAAGGCAATGTGTTCAGTGAGGCTGATGTGTTTCTGAACTGACATAGTTACTTAATGTGATCAGCTTCTGTTGTGTAAACTGAAATGAATGTGTTAAATTTCAAATGATGCTCAAATAAATGAAAATCAATAGTTACAAAAACCTTGCTTCATTTGTAAATTTGCTGATATTTTCCTCTCATATCTTGATTGTAATTGATTTTCTTTTTTTTAATTAACTTCCTTAAAAAAGAAACAAAAGCGAGTAGCACTTCAATTCATAAATCTGATCTAACAAAGGTAAAAGGCAAATATTAACCATCCAAGGCTATTCTGTTTACTATATATTGCTTGTAATTGGGATGAAGGAAACATCTGTTAAGTATTTTAACATAAAGTTGTATGATTGTGTTGAACTAAACCCCCCAAAATGCAGCGGGTCCACTAGACCCGCCAACACTGGCTGAGTAACAAAAATATGAACACCACACAAGGGTTAAAAGAGGATTCAAACCTGCCTGTTTGAAAATCTGTTAATGTAGTGTTAATACCTTTTATCTTGAGGGAATTGTTGGCATGTTTCATCTAACACTCACAAAAGGGGACGGTACAGTGGTGGCAGTGGAAGTGTTAAACCCTCTCACCCTGATGGGGATGATGTGGCTGGGGCAGTTGACCACAGGCAGGCCTTTATCCATCAGCAGCTGCCTCATGTGTTTGACGTTCCTCTGGTGGGCTCTGCGGAGACCCTGCCCTTCCGGACTCTTTAGGACCCGGACGGACTCCAGGGCTCCGGCCAGGACCATCGGGGGCAGAGCAGTGGTGAAGATGAAGCCTGCTGCGTAGGAGCGCACCGTGTCCACCAGGGCGGCGCTGCTGGCGATGTAACCTCCAACACAACCAAAGGCTTTGCCTGGAATAGTAACAAATAACAGATTGTAACAGATTGAGCTGAGCAAACATGAAGCATCAGTGAGGGGAAGCACATTTAATCTAGTTATTTTACTTGAGAATTTGCACTCAATAAGGCTTTACTTTTTCCGAACTGTTACAGTTTAATTTATATTTTGACAGTTTTAGTTTTCATAAAATTCCCAACAGTATGTAGAATTGTTTTGATGGTGTTTTTAGAATAATATACAGTTATATAAGCTATATACTAGCATAGCATTTTAAAAAAGCATTTTGCATAATTTTAATACATATGCAGATTTATTCTCATTTACTCTATTATAGAGGCTAAATAAATTTTTACACTACTTTTACTACTTTTACAAAAAAATGTTAAAAAAATCTGTTTCTACTTTCTCCACGTCAAAGAAAACAACATATCTTAGCATCTTTTATTTTCTAATTTGTGTAAATTTGTGTTGTTTAATACAGACAAGACTTTGACTCAGTAAATGTAGGGTATGAGTCTATATGTAGTTGAGCCCCGTGTCTTTCAGTAATATTAAGACTCACCTTTTTTGATTAATTCCAAATATGATTAAAGTAAAACAATATGACTAATCATGACACTGCTGTAAAGTATCACATGAAGCTGCATTTCGTTCACCATTATTAATCCTCTGGTTTGAATGGAATGTTTTCTTTTTGAATAATTGCCAAAATTACACCATCTCTTAGAGCCAGAAACTGTTAAAACAGAAAGAATCATCATATTTTCATCTTTCTCATGGTTCATCAACATATTATTTGTGAAATACTGTTCCATCAGAAAAAAATAAACTTTAAAAAATCCTGCAAAAAATAAAATGAAATAACATCTGTACTCCAGTTTTTGCTTTGACTAGGCTGAACTGCACAGAGCAGAGAGAAGGAAAGCATAGAAACATATTAAAAATGTAAATAGTCACATTTCTTTCTTCTAATGTTGGTAACACCAGTTTGGCAAGTTAATTCCGTTTTTGTGTTTGTTTTGTTTTTGTCGTTTTTGTAAAAGAAATGGTTAAAAATAACATTTGAAATGATTTGTGGCATTACAAGTGTGTCATAATGCACAGAGGTAATTCTTGAGTTTTCTCCACTTCTAACTATGGTTGTGCTTTTCTTATAGAGGTGCAGGACTTTATATTGCCATGAAAAATGAGCCCAGTGTGAACAAAAAAATGCACAGACACTGCTCAGAGTTCAGAGGGTTAATTTGTTAATTTAATTTGAGCTTTATCGCCAAGTGAACACTCACAACATTGTCTTTATAAAGTCCAATGTTGTAATTCAGGACTCGTTTACAGGGATTTCTGCCTCCTTACAGCTCGTCAGAATGCTACAAACAGCACCGTCTGCCTGAGGATGGTTTTATCAGCACCAGCAGAGAGGGAGTAGAGCCGACACCCAGCTGATAAAACCTCTGCTTCCTCTGATGACGGCTCTCCAGAACCTCCTCTAACCAACAGGAGAGCTGCCTCCTGCTCACTGAGAGTTATTGCTGCTGTGCTGGCAATATGACAGTGTCAGTTAGCACAAGTGAGGGTTTAGACAAGGAGAAAGCCAATTAATCTGTGACGGTTTGAAGCTGTTTGCCTTGCCTCTTTTGTGTTGTGGTAAAAGATCATGTTGGGTGACTGATGTTGTCAATTCAGAAGTGGCTTTTTAAAAAAATGTTTTTAACAAGATAGGATATTTTATCACAGCTTTGACAAGTATAACAACAAAAAGCAAAACAGTAGCCTTTCTTTGTCATTCTAAACACACAAGAAGTGGATTTCCCTCAAAGAAACTTACCTAAGGTCCCAGAAACGATGTCAATCTTGTGCATGATGTTGTCCCTCTCGCCTACTCCAGCTCCATGGGCTCCGTACAGGCCCACAGCGTGAACTTCATCCACAAACGTCAGGCCTCCATAGCGGTGAGCCACATCGCACAGCTCTTCTAGAGGACATATGGCACCTGACGCCCCCAGAGAATATAGGTGGTATAATTAGAACAGAGTATAGGTGAACAGCAGGATGTTAGAGCTGCAAATGTCATCACCATGCAAGATCCACATATGTATGCTGAAAAGGTAGGCGGTGAGTTATTATTATGATTCAGAAATATTAAAATCCCTACAAAACATTAAGCATTACCATCAAATTACATGTTTGTGTTATTGCTGGAAGAAGTAGGACCATGTTCATCTATTTAGTCTAGTTCATTTTGTGACTAATATGATTCCCCCAATAATTATTTCAATTACTTGGTTAAAAATTCTTACAATGCCTCTTCCCTCCTGAAGATGCGAATATTTTTCCATTTCATGAATAAATATTCTACTTTACCGAAAATCTAATTTAATTGTAAATACAATAAAAACTTGTATTTGCCACATCACATTTGTATTAAGTTGCCTGTTGGCCTTGGTGTGCAACACTAAACATTTTGGATTATTGCTTTTTTGTCACTCTTTCCTACAGTTTTCTACAAAACAAAACTGAAGACATTAAAACTATTAAATTACACATATGGGATTAAACAAAAAAAGTGTTAATGACGCAAAAATATTTTAGACTCCTCAGAGTAGCCACTCTTTGTCTAGCTGTGTCATGGTTCTGAGTTTCTTTTAGTTACTTCCTGTTTTATTTTGTTAAAAAAAACTTGTCCTTGTGTGTCTCTTGTGGTTTTACTTCCTTCTTTTGTGTGTCTCCTTCCTCTTTAGGTTGACCCAATCGGTTTCACCTGTGTCTTGTCTCCCCAATCAGTTCTTTGTGCATATACAATCCTGTTTCCTCTGCCTTTAGTCAGTTTGTCTTTTTGCCTCCGGACTACCTGCCTCATCCTCTTTTTATTACTCGCCTGCAGCTGCTGGATTTCTTCCATGTGCTCCTTCTGTTCAGGTTTGTTTGTTGTACATTTTGGGATTTTTTGTTGTTGTTGTTGTTTAAGTTTTGTGGGTTTGAATTGAGTTTGGATTTCTCCTGTTCTACCAGCCAGCTTTTGTTTCTTTACCCGTCGGCCTTTTGTTTGGTAAGTTTGTGCCCTGAGTGTCTGCATTTGGGTCCCTCCATCATGCTGTCACCTTTGCACACTAGTGGCAGTAATCTGTCAACTAGCTTCATGAGATCATCATCCAGAATGGTCTTTAATTAACAGCTGTTCCTTGTCAAAACGGTGGAGTTTCTTGCCTTCTTAATGTGTTTGATAGTAGCACAAGTTCCGTTGTGCCAAAGTATTGTTGGCATATGGCAGATAGCCTTATTTGACTGCTGTAGTGATTCATATTATGGCTAGACCTACTCATCTAAGAAACGACAATTAACATCCCATCATTAATTGAACGCAAAATCCATCACACACTGGAATGAACTGGGTC
This sequence comes from Dascyllus trimaculatus, assembly GCA_024666655.1. Classification (NCBI taxonomy): domain Eukaryota; kingdom Metazoa; phylum Chordata; class Actinopteri; family Pomacentridae; genus Dascyllus; species Dascyllus trimaculatus. The sequence goes on from CM045452.1 coordinate 24,806,093, forward strand.
TCTTGAGGACCAAACCCAAAAAGAAAGATCGAGAGGTTGTTCTGCCACAGTGGATACGTTTTTCAGAGTTACTAAACTCCGAAATAGACAACTAACAGCCCATATCGATGCTTCCCAGAGTTCAAGTAGCAGACAAATCTAAACATCAATTGTTGGATTAAAACTGAATTTGTGGTTGAACTACTGCAAAGAAACCACTGCTCAGGGAGACCAATAAGAAGAAGAGGACTGCTTGGGGCAAGAAACGCAGCAAAAAGAGATTAGGTCAGTGGAAATCTTCCAAATTTGAAAAGTTTGGTTCCAGCTTCTGTGCCTTGTCAGATGCAGAGAAAGTCAATGGATGGTATCTGCAACTGCACACTGAACTAGCATGACTACCACAACCTTCTGTAGTGACTCAGTGTCCCGTGAGCCTAAACACACCTCCAAGCTCTGTAAAGGTTGTTCTACCAAGAGTGATTAAGTGATGCATCATATAACTTGACCTGCATAATCGCCCAAACTAAACCCAGTGGAGATGGTTTGTGATGTGTTGGAATGCAAAGGCAGCCAATAAGTGCTCATAAACTCCCTCAAGAATGTTGGAAAAGCACACCAGGTGGTGACTTCATAAAGCTAGTTGAGAGACTGCCAGACAGAAAGTGAGTGTGCAAAGATGATTTATAATTTTGAAATGTATTTTTCTTGTTTGCACTGTTTTACTACAAAATTCTTTAGCTCTCTTCTGCATGAGTAAGTGTGTCTAAACTTTTGGTTGCTGCTACACATTCTGCACAGGAAAGGTCAAGCATCCAAGATAAGATAAAATGACCAAAACAGACCTTCAAGGGGACTTAAATGCTAAAATGTCATGCTACTCACCGTCCATTGAGTGCACGGTCTCAAATGCCACTATTTTTGGCGTTTTGGGGTCAGACTTTTGGAGCAGCTCCTCCAGGTGTCGGCTGTCATTGTGGCGGAAGATGAAGCGCTTGGCTCCACTGTTCCTGATGCCCTGAATCATTGATGCATGGTTCCCTGCATCAGAGTAGATCTCGCACCCTGTACATGACAGTGAATGCACCATATAGAATCAGTGACTATGACTTCCATCTATTAGCCCTGAGATGCCATTACCCTTTTCTATATTGCTTAGGTTTGGAAAAGTTAGGAAGCATCTACAAATTCATAGATGGAGATAAACTGTTCAGGAGTGGCATCACCTGGATCTACTAACATTTTTCATGGCCCAGAGGTCAGTATTTACCTGGCAGCATCTTGGCCAGAGTAAAAAGGGTGGAGTCATTTGCGACGAAGCAGGAGGAGAAAACCAAAGCTGCATCTTTCTGGTGTAGCTCAGCGAGCTCCTTCTCCAGAAACACGTGGAGGTTACTGGTGCCTGAGATGTTCCTGGTTCCACCTGCTCCTGCACCATGTTTCTCCAAGGCCTCACTGAGGACATCAACAACAGAAAAGATGCAACATCTGATCCAGATAATCAAAGCTGTAAAATACCGTTGCCTATATTTTTCTTTCATATTCAGTAGTCCTTGTGATCTCTAAGGTTCCAACAACACAATAACAGCTACACGTTCTTTGTATTTTGCCATGGCAATAGAATTTAGACATAAAAATTAAATCAAGACTCACAATGACATTGATGGTCAATAACGTTGCCTAAGTGCAGTATAGTAAACTAACATTATAACTAGCATTCATCACCAAGCTGTCATTAGATTTGCAGATATGTGGTCGTAAACCAAAGCACCAGAAAGATTCAAAGTTTGATGAGATGATGGTTCCAGATGAAAAGTCAGCAGATTACCAAAGTTACAACATTTAATTTTAGGATTAGGATTGTCTACCAGAATCCATGGCAGTTCACCCCCTAACTGTCAAGACATTCCATTTGAGTGAATTCATTTAAACTTTATTTGCTGGTGACTACATAGGATCACCAGTAGGATTCCTTTTTGGGAACACATATCTGTACAAAATTTCAATGCAAGCCATCCAGTAATTATGAAAGTACTGGTCTGGACCATGCTGGAGGCCAACCGATTGACCAACAAGCAAACACTGTTATTTCTAGAGCCATGGCTTGACAACAGACTATGGTTTAGTCTAAATTCTTTAGATCCTTCAATCCTTAATTATTAGGGAAATTCATTAAAAGAACTTTGTCACCTTTATTTCAAAACATTAACATCCCAAAACCCTGAAACTGACTTTTTAACCTTGAAACATTTCTGCTTTTACCTGATCGCACCGAGGACCCTAGGGTGCCGACTCATTCCCAGGTAGTCGTTGCTGCACCAGACGGACACCTGAGAGCCTTCCCGCCCAGAGACGGAGTAATCCTCAGCGAAAGGGAAGACCTTGGCGCTCCTGTTCACTGTCTTGAAGACTCTGTATGTGTGGTCCTTCTTTTTCTCTGCAATCTTCTCGCTGAAGAAGCGATCGTAGTCGTAGCTGGGGCCAACTGCAGGAAGGACAGTTTTGGCTTGAAATTAGTCAGAGCATTCAATAAACTTCTTTGTGATCAGACAAATAAAGACTCAGCTTTGCCCATGTCACTTGCCCATATTGTCTTTGAGGAGGTGGGTGACTGTGTTGGTTTGAGCTGATGCTGGGAACACTGAATTCTTTAAACCTTTCCACAGAGAGTTCACCAAACCTGTGATAAGACAGTGTAGGTCTGTGAGTGTGGATTTTTGTCTCCCCTTTGATATTTCTCAGATTTGCCTCAGTATAAGTTCTTATTCTGCTCTGTGTGTGTGTGTGTTTGCTGCAGCTCCTACCATCTTGGACATCCTCCTGAACTTCAGCGCTGGCCCGGACCATCCCGATTTGAGAAGAGACGAATGGGCAGTCCTTGGATGCGGTCACGGCAACCTGTGTAGCAGTTTGAGCGTAAGACCTCCTCTGGTCCACCATGGGAAGTCGGCGACTCTTGGGTTTGGTGGGTGAGAGGCTCAGCTGGGCCTCCAGAGAGGCTGAGCTGCTCACAGTGATCTGACGGGTAATGATGGGGCACTGGTCCGCCAGAGACAGCAAGGAGGCGCCGGTTCTCCTTAAAGCCGGCTTTGGAACCGACTTCAGGAAGGGGCAGTGATGAAGGAAGGCAGCCATGGCAGCTACTGAAGCTGTTCTTACTCTGAGTAACGACAAAAGACAGGGAAATAAGTTCACGCTTAACCTGTTTTGTAGTATATCTGGGTGGTCTGGGTGGATTCTCAGTCATCCAGGTAATGGTAATCCTCAAGCTTCAGTAAAGCCAACTAGAATTCTCTTTAAGGTTCTTGCTTTTTCCTGAAGCTCCAAGGAATACTTTAGCAGATTATTTGTAAAGGCTGAATTCCACTGTATGAGTGTTAAGGAAAAAAAAAAAACAAGCATGTCATGCATATTTTAATTATGTGACCAAAATGTGAAATGAGGATAACTCGACTTGTGCAGAGAGCAGCGGGTGCCTCCTAATGGGTGTGGCACGAAGCTGCTGCTTATCTACACTCTGCAGAGCTGCCCTGACCGACGACATCAGCTGATTACTACACAAGCTATCAAATAATAACCCCTGATGAAACACCAATTTCTGTTGATTAATACCCATTATTTCCCTGCTGTTAAAGTTTGCTACACTCAGAAGAAAAAAAAGTTAACATTGTACACAGTAGCAATACATAATCTACCACAATGATGACAAAATGGTTAATAATCCCTATTTTAATTCTAATTTAATCCTAATTAATTCTAATGAGCACCTTGATGAGTTGTTAAGTTTACAAACACTTGTGTAATTTCTCCCACCATCTCCTGTGGTCAACAGATAAAGCAGTTCTCGGGATCTGTGGCTTTTTGTTGTGGTCAGATGTTATCTTTATGTTTGCATCTAGCACCACCGCCATTTAAATACCACAAGTGGGTCAGACGTTTTGTTTATTTTTGCCGTGTGGAGTAGCCACACTTTATGTTTCCACTCAGTGACTGCCACCAGAATAAACAGATGAATTAATAAAGCAAACATGAATATAATATTAACTTTTCCAATAGTAAAGTCTAAATAATGTTACCAACTGTGGTAATGCCAGTGTTACTGATAATAACAAAACAATTAAGATCTTAAGTGAAGCCTGTCGGGAAGCTCACCTGTTGACCTGCACTGAGGACGAACTTCAGAACAGCGAAGAAGCAGGAGGTCGGAGTGTCAGCAGTTTTTACTCAGATGTTGAGCAGCATTATGTAATCAGCTGTGCTCCCACCCCTCAGAGGTGACATCGACGTCTCGGCTCTGGGGCCACGAAGGGAGTTGCTTGCATGTGTGGGAGGTGCAAAGATGGTGATAGGTTTCCAATAAAGTAGTGGCTCAGTCTTTCCTGTGAATGGACACTGTGGTGGACTTGATGTCTGAGCTGCAGTGATAATTGGTTAAAGCAGTGATGGTTCTTTTCTAGAAGCATACAGTGAAATGGTAATATCTTCCTCTTTGGTTTATGGCACAAGAAAGTACTGCAGAACAGTAAACACAGCATTTTATTACATTTTATTCATTCTTTTTACCATAGGGGAATAAGTATTTGTTGTTCCAACACAAGGCATCCCTACAACACAATGGATTTCATGAAACAAACAATATGGACTTTATTGGAAGTCATATTTGTGCAGATGGCGAATGGGGGTCATAGGCCAGAAATCACAAGTAATAATGAGTCACACTTGCAGTGCATTGAGTTAATGAGGCTGGGGATGCTGCTTCTCTTATTTTGTTTATGAGCAACAATCACACGTCCATCCAAAACATCTGAAACAATGCTTAGATGAAAAAGTCGTGGACATTCAAGTGTTTGACACTCCAACATGCTCTCGTCTTTTGTCATCCGTGGCATCATGTCATTTGCATTAGGCTGGACTTTTACCGTCACTGGCCAAAGGAGTGTCTGTTCTGGTCACACTATCGGATCATCATCCTATAAAGTCACACCTGACTAGACTGTCGATTAACTCCATGGTTGACTGTTTGTCACTAGTTGAACAGCTACACAACGGAAACTACAGTAGCCAAAACCATAGAAGAAAGTATATTTATATGGCGTCTTATCACACACACACACACACGGGTAATTCAAAGTGTTTTACATGCAGATATACAAAAAATAAAATAGAAATTGAATCAAAATTTAGGTTGATCAAAAGCAGTGCAGACAAGTTGGATGAAGTGCACACAGAAATATACAATAGTTAAAACCGACTGGCTGAAATAGCTAAAAAGTGAAAAATACAAGCATGTATGAGAAAAGTTTAGCACAAAGATGAAGATAAACTGATTAAAATTAAGTAAATAAAACTGTAGACAAGTAGAAATAGAATGTCTAACTCTATATTAAAAACTGAAAAATGGACCATTTGCATAATGCACATCTATTTTTTAGTCACTATAAACTCGCATTATAATATCTAACAAATCTAAATTGATACTATGCTTGTAGTCATTCAGTAGCACTTTATTTTAACATTTATTTTTAAACTAATAAAGCAAAGAAACTAGGAACTCTTACAAGGACACGGCATTAGACTAGCATGTCTTCATGAGTTTTGCAGCTTGCTAATGACTTGTACATGTGATGCATATTGCCTAACATACTAAGGTGTGTCCATGTGTGCAATCATACTTCTGCAGTCACACGTAATAAGGAATACAAATGTATGGCATTTGCTTGAAACTACATGTAGGCAACTGAGTGTTTATATTCTTCTTATGAGTGAGAAAAATGTTATGAGCCCTGCGACCAGCATAAACACTCCGAGGAAGAGGCCCTCAGGAACCCTTTGGCGTCTTTAAGTCCTAAGAAATATTCTAGGAATATAAGAAGGATATTGAAAAAGATATTTCTGTTCTTGCAGGGGCTATTGCAATGAATTTTTATGGCTTCCAATGTCATAAAAACTACAAATAAATGTCTCATTTTTACACACTCTTTAGTGCAGCCATGATAGGGTCTCATTAACTCACTTAACTGGAGTGTTGACAGTGCAAGTGTTCATCTCAGGAGGTAAATAGAGGCTGTCAGCTCCTGGTTTTCTCGTCTTTGTTCTGCCTTTCTCTCTCTGTTAAACTCCCTCCCTGTCAGCCTGTAATTAACCGTTTCTCTGTCAGTGTTTCCACCAGCAGATGGTGCATTCTTTCCTCGGGCTTTTATGAATCGTCGTGTGGAGGCGGAGTTTGTGGGGTTTTTTTCTCCTCTCTGTCGACGGTGCAGGCAGCAGGCAGAGGGCAGCAGGCTGGTCCATCTCCTCCTGACTGGATCACAGGAGCAGCATCATCATCATCATCCAGCATCCTCCTCCTCCTCCTCCTCCTCCTCCTCCTCCCTTGACAAGGACAAACCTCTCCAGAAGCGCACAGGACAATCTCTCTTTTTTGTCTTCTCCCCATTTTTACTCAATAAAAAAAGGCACCTAATCGTCTCGAAAGCTGCAAGATGCTGGCCTGCACGGAGCTCATCACCATGTGTCTTCAGTCTGCCAAGCACGAACACTTGAGAAAGCAGCAGGAGCTCGACCACAACCAAAATCAAGGCGTCTCTTTATTCCAGGATGTAAGTACACTCTGTGATGTTACAGCTGCAGTATCCATGATTTTCTTATCAGTGCATGTATTATTTCTTTTCGTTTAATTTCCTGCATGCTTGCATCCATGTTTTTTAGGCATGTTCTGCTCATTTCCACCTTTGGAGGGGTCCTTGCACAAATGCACAAAGTGAATCTGCCCTTCATTCTTCTTTATGTGAATGGTTCATATAGTGAGGTGATGCATGTCAGATGTACAGCAGCTCCATTATGTAAGAAAGGTGAGTGTGTGTCCATTAGTCCGTCAATAATACAAGAGATGCTCCATCTGATGAACAGTTTTTCATCACTGAATTCACATTTTTACATTTTAAATGGGCTGTTTTCTACTTTTCATGTAAGATTCGTGACATTGGATGTATTATACTTGGAACCTGCACAGAGTGGGAGTGAAAATGACTTTTTTTTTTAAATCGAAAGATCCTATTTTGAATTATTTATTCAGGCTGTTACAGGATATCACCATAACAGAACCACAGTGTGGGGAAAAAATCTTATTCTTTCACTATAAAAGCAAGTAAATATGCACATGATGAACTATTATTACATATATATTGGAGCCGTTATGGCAGTGTTGCTGAGGATGTTCCCCTCCAGAAGATAGAAGACTGAACAAGAGTGTATTAGTAGCATCATTTCCCAGCTTTAGACTTCCTGACAGCTGGCTGTAAATTAAATTCAGGTTCCTCCAGGCGGATTATTGGCCAGTAGAAAGGGGGAAATTAGACTGCGGTGAGTGCACATTTAGTTTAAATGCAGTTGCGCACACTGCATAACCTCCAAAACAGGCTTTTCTCCACTGATCCTCTTGCTGTGGCTAATGGAGGCTCATTTAATCTGTATGCAGCAATTAAGAATGGGATGTCAACTTTGCTTTCTTTAATGCCATGATGTTTTCAGTCCAAACACCATGTTGTCATTAAACTGCGCTGGTTTCCTCACAACTGTTCAAACACTCGCGTTTGTAGCTTTTCACAGGAAACTGAGGCTTTTCTCTGCTTTTCAATCTCTGCACAGGTTCATTACACCTCTCTTGAGGAGGCTTTTTGTGTTGTTTATCTCCCTCTCTGCAGAAAAAGGGCTGTTAATCTATTTAATTTGACAAGCTGAAGGACTCATCGCTCTGCTTAACAGACTCGCAGTTGTGCGAATGTTTTACATTCCTGACAAGTGTTTTGCTGCTCTTTTTAAGATGATAATCTGCCTCAGTGTTGTGCGTTTTATACCCAGACAAGACGCTGTATATGTTCAAGTACTGGCAGAGCAGCATCCATGTAGCTGGTGCTGCTTTTAGAAGATCTCCAGCAGCTCTGTGGGACGCCAGCAACCTCCCACATAACATAAAGGAGAAATAAAGGCCAGTAAATCTCGCGCCCAGGTTTCTCCACTGTTTATTGCTCCCGATTGTTTTCCAGTTTTTATGGAGCTGCTTCCTCTTGGCTTCCTCTGAGGCGTCTTAGATTGATGAACCCTTCTATGGCCCAGAGAGGTTTGATGGTTATATTGCTGCATACAGACGTCATCCAGACATAATGCATTAATGCTGAAGTGCTGTGTTGTGCATGGTTTTGTCATTTCACTATCAGTTCTTTGTAGTTTAGATCACAGTTAGCCTCATGTTGTTTTGTTTTGTACCAACCTGATAACCTCATATTGTTGAACTTGGTATTGGAATTAGTGTTGAACACTATGTAAAGTCATTTTGGTTAAAAATGGCAAAAAAGCTTACTTTAAACAGACAAAAAATTAATATTTAATATAAATTATTATTGGGCTGTTTTAACTCGCAACCTTTCCCATGCTCCTTTATTTCATTTGAGTAATCATTTGAGTCTTAATCTTCTCAAAATATGTGTTGTTCACAGTTGTTACTGAGTCATTTCCTGTGACAGATTGCATTTTATTATTTGCAGGAGTAAAAACTCCCATAACACCTCCTAAAAATGACCATTTAAGAACCAAATTCTTTCAAATCTAGCTTGTGTAATAATCATTAGTGAACATCAGACCTGCTTTATTTTCATTTCAGAGTAGACTTTTCAAATCAATCTGTATCACAACAAAACCACAGTGTAACTTTGAAGTAAATGAAAGCAGACTTGATTGTTTCCAGTGATCGATTTCACAACACAATTAAGAAATGAGTGCAAACCAGCTGGATGCCTGCAATTGTAGACAAAATTGTGTCAGTATGTTTTAATACTAACATACACCGATCAGGCATAGCAACTGCCTAATATTGTGTTGGTCCCCCATATGTGGTCTAAAATGCTCTGAACCATTGGGCATGGACAAGAGGACCTGTCAGGGTCTGGCACCAGGATGTTGGTAATGGATCCTTTGGGTACTGTGGGTTGTGTTGCTTGATGCTTGATCACAATGGGATGTAGGAAGTTTGGAGGTCAAATCAACATGTTGGTCCATTGTCATGTTCCTCAACATGTTCCTGATTGTTTGATGTTTTTTCCGTGTGGTGGGGTACATTTTCCTGTGGGGGTAGACCAGTGACATTTGGGATTGTCATTTGCATGAGGGAGCGTTCTTGTTGTGGGACAGTGTTTATTTGGGTGTCTAAGTCTCATCAACACAGATCAGACTTGGACTGCTGGAAATCCAAGGTTTTCCAGCAGAACACCACATAGTACCAATATGATCAATGAAGGCAGTGGTGGCTTAGTGACTTGTGAGGCGTACTTTTAACCGTTGGGTTGCCGGTTCGTGTCTTCGGACTCGCAAGAGGCTAAGTCACCACCACTGTGAGCCCCTGAGCAAGGCTCTTAACCCCTGACTGCTCCCTGGGCACTTCCACGGCAGCCCACTGCTCCTAGTATGGATGGGTCAAATGCAGAGAACAAATTTCCCCAAGGGGACTAATAAAGTATAGATTATTATTATTATTATTATGTTATTCACTTCACCTGTCAGTAGTCATAATGTTTTGGCTGATTCGTATACACATGATTAGTTTTTTCCAAGACCCTAGGAAATTCACTGCAGGTTTTTTCTCCTCTGTCTCGTATAGTTTAGGTTCAGTATGTGTATCTTGAATGGAGGAGGGATCCGTTTGATGAATTAAATGGGAGCCAAGCGTATCAAGGCCTTCACGCTCCGATGTGCTTGAAAGGTGACAGCTGGATGTGACTTTACTGCTTCAGTCTGACGTTGGAGTTAATCGAGCAGCCACTGGACTCTTGCGATGGTGACCGAGCAGTTTAAAGAAGCTGAAATGAGCGTGGTGTCACTCTCACACTCCACAAATGGGATCTTTTTCTCTCACAGGTCTGGTGTTACACCGTGATGAGGTTGGAAATATGAAAAGGATGATAAGTTGATCGACATTTCCCTCAGTTTTCTTACAAAACTGATGGAAAAATCTGAGAGCAGCATGATCGTTTTTAGTGGCTGGAGTAGAGGGAAACATAAAAACTGTCGTTCCAAAGCTCCTCCTGGGTGCTCGCAAATGTCAGCATTTCATTTCCGGAGATGTCTCCTGTCGCTTTTGTTATTGAAATGAGGAAATTACAGCTCCTCTTAAATGCTCCCCTGTGCACAAAAAAAGAAGAAGACCTCTCGTATAGATGGATTACCTCACCTGTTTATGTTCTTGCATCATCGCTTTTCCAAGACATCTTTATGTGCATTTGTTGCTGCTTTTATCCCAGAGTACAGCTACACATCTAAACTGACTGTATGAAGATAATGTACTTTGTTGTGTTATTTTTGTGTCATTGAAGCAACAAGCCTCAAAAAACCTAAACCCGATCTTCTTCTTTTATTGCAGATCTTCCGCCGGGCAGACAAAAATGGTGAGTAAGGAAAACACACACGCTAACTGGATGACACGGCTAATTAAAACTCAATTAAAATCTCTTTGAAGGGGGTTATTGCAGACAGGAGTGTGCGCAGCAACTTGGATGGCTCGGTTCAGACAGGCAGCGTGTTTCTGGAATTTACATGGCCTTGGTGGAACTTCATCGTTCAGTTTTATTGCATTGCTCTCCTCGGAAAGGATATAAATAACCAAGGTCAGGTGCGTCTTTTAGGTTTTGAGGCGTGATTGAACTTGACTGGATGAACTCCCACTACAGTTCACCCTGCAGGCATTGCTCATCTCAGTGCATTGCTTGCAGCAGTGCAATGCTCATGCGGCTACAACCGAGAGTATACAGTATCTTGCAGGAATTGCAAAGAATGAACGCACAAATGTGTCTACAGTGATTTACTATGATTTCAACCTCAACTGTTGCTTGCTTGGCCTTGTTTTCCTCTGTAGAAAACCCCATTTTGACTCTGAATGTTGCAAATTCACATGAGATTTGCACTAAATGGGGATTTAATGCATTCCCCCCTTGCAGACTGTGCCACCATTTCATTTGATGAATGTGTTACAGCGTTACCTCGTTACTTCAAAGGAAGCCCTCCCCTCTTAAAGTCCCCGAGGAAAACACAAAAGCATTTGGCTTTAAAAAAAAAACACAGTGCTGACAAACGTGGGAGCGGAGAGAGAATGTTGTTGCTCTTAATTCCTTATTCATGCACTCGCATCTCCATTTAATGGAATGTAGAATGCAAAAAAGCGGCGAGTGATTAATGATCAACTCTGATAGGTTCTCTCCGGAGGACGGTGAACGTGTTGCATAAGAGCAGGATTAATGATGCAATGATGATGTGCAGGGGTTGTCTCGGGTGCCTCATGTGGAGATATTGAGACACAGAAAGAAAAATCACTGTGTCAATTATGAATGGGCCCATAAGAGATGCTTGCAACTGATGGGAAAGGGCTGGTGCATTTCGCTTCCTTTAATCTTGTACATTAGCAGAACAACACAGCAGCTGGAAAAACAACAGATGCGTGACATTATAGTAGAACTAGACTCAGTTAGTTATTGTTCAGATGCAGCTTTGGACGCCTCCAGTTTGCTCCTCGTGTTGTTTCACCTGCTGCTCACACAAAACTATTATATTTCACTTTCTGCTGGAATTGGAACAAGACATGGCAACTTTGCCGCATGTTTGTGTTAACCATCTTCTATTGGCAGCACTCGTCTCCTGGAGCTCACTGAATTGTGCACCCAAGAGGAAAGAGCCTCCTTCCAATCAGCTACTGAGTAGGCTGACATATAACGTGCCTCGAATACTGTGAATTCACCACATAATGAGGGCTGGCTACCAACCCCCTGCACTCCCCTCTGCTATTGTAATGAGGAATTACATACTTTAAAAAGCAGAATTGTACATAAAGAAGACACTGCTTCGGCTCGACAGCACCTTGTTTGTGTCGCTGCACACTGAGCTCAGAGACGCAAAGAGATGAAAGTGTGATCAGTAACATTGGTATCTAATTTGTTAGCGCAGCTCTGATTTGTGACAAGAAATGAAACGATGAAAACATTCACAAGTCAGCAATTAGGCTCTGAAGTGAAGAGAATTCTCATGGAGGAGACAGTGTTTTGTTCAGTGTGATAAGTCTCACGGATGCCTGCAGGAGACTCTCATGACAAACAGACTGAATTTACATTTTATTGTCTGAGCTAAAAAATCTTAACTCAGGCATTTTGTCAAAGCCACTGACTGCTTTAGGTTTGTAGCGCAGACACATGTGGCTCTACTTTATCTGGTTTCATCATTTTGTATCTGCTGCTGCTGTTGATTTCTTTATACTACAGATCTGAATTATACACAAAAATAGGTAATATCTGACTACAGAATCTGGTTTTTGCATTTCCTCACCAGAGCGTAACTGCAAGGTTTCAGTCTTACCTTCTCTTGTGGTAATTTAATTACTGTCGGTTGAAGGCAACAGCCAAACTCTCACGGGATGCAGAGACGTGCAAAAGTGCTGGAGCTCTACATGCAAGACGGAAACGTTGCCGGTGGTCTGCGAGATGCAAACATCCATCTGTTGTTTATCCGTTTGATTTTGAAGCGACAACATTACTGCATGAATTAGTCCTCAGGCTGCAGTAACTGAATGTATTTGACATTAATCGAAAGATATTCAATTCACTTTCATATAGGACAAACAAAATCAGCAAATCCTCTCATTTTAGGGTGTAAACTGGATAATATCTGACATTTGCACTTGAAAAATAGCAAAGTAGCTGCAGATACATTTAAGCGAAATGGTTTATGCTGCAGTTTGAGGTGTTTTTGGCACCTGTGGGAGCCACGTGCAGCAAAAGCTTTAAATTTTACCCTAAATATACTGAACAATACTAATAAAAAATACATCCGAGTTGAAATTTTGTTTCTTTGTAAAGATGGTTATTTATGGTCTTCTCTTCTTGCTGCTCATATTCTCTTGAACTGTGCTGATGGGATTTATGAATTATTAGTGCCGCTTTGGTTTTCACCGCTTCCAGCTTTAGGGTGGCCCCTGGGGGAAACGTTCCTGGAACACAAGCGGAGGATAATGTGTAGTCTTGGACGCTGTGTTTTTGTAAGAAAATACTGCAGAACTTATCCCCACCAGTCTTTTTTTTTAAAAAATGTTTGTACAGCGAGATAAAACTGACAGCATATCATTACACATCAGAAAGTGGGAAAGACAACAAATGTTTTCTGTTTTTGCTCAATAAATGACTGACATAGGTCACTGAAGTTGGACCTCAACACATCTGGTTCATTTTCAGGCAACTTAAAGCACTAAGTCAACTCAAAAATAATGTTGAAGTGTAGTTTTTTTCATGTCTCAATAATGACATTAACAGCAAACTTTTATGCAGTGCTGCCAGAGCTCATTTATGCATATTAAGTGGTGCAATTTGGAACACATCAGATATCTTCTGAAAGCACGTGCTGGACAGAATACGGTCTTTTGAGTTTGTGAGACAAACACTGCGCGTTGCCAGCAGCTCAGCCGTTTCCCAGCTCCAATCTAAGAGAAAGACTGAACACTTGCATAATGTGCCATCTGAGCTGCACTGTATTCGGGGCGTTGGATCGGGTGCGAATCCAAACCAAAGGCAACTCTTGACAGAGAAGGCTGGAGAGTGAGTCAGAGATGCAACAGATTGTGTTTGCTCCTACATAGTGTGGAGCAAGATTTTTTTTTCTGCAAGGAAGTTTGAGAGAGGAGTTATGAGTCTCTGTCCTCTTAATAGCTTCACCTTGCAGCTGGGTTTAACTTAACCGTGTTTTGGTAAAGATCCATTTTGCTTTCCTACAAATAGATCATGGCCACAGTCATCCACAGGGTGAGCTCAGTCAAAACTGTTCCAGTAAACTAACAGACAGATGATGCGATTGAAGTAGATCCCTAGTTAGATTAACCAGAACAGGCACTCAATCCTTTCTCCCCCCCCAATTTGATCTGCAAACTCTGCAGCACAAAACCCCAGAAGCTGCTACAGTACATGAAAGTATCCGACTGGTTCATATGCAGACTGTGTTTATGTGGTTGCACTTACACTAGACAATATTTGATATTTGTTCTTAGAAAAATAGCTGCATCAGAATAGCTGCAGATTCATAAATCGGTTAACTGTTGCAGCTTGAGATATTTTTTGACACTTGTGGGCGTCACATGCAGCAAGTGCTTTTATTTTTCAACTAAATATACTGTACCATACTAATTAAAATGCACTTGAGTTATAATTCTGTAAGATTTGGTCCCCACTTTTCAGATATGTTTACAGAAATTTTACCATTGGGTTGGTTATTTTGCCAAATCGGGTTTCAGCTAACAGACAAAATGACAGCAGAATTGAGAATAATTTAAAAAGAAAATGTGGTGCTCAGCTAGATTAGTTAGTTAGTTCAGAAACCGTATTATAAGCTTTATTACATCATTAGCAACTGACAGCTTACACTGATCAGGTATAACATTATAACCGGCTGCCTAATATTGTGTTGGTCCCCCTTATGTGCTCAAAATGCTCTGAACCATTGGGCATGGACAAGAGGACCTCTCAGGGTGTCCTATGGGGTCTGGAACCAGGACACTGGCAGTGAATCCTTTGGGTACTCTGGCTTGTGCAGTGGGGCCTCTGTCAATCAACCTTGTTCCTCTGCATCCTGTTGATGCTTGATCAGAATGGGGTGTTGGAAGTTTGGAGGTCAACTCAAACATGTTGGGCCATCGTCATGCTCCTCATCATATTCCTGATTGTTGGATGTTTTTTCCATGTGGTGGGGTGCATTTTCCTGCAGGGGGTAGACCAGTGACATTTGTGATTTCCATTTACATGAGGGAGTGTGCTTCGTTATTCACTTCACCTGTCAGTGATCATTATATTGTTGCTGATCAGTGTATTGCAGTCATGCATCTGGATAAGGAAAAGACCTTTTCAGTTTAGTTTAAGGAGCCAAATAAAGCTTTCAGACATTACCAGCCGATAAGAAATATCTGTTCTGCAGCAGCACCTCTGAACTCATCACTGGGATTAAATTAGCATCGTGAAGCCAAAGTAGCCTCGTTCTATTACACTGACTTATGGACAATCTCTGCATCAAGTTGATAAAACACTCCCGGCTTCGGTGAGGTGTAACTTTAACAAGTTTGTCTCCTTTCAGACGACGGGAAGCTGTCCCTGGAGGAATTCCAGTCGTACTTCACCGACGGTATCCTCACTGAGGATCAGATGCAGGAGCTGTATCGCTCCATCGACAGGCAGCAGACAGAGTAAGCTCATCTTCTTTTTTGGACGTCCTCCAGTGCTGCTGCCATCTGCAGCCCCTCCTGCTCCCCTGCCGCCTCGCAATGAGATGTCAATACCGCACTTCAGTGGAGATTATGTCAATATTCCATAGAGAGCCTTGATTCTGGTGTGAAAGCCAAGAATCTGTAGCAGTCTGTTGACTAACTGATGAGCAGGATAAGACTGTGAAATATGTAAATACTTGCCTGTATCGCCAGTCACTGAAAAATGTTTATTAGGATTAAAAGATATACAAGTAAGTTTTCTTTGTGACAAAGGAGAAATTATATATCACTGTGTGCTGTTGACCAATCGTAGTGCAGAATGACCTCTCAGATGGTTTTACACCTTTAAATGTGAAGGTTCACCTCATTTCTGTAATGTCAACAAGGAACCTTGTAGAAGATAAAAATAATTGGATGCTTCGGCTGTGCTTGAATTGATCAAATCAGTACCTAAAGACAACAAGTTGTATAAGATATCACAATCACATCCAATCATATTATCAACATAGTAAAATTACAGTCATTGTTCCACTGAGCAAGCTGTAGATGAATATTTGATCCTACATGTGTATATTCTACACAACTGATACCATTAAAAGTATAGTGAAGGTGGTAGCAGTTCCTACACATTTTTATCACTGTAGACTCATTCCAAAAGTCCTGCACCTCTATGGAAAAAGCAAAACCAAGGCTAGAAGTAGAGAGAACTCAAATGTCGTCAGTGCAGTATAACACAGATACAATGCCATAAATCATTTTAAAGAAAAATAATTAAAGTTGAATTTCTTTGATTATTCATTTTACAAAAAACAAAAAATCCTAGAATCAACATTTCCTAAGTTCACAGGTATTACAATACTGGGATTAAAGTGTGCTCTGCATATTGTATTATACAATATTTTTACTACTCGCATCCTATCTGCTCTGTGTAAATTATTTATTTGACAAAAATCAACATGTACAGTTTTTCGCTCAAAGGTGTTACTAATATTTTTGGCTGAATTTTTGTCATTTTACTGTTCATCAGAGATGAGTCACTTTTGGCTCCACGGTTGCACCAGAGAGCACTAAATTTTTATATTCTCACAGAATCAGGTTAGAGAGGACGCTTTGTTTTTGACGAAATTTTTAAATGAGACATGTTGCATAAAGCAATTCAGATTAAATATCACTGTCCTGATGGAACCACATATTTCTCATGATTCATTTAAGGATCATCTGAAAGTGTAAATCAAATAATTCTTTTTAAAAAGATAACACATTTTTCCAACCTGCTGTTGGGTTTTGGAATTTAGAGAGTTAATATTGAGGAAAACTAAGAAATCGTGATGTTTCTTTGACGAGTTCTGGAATGTGTGGAGCATTTTTTTCATGGGTGTTTATTCACAACAGATTTGGTGGGTTTATTTTGTCTGATGTAATGATATACGGTGAGTCACACTGAATCTCAGAGTAGGTGTCATGTCTGCAAGTTAGGCTGTGATTGTGGCTCTAAGAAAGAGTGGGAATTTTTGCTACAAATTGTTGCTATTAAGGCACTGATGGTTTTTAAATGAAGTCCCACAACAGAGGTGTCATTCTGCTATACTTTCTCTTACAACATGCTGATGACAGACTACTGTTTGTAGTGCTTGACAGAGTAGTCCCAATGACATATTTTCTAATTAACATACCTCTTTTGGTCTTCTTCTTGCAGCAACCTGGACATAGACAAACTCTCAGGTAAAGATATGTCAATATTGCTTTTTTTAATTGCTTTTTTAAAACTATAACAACTTAAACTGCACATATAATACAGAAATAGACCTTTACTCTATGTCACCATTGCTCAAGGTTTCGTGGTTGTAGTTGTTGCTCTTGGCTTTTGTTGATGAACGGACGTACTTAAAATGGCTTTAGCAGGGCCTCTGTGAATCTAATTAAAATCATCACTGTCCACATTGATTTATTTCCCTCTCGAGAAAAACACCACAAAGCATCGATGGTGCCTAACAAAATGTTTTTCTCTTCCAGAGTACTTCACTCCACATCTGGGAGAATACGTCAACGTCCTGTCCGCTCTGGAGAAGCTCAACGTGGCCATTTTGAAGGCCATGGATAAAACTAAAGAGGTGGGTGATGACAGTTTTCACCTTGGCTCTGTCAAGGTGTAATAGAAATATAGCAAAACCAGCTTTCAAAATAAATTTGTACGCATCTCTCGTCCCCTCTGAGCATCCCAGCTTTATTTTGTTTCCGTTCAGCTGTCAGCTTGAAGCCCTGTCCGGCATCTTTGAGATCAGTCTGCTGTTGTGGCGTTACAGAAGGAAAAGAAAACTGTCCGGCATGACTGACTCCGCTGCCTCTCCTCACTGACAGTTCATTTTCAAACAGGAGCTCAGAGACTCTTGCACGACGAGCCGTGCTCTTAAAAATGGCTTCTCTAACAGGACAGCTGACGTGAGAAACAAGGCAGCTGTTTGTCTTCGTAAATCTGCCAGGCAGCCAGTGAAGGAAAAGCAGTTTGAGAGAGCACAACATTTTGGCTTTTTTGGGAAAGCAGTGGTATATTTAATCCTTTTTCTCAATATGGTGCAAATATTACAACAATAATAACTGAGTCATTTGTGACAATAGTAATCTTCCTTTCAGGAATTTGTGAGAATGTGCATAACATAGTCATAACATTATGACCACCTGCCTAATATTGTGTTGGTCCCCCTTATGTGCTCAAAATGCTCTGAACCATTGGGCATGGATAAGAGGACCTCTCAGGGTGTCCTATGGGGTCTGGAACCAGGACGTTGGCACTGGATCCTTTGGGTACTCTGGCTTGTGCAGTGGGGTGTCTGTCAATCACACTTGTTTCACTGCATTCTGTTGATGCTTGATCAGAATGGGGTGTAGGAAGTTTGGAGGTCAAATCAACATGTTGGGCCATGGTCATGTTCCTCAACATGTTCCTGATTGTTTGATGTTTTTTCCATGTGTTGGGGTGCATTTTCCTGCAGGGGTAGGCCAGTGACATTTGGGATTTCCATTTACATGAGGGACGGTGCTTGTTGTGGGACAATGTTTATTTGGGTGTCTAAGACTCATCAACACAGATGTCAAAATCCAAGGTTTTCCAGCAGAACAGCACATAGTACCAATATGATCAATGCTATTCACTTCACCTGTCAGTGGTCATAATGTCGTGGCTGATCGGTGTAGTGTGATAAGGTTTTTTTTATTCCTTCCCACCATCACCGACTGCTTGCTCGTAGGGGATCTAAAGGCAACTTTGGATTGTTGGGTTCTCTGGCATATGTTGTGAAATAGCTCTATATAAATAAAACTGAATTGACTTGAACTGAATATAGTCTCAGCGGAGGCACACTGATTACTTGGCTAATAAATACTCAAAACAGAAAAAAAAACTAAAAAATTTGCACATTTGAGAAGAGCCAATGAATCTATTGTCCAAATCATTGCCATTTAACCGAGCATGCAGCAGTAGATGTCATGTAAACCCACACGTTTCCTACATTTATGCAGAACATATGTATATTTAGAATCACAATCCGTGATCCACAATATGGAGCATTCAAATTTAAATCGCCTCCATTTGGGAACAAGATTTCCTCCGGTAACATATTGCACGTCAGTACTTCTGCTAACTCCGTTCCATCTTTCATCTTCAAACGACGGCACTGATCGCGCTGCTTTCATCATTTGACAGAGTATTTTATTTTGCTGTTTATTTGAGAAAGGTATGAAATATTCAGTAACCAGGATTCCAACATGTTTTCACCAAGTTAACATCCTAATTGTGAAGTTAAAAAAAAAAACACTTTGGAGTTCAGTACAAAGGAGTGAAACTTTCACACAGTGTCTTTTATCTGTATCTCATCAAATCTCCGGCCTCGGATTGTGGAACATGCTAATTAGAGCCTGTTATGAGGTCTGGTTGTGCAGAACTTAATATTCCATGAGATGTCGAAGGGATTTAAGCGTCTGGCCCTGACACGAAGGGGTATAATCGTGTTGTTTTAGGTGCACACGAAAGAGATCAGCATCAGAGAACTTTTACTAAGACCTAATCAATAGATGAGCTCGGTCTGTATTGATATTACGCAGCGCTGCATGTTAAGCCAATAGTCGAGTGAGGTGTGGACTGTGAATGTATGGATGCTTGGCTGTGGATGCACATTTATGCTGAAGTTGTTCTCTGTGGCGTCGTTTGCACTGCGGTTTCTGATGGTTTTCAGATCACGGGGCAGCAGTGGAGTGTCGCTGACAGTAACTAAAGCTGACAGACCCCCCCAGCTGTCCAACTGATCTGATGTCCTTCACATAAATGCACCACACAGCCATATTTCAGCTCCTCTAATCTCCTTTTCCAAAATTCTTTTCCTCTCCAGTAATCCGAGTCTATTATTCACTCAGGTGCACACTTTTCTCTCTCTCTGTGTTTGAACCCATTTTTCTGTACATCCATCTTCTCTGACATTGTCTCCACGTCTGGCTCTTCATCTTTCTCTGTAATGACACATGCCCTCCTACAGCTCATGCATATTTCATGCAGCTATTAGTTGGTTTAAAAAAGCTTTCTTTGCCCCGAAGAGGAGAAGCTTTTTAGTCATTCAGTGTTAAGTATTAGCTTGCTGGAGATGTAACTGATCCTATAAACATTTTAAATAGCTCCAAAATCTCTGAATGCTGGCAAAAAATATGGGGAAAACTTTCACAAACTCTTGTTTATGATGCTTTTAATTATACCCGGAGATGCAAGCAGTAAAATGAAATGCATTTTCTTGCTTTGCTGCGGCGCTCTGAGATTAAATGAACACATCTGCTGTGATGTTGCAGCTCGTCTGTCTCGGAAAATAAAAAAGCAGGATGAATTGAGAAAAGCACCGAGGGTTCATTACTCACGTAGTGCAGCTTCTCCGCTGCCAAGAAAACAGAGCGAGGATTCCAACCAGCTTGGTGGTCATTTTTTTCAAATCTCTCGCTGCCATTTCTTCCGAACTCTTGTTTTGTTGCACCACTGGGAGGCTGCTGAGGGCGATGACCTCCATTATCCACAAAAACCGAGCTGTGAAAGTTGTGTTTAAGATGTGAGGGACACAGGAATACAGCAGCCAGTGCACTGAAGATTAGAATGTTCGGAAAGGTTTCTAAAAGCTGCCACCAGGCATAAATATATGTTAATAAGATTGCACTTTCCTGTTCGTGGGATCGATCATTATCACCTTGTGTGCTGTTCACTCTTGCATTCAGGTAATCTACACAGTGGCATATTCACATTTTGTATCTGTGAACTATTTCGACTTGTTTTAGCAGGAAGAAATGTGGCTATTTAAGCTCGGTCAAATTACTATAACAAGATAGTTAATTAATCTTATTTTTTTAAATTCTATAATTCTGATACAGGAAACAACCTCAAAATATAAGGTGTAATGCTGTAGGAAGATGGTAGATTATCTGAAAACCTGATTTTTTTTTTGTCATGCAAACATAACAAAATGAACCAAAGAAAGACTGAACCCACTGTGACTTCATGTTTTCATCATTTCAGCTACAAAAACACAAACATTATTTCGACTAAAGAAACAGAAAACTTGATTTATTTTACCCACATCACTGATCTCCGGTTTCTTTCTTTCACTTCTGCTCTTTCCCTTCAGGAGTATCAGGGCTCGTCGGTGCTCGGCCAGTTCGTGACGCGCTTCCTACTGAGAGAAACCTCCACCCAGCTGCAGTCCCTCCAGTCATCGCTGGACTGCGCTATGGAGGCCGTCCACGACCATGGCTGCACAGGGAGGAGGACGCTGAAGAAGCCCGAGGACCTGCCCATCCAGAGGATGCCCAAACGGCCCAGCCGGCGCATCCAGAAGAACATGTGTCTCTCCCCTACCGACCCCTACTCTGGCATGCTCACCACAGGTAGGCTTCAGGGTCAGCGGGGTTAAGATGCTGGGGGTCAATCTGATATGTTTGACAAAATACTGGAAAAATATATGGGGAATATACAATTTATCATTGTTTGGACGTCCTGTGTTGTGCTGATGTCGTGCTGATGTGTGTTTCTGGGTTCAGGGGTCAGTGTGGAGCCAGACAACCACTGGGGCTCCCAGATCAACCAGCTGGAGGACCTCATTGACAAACTGGAGTGTGAGGTTTGTATAAAATCTGTTTTTCTGAATGTCTTTATTCCAAAATACACTTGACTGCAGCTTCACATTTAGCTAATAATGACATCTAGCTTTTCATTTAACCATATTTTAACCATATTTCACTAAATATGAGTTTTGTAACAGTGTTAACACTAGCTTCAAGCATTGATGCAATAACACCAAAGAACAGGAATCTCATCCGTGAATTTAAACCCTTTAAGTGGCAACACATCAACACAGGGAGTTAAATTTGCTGGAAATACTCATATTTGCAGCTAAAAGCTTCGTCTCTTAAGGTGGTATCTTCGGGAGGATCACGTTTCACTCCAGGCTCGGCTGTTACGGAGAGCAATGTGAAGCCCGACTGTGCGTTTACAGATACGCAGAGCTGGCCCTGCAGTATAAGGAATCCAACAGAGAGGATGATTTATACAAAGCGCAAAGCCGAGCTGCACTACACTCACACTGAATATCATGCATAAGGTATCAGCCTGTGAATATAGACTCCACTCAAGCTGGACACTGTTGGAAAAGCTCTACAGATATTGATGCATCACTGCTGCTGCTGCAAAAAAAACTTCACCACTATCTGGAATTTAGATCTGAAGAAATAGCTGTCGGGTGCTCTGCTGGATTTTTATGTCTTTTTTAATTTTGCAGTTATCGCAATTTAAAATATCCTGCTGAAAATACAAATGAGACGTTTTCCAAGGATAGATATCAGCGCTTCAAGGGTATCGAGCTTGTTGGTTAACGTGCTAATAATTACATTTTCTTATCTCGGCCGTGCAGACAAGAATTTATTATAACTCAGGGCTGTTGGAGGGTTAATGTGAACGCGGTTATCTCTTCCCTGTGAGAGCCGATGGTTTGTGACAGACTGTAACTAGAGGCTGACTTTCTGCTTCTAATTCTTACTCTGCTGAAATATTTATGCGCCCATTTTTTCAGAGCCCACATCTCGAACCTCTCAAAGAAGACACACTGGCGGGGACGTATAAATCGGTGAGTGCAGCACGTGCTCAATATTATATGTAAGATCTGTTGTATATACACACCAATCAGCCACAATATTATGACCACTGACAGGTGAAGTGAATAACATTGATCATATTGGTACTATGTGGTGTTCTGATGGAAAACCTTGGATTTTGACATGCACCCCACCACATGGAAAAGTGTGAAACAATCAGGAACATGTGGAGGAACATGACAATGGTCCAACATGTTGATTTGACCTCCAAACTTCCTACATTCCATTGTGATCAAGCATCAGGCAGCAACTTTTACTGACAGAGGCCCCACTGCACAAGCCAGAGTACCCAAAGAATCCAGTGCCAACATCCTGGTTCCAGACCCCATAGGACACCCTGAGAGGTCCTCTTATCCATGCCCAGTGGTTCAGAGCATTTTTGAGCACATGAGGAGGACCAACACAATATTAGGCAGGTGGTCATAATGTTATGTCTGATCAGTGTCTATGGAAAGGTTGATTTTATTGTTTTTTTTCTCCAGAACATCCTTCTGGTCCAGAGACAAATGTCCGTGAAGGAGAGAGATGTGGAACAGTTTCAACAAGCTCTCAAAATCTACACAGATGCCACTACCAGCCAGCTAAACAACCTGCAGTAGGTCCCTTTAGTCGCCTCTTTTGCCTCAGGATCTCTCTGTAATATGACACAGCTACATGAAATTGCTTCCAGACCTGTAAGATAACCCCCCGCCGCCCTCTTTTTTGTTCTCTCTCTCTCTCTCTCTCTTTTTTTATTTCTAGCGTTTCAGTCCAGAACCTGCCAGACAGATCATGCTTCATCATGTATGAGTTTTGGCAGGATCGTCTCTCCTGGATGAGGTAGGATCAGACAGGGTTTGTGGCGTATAAGGCATGTTTTGAGGATTTCCCGGCTGAACCGAAAAGCACTCGGAGCTTCTTGCATACTCTCTTTGAAGCTTTTTTTTTTTTTTGCCTCGCTGCGAGGCAAATGGCATTCTCATCTCTTTTCATCCCTCCCTTTTCTGCTCAGCTACCTGCAGTCGTCCATCAGTAAGACCTTCCAGCGCTGCATTATCGACTCCCTGGAACAGCCGGAAATGGTCTCCACCATGCTCCTCCCAGGTAAGAAACATCAAAACAGCAGCTTCAGCAGCTTATCAGAAAATGATAATGTCAAAGAAAAACAATCATACAGCTATCTAGTTTGATTCAGTCAAATTTGATGAAATAATGATGAGATGTGGGAAACAAATGTAGCATGGCAAACTATCATGGCACATGCTTCCCACATTTAGCATGAGTATTTTTTGTGGTTCAAGATACAAATAATGGACTGAACTAGAGAACATAGTTGGTACTTCTGGAAGAATAATTTAAGCAATCATAGACTTCAGGTGCTCTATGGGTAAAATAGATATTAAAGCTGCTATAATCAGTATTTCTATATAACTGATGAATCTAATGACTTTGTATATTTGAAAGGGTACCCAAGTGTGAATTTCTACTCGGCTCACCAGATAGTTTGTCGTCTTTGTGCTCCTTGTTTTGGTTTTTTTTGGCCTGTAATTTTACTGTTGGGTCACTCTTGTGGCTCTCATCAGTGTAATTTCCAGATTAAGCAGTTGTTGCTAAAGATTAATACTGCTTTTACCACTAAAAAAAATGAATGTTTAATGATGAAGAATCAAACGAATGAATATGAATTAAACATGCAAAATATACGCATACAGATGGCTTTTTCCAACACATCGTTGTTGTTTTTTGTCAGCTAATAAGCTAGCAGCTGAAGTGGGGTATTTCCCTCAATAGCTGGTGGAAATTGAAACATAGCCAAAAAACTGGACTTAGAGTTATCCTGTGGACAGAAACATGGCAGGTAATGGAGGCTAATGTTGGGCTTAATCTGTTGGATGTTTTAATAAGCAGCTGTTTGCTAACAAGTGTTAAAGTTTAAAGTAGGTCATTATTGCATTTGCATCTTGTTTCTGCTGCACCAAGGTGTGCAAAAAATATGTAATCCTTGAAAGGCATGCAGCTTTTAAAAAATATCCAACTTGAAATTATTTATCAGAGCAAGAAACTGCAAAAACAAAAAGAATCCTCTGATTTTTAACATTTGAACAGGCACTGAATTTATAATGTGTAATTAGCCGTTCTTTTGGAAACCAAACCTAAGCTTAAAAAATGAGTCATTTCATCATAATCACTTTATTTGCATGTTTATTTGGAAAACATTGCCAAAAAACAAACCATTTGCTCCAAGCAGATCCCATGAAAAACACAATTTGACAAAAAGTTGAGGATTCAGCTGGACTAGGCTGAACTGCAGGCTGTGTAGGAGACAAGTATGCAAAGTAAAGCTGTGAGTAGTACAAATATCATAGAGTATGTAGGGCCCCCGTTGTTTCCCATTATTGTTATACTGGTGGGCATTTTTTTTCAAAAGCCCACCAGTATAACAATACTGGTGCACACAATTAAATTTTCTTTCATTATGATTTATGGCATTATACCTGTGTCATACTGCAGAGGAGACATTTCTGCATTCTCTCTGTTTGTTGTGTTGTTTCCATAGAGCTACAGGCCTTTTCATTTCAGTGTAAATGAGCCCAGAGTGAGTCAAAAATATTACAGGAGTAGAAAACTGCTTATGGTTCAGAGGGTTAATGCAGGTTTTCTGTGTGGGAATACTGTAGACTGTGTTATATCCTGAATTGTGAGCCTCTCTTTCTGTTGTTGTTGCTCATTTATTTGTCTCAAGCAGAGACCATAAAGCACTGATGCATATTATTTGTTTCGTTTTACAGCCTCTTGGTGGATTATGAACAACAACTGACAGAGCAATGCTGCTGCCTCTCAACACAGGAGAAAGCACGAGACGAAGGCGACTGTATAATCGCTTTTTTTTGTTCTTTGATATTACCTTTTTTCGTCATGGCATGAACAGGATTGTTTTTGCAAATACACTCCAGGGGGTTATTTAAAAAGATGAAAAAAATAATAATTTTCAGATGAATCGGTGGAAAAACAAACCGAAACCTTGGATAGAGAAGTGATGCAATGTCATATGGTGTGAAAAGGATCTGCGATATGACAGCGTTGGCACATTTCTTGCTGCTGATTTATTAGATACGCAAGAAATAATGATTTAAAGGAAAAGAGTTGCATGATTTCTTATTTCCTCAATGCTCGTTTGTTTCACTCAGAGCTCCATCTTAGAGTAGATGCAATGCCGACAATGCCACAACACTAGAAACACATGAATAACAACCGATCTGCTCATTCGTCACTTCTTCTTCCATACAGATGACAACAGAAGTAGCGGTACGGCTAACCTTTCCTCTTGTTCTCTCTGTGGTATTGTGCTTTGTCGTCTCCTTCAAAGCTTATTTTTGCTGACAGTCATTAGGTAGAATGTAGTTAACAGCTGATCATCTAATCTTTTGCCATCCGTGTCACTCCTGCACTTTAGAAAAAATATGAAACATGGACCTTTATTGTAAAGAATGGACATTTATTGTAGATTAGCTATTGAAAATGTAGAATTAACTGCTGTTATAAAAAGCCAAGAGCTGCACTTAGAGAGGTGTAGCAAGACACTAGTGGACGATAACTCACCAAATGATCGTGCAGTTTGCCTGTACTGTTAATCTAGATATTAAATCTCAAAAGCCATTATTTTACAGCGTTAAATCAGAAGAGATTAACGGCAAAGTACACACAAATAGAAGTTTATATATTTTGAGTACAGAAAATTTAAGCAGGATCTGTTCTGTGTGTTGGCATTAGGGAGAACATGCGTTAGGATCGTGTACACTATTTAGCAAAAGCTGTAGGCTGTAAGTAATCGTCGTAGAACACTGGTAAATGTACAGTATGATGCTATATTGAATTTTGCTCCAATCGCGTGAGGAATGAATGTGTTCACCCTTTGATTTGAAGTGTTTATCATTTCTTTTATGTAGAAGATACAATTGTTATGTGGATGCTATATTCGTTTTTTGGCATGAATAAAAGTTTGACATGTTGATGACATTAAAAAAACTTGTCCAGGGGAACTTATAGTTCATTATACAAGTGTTTTTATGTCAAGAATGAGAAAAAATATAAGCAGAAACGCATTTCTCTTGAAAGTTTAAAAACTAATTTCAACATTTAATTGAATTAGAATCCACATGAGACAAAGACACAAAGCGAAGGCGGTATTATTTTCATTCTTCTGAGCCGAGTGAGACTGACAGACTAAAATATTCTTTAAATATTATCTCATATCAGCAACTAGCACTTTTGAGAAACATCTAAAAAAGTGATGGAGCAATTTCAAACCCACCTCCTCTTTAAACTGAAGCAATTAGCAGCTTCTTACTCCTCAAAGCCAGTTTGCTCTTTTAGCCTGTTCCTTCTGAAAACACAAAATGACACAGTCTGAGAAGTTTAAGCCCGAACTTTTCACCATAGAAACGGCAGGTGGCTCATGTTCAGTTTATTTTCAGCATTAATGGTATACACTGATCAGACATGACATTATGACCACCTTCCTAATGTTGTGTTGGTCCCCCTTTTGTGCTCAAAATGCTCTGAACCATTGGACATGGACAAGAGGACCTCTCAAGGTGTCCTATGGGGTCTGGAACCAGGATGTTGGCACTGGATCCTTTGGGTGCTCTGGCTTGTGCAGTGGGGCCTCTGTCAATCAACCTTGTTCCACTGCATCCTGTTGATTCTTGATCACAATAGGGTGTAGGAAGTTTGGAGGTCAAATCAACATGTTGGGCCATTGTCATGTTCCTCCACATGTTCCTGGTTGTTCGATGTTTTTTCCATGTGGTGGGGTGCATTTTCCTGTGGGGGTAGAGCAGTGACATTTGGGATTGCATGAGGGAGTGTGCTTGTTGTGGGACAATGTTTATTTGAGTGTTTACATCTCATCAACACAGATGCCAGAATCCAAGGTTTTCCAGAACAGCACATAGTACCAATATGATCAATGCTATTCATTTCACCTGTCAGTGGTCATAATATTGTGGCTGATCGGTGCATATAGTAGGTTATGCATAAGCTGATTACGTAGGAAAATCCTCCTTGTGCATCATCTGTGTACAATATGGCTCAAACATGAGGATTTCCATTTTTCTCAAGTGGATTTTCAGACATTAAAAACATTACAGCGGCTTAAAGAATTACCCTGATCAACCTTAATGAGTTCATACATGAGCTCTACTTAGATGTTTCACATGATTCTAATTAAAACTTCAATCGCTTGATAGCGAAATCTGTTGTTGTTCCACTGGGCAGACAGAAATCCTACATAAATGTAAAGGTTTCTCTGTGATGAGAGCAGCTGCAGCCTCTCATGGAGAGAATGTTCTTCTAACCACTCCAGTTCTCACATCATAATCCGTCCCTGCTGCTATTTTCGCCTCTCTGACTGTGGGGTTCCTGCAGGGATGATAGGACCAAAACAACTGCCAGCTATGTGGCATAAAAACACATCTTGCATGTTCCAATATGCATGTGTATTTTTCAGTCCCCCATAGGAGCATATATAGTACTACATTAAAGCCTGTGTGTCTTTGTGTGCAGTTTTCTTATGCAAATTGTGCAGAAAATGGTATATTCAGACTTTGAAGACAGGCGGAGTGGCAGAGTGCCACTGAACGGCTATTTGATCAGTTAGGAGCTTATGTGCATGTGTTTGTGCTTATCTGTGATTATAAAATAAGTTGTAAGAATAGTCGGAGACAGTTCGAGACGAAGTAAATGGGCCAGGGAGCAAGAAAGATGAGAAGAAGTGGTGTGTGAAGAGACAGGGACTCACTGGCAGAAGAAAATCAGGGTCAACTGTCGGTGCACATCAATGCGGAAAGAAAGCAAACTCAAGCAGAAAGCCTGAGTTCTGATTTTCTCAAGTTTGTCACACACACACACACACCAGTAGCCAGATTTGTGGCGAGCTATAGTGTAACAGAAGGACAGATGGAGGCGGGAAGAGGAGCAACGGGTACAGTTACATATCCTCCAGAATTCTCCAGGCCAGTTTTAGCGACAGTTGATCAAGGAAGGATTACTGACGAGGCCCGAGGTGGAAAACAGAAATGTATTTCTGGAATTAGAAAGCATTTGATGTGCCTTATCAGATGGGCTCTCATGCCTGCTTTCATTGGCTGCATGTTCCATTTAGCATCAACAGTAGATGACACAAACATGAGCGGGGGATGTGCATTAGCTCAGAATCACTGAGGAGCTTTTGGGAGATTTTCCAGTTCAGTGGTATAAATCTGAGTAGAACCAGAGTGATCAACTCTAGATGCCTGCTTCTGCTACTCATTTGTCAATGCACATGATTTCCTTCTACTGAGAGCGAGGCCACTATCAAAGGCCTCTGTAACCATAGAGATGTCACCCTGAAGCATGTAATTATGCCCCCTGCTCAACAAGCCTCAGATCGCTTATAAAAACAACCCTTGGATATTTGGAAATTATACAGTGAGTCACTCACTGGATAGTTTGACTAGACAAAAAAACACTTGACCAACCTTGGAGTAATGGAGAGGTTCTGGCAGAGGCGGAAACCACAAGTGGAAAGCACACAGGAGGATCACAGAAAAAGAGGCAGACGGAGGGAGGTTGGGTGAATAACGAAGGTAAGATACAGAAGCAATGAAGAGAGGAAGAGGAGGTTATCAGAGAGGAAATGCGAGAGGTTTTTGGGAGGAGGAGGAGGCCTCTAATGAAGAGAATGATGAAAAGAAATATGAAACGGAGAGAAATGCCAGTGGGTGAAGAAAAAACAGGAGGTGGTTGTTCTCTGATGAGCGGAGACATGGTAAATTGGCAGCGTGAAATACAGGACAAGAAGAAGAAGTGGGGTAGAGGAGAGAGGAAATGAAGGAATAAAAAATGAGGACGTGTTTAGAATCAAAGAATATGGGGTGGCGGGGGGGTGAAATGGCACAATCTGACATCTGTAGGTTGAAATAATGAGATTAATTAAGAAATAATGTGATAAAGAGGCTACAGTACGTGGGGAAAAGATGCAGTATTAACAAAGCATGTACACTATATGGCCAGAAGTATGTGTAACACCACTGTTTATGTTATTATGGGCTTTTCAGGGCCTGTTTTTCTCCTGTTTCAGCTTGATGCAAACACCATATATAAGGCTACACCTACACAACTCTGCATGCAAATTCTAGAAGGGGGTGGTATTGTCTTAAAGCAAACTATTTTACAACCCAACAGCTCTGATGTTCTGCTTCACTTCAGGTCATTTAAAAAAAACTGCCGCTGCGGTGATAAAAGCACTCATCTCACTGCTCCCCTTCATTTACACGACGACAACAATGAAAAAAGAAGGCATCTACAGTGTAGGATGTGTAGGATGGAGTGGAGGCAGAGGGATCAGAGGACGAGAAAAGAAGTGATGTGTTGAAAGAATTTTGAAAAAACAGTGTGAGAGAAAGAGGGAGAAAATAGATTAAGACAAAATGAAGACGTCAGGATTAAAAGGAATTTAGAGGAGAGCGAAGCTGTGAAATAAGACTGCACACGAGAGACGACTGTAAATGACAAGAAATGCCGAAAGGAGGGGGGGAAAGCAATGAGAGGACAGTGAAGAGGAGCGAAAATAGCCATGCCAGAAATAAATGAAAGCAATCCAAGAAAAATATGTAAGACAACATAAAATGAGAATCAGATGCATACAGAGACATGAAATACAGTAATGATAAAACAGATGCCTGACACTGAGAGAAATGACTCAGTTCAAAGCCTTTTACATATTAAACTATGTGGGAAAATAATCATAAATATTATAAATGCATCAATACATTCATAAATACTTTGCGTTCTGACTTTGTTTTTCTGCTGATCTTTAAGGATTGATGATTCACCTCAGCCAGAACCTGGTATTTTTGTTTTGCTGCAACATCATCAATACGTTCCCAGCATCCACCGGAGGTTAGGAACACCTTCCTGATAAATACTTCAAGAACTGCAGTCTGTTTACTGAGAAGTATACAGCTTTGATGCATTTATTCCACCACATCTGAGTGCAAAATCATTTCCTGACGGTCGTATAAAGTCTCTCTTGTTGATTTTAGCTCTAAACGCTCAGGTTTTGTGTTAAAATAACATATCCAAGTGTATTTTTTCATGAAAATAGTTCCTTGCTGCCTTAGAAATGGCTTAAAAGTAACTCTACAGTGTTGATTCGCTACAGCTTGAGCACACCAGCTCACCTACAATTCTGCTCAAATACTGTAGAACTACTCGAGATTACACAATCTAATGTTGGACATTGATAGTCATTGTTTTAAGGTGTAAAAAGGTCAGCTGGAGTGCTGACTGCTTAATTCCCTCATATGTACTCTAGCACATAAAAACACCAAGAATTAACAAAATAAAAACAATGATTTTCACCAGGGGGAGTCATCAGTCGCAAGACAAGCTCTTGAAATATTGCTGTTGTGGGTAAAAAGTACTTACAAATATCTGAATGAACAGTTTTAAAAACAGGGTTTGCTCTCTGATAATGCATTTCAGCATACTGTAAACAACTATTTTCTGATCTGAAAGCATTAAAACCCTAAAATTATACACAGAGTGGTATTATGTGTAGTATTTTAGTTGTTTTTGTTGTAGTTTTGAGTAAATTCTTAATAGTGTAAATGCATAGAAATAATGTAATAAAGCCCAGCTCACATCAGACCAGCAACAGTATCTGTTTCTGTTTACTCATCAGTAATGTGATTCTTCATAGTGACTCTTTCTTTAGCACACTGGTAACATTACTGAAGCTGTTTATCTGATTTAGACTGTGTGTCTAAAAACACTTTATTTATGCCTGTTCATCTGTAAAATATTGCTGTCTTTGGGCAGTTCAAAGAAGGAGATGATGATGCTACCTACCTTAAAAGTAGAGGACATGTAGAGTCTTGGATTTTCTGTTAAAGCAGGTCGAGCCTGTAAGCCTTCGTGATGCCGACTGTCATGGTTCCCAGTGTGTGGGCTGCAGCACGACCTGCCGTTACACCTACATCTGTCATCACTGTCACACAGGCAGCAATTAACGTGCTGCCATACTGGTGCAACATATTGGCAACAATTATCATATCAGGGCAATCATGCAAGCAATATGTTTCCAAGCAGCTGATGTCCCAAAACCTCTACAGTGTTGTCACACCATTCACTCAAACCATTCACACATATCAATAGTGCAAATAAATACAACAATAAGTGCTATTGTGATATTTTACAGTAAAACAGAAGCAAACTGTACAGTAAATGAGGTACTTTCAGTAAATATATTTAATTACAGTTGTGAACACAGGTTACACACACTTGTAAAAACCACGCATATCATGGCAATCTTGAGTTTCCAAAGACTCCTGCAGCTCTTAATTTTCTATGATGGAATGATTGAAACCTGTATGCCTTTGAAAAGGCCCTCAGGAGGAAAGTTATGTGATAAGATGAAACAAAAATTGAGCTATTTGGCCACAATGACCAGAAACATGTTTGGAGCAGAGAAGGTGAGAACACCAAACCTACCGTCAAGCATGGTGGTGGCAGTATTATGCTCAGGGGCTGTTCGCTGCTGGTTAAACTGGTGCTTTACACAAAGTAAATGGAATAATGAATGACTTTCTTCAGGAAAACCTAAAATCATCAACCAGGAAGTTGGGTTTTGGACGCAGCTGTGTGTTCCAACAAGACAATAACCCAAAACACACATCAAAAGTGGTGGAGTAATAGCTAAAATGAAGATTTTAGAGTGGCCTTCCCAAAGTCCTCATTTAAACACCATCAAGAACCTGTGGATGTGCTGAAGAAACAAATCTGTGTCAGAAAGCCAACACATTTGGCTTAACTGCTCCGACACAGTCACGAGCAGTGGTCAAAGATACAACCAGAAGCTTGTGGACGGCTACAAAAAGCAACTAAATGAGGCGAAAATTGCCAAAAGACACTTAATCAGATATTAGCATTGCTGTATGTGTATTTTTGATGCAGCCGATTTTGTCATATTTCCAGAAGAACTAACACATTTATGAAAGAATCAAAATGCGTGATTGTTTTTTATGTCTCAGTCGTTTTATTATAGAAAATGTAGAGGTATAGGAGTTACTGCCATTTCACCTCACAGAGCTGTATGATTAATTAGCAGCTGTCTCTTGATGTTGTGAATGAAGCGTACCATTAGAGGTACACACAAGAGGAGAAGAAACTATTATTTTAAAAGTATAACCAGCAGAGTTCAAATTGTCTTTATATATGCAAATATACAGTTACCAGGCAGCAGAAAGCTAGTAATTACATTCACTCAGGAATAATTTTCAGCTTGAAGGTCCTCTTCTTGCAGATAAATGATGATAGTTTTGTGGACAGTTACACCCCTTATTTCCTGGTGAGGCTGAGGAACTTTTTAACGTACCCCTGTGTATGATCACGATATAAAAAGTGATGTACACTCACCAGCCACTTTATTGGGTACACCTGTTCAATTGCTTGTTAACACAAATAGCTAATCAGCCAATCACGTAGCCGAACCCCGATGCATTTAAGCATGTAGACGTGGTCAAGACAACTTGCTGAAGTTCAAACAGAGCATCAGAATATGGAAGAATGGGGGTTTAAGTGACTTTGAACGTGACATGGTTGTTGGTGCCAGACAGGGAATGGTCTGAAAAGGAGAAAATATCCAGTGAGCGGCAGTTGTGTGGATGGAAATGCCTTGTTGATGTGAGAGGTCAGAGGAGATGATAGAAAGGCAACAGTAACTCAGATAACAGATAATACTCAGATAATATATCACTTTGTTTGAGATATTCATTGATACACTGCAGTTTCAGGGTGGAAAAAGGCCAACTGGACTGCTTATTTCCCTCATATGTACTCTAACATATAAAACACTCTAAATTAACAAGATAAAAAACTTGATTTTAACCAAAGGGAGTCTTTAGGTCTTTAAGTTCAACATCAGTTACAAGAAAAGCTCTTGAAATATTGCTGTTGTGGGTAAAAAGCACTTAAAAATATCTGAACGAACAGTTTGCTCTTTGACAATACATTTCTACATAATGTAAATAACTATTTATTTTTTATACTTGAAAGCATAAAAATCCTAAAAATTGTGCACACAGAGTGGTAATATATGTATGATTTCTGTTGTTTTGAGTAAAATTCTTAATAGTGTGATAGCATAGAAATTATGTCATGAAGCTCAGCTCATATCAGACCAGCAACATTTGGTTCTGTTTACTCATCAGTATGTCATGTGATTCCTCACAGTGAGTCCTTTAACATTTAAATAATTGGGTGCATTTACTGTGAATAGCATACATGTAAGTGTTCTATTCAAAACATTTAATTAAGTATGGCCTATATATTTTTTATGATGACTCAAAGTGCATTAGAATACACATTATGCAATACAATTTGAACATTATGTGTAATTATATGTTGTTATTTTACAGTTACACAGTACAGTTAATAACATATATAGTTAAGGTATAAGGTATGTAATTATGAAATTATTTATATATCACTAGTTGCTTTCTGACTTAATATAAAAAAAACTTTTATAAATGAAAATGACTTCATAAACCCCTATTTTAGTACAGTAAAAGTGGGAGGAGAGTAGTCTGAATTGGGTTCTGGAGCGGTGCTCCACCTCATACATCGCACTCATTCGCCAGCCGCGAGTGATTCCAAGCCTGCGAGCTTCACATCCACCAGAGGAGCTGAGAAACTGCTCCGCCTGGCTTCTCCTGTGGAAACTGCTCGCTGTGGCCCATTTTTTCTGTTCACTCGCTCACCCGAATCAGGTGATGCCCTGCTAGGACAACCATTGGCTCCTGTCTCAGACCTTCCCCGAGGTGATTGGTGGAGTGACGAGCACTCAGCATGTGACCTCTACAATGAGCTTCCGCCCACTGCAGGAAACGTCACAGCCAAACTGTCTTTATACTGAGCCTGTCGAGAAAGAAGACCTTGTTATGGTGTCACCTATCAACTACTGTATAAAGATGAGCGTTACTTTACTGTGTGGAAAAACTGACACAATACATCACTCTTGCTGCTGAAATCAAATTGTACTCGAAACAGTGAAGCTGATACTGTAATTCTAAGCGTCGAAACGTGGCATTCTGGGAAATATAGCTGGCTGAACTGTGAGACAGAGCATGCTGGGAAATAGGGGTACAGGGAAAGACAGCCGCGTCATCGTAATATCAGAGTACACAATTTTGTATTTTTAATCTGAAAAATATCTTATTGCTGTGCATGGAAACACTATGAATATATTGCTTTATTTCTTTTATACTATTTTAAGGTAAAATTAGCATTAAGGAAGGGAAATGTTAGTTATTCCTTCCTATTTAATGTCAGAAAACCCTAATATAATTTATCAGTCGTAAAATCAAAGTACACTCAAAACAGTGGACTTTAAATGGTATTTCTAAACTGGAAAACATGGCATGCTGGGAGGTATACCTGGCTTATACTGGGAAACATAACATGCTGGGAAATATAGTTTGCCAATAAACATCACAATACGGTCGCATAACAGTCGTAGCAGAGCACACAAATTTTGTGTTTTTAATCTTAAAAAGTACCTCGTTGCTGTGTTTGGAAACACTATGAATATTTTTACTTTTAAACTCACTCCAGCTGTTAAGTAAAAAAATAGCATTAAGGAAATTCTAATTATTCCCTCCTTTTATATAAACATACACCGGACAATAATTCGTACACGGGTTCCGTTCTGTCGTATTATTCCGCCAATTAAAAAATATATGTCATATCATAATTATTGGAGTGTTTTACATGAATACAACTTTAACATATAAAACGTTACCGCTACAGCCGTTAATTCGCTACTGCGCCTTTAAATTTTCCCATGATCCTTCGCGGTGTCGAACTCTTTAAATTCGCTACTTACAAACATAATAGACGATCTTTGTGAGTCAAATCGGAGCTAGAGCGCACTCGGTGGTTTTTAATTAAGCTAACATTACACACCGAGACTAAATCTGTTTTTTGTGACACCATAATTTCAACCGACACTCGCCTCTCGTCGTATTTAAACTCCCCGTCCCCTCGTCACATCCGGGCATTCGGAACACTTGCACTCTGGGCTACTCACTGAGAACCAGTTTCTCTCCTCCGCCCAGGGGAAAGTCCCCGGACCCGAGGCAGAGAGTGTCCTGGTTGAATCCAGCGTCGGCCCCGGCGCTCCACCGCGTTGAGCTGAGACGTTCCGGTGAACCGAGCTCGGTGGTCGCCGGTCGACTTTGTCAGCGTTAACTAGTAATGCAAGTAAGCTGCTACTTAACAGAACGGGGCTCATTCTCGGAATGCACACTTTTGTTGGTTAGTACACCTCAGTCGAGTTCACTTCACTTTATTAGCATCATTTACTTCTCCCACAGAATAGAGTTTTATTGCTATTTACACGGGTACATTACAGTACAGGTACAATTTAAGGAAGGAATTCTTAATGCGTTTTCTCTAGGCAACTTAAATTTAAATAAAATAATAATAAATAAACAAATAAAAATAACATAATGTAAAAGGTAGTGAGATCAGCAGCAATAAAAATACAAATATACATTATAAAAATAAAATAGCTCCACATTATTAAAAAACACTTTCATTTTTTCTATAAAATAATGTTTAAAAAAGATATCCTGAGAGAGTAAGCAGCTTAATACATACAAAAAAAGGAATTATGTACTTATGCTTCAGTTCTATGGAAGCAAATCAGCCTCACCAAATTCTGAAATTTTAATTGTTTGTTTTCTAATTTTTATTTTATTATTATTATTTTTGCATTGAAGTTATGTATCAGATTTTTTTTTCTCTCTGAATTTAGCTCATTAGAATTTTTGTTTTTCAGTGCTTTCAAATTTGGAATCTAAATTTCAGGTGGAAACATTCAAAGTTAGAAATTAAAGGGCTTTTTTAAATGTCTAGTGATTTGCATCCATACAGTATGATTTGAGCTGCTCATTTCCACAGTAAATTGTTTCATGTAAATTGTTTTATAGCTCAATCAAACGCTGCATTAAAAAAAAAAAAAACACAGTATGTAGTGTTTAATCAAATACCATTCATTCTTTTTAACATGGGGGAGAAGTATTTGTTGTTCCAGTTGAGCATGTCAAAAACTTTAAGTGCACAGTTGACTAAATGTAATCCTTTTCTACATACAATAGAAACTACTTCTCTCTTTTTTTATTTTTCAGCTTAGTCAAAAAAGAAGACCATTTACATGCTGTTTAGTAGCAGCATTAACAGTATAATAATAATAATAATCTCTCTGCTAGTCCAGATATTTTTGTAATAATGTTCTTAAAGGTGTTGTTTTTAACTGTTAATTGTCTTTTGATGCTCAGGTGTTCAAGGTGATATATCCAAAGCTAAATGTAGCTGCAGCTAAATCAAACTACTGCATCCAGCCAGGCGTTACACGAACCAGGAGACATGACCATGTTATCCCATTCCTAGCTGCCCTTCACTGGTTTTTGGTAAGTTTGAGAACTCATTTTTAGATCTTAGCCTTGAATTGTCTGCCTGTATGTGCTAACTATGGGCCTTATCACTGCCTGAGATCCTCCATGGAGCTGTACTAAGAGGTCAGCAGGACTTTGTCATTTGAGACTGGAGAGCTCAGGTACATAACCTCTTTCAAATCTCTTCTTAGGACTCACTTTTATTGTATCAGTGATTTTAAGTGTTGGCTGTTGTAGCTATGTAATTTATTCCCACCTGTGATATTTTATATTTTGCATTTATTACTTGGAATATCTGTTCTGGTACTTTACTTTCTTTTCGTGCAGCCTAATACTTCTTACTTTGCTAAATCAACGACAGTTTAAGTTACTTTACATATTAATTAATTAAGTAAGTAAATAAATTTTATGTTTAAAGCACTTTTCGTAGACAAAAGGTCACAAAGTGCTTTACAACAGAGAAATAAAAATACAAGATCACACAAAAACTATAAAAAGACCACTTGAGCTACAAAGTTAAGAGTGCGGGGTTGCACAGTACATAGTTAACAGCAAAAATAAGTAAGTAAGTAAAGTAAAGTAAAGTAAAGTAATGTACAGTACAGTGCTAGAGCATACAAATTACCCAAATGAAAAGGTATAAATAAAAAATATAAATATAAAAGGTATAAATATAAACCAAATTAACAAGTGTGTCTTTAGCTGACTTTTAAAAGACACCAAAGACTCAGCAGACCGTAAAAGTGGAGGCAAAGCATTTCAATATTTAGGTGCTATGACCCTAAAAGCATTAAGACAGCTGAGAAAATATGATGCTTTACTACATATTAAAATACCCAACAGTAATAAAACTGAACAGATTTATTGTTTAACATAAAACTTACTTACAGTGTTTTGTTAATTGTCAAAAGTAACTTTTCAAATAAATATATCACAATTTGTTTTTTTTGTTTGTTTCTTTTTAAACAATTTTGACGTTTAAATTTTGTATTTTTAATTTTTTTACAAACCATATAGCTGATCACTTAATTGTGGAAGTAATCAGTAAGATCAGTCCACAATAGAATACATAATATACAATTAACTAAACCATCCACAACAGTAAAATGCTGCTTATGCACAACTGCAAGAATATATAAGAGAATGATAATGAAAGGTAGCATTTTTTTGCAGCATATCTTTCTGATTTTATGTAAATAATTTCACTTAAAGGACATTTTACATATACGGTTTTTAGTTGTAATGTGTGTTTTTACAGTACAAAACTTGAAAAAAAGGTGTCACTTCACCCCTACTTGGTTTCCTTGGTTCATTTTACTTAATTCCTATATGCATCCTGGCTGATGATCATGTTATTTGTTCCTACAGGCAGTCAAAAATGTAACTTTAGACAACACAAAATACGTTTATAAAGGTCTACCTCAAGACTTTTGTAAGATTTTGACTTAACTGAAATTCCCCAAAGCTGCTGTATCTCCGAACTATCTTCAACCAAATAACATGATTTATTTCTGGTATATAATTGGGTCGACTTTTCATTCATGTTCACCTTCTTAACAGTATATTCCAGTGGACTGAAGGATTAGAAACAAAACAAGGTATGACTATACAGGTCTTTCTTCTGTCTTTGTATCACAATGTGCTTCATATGCAGCAGCTGTTCTGTTGCTCATTCTCTGGCATCGCACTTGCAGTAGTTTACAGAGACAACCTAATGTGCTTTTGACGACTTTCACAGTAAGTAAAATAAAGCAGGAGATGATAACGCATCATTTGACCACATAAAGCAACTTCTGAGATGTGTGTAAGGCTCCATCTTGTGGTTAAAAGTGTGAGATGCATCCCTTTAGTAACCCACTTCCAAGTAGCTGCTCAGTATACAGTAAATTTAGGGACATCAATGTGACATCAGGCTATAATTTGCATAATAAAGCTATTTCTCTTTAACGTCATACATTTAAACATCAATTTTGTGGCTGCTTTGCTAGATATTTTAATAATTCATACTTCAGAGATACTGATGCTGATTCTAACAGATAAATGTACTTATGGCAGCTCAGGCTATTAATTTTTTAATAGTTTGTAAGACATGCATTCCCTATAGGCAGCAATAACTCCCAGCTAAGTAATTCCTCTGATCTGATCTTACTCACTGCTGAAGACTTTTCATACATAGTTTTCCACATGTGTATTCTTAGCATTTTTATAAAGCAATATTTGGTATTTTAATGCTGGTATTTTATGCTTTTTGCTCTCAAGTTAGCTGATTTCATGGATACCAAGTGGTGGATGAAGCATGTGATGATAGAGGTAAAACGTGCTTCGTCATTATTCCGCTCTGTCTGCATTGAAAATGGCCATTGGGTCTCCATTTTCTCTGTGTTCTCACCTTGCTGGGAGAACAAAGATTGTCCTCTTTACACCACAGCGCCGCTAGAGGGCGTCCGAGCCCCACAGCATCTCTTTTAATTCCGTCTGACATGAGAGGGCACGCAGACGCACACACAGACATACTGTATACCACAGGATTAGGCGGCACACAAAAAAGATTACAGCGTCACATGGTGGCCCCTTCCAAATGGTGCCTTCCAGTAACCTACTTCCCCCTCCGAAGTATCCCATCATTCATTTGGAGTGGGCGTAGGCTCACGCAGCAGCAGCATCACAAAGGTTCAGCTCCTCCCTGTATGCTGGAGGGGAGGAAGAGAGGAAGGGAGAGAGGGAGGGAAGGAGGGAGGGAGAGACGGAGAGGATCAGGGTCAGATGAATTGTAGTCTGAGTGACGGAGGCTCGGAGGATGTGCAAATGAAGAGGTGAACGTGTGTGAGAGAGAGGACCAAACAGGGAGGGTTCGACTGAGGGGTTGTGTATATGTGAGAGAGGCAGGAGGAGGAAAGGGACATAAAGAGAGGAAGGAAAAGGAGGGGGCAGGAGAGGACAAAAAAAAAGGGAAAAAAAGGACAAGACAAGAGGATCCACGCTTGGAGGGAAGATGGCTGAGCCAGAGCTGAAATCGAGGAGCAGCCGGGAGAGCGTTGCCAAGGCGGCAAGCCAGGAGAAGATGGGAGGTAAGGTGCAGTGCATGCTCACACTCCTGTAAACACCACATGGCGCTGGCCTGCATAAATCCACCATGCGCTCTGCTGCAACACTGCCTGATGCAAGAGTGGAAA
This sequence comes from Dascyllus trimaculatus, assembly GCA_024666655.1. Taxonomy (NCBI): domain Eukaryota; kingdom Metazoa; phylum Chordata; class Actinopteri; family Pomacentridae; genus Dascyllus; species Dascyllus trimaculatus. Next base: position 24,846,166 of record CM045452.1, read on the forward strand.
CACAGAGTTGATGTGGCTGTAGGGATACAAGTAGGCTGTTTTAGGGTGTGTGACGGTAACAGGTGACTGAGATGACAGGTGAGGGGATGTTGCACATGTTAATCAAAGGAAAGTGTGTATGCAAACACAAATACTTAGATGTAATTACAAGGACAGTATGTAATGTACATCATGTGCCAGTGTATCTGATCTAATACATAATGAATTTTGCCTCTATGATTTATGAAATAGTACGTTTTGTTCTTATTTTTTCATGTGCACAGTTGGATTTTACATTTTGATAAATGAACCACAGCCTGAAAACATCTCACCCTGCAACTTCATCACTTGTGTTCATGATCTCTCTCTTATCCGATCCTCTCCAGCGACTGAAGCAGATCCAGATCAGGACGGCCAAATCGTGGAGAATAAATCATCTCCATCTGCTCCCATGGTCCCTGCTCCTGAAGTCCCGACCCCTGCCGACGTCCAGCCTGGCAAAGGGGAGAAGATCGAGCTCAAGCGCAGCATCACCCTCTTCAACGGCGTGGGGATGATCATAGGCACCATCATTGGCTCGGGCATCTTTGTCACCCCAACAGGCGTGGTTAAGGAGACGGGTTCGGCCGGGCTCTCCTTGATCATCTGGTCGGCCTGCGGCGTTGTGTCCACCATGGGCGCCCTGTGCTACGCAGAGCTGGGCACCACCATCACAAAGTCTGGGGGAGACTACACTTATATCCTGGAGGTGTACGGCGAGCTGGCGGCCTTTCTGAAGCTGTGGGTGGAGATGCTCATCATCCGGCCCTCTTCGCAGTATGTGGTGTCGCTGGTGTTCGCCACCTACCTGTTGAAACCTCTCTACCCCAACTGCGCTGTGCCCGACAGTGCCGCCAAGCTCATCGCCTGCTTGTGTCTTAGTGAGTAGACGATGCCGATATGCTACAGTCTCTGAATCATTTCAAATGCACTTTCATATTTTATTATTTCTCCTTACACTTTGCATCTCCTCACAATTTCCAGCCTCTCTGACATTTGTAAACTGTATCAGTGTGCGGGCGGCCACCAAGGTCCAGGACTTGTTCACAGCTTCCAAACTACTCGCCCTGATCATCATCATCCTCTTTGGCTTCATTCAGATTTTCACAGGTGAGCTTCACGGTCACAAAGTCTTTATTTTTCTGTTATTTTAGTGTTTGTTATTGTGTGACTTTTGACTGTTTTTGAACATTTGCCTTGAAAGAAATCAGCATCACAACCAGAAGCTGGGTAAACTGGGTATCTAGCATTGAAATCTTACACTTTAATCACAAGTTATGCTGACAAACTGGACAAATGAGACTGATTTACAACTGAAACTACTAAAAATGCTCATCGTTTGTGCTGGAAGAAAACCTGACTCTTGTTTAATGTACGTGTTACGAGGCATGTACCAATATGAGCATTCATAGTGTAATTATCTTGGCCAAATTAGCCTCAAACAGTATCAAATATACATTTTTCACCAGTAACAGTCCTTACAGTGAGACTGTAAAACAAAAACAAACTGAACTGTGTTTTCATTATTGCTAACTGCAATAAAGTGCACAAGAACTAAAATATATACACACTATTGCATTTTTTAGGTTGTAATGTAGATCTTATATACATTAAGATCATGTCATTTTTTCCCTATTTTCTCATTTTGAAAGGCAGCTAAAGTAAACTTTAGTGAACAAGCACTGGCATGTCATTAGCAGGACATGTCAGTGTCAGTGAACTTGTGTTAATTGATTACATTCATATGCAGTACATATAAAAAAACCCTGAAAATATACTCTTTTTTTTAAACATGAAATGACAATGCCCAAGTTACAAATTGTAAATTTCCTGTAGAGTTGACAGCCGAGATGCGTAATGGTACAAATCAGTCTTTATGTATCGTCTCTGTATGACATGTACATGCTGCTTTTTGTTTGGTCCTTAATGATCAAAAAATTGTTGACTAACACTAATGAGCCTAACGAAGCAGACTGCCCTCCTTTCAGTTTGTTAGCACAGTTGCTGAGCCCGAACACAGGGCTGGTCTGTCTGCACGATGAGCAAGTGTGCAGCCATGTGCATTTATGTGGGCGTACAGAGCTTCATACATGACTCGTCTGTGCAGTGTGCATCGAGCAGGACGTGGAGCAGATTTCGTCACCTATGGTGCAAATTTGAAGAAAATTATGAGACATTTGTGGAGAAAAACAAAAATTAAAAGCTGCCTGTTCTTACATTAAGTAACAATATAACCTGATTATCTGATATAATTGCTATAAACATGAAAATAAGTGCAGATTTGGTTTCCAAAACTGTAATAGTAAAATGAGTGAATCAGGTCTGCTCATTCAAAAATAATAAAACAGCGCGGGAAGACAGTGTGGCCATCGATTGCTCTACGCTACATCTGCTGCTCTCCCCCCCTGTCCTTTTTTTTCTCAAGGCCACGCCCACCACCATTGTGCTCCAGGCTGTGTTACCATGGCAACTAGGTGGCGAAGCTTGCCGGCTGTTGTCACACTGTGGTCTTTCAGAGAGGGAAGGACAGAGTGAGGAAATAATGCTTGCTGCGATAGGCCTCAGTGAAAGAAGGGACATTACCATCTGAAAGCAACAGGTAGAGCCGGGAGTCGCAACCAAAAGACTTCAAGCTTTTCAGCGTCGTCCAGCAGCATTTGTTCTGCCGCCGTGGATAAATGAGCGGATTGAAGTTTGCTTATCAGGAAGATATCTCCGCTCGTGCTTAAATGTCAGCCGGGCAGGGCCTGATTATGTTTCTGCGCATCAAAGGAGATGCTCAACTGGCTGGTCGCTGGTTGAAAATGCCAAACATGTCAAAGAGGCAGCCGGCAACAGACCGGGCCTCAGAACGAGAAATAAAAAGCAGCAGCAGCTCTCAATGGAAATCCATTCAATGTCTAACCACATAAGTCCTTCATGAACTAAAGCTGCTAGTGTGAGGAATGCTTCTCTTTCATTTTTTATTCATTTTTTTTCTGTCTCTGTCGATATGTACAGGTGATGTGCCCTATCTGACACCAGAAAAGGCATTTGAAGGCAGCAAAATGGGAGTCGACAATATCGTCTTGGCTCTGTACAGCGGTCTCTTTGCTTTTGGAGGCTGGTGAGGCGCTTTTGGCCCAGACATATTCATTTTTTACTTGTGCAATACAATATACAGTAATTCCAGTTATTAACCAGTCTTTAAAATACTGCTCAACTCTTTTTTTCTTACAGGAATTACCTGAATTATGTAACCGAGGAGATGATCAATCCAGAGAGGTGACTGTCCCCCCAGCCTGTCTGTTATCAGTTTAGTGCCTGGTGATAAAGTATACCAAGCTTGGGTTTGAATGCATTTAAGTGAAGTACATCAAACATTTAGATCTTATTCAGGGGGGTCAAACTCATTTTAGTTCGGGGGCCACATACAGCCCAATTTGATCTCAAGTGGGCCGGACCAGTAAAATCACAGCATGATAGCCTAAAGATAACGACAACTCCAATTTCTTGATTTTACAAAACATTATGAACAATTTATAATTTCTGAAAAAAACTTAACAGATCAAGGGCACACAACATTTAATCACAGGTATCTGGAACCAAACTACTTACTAATAACTTACTTTATGATCAAAACAACTTGTCAAGATCTAGAAATTATTTTAAATTGACATTCGTATCCACATCTGTGTAGTAATCTTGACCACCTGAACTGACACATCATACAAACTAAAGTGGGAACTATCAAGGAAGAAGGTTTAGTTAACCCACGGGCTGGATTTGACCCTCTGGTTGGCTGGTTTAAACCTGCGGGCCGTATGTTTGGTTTGCTGCTTTAGTTTGTTTGCGTCATGAAGTAAATCTACCATTTTACTACAAAGGATGTGACCCTTATGTTTTTACATAATATATGATAAAATCTGGCACGGCTGATTATAATAACAAGACATGAAATTGTGCAGTCATGGTTGCAATGCAAAATACATATTTAGTTCTTGATCTCATAAATACAGTTCATTATTACTGGAAAATATGCTGTATGTTGGACCTTTCTTTCTACAGGAACCTGCCCTTGTCCATCATCATCTCCATGCCTATCGTGACAGTAGTGTACGTCCTGACCAACCTGGCCTACTTCACCACCATCTCTCCTGAAGTCATGGTCGAGTCCGAGGCTGTTGCTGTGGTGAGTATCGTACTGCGACATGAAATATTCAACATGCAGATTGCTTTTTTAGTTTCTGTACAAATTGTGAACTTGAATGTATGTTTTCAACACGATGTTTTGCAGAGTTTTGGGGAGTATCATCTCGGCGTGATGTCCTGGCTGATTCCCGTCTTTGTGGGACTGTCCTGCTTTGGAGCCGTCAACGGGTCTCTTTTCACTTCAGCACGGTGCGTGTTGGCACATTGAGAATAAAACTGAATATTGAACCAGTGTTCCAAGACCTGAAACTGTTACTGGTTGGACATTTTACCACTTCATTGCAAAACAACCAAGTGAGGAACTTTTTTTTCTTCTTCTAGCTTGTTTTATGCTGGAGCTCGAGAGGGTCAGCTCCCTGCTGCTCTGGGATTAGTCCACACTGACCTGTTCACACCGGTGCCGTCCCTCATCTTCACAGTAAGACTCAGTGATGATTGGACATTTAAATATGTATTTATCATGTCAGATTGTTTCTGAAACCCCCTGACGATATCCAGTAAGGTTAAATAAAGGTGCATTAATATAATAAGAGAGTTTACAAAGTGCTTAACAGACAGGGCAAAAAAAGAAAAGAAGGATACTCAGTGAGAACGCTGATCAACAACAGGCTGATCAGTCCAAACGTGGTACAAGATTTTCAAAATAAACTAGCCCAACAACACCAAATAGAATAGCATAAAGCCACATCCAAGTAAGGGAAAGAACCAGTGGAATAAAAGAAAATAGAGGGTAAAACCATAAACAAGACTAAGACTAATGCAATCTTATCCTTCTTCTCTGTTGCGTTAGTGTTTCCTGTCCATGATGTACGCCATCTCCCAGGACATCTTCTCCGTCATCAACCTCTTCAGCTTCTTCACCTGGCTGTGCGTTGGCATGGCCATCGCCGGCATGCTCTGGCTGCGCTTCACCAAACCTGACCTCAGAAGACCCATTAAGGTAAAGTACTCAAGATTATTGCAGGTGATAAATTCTTGCTTCTCCACACATCCTCCTGTGAAAAATCACTTTTAAAGGCGCCACTGAAAGGCAGCCCTGATTCTGATCTTTGTCTGACTAAAAACATCAAGATGCCTCCTGGTTTCATAAAGCATCTCCTATGTTTTTTAATGAAAGCACCATTGTACCACTGCTCTTGTTATTAGTTGGAAGTGGAGCCACACTGTGTTTCCAAGGTAGGAGGGAGTTGTGTTTGAGTGAATACACAGCTCTTTGTTTCTCTTTCATCGTGGGAATATTACCTTGGTTGTCTTTCATCTTTCCTTTGAGCCAGATTGCTCTCAGCCCAGTTGTTTTAGAAGATAAACTACTGACAATGAAGAAGAGGAACTCTCTTCTTTGTGTGTAAAGCTGTTTGTTTCTCAGGTTCCTAAATTGAGAGCTTCTGTGGGAACAATCTATCTCTTTTGATCGTTTTTTTTTCAGAATTATTGCATTGTTCCTGTTATTATTACTAATATAAGCAATGCCAACGTTCTCTAAATGGAAAAAGTACCTCTAAAATCTGTTAAAATATAATAAAAGCGTAGCTAAGATTGTAGTCACAATATTACCTGACTTGAATGAAACTGTTTGGAGCACAGAAATACTCTTTTACAAGTAAAAGTCAAGTAAAAGTATAAATCAGCTGTTTCAGAAATGCTCATATTGCAGGATAGATCATTTTAACGGAACTCCTAAGGTCATAAAAGATGGCATTTTTCAAAAAATGTTGTTTCACAAGATGAAGATAAAACCTTTCACAACTTTGTAGGGCCCTTTACCTTTACAATTCAAAATAGTGCATGCTGTAGTTTAAACTATGTTTGCATTAATATGTATAGCACTCTAATGCAATAGCTTATAAAGGGAGGTGTACTTTCAACAACTCCTGAGTAACTTGAATTTCGATCAAGGGATCAGTAAACTCTTATATTAAATTTTAATGAGCCCTCATAACTTATTTGTTCCTTAGATTTTATGCTATTAGTCTCAATCAGACTCCTAAAGTTACATTTATTAGTGCAACATTTCACTGCTGGACCTTCATGATGCAAATAGTTTGGTACAAAGAGAGAAGCCTCCTTAAATAGGGCGTGGCTCTGACTCCACCACTGATGATGAACACACTACACCGATCAGCCACAACATTCTGACCGCTGACAGGTGAAGTGAATAACATTGATCATATTGGTACTATGTGGTGTTCTGCTGGAAAACCTTGGATTTTAACATCCGTGTTGATGAGACTTAGACACCCAAATAAACACTGTACCACAACAAGCACACCCATGCAAATGGAAATCCCAAATGTCACTGTCCTACCCCTGCAGGAAAATGCCCCTCACCACATGGAAAAGCATCAAACAATCAGGAACATGTTGAGGAAAATGACAATGGCCCAACATGTTGATTTGACCTCCGAACTTCCTACACCCCATTGTGATCAAGCATCAACAGGATGCAGTGGAACAAATTTGATTGACAGAGGCCCCACTGCACAAGCCAGAGTACCCAAAGGATCCAGTGTCAACGTTCTGGTTCCAGACCCCATAGGACACCCTGAGAGGTCCTCTTGTCCATGGTCAATGGTTCAGAGCATTTTTGAGCATGTATGGGAACCAAGACAATATTAGGCAGGTGGACATTATATTATGCCTGATCGGTGAACATACAGTCAGTATCTAAGCTTCTTGAATCCCCACAGCATCATATGTATGCGTGTGTTAGTCTGAATCAGCAAAATAATTACAAAAGTTTTTACAGGAGTTGAAAGGAAAAAAAATGTTGCTTTGTGTTGTCGTGTTTAAGTGTAAAGTAGCAGAAAATGGAAATACTCAAGTTAAACTTGTTTTCCACTTCTGATTTTAACTGCTGATGTGACAATATACACAAATAACTCAACGAGACTAATAGTTTCTAATACTAATTGCAGCATTTTCACTTTCTTGCCACACCATCAGTTATGTTAGCATTAATATGAAGTCATAACGGAATACTGTGACGTGTCTCTCAACAGGTTAATTAATATTATCGTTATATCTCCTGTCTGCAGGTGTATCTTTTCATCCCCATCACTTTTGTGTTGGGCTGCGTCTTCATGATCGTCGTGTCCTTCTGGGCAGCTCCGTTCGAGTGCCTGGTCGGCAGCGGCATCATTCTCACAGGGATCCCAGCGTACCTCCTGGGCTACAAGTGGAAGAAACCTCATGTGGTCAAGAAGATGCTGGGTGAGTTCTTTCTTCATTCTTTTAACAGTGCGTTTGTGTATTTGTTCAGGCGAGGCCGGAGACGCGTTCATTACAGTCTGTTATGAAATTCCTGCGAGGATATCTAGGCACTGATACGTTGGGTTTGTTTGTACAATCGGCGTGAAGGACTCAGACGAGGTGTCGATGTGATGTTTAATAAACTCTCACAGCATTTTGACCTGTAGTAACCCGGCAAAGGAAAACAGATAATGTGATGAGTGCTCTCTCCTCAGAAATCTTCACCATGTTCTGTCAGAAGATCTTCATGTCTGTTCCTGAGGAGAGGGAGCAGCATGCGGCGGCGGAGTAACGCCGGACAAAGCAAACAAGACGAGAGACTGAGTCGATATTTTTGTCTGAACATTCTTGTAATGTTTACATTTGTTCACTTGTGAATTGGCTATTATATATTTTTTTAAAACCCTTTATCTAAGCAGGCAGGTGACTGTGGGGGGAGGGGGAAAAGAAATCATTCACAAAAATGGCCTGGAAAGCTTGGTAAAGGAGAGTTTATGTGAATTCATATTTTATGAACAGTGCAGTCTAATCTTAATCAGGATTTGACATTTAGACACTTTCCACAGCTTTTATTCTCAATTTATTTGGCAATTATACCTCCTTTGACATGCTTAAATGTTGCATCTTAGTCGATGGAGAGTCATGCTTTGATTTTTTTTCTTTGAGATATACTGCAAACACATAATCAGAAGCTGCACACAGTGAACTCTAGTGGCCTAAAACATGCAAGTTTACTGTCCCCCCCCTGAAATGTACAAATGAGTAGTTTAGAGCGAAATGTTTTGCATTTAATGAAACTAACAACCAAACTTAACATAGCTTACACTTCTATAGAATCAGAGACTAATAACCTTTCAGTTAAAACTGAGGACTAATCTAGAGTTTTTTAAAAAGAAGACCTCAAACAGGAAAAACCCACCGTATAAATGAGGTCAGATTTGGAAGCTAGAGCCAATTAGCACTGATTAGAGTATACTCACACTAGCATCTGTCGATTTTCCATATTTGTATTTTTTGTATTCATTTCTACAATAAATCTGCAGCACTGTCTTAAAGCACAAGCTAAAGTGACATGAAGCAGTGTTTGTGTGTCGCTGTGAAGCAGGTCTGTCTCTTGTGTCGTTTTATTCTGATATTAAACCATGTCGGCTGCTGACGTCATTGTACTTGATGGAAATGACAACGGATACCAGCACCTCTGTTTGTGAGGCTTTATTGTAGTGTGGATATCACTGCAGTGGTTGAATCAAGTGTTAGTGTTGAATGTATTTGTTGTCTGCTGGTAGCCCTTTTCTTTTATTCTGTTGTCACTGCAAGACCAAAATGAATGTCGCAACTTTGCTTTCAATTCCACGAGAAATGTCGGACTGTTAAATTGAATGTCTGATGTTTTCCCAAAGTTATTATAAGCACTTTCCGAGTCCACTCAAGACCAGAAGAAAGCCGCCTCTCTCTCTCTCTCTATCAGCGGAAAAGCGGAGGAGAGTGGAAGTTGTGTGGGCTGGGAAAGGATTCTGGATTTTGCACAGAATGGGGGGGAGACATAAACCATTCATCTGTGCGTTGTCAGCCTCTACTCATTCTGCTGACAGTCCAGCTTTTACAGGGTGCTTGTCAAAGCCACTGGGAAACACATATACTGGAAGTGAATAGTGATGCATATGAGCAGTCAAATAAGTCACATTCCTCCAATATTAATGGAACTTTTTGGGATTTCTCACAGTGGCACACAGGAGAACAAAGGAAGGACTGGTAGAAAAATGTGTTTTTGGGGGGTCATGAGATGAATTTTGCTTCTTACATTTTACATTATTTGTTAAAGGAAAAGGGAGATTTAATAGATCGACATGTACATCTGTAAGCAGCACTCACTAGCTTCTAATGTTTACCACAGATTTTAAGAGGTTGATGTGAAAGTTTACTGCAAATTTTTGAACATAATGCACCTTTTCTACTATAATTTAATCATTCTTAGCAGTCAGATAGCTACAAGCACAACAATACATATAAATAACCACTGGGTATGTCTTTACTTGAGAAATCTGACTGGATTAAAACAGACAGCACACATTTCTTCTGCAGGCCTCATATATTTTAGGTTACACACAGTGTACTGTATCTGTATGTGTATAGAGTCTATATGTATACATCAGTAATGACTTTAATGGTGTTTGCCCGATGAAATGTTATCAAAACTCATATTTTTAATCTTGAATTTGAGAGTTCTCTATTGTAACCGTTGCATCTTAGTGTCCATGGCGGGTACATGTAACAATAAACATATTTTTGTCCAGAGTTTGCATTTGTTTGCATTTTTGTGTTCCCTCAAACCCTGACTCCTCACTGCTGTGTGGCTGTAAATGCGGCGTCCCTCACATATTAGCATGAGTTAACAAAAGGCCAGCTGCAGCCCCTCTGCAGATAACAGGACGAGGAATCCCAAAACACGAGATTAAGATTCAATTCCAAATGGAGGAGGGGACATGTCGCAAGCAGCAATTTTCTCCCAAATGTGGGCATTATCATCTCGGCTATCGAGTGTTTGGGTAGCGGCCTGTGCAAAGATGCTCATTCCCTCCTTGTTTGTCTTGTCTTGTTTGTTGGCTGTCAGACAATGATGCTACTGATGCCTGAGCCGTCAGGAGGGTTCATATCCGTCCAGAGAGGAAATGAGATGGCCGACGATGGGGCCAGTATCAGAAATGCTGGATGCAATATCAGTGATAGAGGAGATTGGGCAGGCAAGGAGCCAATATTACACAAGTGACGTATTTTGTTGGTTATAAAACAGAGACAAGACCAGCTATTTTTGACTTGTATCGTAAGAAATCAGCACACATGGGTGAAGCTAGTGGCAAACTTGGGGGTCTGGTTAGTTTCAGAAACCTTAAAGTGTGATTTTTGTATATAATAATTACTGTTCTGCTTGAACAAAAAACAAAATGCATGTACAGTAGAGGATTAATTGTGGTGTTGCCAGCACTAGAAACCACCAGCAGATGGAGACAGAGGAACATAGATGAATGGAGGTTCGGCCTTTAATGTTGCCAAACAGACAGAATCAGCCACAACAGTTTTCGTATATAAACTCTTCATGTGCATCTTTATTTAAAGCTGCATGCAGGGTTAAATATTTGTTTTTACTCCTGCATTTAAAGGACACATTTATTCAATTATTTTATCAAGCAGGGTACTTTTGCTGACAGCAGTAGCCTCTTACAGGAATGCTCTGTTTATATATTTACATCTGGAGGCTCAGCTGCCCACAAGCCACAGCTGGAAGTTAAAGGCCTTGGCTCAAGGGCACCTCTGTGGCGGTAATGATGCTGAAGCCTTCCCTTTGTTGCGATTAAAACATATCAGTATCACACTTCACCTGCTGCACTGTAATTACATGATGTTTCTGTCTTTGCGAAGACGGTTTGAATAACAATGCAGTGAGGTTTTATGAATCAGCTGTAGGGGGCACTGCGTCATCGTCACCATCAGGGAGAGAGAGAGAGAGAGGGAGAGAGAGAGGGGAGGGGGGGCGAGAGAGAGAGAGCTGAAGGGGAGGGATGATAGATTCCATTTCTATTCTGCCTTTAATCCAACTGTGAAATTCATAACTAAAAGGCAGTTCTTCTTTTTTTTCCCTTCTCCTTCTCAGGTAGTTCTCTGAAAGGCCGTGTGCTGCTGCATCAACTCAGAGTTTCATCATCACACCTTCACCAGAGAACACGGCCAACGAGCAGAGAAATGTGGCTTGTTATGCTATATTGATCGAGTCTGCATTTGGAAAAAAAAAGAAGAAAAAGACAGAACAAACTGTGAAAAGGTTAAAGTTCATTAAGTGAAGGTACCCTCGGAAGCCTGCGCTGCTCACCTAATGAGCCGTGTGACAGCAGTCGCATTAACTCCTGCAGCATCAAAGATAGTTCTCCTAATTAACCTCAGACACATGCAGGGGGAATGCAAAGTTATGTTTATGGGCTGCTGCAGCCATCAGACGCCGCTCATCAAGACACTAATGAATCTGTTAGGACTCTGTAATGTAAACTACAGCGAAATAAACAGAGGCATGCACGTTTCCACTTTAAACATTTTTATTACAGACAAAAGAAAACAAAAAAGGATTTCGTGACACAAAAAAATGAATCTAATGCTGGAACATCGGCGATGCACCAACAACAATTTCTGAAAAAAATATTTATTATTCTAATAATCATGTCGTTTGATCATTAATATTTATAATAATAATAATAATAATGATAATAATAATAATGGAAAAATGAGTCAAAATGTTACTTCATTTCATTCATAAATAAATGTAAAACCTGCAACCAAATTAAATAGAATGACCATATTGTAAAACATGATATTCAACAAAAACAAAAAAAAATGGGTTTCTCTCATCACTGGCTTTACAAATTAAAGAAGTAAGAGTTTGGCAGGTTTTTATACACAAAATTAAAATATCTACCCCCGTGTCCGTTCCTCTGAAACGTAAATCCTGCGACAGTGAAAAAAAAACAAAACAAAAAAACCCTCAAAATATCTTAAGAATTTTTTTTATCACAAAAAAAGATAAAGATGAGTTCAACACAATTCTAAAACACCTAATAAAACTAGTCAAAAACTTTTAAAACCCACTGTTATGTTTTTTTCTTTAGTAACATTTCACATTTAGCAACTTTTTTTATTCACCTGTACAAGTGGTGGTGGGACTAAGGGGTGGTGGGCGGGGTTACAGGTGGTCCTTAGCGACCGACAGCGAGAGGAGCTAAAAGGAGAGGCTTCAATCTTTGACCCCTACAGTTCGGTAATGTCCTGAGGCCATGTGGAGAGAGTGACACTCTCTATCAGAGCTCCGCCAGCTGAGGAGGAAAAAATTGAGCATTTTTCAGTCTTTGCATTTCCCCTCTTTATTCGGGAGAGATACAAGACCAGTGAACACAGTTTCAACACAAGTTTTAGTGTGTGTATTCCCTCACTGAATCCGCCTGCACAGAAATCACATAACCAAACAAAAAAGGATGTTTGAAGAAAAAAAAAGCAAGGGACTGCAGCTAAATACACACATAAGAGGGATCCATTTTGGTGATATTTACAATCACTCTGTGATAAATAAAGGAAACGAGGGAGTCCTTTACTAAGGGCAAGGATGATTTACAAATGTCTTACGTGTTTCGTGATTATACCTTCATTAAAATGTTGCTTTCGCTCAATGGGGGTGTTTCAGTCTATCCTGAAGTACATCCACCCCTCATGAGGTGACTATTTTCTAGTTTCCTGCATTAGATTTTCTACCCAAGACTCCTACGCTGAGTATGCTTTGAGCATTTCATCTCCCCAATAAGGGCAGTCCATGGCAAACACAGAGTAATGGAGTGTAGAGGAGAGAAATCATCTTTTAAAAAAAAAAAATCAAAACAAATTGAGAAGACTGTTTTTTTTTGGTCTTCAATTCCAGTATGTTGGCATGAGCTTAAAGCCCGCTGCCCCCTCAAAAAAATGGAAAGTTCACTGATAAGGAAAAAAAAAAAGAAAAGCAAGAGAAGTGCCTCAGGCTTCTGGCCGATCTAAGTGCTTGGCAAATAGGTGAAGTTACTGTAGCAGTCTTTGGGATTTTCGAAATCCAGCAGAAAAAAAAGAAAGAAAAACAAAATGGTGTCGAAGCAGATACATCGATGATGTTGTTGTTATGTTAGAAAGCTCCCTGGAGTCTGACATTTGGAGGTCTTTCAATTTCAAGTGAGGTAGAGAGGCTTGTCCCGAGCTCCCATGCCACTGCTGAGAAGGAAAAGAAAACCTGTATTAATGTATGTCTGGATGTATGGTTGATGTTCTACGTTTCTGTTTATCCTTTATTTCAAACAGGAAATCTCTGAGCGATTATGAAATCTTTTTTGTCAAGGAAGGCCTAGGCGCAGAGAGCGGCTCCAAAACAAACAGAAAAGCTGGTCGACAAACAACAGTCATCAATAAGCGTGGAGTGAAAATTTGCAGATCGCTTGGTATTTGAAATATCAAATACAAAGTCTGCTCTCTGGTTGTCTTTACTGACACACTGGAAATAATTCAGTATCCTCCAAAACTCCAAAACTACAACGATCTGACGCCGAGGTTGAAGGTTTGGGCAAAAGACTGAATCTACTTCAAAGAGCTCCAAACACGGTTCGACCCAGGTGTGATCCTGTTTGACATCCAGATGAATCAGCTCTAAATACGGGAAGATTCTGACTCCCAGCCTCTCCGAGCAGCAACACCGAGTTTCAGGTGTGAAGCAAAACATTCCTCTCCCGCCTGCTTGAATAGCTTGATTCAATAAAACAATGTGTGCTGAGCGAAACACAGGGAAACTTAATTGGATGTCACACTTTTTTTCCAGGCTTGGTAATAGCATTGTTCTCCTGCCGCATTACTCATTTCAATTTCAAGGAGATGCTTTGCTTTAGCAGGGAAATTGTAGTTTATGATTAATACTGTCTGAGTCTCTGAGTGTGAAAGTGAAGTGGTTTAGAGTAACTCATTTGGAAAATGAGTAACTGTCAGACAACTACTTAGTATTCTGAGCCATCAAATGGTCTGGATTGTACTTACAGTATAGAGGGACAGAACATTTTAGTTGTGTGGATGATTTTGCAAAGCACATCAGACAGCTTGCTTAGAATAATACAGTAACCGGTGCGATGAGCTCACCCGCAATGGCTGGGTCCACAGTCCCTGTTGCAGTACTCACTATCCCAGTCGGGGTTCTGGCCGTGCACTGGATTGGGGGCTCCTGGAGACTGTGAGCCGCCCCCAACGCTGTTCTGGTAATCAGCCTGAATATGGGAGAATCCCTACAGAAGGAAGAAGAGGAGGAGGAGGAGGAAGAAGAAGAGAAGAGGTTACATCCTCCTGCAGTAACTTTGCAATGGTCAGCTGTTAGAGTTTGCTGAGCCATGATACCGCATGAGTTGCTGCCAAAAATTGGCAGCATAGTGTCTATCAGTTGCTCCATAGAGGTGGAAAACAAAATACAGCATTTATTTCTCTCTCTCTCTCTCTCTCGATTTGCTTTCATTGCCTGTTTAAAATGGTTCTCAAAGTCACACTTCTTACTCTGACATGGCACCATGCTGCTGGATTATGGAGAAAAGAGTTGGTTTGCCGCTAGAAGAGTGACTGAGGCCTGTTTTATTATACAATAATACAAGTGGAGTGCAAGTTTCTCTCTTCAGAAAAGAGCAGCAACTGATAAAAAAACTAGAAATCTGTATCGATAGATAGATAGATGGATAGATGGATAGATGGATAGATGGATAGATAGATAGATAGATAGATAGATAGATAGATAGATAGATAGATAGATAGATAGATAGATAGATAGATAGATAGATAGATAGATGGATAGATAGATGGATGGATGGATCCAGTAGCTCACACATGTGACATTTGAGGAGAAAAAGGGAAAACCCAATGTGCAAAAGAAACATTTTATCGTGCACACGTTACTTTTTTCATGATTTTTGAACCTTACTGTGTAAACATGACCTTTTGTAAATCATTTAAATGTAGCTGGGTGACAAATAAAACAATCTACTGTCATGTGATAAAGTCAGAACAATTTTTTTTACTGACTGACACTGAACTCTGTTTTGATTTCACTGTGTGAGTAAACACAATATACTCTTTCTGTGTTTTAAAGTAAAAAAAGGAATGTAATGTGATAAACAATGTGCAAAGTAATGTGCAAAAAGTGCTAATTGAAGAAATAAGGTGCAAAATTGTGCTGTTATATAATAAAAAAAATTAAAAAGTGTTTTTTCTTTTAGGAATTTATGAGATCTATGTGATTTGAGAAAGTAGTACGTGTTGGAGGTTTTAACAATGGTGAGACCAACCTGTTGGCTGAGAGGAGGGGAATGCAGAGGTGCCTGGAGCCCCATTTGGTGTGAGATGATTGGCTGCGACTGCTGCATGCGGATTGGCTGGTTGAGCAGGGAGCTCTGGTGCAGGGAGAGCTGAGCGTGCGGGTGCAGAGGTGGGCTGATCTGGAAGGGTGCTGGGGGAGAGGCACTCATGCTGGGCGGGAGCATCTGGGACTGGCTGAGGGTCGGGGCCAGGCTGTGGCGGGGTGGACCGCCGTAGCTCTGGAGGTCCGACAGGGGGAAGGAGCCCGGCGGGCCCAGGTAGGGTGAGGAGGGCTGGGGGGGCACGCTGTACAGGGGCTGCTTCGGGGGCAGCAGGTGGGAGGGCTGGCTGGTCTGCTGGGCACTTTTTGGTTCGGGGTCATTGTACGTCTGCGGATAAGAAAATACATCATTTTAATAAGACAAGAAGTGCTCCATTAGCAGCATCACAATAACACATCAGTCACAATTCATCAGCGGCTGATCACAACACATCATTTTAACAGCAGCATCCATTACACTTAAAGCCAAACTCTCAGCCATGACTTGCATTTTAAAGGGAAATGTTATATGAGCTTATGTCAGCTGGCAAGTTAACCAGGTGTTATCTGGGGATTTCCTGCAGTCTCCTATTTGTTGGACTCACAGACAAGGTTTTAAGATGAGACAGTTAACCAAATCAGGCTAGCTATTTTCCCTGTTTCTTGCATTTATGCTAAGCTACGCTAAAGCCATCATCTGGCTCCATTTATATTGAATGGGATTGAAACCTGGGAAGCAGGGTGGAGGTTAAACTACCAAAAACAAAACACCAAACTCCACCAAGATCTCCCAAACTTGACCTTTTCTCAGTCTTGACAGCATCTCTCTCTGAGCAGGTGCAGCACCCACCCACAAAACACCTCCACCTCCCACCCCGCCCTCTCCAGGCCGCTGTGATGAGCTGTCAGATTGCTCATCTCCAGCCATCAGTGTTGATTAGAAGGTAATGGAGCCCATTTGTATGAATAGAGCTGGGGCCGAGGTAATGATCAATAGACACCTTGACAGATAGATGGGAAAAGGAGAGGGACACACACACACACACACACATGTACACACACTCAACCACACATACATACATACATATATGCAGGACCCCAGGCAGAGAGATGAGGCTGTTTGCCTGCAGAACAAATGGAATGACAAAAGGAATCTTCCCCACACTACATTGCGTGTTGTTAATACAAGGCGGCACTAAACAATGCAATCCACAGCCCTCCTCCTAGCTTTCCTTTATTCCCCCGTGCTACTATGCTGGTATATACAAGACGCCATCATTTACTGGGCAAATAAAAAAAGAAAGAAAGGACGTTATAGATCTGAATTAGCAGGAAAGTGTCAGCTGCAACGCCAATGATTGCCTGATTTCGATGTACTTCCTGGTGCAGGAGGGAAATCGATGATCTAATGCATGACACAGGTGTCTGTTGGTGAATTTAGGATTGCAGTTCTCTGAAGATACATACATTATAACCGATTTACACCTGGCCGTGAAAGAGAGCAAGTCTACCCTTCAACCTTCGTATGGCCATATGCTTGTGTGCTCCGCTTGGCTGACCCCTCCCCCTACCTTATATCACCATACCAACCCCCAATCTGCACCCTATGGAAATCAGGTATTGTTCTAAATATGGCCTGCTCTTTTTTTTTTTGCATCAGATGCCCCCACCCTCTTCTCTTCCACCACCACCACCAACCATCATCTCATCCCGAGGAAGCCCCTCCCAGCCCATTAGCAGGGATTTTCCATCCAATCCATCATCAGTCTTAGCCAGGGCCAGTGTGTCATAAGCGTTACCTTGGAAACCAGACTGGCTCGGTACGCAGCCAAGGCTTTTAGGTACTCTTTCTTAGCCGCCTCGGTTTTCCTCTTGTACCCCTGCGAAGACAAGAAGAAAAAAAATCAAAACAAGAGGCTTCGGGTGAGAGGAGAGGTTGACACGCTCTTAAACGTGCAGACACAACACACACGTCTCTCAGCTGTTTTAGCTCACTTTCTTAAACACATCCTGCACACATGAACATGCACTCAACACACACACACAAAAAACATGTCCTTAATGTTTCTCTTTCCATCAGAACCAATGGTACAGAACACCTCTATTTCCTCATCACGACACTAATACTCCCTCATCTCAATGTGTCTCCCTCGATTGTGGCAACACATCATTTCCATTCCAATCCACCTCAGAGAAATGAACTGGAACTTCTTTCACTCTCTCCCTCTCTCTTTCTCGCTGTCCCTTTAGCACCACAATAACACTATCGCTGACATTAGTGATAACCCGGAATGGTTGTTGTCATTTGGCACATTAGGATGTGATCCCTGTGTATGAGTTTTGTTTTGAAACTGCCTTCCATATTGTTGGGAGTGATGCACGAACCTCTGTTGTCACACAACTAGCAGCTGCCGTGTTTTCCAAGAAGTCAGTGTGTTTGCATAAAGAATGTGGGTTTGTGAGCGCATATGGACGTCTGCACGTATACATAAATTTGAGTGGCTGTGTAGGTTGTGTCAGAATGACTGAAAATTGGGCTATTAGCTATAAGGGCTATGAGCGAAATCATGTCTATTATGCAGAACAAAAAGCACAGAGAAATAGTAAGGAAACATGTGTCTGTCTCTACACTATTACATTTACTGATACAAAATGATACCTTTAGAAATATCTGACAAATACAAACATGTTTTTTCTACAAAATCCTTTGCTCATTTTGGAACAAAGCAGAAATCTGAAAACTTTGAAAATGTTAAATGCTGTTTAAAGACTAGCCAGACAAAAAACTGTGTGAAAAACTGCCAAAAATGTTCCTTTAGTGCTTCGATATGTAGAGAACATTGTCTTACGCTGCATCCTTTCTTAAAACTAAACCTAGTTTCTCCCAGGAGACTCGATATTAGCAAAATAAAATTCTCTTGTAGATGAATACCCATGAAGCACATCATCACAACTGCCTACAACTTCGTCATCATTAGCGTTCCCCACCTATTACTGCTGAGCCTGACGTGACGTTAAATAGCAACTAAGAAACAATAGATTGCTCCTGCCGGATAGCCAAGATGCCCTTCAGCTAAAATCCAAGGATAAGACAACAGTGGAGGGGGGATCACTAATTCTGTATTCTAGGCAGGATCAAAATAGCAGGCGAGAGATATAAATAAAGAGAGTGGAAATGAGAACTTCACACATCCCAGCTTGTCAGAGGGCCAATGAAGATGCATGGTGTGGAGGCACCAGCTATGGAGGCTGGAGGGACGGAGGAAATGGGACACTACCTTGGTCCAGAGCTTTGTGGGAGTTTTGTTTTGGCAAAGATGATTTCCACTTCTTCCGCTGTATTTTTGGAAAATCATTTTTTGGGTTTTGATGGACAAAAAAACCCTTTAGAAAACGCCTTTGCATTGTGATAGTTGGAAACAAGTAGAGCAACGGGGAGGATTGAGCATCTGTGTGTGCATTCATATGTGATTGTTTGCTTTTGCAGGGGTGCATTAGCAAGTGAGTATGTGTGTGTTTACCCACTGCATCAGTCCAGGACTCCTGAAATGTCCCCAGGCATGTTTATATTTCTCCCATATTGACCATTTCTTGCCTGTAAAACGTCCTACTTTGTTAGTCTCAGACTGTTTTACGGCTATTGTTGCACAGAACGCTCCCCCGCCCTTCCTCGCCGTTCCCTTTGTTAGAATTAAATTTAGAAAGAAAATCATTTTAATGAGAGCCAGGGGAGTGGGGATAAACGGATGGATTATCTTTAGAAAGAGAAGAACTAGCTCATTAAGGTGAGCTGTATCTCACAGCAATGTTCTGGTAATTACACAGCAGATAATGCCAACGAAAAGCTGCTCCAGTGCTGCAACGCACGCGCCATCTACTGGTGGGACCGGAATGCAACTGTATGTATGTATGTGTGCATGCTCCCTTGCATCTTTATGTAACAAATGTCCTTTTACTAAGCCTAAAAATAAAAGGTTTAGATTCTTATCCATCATGAAATACCAGCAGTCTATAGACAGTCTGGAGAACTATCTTCAGTGACAAGTGCAACAGATGGTATGGAACCCTCCGAAAGCCTTCATTGCAACATCATGGGATTAAATAAAGAGAAATAAGACGTTGAGGTGTCCTGAACCTAGAGAAAAATAGTAGTAGGCTCTCTAAGAAGCTTAAAACAACAGACTCGACCCAGGAGAGCTAATGCAAAAGGTGGTTAAATCAAACACTGATGTGATTTTGTACAGTTAAGTATTTTTCTACTCACAAAGGAATCTGTGCAATATTAGTATTCCGTATATCAGTATTTCTACTCATGGAAGCATCTGTGCAATGCCATTGGTATGTGCAATATTGTTATTTTCCCACATCCAGAGGAAACTGTGCAATATCTGGCTGTAACAATCTGGATATCTGCATATAAATACGCATTTTTATGTTTTTCTACTGCTATTTCTTAAATATTTGCACGCATGTCATGTGATGTTATGTGATGTTTTGTTATGTCATATTATGTTATGCTACACTATGCTATGCTATGCTATCTTATCTTAACTGTTTTTTCTGATTTAATTTCTGCACTTCGTTACGTTAGTTAACTCATAAATAAGTCGTTTAATAGTAAGTAATAGTCATGGCATTATTTTACACTGCAGTTTTGGGGCCATACTTTATCACTGACAAGCAATTAATATCCTCAAGTTTTCCCTGCTTCTGTTACAGACTCTTATTGCTTCTGATCTTCAAGACCTGCATGCTCTGTACCTGCTTCTGTTCCTCTCCTAGGCTGTCCCACATTGAGGCCACGATCTTGGACACGTCCCCGAAGGTGGCGTTGGGGTTCTGGCCCTTGATGGCTGCTTGGGTGTCTCTGAAGAAGAGTGCGTATGCCGACACAGGTTTCTGGGGCTCGTTGGGATCCTTCTTCTTCTTCTTCTTTTGAGGTTTGGGCTTGGGCTTCATCATGTCTGCTGAGGGTCGCTTCTCACTGCTTATCTGGAGACAGAAAGAGGGACGGAGAGGTCAACAATGAGCTAACATTCGGCTCTTCTGCTGCAGTTTCAACAGAAAAAGGGAGTTTTTCTAGTATGCAATGTTAGTACAGGCGTGACGCATTGACTGGATGTTTTTTTGTCAAGGTTGTATTAAACATACACACACCCACCTACACACATGTATGCGTGCATGCATGAACACACCCATATATAAACAGATCAATGTGCAGCCACTGGAGAATAAAGACTAAAGGAACGTTAGTCAGACAGGTTTGCCTCTGTCTTTGAGGAGAAACTGTATGTTTGGAGAGAGCATGTTGGGTTAATTAAAATTTCCTCTGCAGCATTTTCACTTGCTTTCACTTCGGTAACATTTTATCAGCTGCTAAATCACCGAATTCGTGGATATTTGCCGTCTTTGTTGTCTTTGTCTTTTCATGTGGACCACAAAGGATTCAAAAAAACACATTTGCAGGAAACCATAAGAAAAGGATTAAATATATATGTTTTTCCTCACATGTTGCCCAGCTAGTTTGTCAACAGCAATTCACTGCAAATCTCTCTCTGTATTTTCAAGGGGAAAGCAAGACTGCTCACATCTGCGCGATGCACTTGATCCAATACACATGAATGCATTTTCATTTTCCACAGAGGGCTTTGACTGGGAGTCAAATCCAGGTCACCTGATCCTGCAAGTGATTCTATATGGAAATTGCCTTCTTTGCTGAGGAGAGAACATGTCAAGCATGGGAGGAAGAAAAGAGAGGAGGGGGGAGAGAGAGAAGGTGAGACAGACAGAGAGAGAGAAAGAGGGAGAGATAAGAGAAAGAGAAAGGAAGAAGAAGAAGAAGAAGAAGAAGAAGAAGAAGAAGAAGAAGAAGAAGAAGGAGTAGTGACGGCTGGATGTTGCCATTAGTATCAGTGGAACATCAGTAACCTGATTTCCTGGTTGCTATAAAGGCAGAAAAAACAATCCAATTTTCCATATGATAGAAGATATAATGACATGCTGAATATATAATGATATACATTGGTATTATACCCAGTGATGGATGCTTATGTGCTCTCTTTATGGTTGCAGGCTTATGGAGAGTTACTCAAATGACGTTAGAGACTCCAAGCGAAGTGACAGCGAATTCCTTTTCTTTCTTTTCTTTTCTTTTTTTGGCAAAGTGACACCATCTCCAAGGCCAAGCTCCCATTTCATCATGTTGCTTTTTTAGCAAATTTTAAACATCTTTGAATGTTTGCTTTCATAATCCGCTGATCCAAGGGTTCAGTGTTAAAACTCAGCAGGTGGGAGAACAAGCCATGAAAAAGATTTGTCCCCGCGCGAGTATCAAACAGCAAACTCGAGGACATTTAAAGACGCTCGTTTCCATCTAATGCATACTTATCAAGAGATTAAGCAACGGCCATGTTTTCCCTTTCGCTGTCAATTGGAAAACAGGAAATGACTGCCTTTGAAAATTGCATTGTTTCAGCAAAGCATTTGCCAAACAACACACTGTATTCCACACAGCATGAAATTAACTAATCAAAATTCAAGGTCCAGGAGCACATTTGGCAGCTAAAGAAAAACTTCAAAATGGCTTTTGTGATGAATGTTCCCATTCAGGGTGATGTGAAAGTATTGCTTGTCTATTTTACAGCTTACAGGTAATATTCGTTTTTTTTTTTGGTGTGTGTGTGTGTGTGTGTGTGTGTGTGTGTGTGTGTGTGTGTGTGTGAGTACATGTGGTTTCATTAAAAAATAATCATCCCTCACTTTTAGGCAATGAGGCAGAAGACAGGCATTTGAAACGACATCTGTTCCACCCAAGCCTTTGAAGTGAAAATAGAATAAACTGAAGGTAGAGCTAATGGAATGACAAAATAGAAGAAAAAAAAGGGAAGGCTAAATAATCTCCAGGAAAAAACTTGCATGTATTCATACGGAGGGAAAGAGCGATGACACACAACAGCATCGCAGCAGCGCGCAATCAACCAGGAGAATAAAAGGCCACAGTCTCTCATTTCTTTAGCTTTATTGTCTTCTCCTAGAACACGAAAGTCATGTTTGTGAACTCAAGTATATACAGTAGGAGGCTGACAGACGGAGATGAAATATCAATTAATCCAAGAAGAATGCAGCTGAAAAATGAATGAAGACGGCTCGACAACAAACCCCAAGTCACTTTCTCTTTAGATAAATAAAACATTGAAAAAACACCCTTAGATAGTTAATTTGTTCCCTTTTTCTCGCAACATGTTGCATCTAAATCTAATTCTGAAGTATTTCCAAAGAAAACTTCAAGTAAAGCTTATTCTTCTTACCTTACTTTTTATTAGAATGTTAAACCTGCCTTAAGGTAACTGGTTTGAACTGTCTGTATCTCAAACATCTGTTAAAAGAACATATCTTTTATCATTATTTCCAAAAGACCAACTTAAGCATAGGAAAGAGGCGCCCAGTCTTCTGTATAAACTACTTATCTGCGTTATCAAAGTGTAAAAAAAAGTGTCATTTCCTTTGACCACAAACACGCCCATAGTGGCGGTTTTACAAATTATCAATGGTGGATAAACAAATACCCGCCACGTAGCTACGGTATCAACCTTATTTTCCTGGATTTTCTCCTACAGGTGCAGAGAACAGTAATGATTATGACAGCTGTTGTTGTCAGTTGAGAGAAAAAAAAAGAGGAAAAAAAAAGACAGTCGCATCCCTTATTCATAATGCAACATCTCGTGGCTGCAACTGCATTCTGCTCTATTTTCTGATACTGTCAGTGGTGAGATCCGTATCTCGGTCCTCTTCTGTGATGGACTTCTGCTGATGCAAAATAGTGAGACTGTCAAGCTCTCGGGCTCTTGACACCATCAGGTTTTTAGACTGATGGACGTTTATTTCCTGTCCTGCCCCTCTATTACTGCGCTGAAGGCATCTTGACACAACATGATGCTAGTTTGTTGGGCTGGTTATGATATTATTAGCAAATGAACGCAAACTACGCTGCATATGTTACAAAAAAACCCCCTCAAAAATC
The DNA here is from genome assembly GCA_024666655.1 of Dascyllus trimaculatus. Classification (NCBI taxonomy): domain Eukaryota; kingdom Metazoa; phylum Chordata; class Actinopteri; family Pomacentridae; genus Dascyllus; species Dascyllus trimaculatus. The sequence goes on from CM045452.1 coordinate 24,869,562, forward strand.
TGGAAATGCTCCTTTTAGCTTCCACAGAGAAACAACACAATTCTAACAAACTGGTGAAATGTGGTCGCACATATTGCACATGAAACATGCTCCTATACATCGACAGCATTGGTTTTTCAACATTTAAGTCACTGGATGCTGATTTTCTCCACATAAAAAGACACACTGTCCATTTACGGAGCAGATGGAGACTGACGTCGAGAAGAAAAATGCAATTAGAGATGGTCAAAAACAGCACCGCAAGGTAAGACCACCGTGTCCTGTACAGAGCAGCAGCAGCCGTCTAAATATATTTCAGCACAGAGTTTTCTAGTTTACCAGCAAAAGATTGAACTATAGTGTCAGTCTTAACCCATCAGCGTTTCTGTTGTCTGATAGAGAGAGAGGAAGAGAGAGAGAGAGGGAGATAAAAGAGGTGGTAAGTGAAGAGAGATAGGGAGGATGAGGAGGAGGGGGGTAGCTGTAATTCTGAATGGACAGCACTGCACTGGCAAGACAAGATTAGAATTGACAGCCCGATAACTGCGTCACTATCAAAACAGCAGAGAGAGAGAGAGAGAGTGAGAAAGGGGGGAGAGAGGGAGAATGAGGAAGTGAGAGTGAGAGAAGAGTGAAGAAAGTGAGATGCAAAGAATAAAAAAAGAGAGAGTTGATGTAAAGAAATCAGATAAAAGCAGAGAAGGGGGAGAGTGGAGCTGATATAGAAAAAGACGAGGATTGACAACAACAAGGGCGACGCAGGAAAGACGTGGGAATTAGACAATAAAAGCAGGTAATAGTATGGAAGAGTCCGAGTGTTGGTTCCTCCCCTGAACATATATGCATCATCATCATCATCATCATCATCGTATACACCGAGTGTGCTGCACGCTGTATTGATTTCAAAAAGGGCCATAAAAGCAAACAGGAACCACTCTGAGGTGACACACTTTTCTCCTGGCCGTTACACCGAAGCATGATGCAGATACTGAGCGCGACACTAAATCAAATCTGAATGCTATCCACTCCCGGAGTCTGTACACATTGTTTCATGGATTTTCAAGCCAAACAGCTGTAAAATGGGGAAGGAAAAAAAAAAAAACACAGTCACACACACGCGTCGCAGTGGTTTTTCCAGTGTGTTGGTGTGCGAGCGTCAACAGAAAAATACACGATAAAAACCCATTTTTATATGCTATTATTTTGGCGGGCAAATGTTGTCTGAATGTGCACTGGCCTGAAGAATGAGATAAAGCAAACACACTCCTCAGCAACTGACTGTGACACAGAAGAGGCTCTTTAAAGCAGCAGTTTAAGAGCATCAATCAAAGGTCCGTAGTGAAATAATCTTTCATCGGGGACTGAATGGGGCGGGAAAAAACAGCAAAATCAGATTTAACAAGCACAAATAAATCATCTAGCGTAGTTTTTCTCACTGCGGTCCTCCAAATGTTGTCTCGAGTCTGAGCAGTTTAAAATGTACTTTTTAACGAACTGACATGAGCTATTTTGCTTTGGTTGAACTTGGACTGTGCCTGTTTCCTAGAATGTGTAAAATTTATGCACGTCTGCCCTCAAAGATTCCCACAATGGAGGCATACATGCAAGCTGCTTTCCCACAATGCAATGTGCTGCATTTTACAGCTATGCCACACCACACTTGTCAGTTATGCTGCAAAATGATGGTACGTAAAAGTCTGAAGTCCCAAATTATGTCTCACTATATAATCAACTGCTGAGTGTAACATAGCGTCTAGTCAAGGAGTAAATGATGAAGCGACTACGGTTCACTTCATGCAACTCAAACCTAAAATAACAGATTTTTTGATCACTCTGAGGCAAGCCTGAAACAAAGTCGGACACATTGTCAACTTAAATGAAGCAGATATGACAACCTTGATAGGAAACATTTGCCTACTGACCCCCACAGAAAATGTCATGCAGCATTACGATCCATTCGAAGTTGCTTTTGTGTCCACCTGATGAACTACAATCCAATATTCTCTCTCCTTTTAGCTCTGTTTTTTGCTCCTCACCAGCTCCTCGGGGAAATATCTGGCTGTTTAGCAGCTAAATACTCCATTTTATTCACCAGCTGGTTTCTAACCTCGTCTGTCTGCGTTTTGGTGCTGGGCAGGAAATGTAGGCTGGTGGGGTTTTTTTTATTTTTTATTTTTCCATTGAAAACACCTGCCTGTTGTGACTGAAAATAACTGTGTGAGAGAGCAGTTGGAAGGAACTGACACAGTAACATTTTGAAAAATTAAAAACATAACAGATGCTATTAAGCAACATCTATTCATGTGATCCAGTGTCAACAGAAAAATGTGGATTACAGCCACTTTAAAGAATCAGAATAAGCCACATAGAGACAAATATTGAAGCTGGGCTGTAGTTTTATAGTCTGAATATGCATTTTTGGTATATTTACCTTTATAAAACATTCACCGAGAAAATGCAATAATGAAAAAATGTACTTTTGGCCCACTGCTTTAGATCTCTTAGCATGGACTTCCCCACACAAGCATAGTGGAGAGAATGACAGCTTAATGCAGCTGTGCATGACTCCAAAAGCTTTTGTGGGTTAACAAATAGATAAATGGCCACGGTTAAAGCAGCAGCAGTGAGAATAATGCAATTTCGGGATGCTGTATATATTTCTCTTGCAATTTTCCCCACGAGCTGTAACTTCGCGGCAAAAGCAAAAGTGGGTTCAGCAACAACAGCTACAAAAAAAAAGAAACCCACAATGATTTTGTGGCGCACGTCTTTCATGAGCTGCTACAAAGTCAGCTGGTTTTTTAAAAATGTCGCAGCGTGTTTGTCAACTGAACCACTCATCCAGTTAGTTGCTAACTTGTGAGGATGCAGGGAGTGTAGAAATGTATGATAAATGATGAATGCTACCCAAAGTTTAGCAGAGAGCAACATGGATTTAAAATATGTTAGTTCTCTCTACTCTATGCCATGATCAGATGATTTTGGAGCGGGGGAGAATAAACACTAGAGTGGCTTTTGAGGAAAAAGTAAGCAAATCTTTGTTAAGTTACTATAATTGGGATAAGGAACATGTGGGCTTAGATTTTCTTTTTGTTTTGCCTTTAGTCATTATTTAGATATCGTTTTCAACCGGCATTTCAAAGTGCACCTGCATGTAATGCTGTCAGGCCAGTTGCCTTTTATAAAATGTTGGCAGGCTGGACGAGAATGTAAATAAAGCTGTTTGAAATCTGAACGGTTCAACCTTCTGTAAACTAAATCTGCCTGCAGACACCATAAATGGAATCCAAAAATTCCGGGACGGTTGCAAGGAAAGTTTCTCAGAATGTCACACGTGCGATACTTAAAAATGAAAAGTTTGCACAAATCCTTACGCTACCTGTCAATTATTTTACAGTCACCCCTGTGTTCGCCTTGTCTGCGCACATTACCATCATCTGCTGCACCGTGAAGGCTCGATGGTTTAAAATATGTCTTAAAATATATACAGTGACCTCCTCATATGGAAGCAATTACAGCTCCATGTCAGGCTGCCCATCTGTAAGCAATGAGCATGTCAAAGCCGCTGCACAGATCTCTGAGTAGAACCAGGCACTCGTCCAGAGAGCAGCACTCATCAAATAAAAAATACAGGCCGGCCCAAACAATAATGAACCGGAAGTGCAGATTCACGATCGAGATCTGAGAGACATGAAAGGACGTCAGTGGGAATCGTATAGACCTGATCCATAAAGAGCCCATTATGGAATTTGTATCCAGCTCTGGTGCCGTGCCACGACAAATATACAAGCTCTTTATGATGTGGAGTATTTTGTTAGTGTTTTCAGACGGGCCGACTTGCATTACTGAGCTGGAAATGTGGATTTGATTCCGACCAGCATTCCCCCCTTTTTTGCAGATACTTTAATTCAAGCTCGAGCCCAAAGCCATTTTTTGAACTAAGCTGCATGATTTATCTGACTGTGGAAAATGACTGACAGCTCTGAGGAGCTCCTCCCTACCAGCTTTGCCTAACAGCGCTGGACCTACTTAATCAGCCTAAATTGCAAAGTCGAGGTCCTTGTATTTGGTAATGTGGTGAAAACAGTGGCAAGTGAGAGCTAATTAGATTAACGGTAGTTTAACGAGCTGTTGGAGGGGCCCCCGCAGATTGGATTTTAATAAATAGTGGCAAAAGCATCTGCTATGTACTTCCTGGCTCTGCTGGCATCCTAATTGGCCCCAGTGGGTTGCTGTAGCTCAGCGCTACACAGTGCAATTTAAGAGGGGGGGGAAAGGCAAAATGCTTATCTTCTGTCCAGGTAAGTCTGGGAAATGAAAAAAAACATCTTTATGATTGCACGGCTTCATGAGCGAGGCTTTATCAATATCAATACAACACTAGTGCAGTTTCTCAGACTTTTATCACAACAGAACATCCGCAAAATGTCAAATCAGGAAGAGGGAATATCTCAAAGTCCAAATAAAACAGATTTGGACGCATTCATCTCTTTCCTATTGTTTGTTTTCAAGATGATATGTTCCCATGATGAGGTCTTTGTGGAGGCAACAGCACAGAAAGGAAAAAACAATTAATCAAACATGAATGAGCGACCAGAGCAGGGTTATTTCCATAGCAACAGCCCGAGGGGACAACTTGAACCCTTTAATGTGAGCTGGTGATGTCTCTTTGTAAACATCTGCGCAGCGGGGGGAGAAAGCCAATGAGAGAGCCTGGCAACAGAGGCATCACAGGGCAGCAACCTCTTGGTATCAATCGAAGTTTCCATTATCTAGTGTTGAAAGGACTGAAAAGTGCTCTGAAACATTGTATTCGGGAGCATTTGGAGTTGATAAGAGTCTTTGTGCGACTGCTGTTAAATGTCCTAAAACATTGAGGTGTTGTTCAGCAAAGCTCATGGCTGATACAAAACATTATGCAAATGTTCGGAAAAAGAGTCACGTTACAAGAAATAAGTTAATATCTGCAGACATAATTCAGCTGGTTCTGCTGCTTGAAGAATCACTCTGAAACTGATATCAAAGCGGTTTACACAAGCACTGTTTTCTCGAAGTTATGTCTCTTACAGGAGGCACAACAATCACAGGCACAATCTCTTGCCTTATGCAACCTACTACCAGTAGGCTCTTTCAGCTTCCAGCTGTGACCAACAGCAGGCATTGTACGAGTGCACGAAAAACACAAACAGCTTTTTATCAAGGGTTGCTCGTTGGTGTCCATAAAGGCAGCAGACTAATTGTCATTTTGCAATTGCAGATAGGCCAGTGGGGAATTGTTGTCAAAGCAGTCGGCTTTTCTTTGTCCTCTGATGAGATTAAAATGCACAAATGAGTAAAATCTTAGAGCTACAAGAGCAATGCATGAGCTGAAGAGAAAAAGAAGAGGGCCTTGTGCTCCGACAGTAACCTGATTGCAGTCTAAAAATGACTGGAGCACCATAAGTATACAGTAGCAGAATAGTAATTCAGTCAACCACAAAGCTCTCAGCATGTAAAAGGGAACATGAGCAGCCTATAGTTCTCAGTGGTTCATGCTCAAGTCAACAATCCTCGTACAAATCTTCAATCAGTTCAAATACGCGAGAAGAAAATCCCCAACATTTCAGAGACAACAAAGCCGGTAACAGTGTTTAAAAGCTCTACAGAAGACGTGAATAAGGGGTTTCTCTCTCCCTCAGTGCTGAAACTACTCATCAGTGACTGGGTCGTACGTGGAGCCTGGCAGCACCACCGCTGGCAGTAGCAGGTATCCGTAACCTTCTTACAAACACTCTCGTCCCAGACCTCATTGGTTCCTTGGGCGAGAGTAATGGCTTCTTTGCGCTGGGCTGCGCAGTGCTATTGTAGAATCACAGAGCGGTTAATTGAAACAAATGACTCTAATAATGGGACATTATCCCCACAGGCTGGCTTTGTGGTGGGTCTAATTAGCGTTGCGGTGGTGGTGAGGAGGACGAGTCACCATGCTGATCCCTCAAAGGAAGCAGCCGAGGCCCCTTTTTAAGTGGCCAGTATGGGATTCTCCTGCTTAGAGCGAGTAGTCGGGGTGCCAGGGTTTTCCAAAACCAGCATGGTGAATGTAAACATGCTCAGTCGGCCCTCGGGACCTCTGAGGGTCTATGGCTGCTTTTTCTTTCCTGTTCTTCCAGCTTGTGAGGTTTAAGGTCAGAATAAGGAAATTAAAGACCATTTTTCTTTATGTTACGACTACACATGCAACTAAAACTAATTTTCTTTATTAATACAACTGTGGATTATCATTTTTCAATCAACAAAATGTCACATCATCTTCTTTAGATAGTTTTTAGTGCAACAAATGAAGAGATACAAGAGAAAAGTGGCCAAATCATGCAAATCTGAAGTTGAGCCAGTCAAAAATTCCCATTCCCTATATGATTTTGGGTGTTAAAGCAAGTGGTTTAAACATGTGAGAAGACTGTGAACTATAAAGTACTGAATACTTTACAATTCTGGGCTTTTGGGGCCAAAATCATGGTTTGATGACATACTGGACCCATAATTTCCATGAATCCTGTTCTAAAACTATAAAAGCACATTAGTATCAGTTGTTATTTTGCTCGATCGGTAGCTACTAATACACCTACTACAGTGGACTATCATTTTTCTGAGGCAAATTCAATCATATCATCATCTTCAGATTAGTTCTTGGTGCAACAAACAAAGAGATACAAGAGAAAAGCAGCAAATTCTTGCAAATCTGTGACTTGAGTCGACCAAACAGTCCCATTTCTGCATGATAAATGACTCTGATTTCATAATTGTCGTCATTTAATATTTTGCTGATTGACTACTTGATTAATCTACTAATCACTTCAGCAATTATTAGGATTATTGACAATTTTTCACATTGTTGTCCTCCCGCATGTCATCCCGTTCTCCTCTGGCGCGTCAATGGCCTGTAACTAATGTGACAACGGGGTTATATTGTTTTTCTGATGTATTTTGATCACTGCTGAAATCTGTTTTTGCCACTCCTAATTGTTTACCCTTGTACATGATGATCCCAGAAAAGTCAGATATAATGCAATGCTCAAATCTCTGTGACCAAGCTGTTTTAAATATTCATTAGTCGTAACAGTTGCCTAAGGTTATTTGAATTAGCGCCATGAATATTCATGAAGTGCAATGAATGTGCATTTGTTTTTAATGCTCAATCCGTTAATGCTCGTCTTCATTACTTCACTCCGAACGCTGCATAATAAGCCGGCGCAAAAACAAAGCTTTACTTTTTAAAAGCAGAGCAGCTCCTCTTTTGGAAGCCTATTTGCTTCAGTTTAAATGAAACAGGAGTGCCCCACCAATTATCTCGCTGTCATTTCTTTTGACAACTACAAGACACATTGTTCACCCCTGTTGTGTGGTGCTGCACTGAAGGGCATCTGTCTTTCTGTGAAATGGAAAAAGCTGCAACTGAAAGTATTTCGACTGTTGCAAAAAGTGATTTATCTGGGAACGTCACCGAGATGTCATATCTATCCCAGTGAAAGGCAGCAGAGCAAGCAGGTCATATGAGATATGTCTAAAAACCTACACTGGAAAAAAGATTGCTGTTTCAATTTGGGAAAAAGAAAAAAAGCACAACAAAAACACTAGTAATCCAGCTGCACCGAGCACGGGGATGTCAAATCAAACTGCGTTTTCTGCAACATGTATTTAAAGTCGGTGTAAAGCAAATTCAGAGATTTGTGAGATAAACATGTGAGAAGACTGTGAACTAGAGTTTCTCATTTCTTCACGATTCAGGGCTTTGTGAGCCAAAATCATGTCTTGATGACACACTGGAGCCATACTTACACACTATAATGTCATAAAACTATGGAGCACATTAGCATTAGCTGTTATTTTGCTTGATCAGGAGCTACTACTACACCGACTACAGTAGATTATCATTTTTCAGTCAACAAATTGTCAGAAAACTGAGACAAATTCAATCACATCATCTTTTTCAGATTAGTTCTTTGTGCAACAAATAAAGTGATACAAGAGAAAAGATGCAAATTCTTGCAAATCTAACGCTTGAGCCAGAAAAAAAATCCATATATGCATGATAAATGACTTTGATTTCATAAATGTTGTCATTTAATGTTTTGATATATATTTCTGGGCTTTTGGGCCAAAATCATGTCTCAATGACACATTGGAGCTATACTATTCATTAATCTCGGTCCTAAAATGTTATAAAACTATGGAGTACATCAGCTGTTATTTTGCTTGATTGGAAGCTACTATAGCAGGGGGATAACAGGGGATTATCATTTTCAGTCAACAAAATGTCAGAAAACTGTGACAAATTCAATCACATCATCATGTTTAGATTAGTTTTCCCAAAGAGATAAAAGAGAAAAGCAGCAAATTCTTGCAAACCTGAGGCTTGAGCCAGAAAACAAATAGCATTTTTGAATGATGAAATACTTTGATTTCATTATTTCATATTTTATTATATAATTCTGGGCTTTTTTTGAGTCAAAATCATGTCTTGATGACATACTGGATCCATACCTACACACTAAATGTTAGAAAACTACGGAGCGCATTAGCATCAGCTATTATTTTGTTCGATCAGAAGCTACTACTACACCTACTACAGCCTACAATTTGCTAGCTAGCTTCAGATGCATCTTCCCTGGATGCAAGAGTTTGCAAAGAAGAGTAATGAGACGAAGAAGAGGTGGCCTGACTTTGCAACAACTGGTATTCACTAATAAACTGCTACTGGCAAATGAGGCCTAACTGACTATCTCTGTCCCTGACAGCATCTGGTTCCACCCAAAGCATCAGAGAATTCTCCTCACTCTCCATATTGAATAAATCCATCAATGCACATCTTTTCAACATCGCCTAAAACTCATAATCCCATTTTCAATATGCCCTTTCTCTCCATTTTATGTGTTTTAAGCATTCGTGTGGTGCAGACACAACCCCAAAATTTTAGAGCAGAAAATATCAGATGGACGGATGGAGGGATGGATGGATGGATGGATTGATAGACGTGCAAAAGAAACATGCAAATCGCACAGATGCTGCTCTTTTTTCATTATTCATAAACCTACTTTATAAATTTGGCTGGATGCTTAATAATTTAATGATTTGCTCTAAACATAATCCACTGTATTCATTTCACTGTATGCACTGAATAAACACAATATATTCTTTCTGTGTATTTCTATTTCTAAACTTCCCTTACTGTATATCTCCACTGAGATACTATACATAATGATAATCCCACTCTGACCTCTTTAACAGTTTGCCTGGGTCTCTGTCTAACTATCATCTCGCTGTCAATAACCACAGCTGTCAATACAGCTTTTATGCCTCTGCTTTAAAATAGTTACGGCCCCTTTTCTCTCGCTGTCTATGCCCTAAATGCCAAGTGATGCAAAATAAATTTCCCTTCGCAGATTAAATGAAGTCGAATTAAATCAAGCTAACATAACCTTGTAGCAATCAGTGACTCCGACAAAGACCGATCCTGGAAACCCACACACAGTCAACACACACTACCGAGCACACACATGCTGTACAAACAGTGCCAGAGTGCAAACACACTGTAACTCGTGCACTAATGTACAGACTTGGACTAATGCCTTCAGGCTGAAATTAGGTCTTTTTTTCCAAGAAACTTAAAGCTCTACAAATCAATATTTTTATATTACATATGAATCAAAAAATACCAAACCAGGACCAGAGCTGAAAAATAGACTGAATATTGGATGCATTACAGCTTTAAATCAATGCTTATGTTGCTCCGAGATGTGAAAGTAAATTTGTTTGGGGCAATGTGTCTCTGAGCTGTAGACTCCTTCTGCCCACATGTGGATTAAAAAAACATCACTTATTTAATTATGCTGATGCAGCCTTACAAAAAAAAAAAAAATAAAAATAAAAAGGAGCATCTCCAATTGAGAAATCAGGATTTCAGCAATGATTTGTAACAGCAGAATGTTATAAATTTACACATCACCCTGCCAAAAACACTAATCCAGAGCCACATATTTAACAAAACTCAACAAGATTCCCACCAGGAAGCATCTAAGCGAATATGTGACACAAACTTGTAAAACTGGCAGCTGCTTGCTCAGCGGCTGGGGCTTTCCTTCTCCCTAACCAGCCTCATTACACTGGTAATGAGACAGGGGCTGGTGCTCTGTTTCAATATTTAAATGCACTGGCACCCCTCAAGGCTCCACGTTGGGGCCGCTCTACAAACTCCTCCTCGACCTCTCATTACAGTCTGCTGGCGAGGGTCCCCTCCTCCTTTTATTTTTTGATTTTTTTTTCAAAGAGACAGACGATGCCGGCAACTCCCCCCCACCCACCTTGCTGTACCATCAGCCAGACCTTCACGATCAAGGGGCTTGTTGAACACGAGACCCCTGGGTGCCACCTCGTCCCCAGAGGGATGGCAGAAACGCTGACAGCGACGGGTGAGACAGGGATTCTCCCTCGCCCATGAGCATTCACACGACAGCATATTACATTTCACAGTATCCAGTCATCCAAGCCTCGGCTCTTTCTGCCTCAGTTCAGAGAAGATGACTGAGTAGGTCAGTGGTTTGGGGAGGAGTTATGAGAATGTAAGAGCATTTCTGATGAACAGCTCTGTCTTTTATAACACCGGTTTTGATGCTTCTGCTTGCAAAAAGGTGCAATTTCAAATATAAGAAAATGGCAGTTGAGATTATTCTAAACATGCGACTGCAGCTGAAAGGATTGACCCCTGCACCTAAACAAAATGCTGCATCTGCCAGTTTAAAATAGAAAAAAACAACCCTGATGTATCGCATGTATAAGCTCTAAGTTTGCCTCACACTCAATGCATGTGTGTATTTTTCTTATTCACGACACATGTTTTTGATACTAGCCAACATTTCTGCTGGTATCATGGTAATTAGATTGAAAAAAGTAGGTTGTGGGAATAAATTGAGCAGAAGTATAGCAGACATGTGCCTTTCTGCAGCTCAGAAAATTCAAGATTATTCTATAGTCAACTTTAAGTGAGCAGAAATTACAGTCTAGAGCTGCAAGGACAAACTGATGCAAAATTATGTGCCCATGCAGCACGATGATGGTCAATCCACTGCTCTCAACCCTGTAATGATTTAGCTGTGTTTGCTGTAGGATCGATGTAAGCTGAAAAAGAGAATCCCAAAGCAGGGAGAAGTTTACAGAGCTTTAGCCTTAGGCTAAATGTTGTACAAAAACCAGCAACAACATCCCTGGAGATGAAGCGTATCTGTTGCTCCAGCTGAGCTTGTACTTGTAGGAGGTTTTAAATGTGCAGTGAAGGATAGCTGTTATTGAAGAGAAGTGTATCCTTAAGGTAACACTGTCGACTTTTTATTTGCCTCTTCGGCGGCGGTGAAAGAAGACTGTTGAATGATTAGCGTTTTGGTTTTCCAGCCATCTCCTCCAATTTTGTGAGTTTATTGCGAGGCTTTCGTCAATACAATACAACAAAGGTAAAGGCTCGTCTCCTCATTTCTGACCCAGGTTACACAGAGAGCCTATTTTCATCCAACCCTTATTATTCTTTAAGCATGCAGCCGACACAAATTCAATCTTCCTCATTATACCTTTATCAGTATGAAATTAAGGTTAATTGACTTTGCTGGGGAAACATCAAATGAAACATCCCTAATGGAACCAAAATGAAAATAACGTCATCTCCAATTGCTTTAAAATATTTCTCAATATACAACCTCCTTTCCTATTCCTCAGCCTCAGAAATAAGCTCCTCTTGTCCCAGGAGATAATAAATGAATTGAATCCCCCTCCCCTCCAAAGCACCCCCCTCCTCCTCCTCCTTCCTTATCGGTCATCTATTTTTCCAGAGTAAGCTATTACTTGCTGGGGTTGCTAGGCAACAAGAAATATTAATAGCGGCTATTATTAGCCAGCCTCTGCTAGAGTAGTACTAAAATGTGGAAGTGGGAAACATGAATGTGTTACATAAATCTCTGGACCTTTCACAGTGTGTGCAAGTCTCTGTTTGTGCAGTGATTTATTGCAATGACGGTTCATTTATGAGAAAAGGGGGTGTGAAATAAGAAAATGGAACATTACCCTGAAGGGCTATTTGAAAATAAATAATTGCAAAGGTGAAACAAAAGCTGTTTAAGACGCAGGCACTCCCTCTCTGTTTGCTTCTGAAATGTTACTGGCCAAAAGACAGAGCTGCTTTGTTCCACATACTTGTGCACAGATAAACTTTATACATATGGTGCATATGTGTTACCATCAAACTATTGTTAAACCACCTATCAGCACTAAATACACAGATTGACTGTAAATGTTCCAGCATCTTACACTCTCCTGCACTAAGCACATTCAGCACAGTCGCCACTGGATTGTGACCTAATCCTGAAGACTGGCTTTAATGGAGGCCTTAGATACCACCCACGGAAAAAAAAAAAATGAAGCCTGCAACTTATGCAGTTTGATTCTGAAAATCACATAAGACCTGATTAACGGAGGATAAATGCCACGGATGCTCACATTAAAGCATAAATATTCATGATGCAGGGGGCAGAGAGAAAAAAGTAATATTTATGTCAGATGAAAGTATATAACGTTGAATAATTCACCACACAGGCCATCTATAATTCATCTGATTTGATCCTATGATTAAAGCATTTGAATGTGTTCGCCAGGGGTGTTTACATGTTCGGTCTGAGGCATGTTTAACACAAGAGAAAGTCCCTTCACTGGAGGTGGGAGGGGGAGGAATAGGGGTCCTCAGCATTCTTTTGAAAAGTAAAATATTCGCTGACAAGGGATATTCCCACTCCCCATCAAAATTTTCTGCCTCCCACCCGTCCTTATACCAAGTTCCCTTTTTTTCCCCTTGCTTTGCCGATCATAACGGATGAAAATGTGCAGCACCAAGTTCCTCGCTCCCTTTCTTGGCTTCACTTTGAGGCAATGAAATCTTTGAGCTATGCAGCTGTATAGATATTAAAGGAGCTTTGCTGCAAAAGGTCTGAGTGTTAAGGAGGCAGTTATAAATGTTGCATGTATAGACTCTGGCCTTGCTCAAGCCATGGGTGTCTCGGCTTTCTTGGCCTCTAACCAAAGCTAATTATCGCTCTAATAGAAGAGCGGTTTTGCTATTATTAAAAAGAGTGATCTGGTCATTTTACCGTTTCGCTGTTTATATAAGCTCCAGCGCAGTATCATAAGACTTTTTTTTAAATGCAGAATTTTCTGTAACAAGAACGTGTGAAACCTTCAGACAAAATATTCTCGGCGCTGACTCGCTGGCTAACTTCCAAACCTCTGACCGCGAAGACTAATAGCCGACTACAGCGCTTGACTCGCACGATCATAAAGGGCCCACAGCTAAAAGGAGACAGACAAAAAAGAGATGTGCTCACCGAGTGCATAGGCCCAGAGAGGAGGTGAGTGTCCTGACCCAGCATGTTGGACATCATGAGGGCGGGCAGCTCGGGGTAGGAGTAGGTGTTGAGCAAGCCATTGTGAGGCAGGGAGTGGAAGGGGTAACCTGACTCATGCTCCATGAGATGGAGCAGGGAAGGGTCAGCGTGGTTCGGGGGTGTGATGGGGGGGATCTCGTAGTCTTCGTCCCCTGCTCCTCCTCCTCCTCCTCCTCCACCGCCGCTGTTGCCTCTGCCTTGACTGGAATAGCTCTGAGAAAGCAGAGAGAGAAGGAATGAATCCATATTTTAGAGCAGGATAAGGAGGAAAGTGCACCCATTAGTCATTTTGTTCCTGCATTTTTTAAAGGAGTTGCTAGAAGGTAATTTGCAATTTCAAAGGAAAATGCCAGGATGGGTCAGAAATACAGAGACATGTTCATATGTGTAATTCTGAGTATTGCCCACCTAGTGTAGTTTGCATTTCCTGGCGAGAGCGCCGCATGAATACAGCATGACAACATAAAAAAACCTATGTACCTGCGTCTCAAAACAGTGTCACAGTTAGTCACATTATAAATAAAACAGAAGCCTTGTCTCAACACTTGAATCTCAGCAAAAACAAAGAAAAACTCGCCCATCAGACGCTGCTATTTAACTGAACTTCAGTGTCGGCAAAGAAGCAGCAGCGAACAAAAAGCTGATTCCGGGGTAATTAAAAGCTTCATAATTAGCTCTTAAATGCACTTGTTGATTTTTCTTGCTTAGATTTGTGTTTGCAGAAACCACAGCAGTCGTTTCAGTTTTTTTTTTGCCTGAAAATAAAAATAATTAGAAATGCAAATTGTAGCGCTTACAAAAGTGTAAAGAATTCATTCAAACACAAATGTACACAGCAAATTAATTAGAGTTAGACAACAACAGCTGCTGTACGGAATAATTTGCTGCGGAGCTCTTGACAGCTTTGAAGCAACGCACTGTCAACCTGCGCGCCTTTAAAATACAGTTAATCAAATTTATTACGTGGAAAAACACCACTGACAGTCACTTAGTGGCTATTCTATAATCTCAAAATTATAATGCCAATCATATTTTCAGAAAAGCGGAAAACAAAAACCTCCAAGTCCTCATTATGAAATGTATGCAGAATATCCAAATGACCCCCCGGCAGCCAAAACAGCACAGATTTTATGGCACTAATAAGGTGATACATGAGCAGTGTCTTTTCCAGAGCCTATCTTGACATAATATTGCAGTGAGAAATATGGTTTTGCGCGCTCAAAAAGCATGCTGAGGGTATTCACCAGGGAGTGAAAAGCAATTTTGTCAGAGGCAATCTGATGCCAACTCCCCTTTATAATGACTGAAGAAAATTAATCATCACAAATAATATTCCAGTGTCAGCCATTCAAGAGCTTTTTAATAGAATTTTTATTATTCATGTCTCGTGGTACACATCAACTAGTCCGTTCTGCAACATTTCAGAAATCAATTCAATATCATCTTCATGTAGGCTGTCATCTTGCCTGCCAGTGCAGCAATTCATCTTGCAAACAAATACTTTTAGCAAACAAATGGCAAAGAAGCGCCGAGGAGCAGCTACGACGTCCCCCCACTAGCAGAAACTGGTGCTCGAAAGATAGGATAAAAGTCTCATAATGTACACTATCATTAGGGAGAAAATAATAATAATAAAAGGGAGTATGTTTACTATCAGGGGGTGATGTGCTATTTTCTCTTCCCATAACACTCGCTCTCACTGCTTGGTGCTTGCTTAGAAATATTATCACTGACAATTCCCTTTTCCCAGGATGAAAGTTTTTTGCAAATGTCTGTTTCTTTTGTCGTCTGACATTTATTACTGTTGTCATTCGTTATTATTCTTAACAAATGCACGCTGCAGGTTTAATTCAAACAAATCCGCGCATCCGCACCTGCCTATTCACGGTGTGGTATCTATGTAGGTACGTATACATTAAGATGCAGTACAGAGATTATCAGGACAGTCTTTTGCAGTGGTAATGCCGTGTTTGCTAAAGGACACAACAGCTAGAGAAACAATGCTAACAGAATGACACACTGTGGGAGTTTCCCAGCCTCGTGAATGCAAGATTGGAGCTGAAACTGTTATGTGATTAGCTGAAAAATCAATCGGTGACAACCACGATAACATCACTCCACTGCACACAGCTCATAGATATATGGCTGCACTGTTTGACTGTACAGGGTTACAAGCTGCAAAGGTTGGCAAGTGGAGCTTTGGTCTATGGTGCGGCTCAGTCTAATCACTGCAAGGGTGAAATGAAAGGGAAGTATCGGCCTGGCGAGGGGTGAAAGATTAAATACACCACTTAACCAACGGTGGGAACAAATTCTCAAACGTTGGACTACATTTTAATGTGAAACCACCCATGAAAACATCTACGTTTCTTCACCTCTAGTCCAGTTATGCATCAGACGCCACACTAATGCCGCATAGCAAAGCAACAATACAGTTGATATATCTCTACGGCCTCAAAGAAGCTTTTTGCGGGACATAAACAATCCAGATTGATCCGATGATACAGTGAAACACTTCTCCCTGAGATGAAACATAACTGTTGTCATATGCATGTACCAAGATTTAAATGCTGTCAGAGGCTATTTTATGACTGTGCCTTCTATATCTTTTGTGATTTTTTTCCCCCCTTCCTCTCTTTCCTCTTTACAGCTTCTTATGATGCCCTTGGAGATAAGACATAGGACAAGGACATCACAAGTTTAACATTTTCAAACATAGATAAATAATTCATAAATATACTGTCTTTCAGGACATGGAGACGAGTGGATAAAAGAGAAGGGGGGGTCAGAAAGAAACGCCAAATGTTGATTCAGCCTTCTCAAGCTTTAACCTTCACCCCCCCACTCTCTCTGCAGAGGTGAAATTTAAGCAAATCTGTCATTTTCCCGGACAAGGACGTTACTTTGGACCTTTGAAGACTCTAAACTCTAGACTCTGTCAATTCTTTTTCTAATTCCCTTTCCTTTACCCAAAATATAATATCACCAAGTCCTCTTTACTTGGGACCTGACATCAAAACAACATACCGTTCACAATCTTTAACATACTTTAGGGTTGTGAGATGTTGCGCTGAGGCACACTGACTATCATCATGCATAAACCATTCCTTGGCTCTTTGAATAAAAGAGTAAGAAACAGTGTTCAGGTTTTACCTATGGGAGCTGCAGGCTGACAAAACAGGCACATCTTCTGATGTTTGACACTAAGCTCTCAAAACAAAACATATCAAAAAAAATGGTTGGAAGAAGAATCTGAAGAAAATATTTGCCTATGTTTAGTGTTTTGTTAAAGCTTGAATCATTAAATGAATGAACCACTTAGGTGTTACAACCTCAGTGAAACTAATTCAGCGCTAGATCCTCCAGAACTGATGCTGCATGACAAAGAATGAACGTGAAATATCAGCTACAAACTATGTTTTAGTTCCAAATAAATCATGTGAATGAAGCTGATCCACCATTCAGATATAAGCACTGCTAGTAAGTTCTGAACCTCAATATTTTTTAAGAACTAACAACACTATGCTTTGTTGTCTCAGTTGCTCAGTAATCAGTAACTGTCAAGTATGTAAAATTGTCCCCAATGCTCGATCTAATTCTCTCAACAGTTTTACTTATTATTTAGAACTAAACTCCCAAAGGTGCAATACAAAAAGTAATGAAACACTGTTATTAATATACCCCGACAGACCAGCCCTGAAACATATTTTCTCCATTTGTTCGAACACATTGTAAATACACTGTAATCAACATGTCTTTGCCATTTATTTTACTGATCTACTGTCACTCCTTTCCTGCCAACAGATCATTTATCAGATAGGATGGGCCTATTCACCATGGTAAGCCAGAAATTGGGCTGTGAAATGGTCGTATTTTAGCCATACCTAAACCTAACAGGTAGTGGAGTTAAATTTAAGAATAAGGGTTCTGCATGGGGCACCAGTCTCCAGTGTGAAAGTATGCCTCAACTTCCTGATGTGGACTTTGTGGGTTTTTCAAATTACAAGTGTTTCTTAGAACATCATAACCTTTAGGGAGAAATATGTGTCCAAAAGTAAATGAGAATGCAGTTTTTTTTGTATAGTAGCAAAAATTTAACAGTTAAGTCGAATAATGTGCTTTTATTCAGTAAAATAAGGTCTCAAAATTTGTAGTGTTTTATTGTGTTTAAGAACAGACAATCAGGTACCCATAGTTTCCATAGTTTCTAGTCCTCTCTCTTGCATGTCTTACATCTAGGTTTTAGGGACTCGGCATATCCATGTCCACATCCTCCGAGCATGTTAAACTTCCCAAACACTGGCAAGCACGCTCTAGTAAACTGTTCGCCACACACAGATAACAACTGAAATCTAACCTTGCCATGTAAGCTTGTAGGTTGAAAAGTCAGCGCAACCAAACACATCTCCACCTTGTCAGGCCATCTCAAGTAATTAAGTTATCTCTAAGTGGAAACACATTAATCAGCTTAGCTAAAAGTTTTTCTTGACACAAATGGCTGGGAAGATGAGATGAAGTCATTAGCTCGGCGATGGAGTCATTCGTGGCCTGTGAGGTGTTTAGTGGAAGACAGCTCATCTGGGAACAATGATGGTGTTCGTCAAAGGGAGGAGAATGAAAATGTTGCACAGTTACACCAAAGAGCCTCCTGTCATGGCTGACGGGGGCCAAATTGTCCAAAGACAAGAGCTGTCTCTCTTTGATGGAATTTCCTGTAAAATGTTTAAAATGGCTAATCAGAAAAAAAGAAAGCAAAAAAAAAAACCCATCTCCTTTGCGTCACAAAATCACATAACTTTGAATGAGTATACAACGTCCTATGGAAAGTCATCCAGCCATATGCTTCTTTGTGGAAAAAAATGACAGAACAGCACGGTTTTGGCGGCAAACAACAGCTGGCCATGCATACATAAAGGTTTCCACGTCCACCCTGTGAATTCCAGATAGACGGATGGCAACAGTAAATCTTTTAAACATCTTACGGGGAATTTCAAAATTCACCTTCAGGGACGAATCTTAAGGGCAGGAATCAAGCTCATCGTACAAAAAAAAAAAAGGCGTTTGAGTGACCATTATGGTGATAGTCTGCGGGGCCCACCGAGGCTATCTGACCTGGCTTTGAAACTGCGAGGAATTCCATTTGGGTGAAGCAGACAACGCAGTACAATAGAAAGGAATAGCAAGACCCACCAGGTTGACTGACAGACAGAACTGGGATAAGTGAAGTGTGTGTGTGTGTATGTGTGGTTGGGGGGGGGCATTTCACCACGTCCGATAGTAGCTCAGGGTCATAGGTAGCGTCCGTCACTAAAGGACAGGTGGGCCGTGGTGGGCTTCGACCAATAGCGAGGGAGGGAGCTAACCTCTTCCCTGCTCCCCCATACACTGGTAATTCTCTCAAATGTCACATCAAAATGGATCTCATTTAGGCGGGTAAAAAGGACCTGACTCTCCATTGCAGATGTGGGTGGACCTGTGCTGGATTGCGCGTGAACTCTGAAAACACGGCCGCAAAGGAAGTGTTTTGAAAAGGTGTGAAAAAGGGCCATGTGCCGCGCATTTGTGTCGGTTCAATTTAAGAGAAGAAGAAGAAGAAGAAAAAAAAAACACACTACTCAGTTATAGATCAAAGATGAAGGGTGAAAAAATATCTCTGATCTTTGCACTGGAACAGAGAGAAGTAGAAATTCTTTAATGTGTGGACCAAAGGCTGCAGGGTTTTTTTTTAAGTTTTGACAAAGGGGCGCAATACTGTGGTCTCAGCGCAGCAACATTTCCTATTCTTATTCATTAGAGAGAATCGTATAAATAAATAAAATATGTTGTCTCGTAGTCACTCATCCCCCCCAAGGGAACATGGAAGCCCCAGTAATCACATATGGCACAATAGCTTGCCCATAATCCCCTTTATTTTTATTTTCATGATGTCACTCTCTTTAAGCCCCTTGCTTTATGAGTCGCAAACGGAGTGGAGAGGGGAGAAGAGGAGGAGCACCGAGGAGAGAGAAAAAGCGAGGGAGGGGTGAAAACAAATGATGTGGATCCCTCATTGTTCTTTCTCTATGCCCTCATTCCAGTCAGGGCAATAAGAGAACATTGTGATTTACTGTCAGTGAAGCGCAAGAGTGCATCAGAGAGAATCCACTGCGGCAGGGGCCATTAAAATAGATTTAACTTCCCACAGTATTAGGCCAGATGTCTACACTTCTATTATATTTCAATCAGCCATGACCTTGGTCTCCATATGATGAGAAAGATCACGAGGAGAGAGAGGGGAGGGGGGGGAGGAGAAAAAATACATGCGGAAAACCAATAGAAATATCAAACTACTTAGTCCCACTAAATCCCTGCGCTCCATCGTGCTGCATATACAGCGAGAGAGGCCGGGACCGAAATAGAGCCAAGGTTTCAAGTTCTCTTAAAAGAGCGTATGAATCATTGAGTGCACTCTTGCTGCTGATAAGTTGCTGTTTTTGGGGGAGTGCTGCCTTTTCTGCGGGGTATGTATTTGAGGAAGGGAACCGAGGGAGTGCGCCGAAAAAGAGCGGGACAATGGGTCGGTTTGATGTTCTTTTAAAGCCTCCGATATCAAAAGATGAAAGATGAATCTGCTCATATTCTTCGAACAAGGGAAGTGTTGACTTCTCGCATCACCATGGACCTCTTTCTATGAACATTCCATCCCCCCCCCCCTCCAGAGTCTTTTAAAGATCTGTCTATTCTGAATGAATCTTTACATAATTTTGATAAAGCCTTTTTTGCTTCGTGGCATCTTTGTGTTCATTCCAGCCCTGTGAAGGCAGAGCAGGGGTCACCGCTTGTTCTATTTCAGAGGCCGATGGTAATTGGACTTATTGGCTGACATGGGCTGACCTACATAAAGAACTAGCAATCCCTGGCTACAACTGAAACTTGCAATCCGTTGCTAGCATGGGCGTGCAAGTTGTGCCGATGTTCCTCTGATGTTCCTACAGCATTGTTTTCAGATATCGACGCCCCAGTGTTGGTTTAGAGCTAAAAACTGTTCCTCAGCCTGAATTCAGGATACTGAAATCTCTCCTGAAATTTAAATACACACTGTACAATATGTATCTCTACTTCATTCTGGTCGACCTTGCCGGCGGCTCTGTACAGCCTCAAAGAAGAAGTGAGATGTGTGTTGGCGTTTTTAGAACCTCAATTTTCATTTTTTCATCCTTTGTCTCAAATGTCCCCCCCCCACCACCACCCTCTCCATCTTTTTCTTGCAAGGAAAAGAATGCAAGTAGAGAGAGAGAGAGAGAGGATAGAAAAACACACTCAGTGAAGTATAAGGGGATGCTTGGGAGGGGAGGGCGAGCATTGTGAAGTGAGGAGAGCGTTGCAGTTGTGGTGGTGGGGGTATAATGGTGCACTGTGAGTCACTATTAAGTAACGGTGCCTTTTCACATCAGCATCGCCCACATTGGGTGTACGGTGCCAGGGTGTACTGAGGTGTCTCTGACTCAGAGAGAAAGAGAGACAGAGATAGAGAAAGAAAGAGAGGGAGAGAGAAAGAGGGAGGTTGGGCCGATCCTACAGGCCAAACAACATCTGGATTTCTATTAATGGTTGGTGGACAAAACGCCACCATGTTGCTGCTTTCAAGAGAACTATCCATGTCTGCTCTCTGGGGGAACAGTGGAGACGAACAGCTAGGTTCAGTCTCTGAACAAAGATGAAAAAAATCTGCAAAAACTACTTCTAAATGTCAGTAACTAGTTATTGGGGTTGTTGCATGTGTTAAAAAATTTCTAAATTGTAGGTGTTATGTCAGATTATATTTGCCTCCAGGTAGCAAAACCAAACTATTTGCTGTACATACACCGATGAGGCATAACATTATGACCACCTGACTAATATTGTGTTGGTCCTCCTTATGCGATCAAAAATGCTCTGAACCATTGGGCATAGACAAGAGGACCTCTCAGGGTGTCCTATGGGGTCTGGAACCAGGACCAGGGCACTGGATCCTTTGGGTACTCTGTCTTGTGCAGTGGGGCCTCTGTCAGTCAAACTTGTTCCACTGCATCCTGTTGATGCTTGATCAGAATGGGGTGTAGGAAGTTTGGAGGTCAGATCAACATGTTGGGCCATTTTCATGTTCCTCAACATGTGTGTTGCATGATTGTTTGATGTTTTTTTCCATGTGGTGGGGTGCACTTTCCTGCAGGGGTAGGCCAGTGACATTTGAGATTTCCATTTGCATGAGGGAGTGTGTTTGTTGTGGGACAATGTTTATTTGGGTGTCTAAGTCTCATCGACATGGATGTTAAAATCCAAGGTTTTCCATCAGAACAGCACATAGTACCAATATGATCAATGTTATTCACTTCACCTGTCATTGGCCATAATGACAGGACACCGATCAGCCACAATCGGTGGCTGATTACCCTGGTATCAATCACATCTTACTCTACGAGAGAAAATAAATGTCATGGCAAATAACATTTCCTAAAACTATTCCTTTAAACTGTCTCGGAAAGTCACACTTGGGTTAAAAAGTACTAAAATACTTACTTGATGGAATCTTGCTGTTAATCTTTAATATAGATAAGTTAGATGTTGTCCTCTGTAATCAAACACACAAATCATTTTAACATATTTTATGTTTCATTCACTGATAACACTGATCGCTAAATAAATGCTGGCAGTACAACAAAAAGCAAGTGTGTGATATATCAGGGATCAGACTTGAAACTGTTGTATGAGAATAAAACTAAACACAACTGGCATCAAACCTACACAACCTGGTCATTTTTGAAGTTTAGTTAAGTAGACTATTAAGTGAGTTTTACATGAGAACAACTAATGAACAAACCAAACCACCTGGCTTTTAATTTGAAAGACCTTCTTAACCTCAGTTACTTACGGTAATTTCATATGCTGAAATTAAATAACTGTCTTTATTTTGCCTGTGCATGTTTGCTTTGACAACATCTCATTGGATCAACACACGCAGTGTCAATAAAGCTCCACTGAACTGGAGTGAATTGAAAAGCGAGGGAGGGTGAAGTTTTGTTAAATGTGCCGTACATTTTCAGCAAAAGAAAAAAAACTGGGTTGAGGTGAGCAAACACAGGTGAAATAAGCGCGAGAGAAGAAGAGAGACGGAGAACGTGGGGGAGTGTCAAGAGTTAAGAAATACACAAAAATAAACAGACAGAAGTGTAGCCTGTGAAAAAGACTAAAGATGAGGACAGAGAGGGAGAGAGAAAGAGAAAGAGCCTGTTAGGTTTCTATTCTGATCTCGACCATCAGCCACTGTTCTCTTACAGCCGGCCAAATCAATAGAGACACATGGCTCAGCAAGACACCTGGAAGCAGAAAAACACAGTGGCATAAACAGCCTGAAACTTGCTGCTTCTCCAAAGACCGGTGGCCCTGAGCTTCCCTTTTCTCGCAAAGGGATACAGTGCAACAAGTACAACATGAGAGAAAAGGAAAAGAGATGTAAGAAAAAAAAAACATATAAAAATGACTCTCCTGCTTCCTACTACTAGCCTGGTTCTATTTCGAGCTCCATCTATTACCACTGAATTTCTTTAAACCTTGAGCTTTTGCGTACATACACATGTGCGAGCATCCAGACTGACTGATTATACTGTAGGGCGAGGAGAAGCCGGCCAAAGCACACAAAAATATACATGGAGGCAGAAGTCTGCGTAATCACTCAGACTGATCAGGCCTGATATGAATCCAAATGAAGAACGTTTTATTGTCCATTATTCAGAATTAGAATTTGTGTTGGCGTGGTTGGAGGAAGCCATTTTGGTTTGGCACGCCGCTATTGCAGCGCTGCGAAAATACACACTGCAGCCAGCATTATTTTACATATACATGAGTGATAGGCTGATAATGAGCAAACTGCCGTTTTCACTTTATTAGTAGGTCTGGAAGTAATTTTTTCTTTCTATATTGGAGGAGGGTTTATTTTGCATCATAAAAGTCATTTCCAGTCGCTGCAGTATTGGTTGCTAAAGCACCTTTTTCATACTTTTAAAAGACACATCGTAATTGAGGAATTGTTAATAATGATTTATAAGTGATGCCACTATTATTTATTCCAATCTGAGCTTTGCATGTAAATGAATCACTGACAAAACTCTGAGATATGGGCAGCTCTTCAGAGGTCCAGAGCCTTTGCGAGACCTAAAACTAAGAACATTTTCAGTCAATCAGGATAATTTAGATGTTTAATAATCTTTAATTCAACAAACTATCCCCTTAGTAGCTCTGCGTGTGGGCGGACACAAACAAAGCCGGTCAACAAAATAACCCACCCACGTCTTTTGCTTATAAGCTGAAAAACCTCAACAGATGAACCAAATGGAAAACATTAATATCATCAAACTGCCTCGGAGCTCCATATGTGCAGCTCGTATGCATATTTCATACAGGAACCGTACAGTGTTTTAAAAGCCTTGAAAACATCTTGTTTGAATGGACAGATTGTGTCCGAGCATACAGTAGAACGGCCCCCTTTAAAGCTGTTTCTGATTAGCGGTTTTCTCTCTTTTTAAAAGCCCAGAGATGTTATGTGTAATGCAATCTTCTGGCTGTGTCAAACTGCTACTTCAGTGTGTATGCTGTGGAAGACCCCAGACATGCAAACAAAGGAGTCTCTGTTCTGGCTACATGCACCTTTTTCACAGGCACACATCATGTAAAGACTCGGGTGGGCATCTTACCGCAGTGTTAAAACTTGCATTAAGGCATATGGGCTCCTTCTTTTTACAATATGCTTGACCAGTTGTGAAGGCACTGCACTTCTGTCTTCAGTATCAAGGAAAAAAACTTCAGTGCAATTCCCTCAGAATAAACAGAAAAGAACTAGCGGAAAACCCATCTTCTATAAACACAGCTGGAGAACGCTTAAATCTTAATAAAAAATGCAGAACACATGCAGTAAGTTATGTACATATATGTGGTTTGTATACAAGCAACAGAACATAGGCATGTTCTCAGCATATTAACTAGGCATTAATCACCATTTCAGAATGCAACTTTAAATCTGAGCCTCTTAATTGTTTCGATTTGACTTCAAAAGCAAACCCTACGTACCAAACCGCTGCACAGCTATTGCATACAATTAGGCGTCAATTAAAAAATGACTGACTCACATGCACAGCAAGTTGCCCGAGTGATGAATTTTGCATGACGCATAAAGAAAATGCAGGCGTTCTTTGGATGCGGTGGCTTTGAAGATATTTACGGGTAAACTTCTTCAGATCCTTTTGCTGGGATAATCATTGTGAGGCCCCCAAAAGTATTCAGATCTAGGAAATTATTGCACCACAGGACGTGCTGAATTTGCGAGAGAAAATTATCCGCCCGGTAATGCTAAAATGTAATGGTTTGGGAAGTCCTAACACAACTAACAAAAAAAGAAAGAGCTGGGGTTAGAGGTGTTTACTGTATGCTGTCACACTTGAGTAAATGTTGTGCCTTGGTGTAAAGATCTGTGCTAACAAATCAAGCACAGAAGGGTGACAAATAAAGGAAAAACATGAACCCTTGACGCCCACACTTCGGAGGTCCAGTGGCTCTATTTAGCTGTGGGGCATTGTGTTGTTTGGGTCCAAACACTGTAAATTACTGTTAGTTATACTGCAAATCAAGTAGATGTGAGTGACCATCTTTACTCCTGGTGTCTTCCAGGATGACAGTACCTGCAATTTATAAGGTATGAAGAGTCATAAAATGGTTTGATGAGTAAGAAAATTATGGAAATTGCATGCTATGGCTTTTGCAATCACCAAATCTCAACTCAATTGCACAAAAATAGAAGAATTTGGACTAACATGACCACTTGAACTTTCCAATACCATCATCAAAACACCAAAGTAGGGAATATATTTTAAAAGAATGATGTTTATTCCTCCAGTAGAGTTCAAGAGAATCAATTCTAATATCAGTGGTGACCCAGCTAAGACACCCTCACCCCAACTGGTCGAGGCAGACGGTCGCCTTCCCTGGGCCTGGTTCTGTCAGAGGTTGAAGTTTTTTTTGGTTCCTTCCCACTGTCACTGACTGCTTGAACTTTGGATTGTTGGATTCTCTATTCAAAATTCATGAAGTCTTCACCTTATTATGTTAAGTGCTGAGAAGACATGTTGTAAATTGGCGCTAAATAAATAAAATTGGACTGAATTGAACTTCATGTTGTTATGTACATTTGTCAATAGGGCTCAAGTTCAGGATTAGGATCAGTCAGAAAATAATTAAAAATGTTGCTGGAGTCAAAACCTGAAGATATTAAGCTATAAAGAGACACTAAAAAGTCTGGATAAAGACAATGGATGATTGCTTGAAAAAAAGGGCAATCAGTTATCCAAATTTATCCAAATTACCTGTAAAGATATCTATTTATTTCTAAACTAAATGTATGTTTAACAGTAAGAAGGTGAGAAATTGGGGTGAAAACTCCAACTAGGAAAGACCTACATCCTGCCTCGTTCAAATCTCAAATTAAATGTGCTCTTTCAAGGCCCTGGAAGCCAAACAGTGAACCCCGTGTTCAGAGGGTTATTCAGAAACTGGTGTGTAAGCTTCTACTTGACGGCACTGACAGAGCATCAACTGCAACTGACATGTTTTGAAAAGCCCAAATTGCCTTATCCACTAAGAAGGTATTTGTTGACACTATACTGCAAACCTGGAGTGGGTGCCGGTTGATTGACACATGACCACTGCAGCTGCGAAACTACAAAGCCGGACATTTATCCCAATTAGCACACACCCATGTTTGCATGCAAAGTGACACAATTAGGGCAGAGCGGGAAATGTGGCTAACAACGACGGACCTCGTAGTCTGTGATGTGTGCTGTAAGTAGACAATAAGCTGCTAAAGCTCCCACTCGACCCCTCATTATAGTCACTCAATCCCAACATCAAAGAAAAGACAACCTTATGGCTATAGGATGATGGTGTGTGTGTATGTGTGTTTGTGAGGGTTTATGAGAGCATGTGTGGGTTTACGAGTTTATATGTGTGTGTGTTTATGTGCACATACATATGTTCTTGTTCATCAATCTTTGCAAGGCCAATTTAAGTTTTACACCACGAGTGTAAGCACATTTTTGGAAAGTGAGGACATGTTGGCTGGTCTTCACTTCTTCAAAGGGGCTGTTGGGGAGTTAAGACATGCTGTTAGGGTTAGCTTAATAATTAGATTCATTTTAATTGGTCAGTTATACGAATTAAACATGAAATCCAGGGAAAAAAGGCGGAAGGTGGTTAAACTATTTAAAGGAAGTGTTTGGAAACTATCTAAGGCTTTCACATTTTAACCTTCAGGGAACCACATATTTCTGTCATTACCATTGTGGTAGATGAAGTTTTAGAGGAAGATAACCCAAAACATCAAACCATGAATCCAAAACTATGTGCAGACACCACAGAAAGGGAAAGACAATGTGCTTTTGGTGTGTCAGTGTGTCTACACAAGCGTAGTAGCACCGACATATGAGAGCAGGCAGTTTGCATCTAAGTGAAACTACACGTCCACTTGCAAATGTGCTTATGAATAACTTTGTGTCAAAGAACGTCCTGCTACAGTAAATGTGTGTGTGCTGGCGTCCTTGGCCTCGCGCCGTTGTCCAGCGACTTATTTGGCAAGGTGCTAATTGACGTGGAGCCTCCACCTCATCGTGTTTTGTCAGAACATGAAGGCCCCGCTGCTGGATCAACAAACCCTGGAGCTCCAAATTCTGCCATATGTCCAGCCATGTGTTCCATCTACCAGCTGGGAGCACTCAGCAGCACTGCGCCTCTCTAACTCACTGACTGACTGTGTGACTGGGACTCCAGACTGGGACCAGTGCTTCAGTGAGCCTGGAGTGGTGAAATATCGCTGCTGTTTTTTTTGAGCTACGAGCAGCTCGTCTGGTCCAAAACTGTCAGGGCTGATGGTTAAATCCGTCTGCTGCTAAAGATATGATAATGTGCTTTGGATAAAATCATCTATCAGAAGGCATGTGTTTTGTGAGGGCTAAAGGGATACTTCAGCTTATGAGGCATTAAATGCTCCCCTAAGAGAAAAAGGGTCAAACTAATGGATTTCTTTTTTGAGTGATGCTCATTTCAAGGCTACTCATACCAGTCATCCATTTCATATTTGAACATTGCTGAATTTTGTCAAAGTCCTCCACATGAGATCTTGCAAAGGACACTGCTTTTGCACAATTTGCTAAAGAAAACAATTAATACGGTAGTAAAAATGCCTCACTGGAACCACTTTGGGTGCCCATCTCAATTTTAACATACACAGATTTTTTATTTTAGATATTATTTAGAAGATAGAATATGTCATTTTGATAGATCATACCAATAATAATCAATAATGGCAGCATTGAGAGGTGACACATCACTGCGATTTGTGTTTTCCACTCATAATAACCACCAAGTGTATCCATTTTCTATTGACAACCTGCCCTGTCATTTTCCAACTTACATCAAAACATATAACTCTCTTACCCTTTACCCTTTACCTAACTGTTTTTTAACCTAACCTGTCGACTGCTGACACCAGCTGGCATTTATTTATTTAAGTCTGTGGGGTTTAGAGGAAAATATGTGGGCTTCCTTACCTGGTTTGGCGACCGAAACTCTTGGTTATTGTCATTCATGTACATGTTGTCACCATCAAACTGTGGACAGAAACAGAAAGAAGAAATAAATATTGTATGCAAGAGTGGTTTGGAGAAAAAAAACGATGGTTAGGGGGGCCTGGGGAGGTACGAAGAGGAAAAGCTCTTTACGGGTGGCCTGAAGTGTGAGACTAATGACTTTGTCACTTTGGTTAAACCTCGTGGTGGCATGGCAGCGTGGGTAATTACTGTTCGTCAGCAGGCCGGTAATTAGGCTACATGAGCACAGTGACGAGAGATGGGCTTTTCCCTGTGGGCTCTGCAGTGTGTGTGAGAAAGAGAATGGGTGTGAATGAATCTGCGAGTGCATACAGTGGTAAAGTGTGTGCGGGCCCATCTCAGAGGCTGCGTTAGCCACTGTTGGTGTGTTAGCGCGAGGGCATGCTGTGTCTTCAGGACTGAGCTAATCAGGCAGTGAAAGATCACTTGCTGCAGGTGCCAAAACACTGCTTGACATGAGGTTAGGACTCACGTAACAACAAATGACCCCTTGACCCCCGGGGGTGCTGGGAAACAACACCGGGTCACCAGTTGAGAGCTGCATGCAACACGCTAAATCTGACGTCTAGTGTGTAACTGAGATAAACTCCTTTGAGTGTGCTGCAAATGAAGACGGAAAAAACAACACAGATTCTGTTTTTAGCAGCAGAGAAAATGAGATTCCGTCCTACAAATGGCTCAGTAACTGAACCTGTGCAGTGTCAAGGTGACTGAGAAACTGCTACCATGTTAAGAGGAGCTGCATTGTGAAACGCCCTTGGCTTCCAAAGGCATCAAGGTTTTGTCATTCCACATCTCGCGGGCAAATGAAACAAACCTTGACTAGACTGGGTAATAACGCTCATGAAGCAAACACAAGAGGAGTCCAATGTGTCAACTGAAGCCCCCTTTTTTGTTTGTTGACTGAGGTCATTCGTTCTGATATCAATGCAGGAACAGACAGCGCGAACAACATGATCAAACCAGACAGCACTCCATGTCAAATTTCTCAGATGTGAAGATACGTTGGAGGGGGGCCCTTTTTTCCATTTGAGGTGCTGACGGAGAAAAGCGACCAGCGGCTTCAAAGATAAACACATGCTGGATGCAAGTGGATCAGAAGGTATACCTGCTCAAAACAATGACCAAATCGGTCGACTAATGGACGGAAATGGGCAGAATTCCTTAGGGGACGAGGAGGGAGGGAGAATCTAATATCTTACTGGTAGACAGGAAAAAGTCGAAGTAGCTAAATGAGCATGTGAGTGGTGAGAAAGAGAAATTACTGTACATTATTGCAGGAGAAGGGCCGGGGGAATGAGCGGCTGCCTCGGGGCAATGGTTGGTTAACGATGCATGTCGTGGGAGCCCTAGTGAGGATTCACTTGGTTATTCTAATGATTACATTTACATTCAACCACATACGAGACAAGAGCTGCATAGACGCTGCATTTAAGCCTCATTCACACCTTGCATGATTAATCCAAAAGCCCTGTACCAGCAGTAAAAAAAAAAAAACTTATTCCAAGTGAATGCTGACTAATTGTTTGGTGCTACATGCCGCAGATAACGCTAATTTGCCTAATCAAGCATGGCAGTGTCTATCACCTGACTGCACCGCGGCGAGAAGTGACTGCAGCTCAGCAAGAGGGCCAAAGTGATGTTGACCTCGGTGACACATCTGCAATAAACTCTTCACTCCTCACATGAAAGCCTCTTGTCCTCGCCTAACTGAGCAATTTCACTCCATTGAAATCCACTTTGATATCACTGGTGACGTAAAAAAAAAAAAAAACATTCTGAGAGCTTCTTTAGGATAAGATTCTGAAAAGAGAGCGCGGCCGTCGGACAATGCCACTTTTCACCCCAACAACACGGCCACGCCTTACATTAGAGCCCAATTTTGCAAACTCACTTCTCCGAGTGCAGAGACTCGCCACCACGTCTGTATTTCTGCTCTGAAGGAAGAAATAAACTGAGACAATCCGAGCTTTTACCTATTACACGTGTAATGTAATATTTACCGAAAAAGGCCAAAACAAGCCCAGAAAGGTCAGCCATTTTGTGCTTCAACATGGCTGCCCATATATTGTAATGTAAAGCTGTTTCCACTTGTTCCTCTCCATAGCTCTCCTTTGCACTTGCTCGCTCTCCCACTTAAAATGCCAATTTATCCTCGGCTCAATGCTATCAGCTCTGCCATTACTTCACATATACCGCAGAAACCTTCCCTTTCTCTTCATCTTTCTCTCATTTCTCTCAATCTCTCCATCTTCCACTGCTGCTCACCTCCTCCTTTCTCTCTTTCTCTCCTCTGTTCTCATCATCATCCCCACCTCTCTCTACTTCCATCTCCATTCCCTTCCCCTCTTCATCCCCCTCTTTTTCCTCTCTTTCTTCAGCGGGCCTTGGCATTGCTTCCTCATCGGCAGTCTAATTGGGCATTCTGCCTGAGACAAGGGCCTCATTAAGCAGTAATTACACACATGTTGTTTTCGGCAAACATCTCTATTTGGATTGCTTTGCATGGTAATTGTTCAGCAGGGACCACTGCTCGCGATGTTTCCCTCCGTGACACACGTGGTGCTGGTAGAGAGGAATAAAAAAACATGGAGAAGAAGGGTAGGGAGGGAGGGAGGGGTAGCAAAAGAGAGAGAGACAGAGAGAGAGAGAGGGAGGAGGATGTGAGAAAAGAGAAAAATAATAATAGGTTGTGGAAGAGAGACAAATTGAGAAATAAAGAATGCATACATGAGAGAGAGGGAGGATGAGAGCAACACAGAGGTAGAAAAGAAAGACTAAAAGGATGAAGGCGATGCTGAGGCAGTAAATGGAGAAAGACAATGAATAAATGACAAAATAATAAAAAAAGGGAGGTCGATGGATTCAGTGAGAGAGGCAAAATGAGGTGGAGAGAGCATGAAGAAGAGCACAGAGAGAACGAGCAAATGGGGAAAGAGAAGTGAGGAAGTAAAAGACAGTGACAGAGGGAAAGAGAGAGAGAGAGTGAGTCCCAGAACTAGGTCATGCCTCGCAATCATCGACAAAGCTGAGCCGTTTCAAAAATAATGAAGCCACATGGTGGAAGTAATGCTAACTAGCATATCCAGGGAAAACATGTAATATTTACACAATGCTAATGGTGCAATACAATGCTGGGATCTTTTCATCTTCGTCGAGTGCAGCGGTGAGACAGTTTGAAGGCAGGACTGGAGGAAAGTGTTACAGACTCCACTGGAGATGGGTTCTGATTGATGGACTATTCAAATAAGCTCCTCGCTAAGCCTCCTAGGCAACATCTGTTTGTGAAGATGGCCGGGTGAAGATCAGCTGCTTGTGTGTCTCTAGGATGCCTTAACTCTCTGGTCATTTGAGAGAAAAATTACCTTCAAATGACAAATATATATATATTGACCTAAAAAAAACACTTACCTGGGAAACAAATTACTATAACAACTGTGATAAGTTATGTCACATGATCTTATTATTTCAAACACAAATGCAACTTGCTTTATATGTCTGCTAATGTTATTTACTGGGTTTAACTATGGATTATTTGATCATAAACTTGTCTCAGGAGGCTTCACAAGTGGTGAAAAGCACATTTATGTGAGTGGTGGGCTTTCATTTTGTGTATTTCCATCTTGTGCTACTTCCTTCTTTTGTTTCTGCCATGTTTTAAAGGGAAAAGCTGCACTTTTTTACTAGTTAATTTGCTCCATTTTCAGATTCCACATTTAAAAAAACACTATTAGCTTGAAAAATATGACGTACTCTTACAGATCATCAGATTCTAGATTATTTAAATAATACACATTATAAATTGCTATCTTTGAATGAAAATGCATGCTTGTGTTGTGCGATCTACTGATGTTTATCACACATCCATGCATAATACTGTACATCTATGTGCTCATGTATGGAGCTCCATGAGCTCAATAACTAAATTTGCTAGTTACTTTGCTGCAAATAAAGATTTCACATAAAAAAACATACCACAGAACAACTACTATAGATGCAATGTTAAAATGCAATTCAAATATATAAATAATACGCATTATAACAGCGAGTATCTTTTACTTTTAGACACATTTTTACACAATTTTTACTGAAGTGAAGTACCTTCCAGCACTGACCTTTACTGTCACATGCTATATTGTGTAATGCATGTAATATGTAGTAAATTATACAAGATATAGTGAGCTGTTAGTTTACTTTTACTCAATCAATATTCAAGACAACCACTGCGATATGTGCCAAAGTGCAACAAAAACATACGCCATCGCACCGGAGAACAACCACAACAAACTTTTTGAACTTTTCAATTAATAAAAGGGAATCTATAAGCAGAATTTGTAATACTTGTGACTTTAAAAGCCTTCGCCAGAACACCAAGTCTCTAAAAATAATTCTCTCACCGAGCGGAATTAATAAGCCCAGAACAGTACACAGCCATTCTGTGAAGAAACGGGGTGTGGTGGTGGTGGTGCTGGTGAGAGGGCTCATGCAATATGTATGCCTGTTTGAGCACCCTTCTTCCTCATCTTCCCCCCTTCTCCTCTTTATTTCTCTCTCTTTTTTTCCTTTTACATCTCTCTCTCTCCAGTCCTCTGTTCAATTAAGCTGTAGGAGCGACCTAACAAACCTCAACCTGAGACAATGAATTTTGATGTTGCCCAACTTGTCACTTGCTAGTTCAAAGGCAGCAGAGAAGGATGAGACAGACAGGAGGAATACAGTCAGATTTAAAAACAGAGGAAGGGTGGAAAGCAGAAAGAAAGAAAGAAAGAAAGAAAGAAAGAAAGAAAGAAAGAAAGAAAGAAAGAAAGAAAGAAAGAAAGAAAGAAAAAGAAAGAAAGAAAGAAAGAAAGAAAGAAAGAAAGAAAGAAAGAAAGAAAGAAAGAAAGAAAGAAAGAAAGAAAGAAAGAAAGAAAGAAAGAAAGGAAAGCTGCAGCAGTAGGTAGATGTTCAGAGTTGCATGGGAGGAGGAAAGAGAAGAGAGACTATAGTAACAATTCTGGTGTTGCACCACGCCCCAAGCAAACAATGAACATGGGCAAACAATGAACATGGCACACACACATCTACACAAACACACACAGACACACAAAGCCCATAAAAAGCACAGCCTGTGGCCATGGCGACACATGCTCTGTTGTCGTTAGATAAGGGAAACAGGGCCTCTTCCTGGGTGTGAGAGTTTGATCCTGCACACACACACACACACATACACACACATGCTGAACACACTACACCCACAGTACATGTGCACACTCAGCTGCAGCAGCAGTGCCGGGGTCACATCCAGCAACACCCAGCATCTTCTGTATCCCTCACCTTTATCGGCTGCACGCTTTATTTTCATATGCAAAAAAGCCCTGGCTATGTTTATCTGGACACACAGCGCTCCGGTCAGTCGACTACATAAACGCCGCGGTCAGATATCGGCAAGATACACGGTGCAACTTCCCCCTGTTTCTCTCAGGTGGATTTTGATGGAATTCTCTTTGGAGTTCTTTGGCTTAGTGCCACCAGAGAAAGTATTTGGTTTCAGGAATATAAGGCCTTAATCGGTGTGGTGCTGCGTTCCTAAAAGCACCATTTAGAAAGCGTTAGAAGCTGATTTTCTTAAAGACATATTCATTTTTATTGCAAGCGATGGAGCAGTTATAATGAGCATCAGCTTCACAGTGAAACATCACACACAAACACATATCATCCTATCAGAATTCACTTTTTTTCTCCACAAAATGCGGGTTTCAACAGTTTCCGGCTCTACCTATGAGCAAAAACTAAGTCAAGCTGAAGGTCCCATTCATCCACTTTTCTGTTGCACTGGAGCAACCACAAAACAGAAGCAACAGTCAGCAGCAGAGACGGTGAGAGATGGGAGGGCAGATTGAGATTGCGTGGGGACGGCTGGGGGTTGGAGGTTGGTGCTAAATAAGGTTTTGTTTCCATCGTGAACTTGGGTTCACTGTGACTTAGTGAGTTCGCGTCAGGATAAAAATCTAAACGGTGATGGTAAGGCACGAGAGTCTACCTTAGCCACTAGCTTTTAGAATGTGAGCTTTTCTGTTTTTATTCTGTTTTTGACATATCTATCATCAAAATAATGTCGTAAAGCAACTTAATATGATTTCTGTTCCAAATGCAGGAAATCAAAACAATAAACAAACTAGCAGTAATACAGTGTTCATCTTAGTATGCTGTGTGTTCTTACAGAGCTACCATGTTGTGTTACAAAAGGCAGACATAAAATAGCGTCAAAATAAAAACTTTAACCTTCTGAACCTCAAAACCCACCGGTGAGTCTGAAAGGCATGTGGTCAAAAACTTGCCAAAATAACACCATTTATCAAGGCCAGAAACTGTAAAAACTGCCCTTGAACTACTCATCTGTGATGCGCGGTTCTGTCTGTAAACATAACCGTTTGTAACTTTTATTAAAAATCACTCTTTTCTACAGTTCTCATTTAAAAATTAGCCAAAAATAAACAATTTGATTTTAGCAGATTATGTAAAAATCAACAAATTTTACGCTGTTCACCGCAATCATAAAGCCAATAGTTGTTTGGCTGTGATCCGCGGTCACATGAACAGAAATTTGGGGATTTACACAGAGCACACCAGAAACTATTTTTGTTTTCTTAGTCTTTTTTTATGATTTATGGTATTATAACTATGTCGTACTGCACTATACACATGTTTGAGTTCTTACTACTTCTAGCCGTGATTGTGCCGTTTCCATAAAGGAGTCTGATATTTCCCTGCCGATGACGCAGAGTGGAGAACAAAACAGAGCTAAAAGCAGAGTGAATATTCGACTTAACATTGTCTATATGAACAGGAAGCGTGTTGTTACCTGTGTAAATAGACAACTTTTTAGTTGTTTATACTTAAAAAAGTGGTCAAACCGTTTGTTATTGCAAGTTTTCAGTTCAATATTTAAATGCTCTTCTATAAAGTTCTCCAAGTGCAACTATGCATGAACACTTCTTCACTTCTGCCTATTAGACTTGTTGGAGGAAGTATGGCCGCTCTACCTCAAAGTAGAGGTGTGAAAATGCAGTTTGACTGTGTATCATCAGTACCATCAGTCTCTCTGTGCAGTAACTAGATCAGAGTGCAAAAGAGGTCAAAACCGTGGAGTGCGCCACGTGCGAGCACATGTGCAAAAGGAATGACAGAAAAAAAACATGTCAGACCAAAGTGCCACCCACATGGCCTCCCTCATCCTGCTGTGGTGGTCTTCAACAGCCTACCTGCTAACCAGTGCTGGGAAACACCTTCTTAGCATTGAGCACAACAGTATCACATGCAATTAGCAGCTAGCCGCAGCTCTATACTTAACACGTGGGTGCTACTAGGAGGAAAGTAGTTATCCCGCCAGTCTACCTGACAGTCACACTGTCTGAGGTGAGAACATGTATGTGTGCACTTGCACGTTCGCGTGTACGATATGAGAGTCTGTACAGTACGTTCATGTCCCTACGTGAGTC
The DNA here is from genome assembly GCA_024666655.1 of Dascyllus trimaculatus. Taxonomy (NCBI): domain Eukaryota; kingdom Metazoa; phylum Chordata; class Actinopteri; family Pomacentridae; genus Dascyllus; species Dascyllus trimaculatus. Next base: position 24,905,145 of record CM045452.1, read on the forward strand.
TTTGTCACTGAGGTTTCTCTGGCAGCACGAGAGGATGCAGAGCACAAGCCACTTTTAACTGACTGGGGTAAACAGTGATGAGAGAAGATAAAGGGCAGAGTGAATGTCACATTACCCCAGCCCTTTGCCTCTGCTCACCGCAGCATCAGATAACTGCAGCAGGGAAAAAAAGTCTGGTTTCCTCTAGCATATAATTGGTTATCTCATTGCAATCTACTGCTCTCTTGCCTGTGCGCAGAATGAAGTATGAAAGAGCAAAGGGAGAGGGAGAAGGGAAAAAAATCCTGAAGTTTGACTGTTCTGACTAAAATAAATCATTACGAGCATCTGTCTATTTCCATGGGTGTTGACGTGCAATGGAGGTAAGCATGCAGAAATGAACAGAAAACAATGGAGCTGCTGATAATCAGGTTGTGGTGTGTTCACTTTCAAACAGAAAATAAATATAGCACGAGTAACACCACACACACATGGTAACACAAAACCACTTTCACAGCTTACTAAATAGGGAAGTATGCTTCATTGTATAGACTGTCAGTGTAGCTTCAACAAGAAAAATGCAGAAAGTAATGTTACAAAATCTCAAGAGTGTCTTAAGAAACATCTGTGCATTATAAAAAGCGCATTATTAGCATCTTCTTTGTCAAAAACTTCCTTTTATGATTCATTTAATGAAAAAGTCGGTAAAGATTAACTCTGAAGGTGTCAACAGTACTTTCAGATTCAAAGACAATTTGTTTCTCAGGATGCCCACAGTGTGACCTGACTGTAACAACTACAGAGGCGTATTTCGCACCTCTTCGTGTTTTCACACATATGTTGCTGCAATTAAGAAACATCTGTAAATTCCAGTAAAAATGTCTATCTTTACACATTTGTGTTGTGTGAGAGAAAAAAATACTTCTTGACACATTTATGCGTAAAACTGTATGTGTGTGTGCGCTCAAGCAAGGGGTATAATAAGTAAATATGAGGGGAAATTTCATTGCAACTCTAGATATTCAGTCTCCACAATTCCTCCGGGCCCAGGCTGGTACCTTGAGGTACACCTTTCTGGATCAATCGACTAACACAAACAAGAAAAAAAAGGTTTCAGGATTTGGGGGCTTGGCTACTGTATCTCACCACAGCAGTGGGCAGTCTTTTCCTAGACGGATTGATGCCTGCAGGGGGGGCAGTGTGGAGCCTCACCCCTCGTTCACCCACACTGTACCGGGCCTGTGGTTAGAGAGAGAGAGACAGCAGGAGAGGGAGAAGGAGAAGAGAGAAAAGAGAAGACAAAAGTAGGGAAGGAAACGAGATTGCGGGGCTTTAGTTTGCGAGATACAAGCAGGGCATTTGTAAAAGGGAACATGTCAAGACCCCACCCCCACCCAACCCCACCCAACCCCCCCACCCCCATTGAACCTTTTCCCCCCTTCTTCCTTTCTCCGGTCGCTTGGCTCTTCCCCCCCCCTTCATGCCCAGAACACACGTGCAGGGGGAGGAGTAATGACATGAGACTTACACAGTGACTCTATGCAGCGCCGTGCGAAGGGGAAGAATGGAGGTTAATGAGCTGACATCCCCTCCACCCCGAACACGCCTCCCTCCCCCCCCACGCTCACCTCCCCACACTGACAAGCAAACACACAAAAACCCCTACAAGACAGTGAGGCTGAACGCTGGCACCGGGCCAAGGTTTTTTCCTGGAGACCAAAGGAAACATCATGGGGCACGAGTGGAGTTGTTTCCATGTACAGCCAACAGCGCTAGTGGGGTTATGAACAGCTGTGAGAGCAATCTAATAGAATTCACGTTGTAAATATGGCATGCAAACATCAGCTTCTGTAATCAAGAGCGCATTACTTTCAATGAAGCAAGTCCACAGCCAGACTAGTGGCCCTGATGAAGATGCGATGCTCATTAAACAACAGGAATCAGAGGCTGAAAAATTTGTAGTTTAGCCTGAGGGTGGTGCCATGTTGAATCAAAAGGGAACGCCTTCTGTGCACTTTTGATTTCAGGCCATCTGATATGCTAAACCTGACTGGAATTTGCTCATTAACTTTGGAGACATCCTCTATTTAGCTTTAACGTGCTGCACTGGATGACGATCAACAAACTCAACTGTAGAGATGTCAGGAGAAATGTGTGATTTTTAACAGGGATACTGCAGGTACTGAAGGTAGATTTCAAGGTTACAAAAGATACTGGAAAGTAAAAACAGCACGTGTAAGTGCAGCAACAGGTCTGCATTGAGTTGGGATAGATGTACGTGTCTACCAAGTCCTTCTTGATCGAAATGACAAAAGACTGCAACTACTGAAAGTTCTGCAGCTGGCATGGCTAAAAAAGCAGTCCGACCGCAAGTGTCAACATCTTACAAAACGCCACACAAGTCTACACAACAGTTGATTTATTAAGAACAAACAGTGCCTGCGCCCAGGCCACAGACCACAGGCTAAACACATCATGCTATTATACAGCATGGAGTGCTGTGAATAACTGATTAGACCTTTAGATGCTCCCCCATTTCTTGGTTGTCACGTGGTGATGTGTGGGCGTAGAAGATGTTAAAAAAACCTCAGTGGCCTTTAAGTTGCATCACCGGAAAACCGACATATAAAGGTGACAATTTTTAACAGATAAGAGTCCTTCTGAACAGAAGTGTTCTCAGACAAATAAAAGACAGAGAGGTTAAGAAAAAAACTGTTGAGCTTGAGAAATAAAAACCTTTCAGCAGAGACAAAGTTGCTGAATGCAAGTTCATGTAAGACATGCCTCTTGCGTGAACCTGTATGAGGATAAATGCATGCAGGTGGAGTTTGTTTGTTTGCAAGTGCTTATTCTACTATCTGTATAACACAGACCCTTTCTATAAGGCTCCATACTGACCGACTAGCTCCATCATGCCTATATATGAGAGACAGTATGCTGCTGTTTGAGCTCAAAAAATGGATTTAGAGAGATTTTTTCAAATGAAATGTCGGTTGAATATATTCTGCTGCAGCTGATGTGCCTTAATTACCTCAAATAAAATGAGTAAAAAGCATGAGGGGTAAAATAGCAGTCTTCATAAAATAAAAGAACTTTACCAAAAGCAGAAATACAATTGATAATGGTGCAGCGAAACACTTTCACTGAGCTTGAAAACAATGGAAGATGGATGGTTAGTCATTAGCACCCATTGTGAATCCTTCGAGTGAGTAATTTGTGGGAAGGCTTGTGCATTTTTAATAGTCTTAAACTGGAGAGCCCTAAGAACACAAACTCCATAAAATAATAACAGGCATTTTACCTTAGCACTATCGGAGCCTCTCAATTATTTACCACTAATGAATTGCCTCGGGCATTATTCTGCGTATGTACAATATGAACCATCCCAGAGAGGCTGAATCAGCTCGCTCAAATACTTAAATACATTTACTCAATTATGCTCATTGTCCCTGATATTAAAGAGAAGACGATGTCAAGCTTCTTTTATTTTCGTCTCTCCTGCTTGCTCGGATTCAGCCTTGATATTTTCACAAAAATCTTCCCTCGGTCAGCAATGATTTATTGATAAAACATTTTCATATAAAAGGGTTCTTGACTTTTTCTCTATTTTTGCATCTGTGGTGTGGGAGGATACAATAAAAAGCATGTTTGCATGTTTGTTATTGTGGCGTCTAGCCTCAGTAGCATAGCAGGCCAGTTGCCAGGCATCTAAGCAGGCAATTTGCACCAGTTGCAATTCTGTAACTCTTTTTTTTTGGGGGGGGGGAGTTTTTTACATTCATATATGTGAGCATGCTCGAGCAAGTGTTTATAAATGCGCATATTTCACATCTGTACTCCACTCAGAGTAACAAACTGAGCATTCAGCTCCATTCTTAGGTTCCGACGTTTTTATCACCACTCAATCAGAAAAAAAATGATACTTTCACTGTGTATTGGAGCCATTGGAGCCTGAATAGCTTCAGTCAATTCCATGCTATCCAGATGTAATCATTAGTCTTTGGCTGTAACTACACCAGAGAGAAATTAAAGTGCAAAGGATCCCGTTCCTAGACAGCTGGTAGTTGTAAATTCCTATCAGGGAATAAAAAAAAAAAAAGAAAAAGCAGGGAGGGGAGGGAGAGAGTTTGAAAGAAAACATATACTATTTTCATTTCAACTGCTTTAGGGATTAAGGCTCGGGGTTCTAGAAAAAACTGCATTAAAATAATCCACCATTTGCATGTTTTATCTCACAAAGGAGGCTCACATAGAAACACACACATATACACCAACCCCCACTCTCCCTCCCTTCTCCCTTCCCCTCCCCCATTCTGGGTGAGGACACACACACGTGCACAAACACACCCACACACACGCGCCCGAACGCACGTCACACATATACACACTGTCATCATTAAACACACACACACACATCGAGATCAACCTGCTGCCATCTGCTCTACGCGCTCTGTACAATCCTCGCAGAATACATTATTCACTACAATACATCACATCACATTCCCTCAATGTCATAGCCTTGCGCTGAAGAAGAGTGAGAGAGAGAGAGAGAATGGAGGAGCAAAAACAGACTATTGCACCGAAGAGAGAGAAAGAGAGACGAGAGAGATTTGGCCTGAAACACGGTGGCAGCGGAGAAAATTAAAGACAGTTTTATTTGGCTTTTAGGTGAAACAAGACTGTCAGCAAAAAAACTTGTTCCTGTTACCACGACCGGGCGAGATTAAAAATCCAGACAAGGAGGTTAGTGTATAAAGACGAAGGATAACAGCAACTGGGAAGTTGAGAGAAAGACAGAGAGAGAGACTAACTGGCAGGAGAACATGAATTCTCCTACACAGACAAGGCCTGCTTTTGTGAAGGACGTTCTTCTTTTGCAGCATTATCAGTAATATCAGCAGTAAAAAGCCCGACTTGCTATAAACAGGACAGAAACTTTAAAAATAAACCCTTCTTAAGTTCAGTAATAGTTTCATCAATAATCATTATTTTGTCATGATTGATTAAACTGCAGTGTGTGATGTGAAACTCGGCGTCACAGTGGAGCCATTATTTTTTTCAAGACTTGGTGGAAAAGAGCTGGAAGAATACTGGACTTTGAATTACAGCATCAGGACAGTGTGGTTTCATGAGCTTTATCATTTTTGGACACAATTGGCACCAAGGAATAAGCTAAATCTGGTATTGACTGCAGATGTGATACCTGTTTTAGTCATTTTTATGGGATTTGTCGACAATAAGTAAAATATCTGTTATCTGTGGATGTTAATGGTGTTTACAATCCTCACTGCACTACTTACCTACTAATAACTGACTATTACTTACTGCTTTTTTAGCCTTATTATACTTCTGCATTTATTGTTTTCCCTCTTCCAAGCCTCAATTGCATCTAGCTGCTGTAACATGTTATTTTCCCTGATGAGGGAAAAATAATGTTTATCTAATTTAATCTTATATGGATCTATTCCAGCCTTATCGAGACAGTTTAATCAGTTGTTAATGTCTATAATATAAACAAATACTTCTTTATTGCATTGTTGTGTGTACTGCTTCACTTAATTGAATAAAAAACATAGATAAACACAACCACACAATAGATTCCTGCTCGGTTTGTTTACATGTTTAACTCTCTCCCTGTTTTTTTCCCGTGTGCAAATCAGGATCATGTTTGTGCATGCGTGTGTGTCGCCATTGTGCCGTGGCGGTGCAGAGGGAGTGAACAGCTGGCAGGCCCACACTTGACTACGTATTGACCTGCTTTGCATTCACCTGTTATTCAGCCAAACCTAATGTTTCCACTTGGCTCTGCTGCAGCTGAGCTGCAATTAACCCCGCTGTGAGTGCAAGGCAAGCAAGTCCGAAGTAATTTGTCAAAGCAGTTCGTTGAACTTGGCTAAATTTCAGCCTACCTAATCTTATCAAATTGAGATTTTTTTGTTTGAATTTTCATAGGTTGAAGAAAAAGAGACAAACGTTTTGCCCAAGAACAGCACCTCTGAATGCCTATATTGGCACAGTGCAAACATTTATTTTCTTATGATTTCTTACAGGGTTCACATGATCCCCTGGTTGCAGACAATTAGCCTCCAAAAGTGTCATTTACTTGTCTAAACCACTGGAATGGGAGAAAGTGCTGCTGCATCCAACACTTACCTTATCTGCACTTCACTCCTCTGGTTTTTTCCCACCCTCCATTTCCCCCCCTCCCGCCCCTTTTCCCAGATGCCCTCTCAGCTCTTGTCTGTGTTTGGGCTGCAACTGCGAGGGGTCACTGCCTGCCTTGTCTCACACGTGAAGCTCTGAGTGTGTGTTTGTATGTGTGTGTGTGTGTGTGTGTGTGTGTGTGTGTGTGTGTGAAAGAGAGCGACACCACACATCCGTCTATGGATAATTACATGAATGAGAGTGCCAGAACATCAAAAAAAGAAGCGTGTAAGTGTGTGAATTTATCCCAATGTGTGTGCAGTTGAGCCTGAGTGACTTTCCCACTGTGTGTGTTTCAAAGTGTTCGAATGTGTATCTGTGTGTGTGTGTGTGTGTGTGTGTGTGTGTGTGTCTTGCGAGCTCAGTGCCAGGTCTCTCTAATGAGTCTGTCAGGCGCTGTTAGCGACGGCGTGCTCCCCTGGCTCAGCGCACTCCTACAGACACACTGTGATTAGCCGGGCCAACGGCACGCCACCGGGCCAGATTAAACACTCACCATGCCGCCAGGGAACACACACACACACACTCACACACACAGACACACACACACATACACTCAGCACGGCACACATTAGAGCAAGCATTACAAGTGCCACACACAGATGTACTCAGACACACAGCTTCATCATCATCGCGCCTATTAGCCTGCTCTGATACAGTAACACGTACTTGCCCTCTGGAGCCAGGTGTTGATGCCACTGGAACTGAAAAATAATGTGAAATATAAACACAAATACAAGTCACCTATGGCACCGGGCAAAGAAAATGCTAGTATTTCATTAATCTGTCCGCCTTTATTGAATTCCTGTCCGCCGCTAATCTTGAACATCACTCAGAATTAAGGCCAGCCCTTCTGGCTCCAACAGCTTTCAACATCTTCATTAAAGCGACATGATTCACTAATTACAGGTAATTACCCTTTAATGAGCAGCCCAGATGAATGAGCAGATATGCAGAGGAGGGGCAGGCGGGAGGACACGTCGTTTTTCATTCCTCTAGGGCCGTGAACGGACTCTCGCTGACTGGGTGTTACAGTTTGACCGTCACCCAAGACATGGCAGTCTGGATGGAGAAGGCTGGCTTGACTGTCACCTTTTTTTCATGTGTTTTATAAGATACTGAGTTTGTGACCATTTGAACCATTTAGGTATGTAGAGGAGTTGGCAACTGTAGTTTTGTACACAATACGCTACAACCATTCACAGAATATAGACGTACTTACATATCAGCTTCTCAAACTTTTTGGTTTGTCGGTTATTAATACAAATAATGTCATGTTGTATATTTAATAAACTTGATGCCTAAATTCTAATTTTATGTCTGCCCTGTTGTTACTGAAATTTCTTCCATTGACGCCTTTAAAATATTGCTTCTCAAATCTGAAACCAATGTCAGACTCCAACCCTTGAGTTTGGGATCCAATGTTGAATGTGATATGAAGTTAAAAGGAATGTTTTGTTTCCGTGTCATTATTTGTGGTTTTAGCAGTAACTCTCTGAACCCCAGTGGCGGTTTTGAATGGCAAGTTATCTTTAAAGAAAATGCCATAATGACACCTTTCATATGCGCACAAATCTGAAAAAGCAAAAAAAAAAAAAAAAAAAAAAACACACATTGGAAATTCAACAGTTTTTGAACTAATGACCTGTGATGTCCCAAATCTAAGCTTAAAATTATATTTACTCAAAATTGCTTTACTCTATATGTTGCATTTAAAAAATCGCTAAAAATAAACTGTTTGCAATAACCATATTCTGTAAAAATCTAAAAATGATGTGCTCCTTGTAGCGTCCAAAAAGCTTTGAGAGACTCAGCTGTGACCAGGAGTCATGTGACAAAAATTCAGGGAGTTTGCAAGCTGAACTAGGATGAACTGCAGGCTGTGTTTACAGAGTCGATAGGAAACCAGTTAAGTATCTATAATATATGGAGCCACCATTTTTTTTACAGTATTTGCAACACTTGTGGGCACTTGGAAAATGTTGTACATCGTACATACTGTTTTTAATTTTTGAAAAATAAATTATCAAAACATTTCTTTTTCATTTTTTTCTTTTACAATTCATAGCATTGTACCTTACCCATACTTCACAAAATAATGTGTTTGTGTTCTCTCTGTACTTCTGTCCATGGTTGTGCTGTTTCTATAGAGGTGCAGGAGTTTACACTGCAGTGGAAATGAGTAAATGAGTAAAGGAAAGTGTGACAGGACGCCCACCAAGTGTTTGGGGTTCAAAGTGTAAAAAGCTGCAGTTGGTGACCTTTTAAATAACCCATGTAACAACTTACACTTCAGTCATCTTAAACATCTTTACTTCACGAAGCATCACAGCTTCCACCCAACATCCAGCCCTGCATCAGCAACTTATCTTAATCACTTTCGACTAACTTTTTATTCAGTTAGACAAGCTGCAAAAAAATCCTGACACCAACAACGAACGTGGGTTTTTCCGGGGTCAACGTATTACTGACACTGCTAAGAAGTGAGATGTGTAACACATTTAAGGCTGCGATGGGTTGAAGTGGGCAGCTTTTCCAACTGTCAAGGTGTAGGAGTTGCAGACTGTGAGCTCAAAAACAGAAGGGTGCTCACTGTTCCTTTGTAGTTCAGCAAGAGGAAGCAAACTCATTTTTCTCTTCGCGAAAATGAGATTGATCAAACAACTTGCCAGCAGTGAAGAATTCTTATCTTGGGCCTGCAGAAGAAAAGTCCCCACAACAAGACAAGCGTGCACCAATTTTTTCCCCTCTTTCCGATTCCTCTCCTCCCCCTTTCTTACCGTCTCTCGTGCCAAGTGGCCTATTTTTACCTCTCCGTGTGGCATCTCAGGGTTTTCCTTGTCACCACCACGTTTCCTGTCATCAGCGCGCAGGTACAGTTGAGCAGTGCAGCTACTGAAAAAGGGCCCTGACACCGTTCGTCTAACTGTTTCTCTTGTCTCCTCAGATGTGGTCACCGATCTTTGTCTTCACATCCAAGACTTCTGTAGCCTTGACATTGTGTTTTTTTTGTTTTTTTTGCTGGCATTTTCTACTTTATTGGTCATAACAAAGTCAAATCCTCTCTGTGTTGTGTTGCATTCGATAGACGGAGCAGAAATATCAGGCTAACATTGGCTTTTTTGTTTGTTTGCCTTTAATCCGGCAATCCAAGCATGAGGACATTTACTGGATATGTACTTTGTTTACGATACACTAATCCAATCCCGCTGAAGTTATTTGTGCTCCGACAGTGACCCCCTCCTCCAACCCTCATCCTCTAAATCATACTTATCATGATGCCATATGTGACAACATAACACTGTGTCGTTTTTTTTTTAACTAGCTGAAATGTGCAGAATGTGATATATTGTACTGTGTGGGACAATGGAGTAATTGTATTTCATTCTTGAGGGAAAGTATGACTTGGGAGTAGGGGGGAAATATCAGCGCAGGATATTTGCCGTCCAACTTCACAAGGCAATCAGGCTGTAACTGAGGGCAGCTCATGGAGATTTAAATGATCAAGTTGATTTCTTAACCTCTATTACAGCTTTAGCGGCTTTTTAACGTCAATCCGCATCATATTTTTCTCAGCACTTTGCTACAACTCGCTTTAATAACCTTGGCAGGGCAATTAGACCGATACTTTTCAAACGATTCAAAATAAGAAGGACACGAGGGAGCAAAATTCCTCCATGAGGTGCAAATATACGGTTGCACTTAAAATAATAAACAATGAAATGCCAATAGACTGCATGAAGTTCGCTGTCCTCTTTGTGCCGCACGTCTCCTCTTGTGTGACACACAGAGCCTCTTTTGTTCTGCCACTCACTGCTTATGTTACTGTAGAGCTCTAATGGACACAAATCGATAGCATACTTTCCATTTCAACACATTGAGTTGATGTTCAGACACACAGTTGGAATTGATCCGGTTCTGTCAACAACACGAGTTTTTAAGGTCTGCATGTCTTCTTCCTTTTCTGCAGAGTGTTTCGATAAAAGAAGAAAAAAAAAGATTTCTTCTTTACAGCCATGTTCACAATCTCAAGTCCCTTTGTAGCTCGATGCTGACATCTCTAAATCACACGGGGGATAACTGCGCCACTGATGATGTTGCAAGGCGATTTGGGTGGGAAACAGTGCAACGGAGGCAGAGGCATCAAAACAGAACACCTGGCCCGTTCAAATGAATCAAATTTTAAAACATCGTATCACTTTCCAAATGCATTCTGTTGCACATTACTGACATTTTATGACTTGGGGGGGGGGGAAACATGACATCGGCTCAAATAAAACTATTCTCAAACAGTCGTGACGTCCATAAAGCACGTTAATACAACCAATAAAGCGATCGGTAAAGAAACACTGTATTTAAACAGCAAAGCCCAATGCATGCTGCCTGTCGGTCTAAAACAAATAAAGCAGCAAAATACATTTCCTCCCCCCACAGGATGTCCACCACATGCTAGCAGGTTTTTACAACCGTGACTGAGAGGTGCAAGACAACACCGAGCAAGTGAGCTAAACTATCAATCTGTACTTGTACTTGTAGCAAGCTCATAGTAGAGGGTGCACAGAGTGTAAATACACTGTAGTCGGAAACCTTTACTGGAATGAAGGCAGAAATCAGGAACTGGCTGTCCTCACTTAAACAATGGGCAATAAAGAAAGAAATGATAAATCTTGAGATTGCAGAAAAAAGCACAGAGCATTAGTTGAGATGAAAAAAGCATGAGTTTTTGTTGTTGTTGTTGTTGTATGTGTACTTTTGCAGAAATTCAAGGACAAATAGTACTGCCTTTACATGTCATGTGACAAATTTCTGTTTGGCAGAAAAACCTTCCTGGAGTCAAACTGAAAATGTCAAAGCATGCCATGTATATTGACGACTTGCCGCAGGCTGTACAGCATGTCATTACACCTCAGACAATTAAACGTGTCTGTTAAGATCTCTGATCCTTCCTCTATGTGGCTGTTTGAGTATCAAAAACAACACCAGTTTCTGTTTTCCTTTTGGCTACAAATCATATAGTGGTCTTTTAAAATGCTACACTGTAGGAGGAAACTCTTTAAATTTTGTGAAGCTCTCAGCCCACACAACACAGTAGGTGCTTCTTAGACCAAGATAAAATGTTTTCACTGATAACAATAAAGCAGCTCTTCTTGGTTCGATGAACCAAACCATCAGCTTCTGAAAAGCAGAGATGGAGAGAGAAACAGAGAAAGGGAGAGCACTAATCTTATTACCTTCCCTTCCTGGCATGAGAGAATATTCATTTCTCAGTAGCGATCGGCGAGAGGGTGACAACGAAGAAAATAAATAAATAAATTCAACCGCATATCCCACCATTTCATTTTCCATGTAATTAAATCAGTTAAATGTTATAAAAACATGTAAACTCCATCAATGACTTTGAGCCATTTGCATTTTTAATCAGACCAGATTAATTCTAATAAGCGTGCTGGGTTAAGGCGATGACAGAGCAGGCCTATTGTGTGTCTGTCACACTCATTTAATTCTGTCATTATGTCCCATATCCTATTATGATAATTGGCTTTTTATTCTCAATCAACAACCAGCCAAGGCTATTAAGTAATAATCTCTGACTAGAGCACTTTTAACCTTAAACATGTTCAGAGTTTGCCACCTTAAAAAAACAAGTGGCTGATAAAAAGTGAAAAAAATGCAGAACCGGTGTAGCACCTTAGCTTCATTCAACGTGGCTACCCGCTCCAAATGAAAAATGACTGTCAAGACGCTGGATGTTGACACTTGGCATAGGGTGTAAAGCAAACACATTAGACAGAGGAAATAGGTATCACCGTCTCCCCGTCCTCTGCAAAGTAACTAAGCAGAGAAGACGAATGTGTCTGATGTGTTCAGCCATTTCCTTTGCTCCTTCTCTGGGATCTCACTTGAAAATGAAATTTAAAAAATGGACCTGCAGTTTAATTGAAAGGCACTGCTGCAAACAAATAGGGGAAAGACTACATGAATGGATGCATGCAGAAAGTCACGTGTAAAGAGCAGCAGAAATTTGAGTGTGCCTTAATGATTCATTAACGAGAGATTGTTTTAGGTTTAGATATACTGACACTGACAGCAAAGGTAACCAGTGGAAGTAGACAATTTATTTATTTAACATTGCCCTTTGTGTCTTTTACTTAGCCAAGTCTGAGAGGTTCATTAGCTCTGTATAGTTATGATGGAATTAATGTATACTATGTCTGTATGAATGTCTACAAAACTCAATTCTCAAACTTTTCTCACGATATAATTCACAGGGCCATACCTTGCATAAGAAGGGGAAAAACCATTTTCTACTTTCTAACACCAACATGTAATGTGTGGGACACAGACTACCAGTAACATCACGAGTCGCCAAGCAGATCTTGTAGCATCAAATGTGTGGTAATGGGGCATTTTCAGACACTGACAGACACTGACAGTCACTTCAGTACCGTCTTGGTTAGGTTATGTGGCATTTCTTTGAAACAGACAAACCGGAAACACACTTTTCAGCTTTAATCGACAACCACAGTCTAGTTACAATGGTAACAGGTTTCTCATAAGACAATATACACAGCATATCTGGGAGGGAAAAAAAGGATACTCCACTCGGTTTAAAAGATTTTTTCAGCATGAATGGCACTGATGTAGTCTTACTGAAGCAAAAATGAAGACTCGCATTAGTTGTGGGAAATGATTGACACCGAATTCAAGAGCATGATTTTCAGTCTTTGTGAAGTTAAGAACCTAAATCAATCAGACATGGTGACAATAAAGAACAATAAAGTATATGATACATATATTTATATAACCAGAGTTTGCTTAATTACACTTTTTAACACTGAAATTTTATGAATACATATACTGATCAGGCATAACATTATGACCACCTGCCTAATATTGTGTTGGTCCCCTTATGTGATCAAAAATGCTCTGAACCATTGGGCATGGACAAGAGGACCTCTCAGGGTGTCCTATGGGGTCTGGAACCAGGACATCAGCACTGGATCATTTGGGTACTCTGGCTTGTGCAGTGGGGCCTCTGTCAATCAAACTTGCTCCACTTCATCCTGTTGATGCTTGATCAGAATGGGGTGTAGGAAGTCTGGAGGTCAAATCAACATGTTGGACCATTGTCATGTTCCTCAACATGTTCCTGATTGTTTGATGTTTTTTCCATGTGGTGGGGTGCATTTTCCTGCAGGGATAGGCCAGTGACATTTGGGATTTCCATTTGCATGAGGGAGTGTGCTTGTTGTGGGACGATGTTTATTTGGGTGTCTAAGTCGGATCAACATGGATGTCAAAATCCAAGGTTTTCCAGCAGAACAGCACATAGTACCAATATGATCAATGTTATTCACTTCACCTGTCAGTGGTCATAATGTTGTGGCTGATCAGCGTATGTCTTCTTCATACAATAGATCATATCTGCTGAATACCACTGGCATGGCTAACAGGGGATGCATTTGGTTGATCCACGTTGGCTACTGTTTAAGTCTAAAATTAGCAGAGAACTTTGCAAAACAGGTGCTTGAGTAGAGCAAACACACGTCAGAATTCGAAATTAGCTGCTGTACAGAGAGATTTAGTGTCATTAGCGAAGATATATGAGACAAGATAAACAGCAGCAAAGCACAGAGACAATGAAGATGTTCAGCAATTTTGCAGCTGACATCGGCCTTAGAAATCAGCCATCAGCTGCCCTGCCGAGTCAGTCACTGCCTTTATGTTGGAGTTTGCTTTGTTTTTTAAAATAGAAAAGTCCTCAATTTCAAACTTTAGGTTTAGCAGCTATGTTATATTTTATTGGGTTTTTTTTTTTTTTACCAAAGAGAAAAATCTGATATACAACTAACAGACTGAAAAACAGTCACCCATGCAATATACAGTGTTTATATTTATCTGTGACATTGTCAGTCCTTTTGTCAGAGGCCAGTATAATAATGGAGAAAAAATGTCTTCCATTCAGTAGCTCAAACTGTTCTGTAAACAATGCCAGGAAGGCAGTGGGGGCTGCGAGGGCTCTGCAGCAACAGAAGCCACCCCGATGCAATTGACTGCGAGCATTAAAGGTTGGACCTTTGATGTTCGCAGCTTCTTAGTGGCTTCTCTCCTCTCAACAAAATGCTTGTGCAGCCATCGCGCTCCACATTCTTAACTCTAAAATTAGCCGCCGAGTACGGCGAGCTGTCAGCGCTGATTTGACTGGACAGGTACAGCTAGAATGTATTAATTTTCTCATACGGGAGAAAAGTGCTTTTCGAGGTTTCACTACCCTCTTTTACTTTGCCTATATCCCCGTGCATTAGTGTCTTTTAGAGAAGCCACTTCATACTCAGAGTGATTTTTCTGAGAGATTTTCTCCAGTCCCAAAAGACAGGTACAAAAAAAATAATAATAATAAAGCAAGTACGACCTCTTAAACAGTCCAATAACGTGTTTTATCCAACACAGAAAGCCACAGTTCCTCAGCTCTCCCTCGCTAATGCTGCAAGTTATGATATGTCTAACCTCAGTGCGCCGCCCTTTCACACTCCCACAAGCAATTTCACTTTTAGCGCTCTAAAGGCTTAATAAACCTTTTCATTTCACAGGCAGACCTCATGAAAGTGGCATATGGCCTCACAATTTACATTTTACTCACTATTTATCTGTAAAGAAGACTTAATAAGTTCCCTCTTGAGTACACACAAGGTGAGTGTTACTATGGGGACGCAGAGTGCTGCTCCGTGGCTCTGCAGCCGGTTCCATTGTGGCAGCAGACAACAGCTGTCTTTACCGTTGGCAGGCAAACAGACTCATTAAGGGCAGCCATGTTTGTTTTTGTGCCCGATACCTAGCCCTAAGCAAACACTGCCATATCTACACTCCACAGCCCTTGCAGTCTCAACATTTCCTTCCCTATTGTGGAGGGAGGCCCTGGCACGTTGAGCCTGCCGTACGTTTTTTTTTTTTCTTCTCCTGCAAGCTCTGGCCAAAGCTGCCAATTGCTCTCAAAGAATGCATGCTTAATTGAGAAATTCAGTCGAGGTTTTAAGCTGATGAAATGCTGAAATGCAGCTAGTGCGCTGCAGTGACGCTATGAATGATGTGTATGTGTTATATACATAATGTGTGTCATTATACTGCCGGATATCACATCTTCTGGTATGTCACAAGAAAGGCCCTCTTTGTTTGTTGCGCCGTCGACGTGATAAAGGCGTCATTATTTGGTCGGCTCACAGCTAACAGTAAAATCTGCAGTGAAAGGTTTCATTCGCATATTTTCTCCCCTCTCAGCAATGTCTGTGGCTTGAGTGACAAGGCAGGTTGAATTCATAACGCTTTGACAAAAATTCCATTTAAGCAGGAAAATGGCATTGAATGTCATTCCATTACTGCAGATGGCAAACACTGGAACACTTTAACCCAGAAGGCATTCACATTAACTTATACAAAACAGCAAAAACACTCTTTTTTTGGCTCTCCTCTAATATATGTACAGTACTGGAATATTTTCAGCCAGAGCATTACCAGAGTAGTCTTCCAAAATGTACTCACTTATTTGATTTCATCCCTTTTCACCATTTGTCAAGCCCAAAGTCACAATGCATTGTGAAATGACTTCTTAATGTGGAGTAATGAGGCTGTCATGGCAAAGCAGTCTCTGCTTGTTTGAGTTTGACTCATGTCGTAGATTCAATTAAATCAGCTGAAGTCAAGCTGGCCTCAGGCCAGATCGGTAATGGTTGACCTCATTCAAACAATGCTCTGACATATTGAAACAATAAGAGGAAGGGCCTTGAGTCAGTTGCAAAAGCAAACTCCACTGAAAAGCGATAAGGTAGAAAAATCACACTGAAGTCACCAAAGTGTTTGAGAGCTGCATGTAGACGTGTGTCTTCAGGGGTCTTTTGTAAATCTTCTTGGTGCCAAACTTTTTGCTTGTGTAACACCTCATAGGGCTGGATGGCTGCTGTGTGTATGTGTTCGTGTGTTTCTGTTACCGTTAAAATCGCTGACCTAACGGAGAGCAATCCTGATAGAAAAATACTCCAAATACAACACATACAAATGTGGTAAAAGTGCCCTTAGATTGCAAATAACAGATAAACATCTCTTTGGTCAATATACTGAACCACAAGCTTTGTGAACTTTGACACTTCCTTTGCCTGTAATAACTGAAAACAAAATTGCTCGCACTTGAGAGATAAAACTATATAACAGGTCCTAAACACAGCTGGACCATTTCTTCTTTTGGAGGTTGACTTGTCCTCAGAAGTCTAAACTGATTTATTTGGATGTTGAAATGCCTGGAATCTAAATCATGACACAAACACTCCCAAGGCTATGTAAACAACCTTTCCAGTTCCAGTGTACAACCATGCTTTCTGAGCAATAACTTGAGTGCCAAGGGCAAAAGCACTTCTCACTTCTGGACGGGTCTCCGCTGTCACAGTTACTATGAGGGCACTCCTCGGTTGGTGTAAAAGGAAGTAGGTATCTCTAAAAGGTTTATTCTGCCTCTACTGTCAGTGTACAACTAATTATGCTACTTATTCCAAGGTGCATTTACAATTCATTACAGCTACATTTACAGTTTGGAAAGAGCCGGAGATCCTGAGTGCTTTGTAGAATAAACAGGAATGAGGTGACAAAATCAAAAAACGAACATCTTGCTTTACTCGTTCTTGTTTCTCTATTCACTGGGGCAATCGCGGTTACAGTAAACAGATAAAAGAGCGCTGACACACACACTCACACTCAGAGTAACTGCATCTCATTATGCAGCATTCCCTCTGGCCCTTATTCCATTAGAAATTAAAACTCGGGACAATTAGTGGCAGATTGGTCTCAGCTCAGTGCGCTATAGTCGCACTCTCAAGGCTCCCAGATAACTTAATTACAGGTGCATCTGAAAATAGTGCGATGGAGCACACAGGGAACAGTTGGAGCAAGTGTCAGCCACAACAAGGTTCGATAGATGAAAAATTAACTCCTGGAAACAGTCCTGTATACCTGAAAAAAAGCCATCGCAGAGACAAAAGTGTATATGTGGTAGAAGAAACTGCTTATTTTAAGATGTTACTTTAATATTATGTCAGTGTGGTGCAGAAAAATTACAAACTACGCCATGTTTGTGTAACCCTGCTGCTCTGTGATCATTTCTAAGGAAACCAAATGGATTGAAAGAGGCCAAAGGTCAAATGTTGGTGAGTTCAGGTTTCTCCGGCATTCGTTTCCTTGTTTAGGAGTTTTGCTGCTTCACTCTTCAGTTTGTCCGTCTGTCCCTCTGGATGGAGAACTGTGCATATCTGATGAGAACTTCCACATTTTCCAAATCTATGGCAGCTCAACTTGTCAGACTCCTTTGAGCAGCCAACACAGAAATGAATCAAGTATATGAGCCTCACTACAGCATGTTTCCGTGGACGTGGGCAATAGAAAGAAGAATATTTCATCGAAATCCTCAAGCAGCGTCGTGGACAACAAACTTATTTGTTATCTACTCCATCAGTCCGCTTATGACAAGGACACAAAGCACATTTTTCTGTAATTGAACCAACCCTAGTTTATGTAACGACTGACCGTTCTGCCCTTCAAGCTAGAGAGAGACAGAAAGAGCGATTTGATCGCTCCATGTACTTGCTCTTTGTCACGTGACACCATGTCCCATTATATTGTGATGTTGTCATAGAAGGAGAGGAAATGAAATGCCTTGAAGCTATGTGGGAAATGTTTGTGTGTGTGTGGCGGGGGATTTAGAGGTGTAAAAATGAGTAAGTGTATGAGTCCCTGTGTGTGTGGTCCTGCAGGGTTCAAAATTCGTCTTAAGCGTCTTAATTGGGCAACTTGGGATTTTTTTGTTATTGTTTTCAACCAATCATTGTACCTACTGTCCCAAGAATGTCTACCTTTGAGGATACAGTCTGCACAATTTCATCAGTGTGATAAAATGACGAACAGAATGAAACTGATCAAATATCCCCACATAATGATGCTACATGCTGTCTTCAACCAACATTTTAAAGTGTCAGCAAAACAGATGCATGTAAACCAACACTTCGGTCTTCATGGAATGATGAGAATAGTCTCTAGATGATGTATGAATAGATTATTTCACCATCAATAGTGAGATGGGCGGGTGTTTTGATGTTGGAAATCAAAGTAATGCTAATGTTTTTCCTGGAACCCCAATGAGAGTGAGAATCCAACCTGTAACAACCATAATCCAGATTTTAAAACCCTCTTGGTATTAATCAAATTAAAACTGAGCATGCTGTGTACGCTAACAAGATTTCACAGTGATCAACGCTGCTGACTGACAACTGACAGCAGTAAAAGCACAGCAGAGGTCAAAGTTCCCCCAAACATGACTCAAGCTGAGGCCTGCTCATGCTTAATACTTACAAAAACACCTAAATGCAGCCTGAGATCACTGGTAGCTATTAGCTCCCTCAACTCTTAAAAGCATTCTTGTTCTGCCAACAACCACTCTGGATGTAGCTCAGTTTTACATTTTGATATATTTTTATGCAAATGCAGTCACTGTCTGATGGTATATGACATGTTTGAAAGCTTGTTTTCCTACACGGCAGCAATGTGAGCACTTTCCCCGATGAAGTACATTGTGTCTGGGTAAATGATCATTGGTAAGGCCTCCTATGGCGGCTGCGAAGAGGCTACGATGGTTAATGAGTTCACTGCCACATGTGTGGGTAACCGCACATTACTGAAGTACTGTTTATTATTTGTGGCTGATTTCTATGACAACACGGTTATCGTGTGTACTCACAGTGATAAGATTCAAACAGTTCACCAACACACTTTCATCAGTGATTCATTTTGTGCACACTGTGAGGTTTCTATGAATTGTCACAGAGATCGAGAAGAGATAAATGCATACGGTTTCTATATAGTGGGTTTTACGATTGCTTTTATGTTCTCTTCTTATATGTAATGGGGATTTTTTGGCTCAAGCCACAACGCGTGACAAAAATTCAAGGGGGAAACACTGGATGAATTCAACTCAGAGCTACAGTTTAAAACCTGCACTTCATCCACCCCTGTTCTGTTTCTTGACTGGGGGAGCGGCCGATGCCTTTTGCTCTAAATTGCATCATTTTCTACCTGAAATATGTACGCCGTTTGATGAAGTTGCTGTCAAACTCCCGAGCAAGGCCAGTAATTATTTAACCGTGCGCGTGTGTCAAAACACGGTTACAGCTTTGCGCATGATAATAGCCGAATCTCAGTACTGAGAAAGGGAAACGCTTCTCGGGTTTTTTTAACAATGGAAAAATTGGGGACAATGAGCGATGAAAGAAGCTGTTGTTTTTTGTTTTTTTTTCTCAACAAGTCACTGTGTCAGTTGAGAATTTCCTTTGTGTGCGTCTCTTATGTTCGGGGGATGTTGCATGAATGGGCAGTCAGCATTTAGGGTTCAAAAAGAAAACAGCAGCCCAAGCTCCTGTCTGTGTGAAAACCAAGGCTACGGTGCTCTGTATCAAGTGCCATTGTTTTGGTAATAGTAAACCTGGGGCACTTGCCAGGAGGCATTAGTCATTCATCTAACAAGTTCCACAAAGCAAACCACAAAGTGCGCCACTGCCGACTTCCTCTTATTGAATTCTGAGCACATAAGCACATTTTCCAAGTATCTCGCAGAAAAGGTAGAAAAATCTTCCGGATGACTTGCTACCTGGAATATGGCTGCCATGTTTGTTTACTTTGTGTATTTCCACGACAGGAAGCCAGCTCATTTGGACACATGTAGAGGCGTTTTTTTTTTTTCTTGCAGTGTGAGGGAGAGAATGAGGCAGGGAGGTGGCGGGTGAAAGGCGGATAGGAGGGGATTAGGGCGGAGTGCAATTATTCAGCAGGCCAGGCATACGACATGATCTCTAATTACCCACAAAGCAATGTGTAACCCAAGCCACAGATTAGGCTGCATTATCAGGCTTAATAAAACATGACCATCTCTCAGTTTCACTCCCTTTCCCTGCCCTGCCGGCGCAAACACTTGTTTCTGGGAATGACATTCCCGATGCCTTTGCTAAGTAACTGACCTAACTGTACTTGTTGCTGTTTAACTGCAGCAACAAGTGCGTTGCAGAAAAAAAGCCCCACCAGGCACGTGGACTCTCTCTGTGAAGATAATGAAATTAAAGGGTCAAGTCGCTCAAATGGAACGATTTGTCGCTTTGTTGTGCACAGTGCTTTTGGTTTTATTTGTGAGATTTATTTAAATTAAAATAAATTTTGAATTTAAATGAAATGACATTTAAAAAAAACTTCTCTTGTTGTGTCCAGCTGTTGCAAAACAAAACAACTATATGCCTTTAAGTCCTTCACACTTGATTTTAAAAGCAAAATATTGGCTTATTTGTAACTTTAATTGCATTGACAAGTTCTTCCATGCATTGATTTACAGTAAGCTCTCATCTGATTGCACTTAAACACATGAAGAGCAGGAGATACACAATCTTCAAGAGTATCTACTGTAATGTCAGTTGTCAGTTTTCACATTAAAATGAGTTCATGTGTTTAAAAAGTTGAGCATCAATTGGCCCAAGAATATATTTATCTCCGCCAACCACAACATTAAAATGCTGCTTACATTTATTTGGTTACATTAATCTGACAATACAATATATGGCATGGGGATATTTGCTGCGTAATGAGCACTTCAGCTTTTGAGATCAGTTGTTGTTGCAGGTACTTTTAGGCAATATTTTGAGTGTTTTACTTATGGAAACAACCTAAAAACTTAATTCCACCACTGCTAAGGCGCCAGAAACCTTGCAGCAGTGCATGCGCGCATACATACACATATACTTGCCTGGTTCACGTGGGTTGTGCCAGTAAGTGCTGCTTTAGGCTATGGTTTTTCACTACTGTCTACTGTGTTATTAACAATTCTATAAAAAGATCTGCTCAAGTTTCCCTTTCCTGTGTGTTAACAAGCCTTCTGAGCTGCTACGAGGGTGCTGGAGTCTAGTTAAGAGACGCACAGAGTCCTCAATAGCATAACACCGCTGACCATATGTCATAATTTCCAAAATCCTACTTTTCTTTCCTCTGTTTGTTTTTCTTAGCGACATCACTCATCGGCGTGGCTCATGGCCAGCTTGGGACTAAATAGGTCGACAACACAAAGAGAGGGCCTCCAGCTTTCGCTAGCTTTCCCTCCCTTTTTCTCAAGCCACAAGCCTCCTCTAATCTCTCTACCTTCTTTTTTTTCTTCTTAAACTTCTATATCGAGTATTTTCTCCTTCCATAACTCCATAACAACCTTCCCCTCTTTCTGCTATATTCCCATTACTTAAACTAAAAGATAATAGCACTAAGAAAGCTAAAATCGTGGCGTTGCAACTGTACTTTCTGTCACACTTTGCTCTCTGCCCATTGTAAGTGATCATGGAGCTCATCATTAGCTCTCAAAGAGGGAAGAATGAGCCACAGTTTGATTACCTCGGTGGCTCTGTGGGCTCCCGCAGTCTGCTGACTGAATTGGACGCAGACGATTACAGCCTTGCTCGGGCAATTATATCTGCCTGCTAAATATGTCACAAATAATAAACACATGCTCCTGACAGACGAGGGACAAGAGGAGGCAGTCGCAGCTGGGGAAGGAGGAAAGGAGGCAAATTCAGGATCATATGGATGTCTCGAACCTCTCATAGTCAGTAAACGCATGTCAGAGAATTCAAAGACACCAATGTTTGGATTTTAAGTCAAAGATCTGCTGGTGAGTGACAACCTCAAAGAACGAACATTCGAACTGATAATTTCACCTCCCAGGAGACGAATCCACACAGGCGAGGCCTTCTTCTTTCTGACTCCGCGTTTAAACTTTTCACTTGGGTTCCAGATGATTGCTGTCTGTGTTACCATATTGATCTGGGCTGGGACCATTAACTGAACTTTCTTATAGGCGCTGTCCCTGCAGACTGCAATTCAAACATGGCGCTGACACCAGGCTGATAATATTTGTAAAGGATGTTCAGTGAAAACAAGGGAGGGGAAAAGAGCCTTAAATCCCTGGCAAGGAACTTATATCATGGCCTATGGTGTTTGCACAGGACATACCTCAGGAAGCTGAGACAACTGGGAATGTTTGTCCAGCTTTCAGCCTCCTTCATGCATGCATACATACAGTACATACAAGCGGCACATACGGCACAGTACATACATACAGTACATATGTACATACATGCATTCAAATATATATACTAGGAATAAGCACAGGCTTTTGATCATACATGCTTCCTGTATGTATGTATTTTGCAAGTATGTATGTTAACATACACACATGAATGTACAATCTAATTAATAAAGTACATACATACAAGCTGTACATGCATGCTAAGGCTGTGACTGCTAATTATTTTAACTTATGAGAACATATTTAGTTAACTAGTAATTAATTGACTGATTATTCCTACATTGCAAGCTATAAAATATCATAATTCATTCCTGTCATCAGACATAACTGATCAGACCAATATGGGCATCAGTTTCTTGTTTAAAAACACTTGGACAGGAGGAGCCGGGAATTGAACTACCAACCCTGTGACTGGTGGATCTGCCACTCTACCAACCAGAATCAAAAATTTCCCATTTATAATGACATAAACTGAGGACAGAAGCAGAAAATCCTCAGGCAGCTGGAGAATATTAGACATTTTTACTGGAGACATCAGTTTTTTGGTCAAATTATCAGTCAGTTAATCCACAAATCATTTCAGCACTTGCCTTTAGAAAGAGCCACCCCTGTCATTCTTGCGCTGCTTCCCAATTAAATTATTGTCGTTTTCCAGCTGAAACTGCCTCTCGTTTAATGATTACAAACCTCCGATGAACTCTGCCACCAATATAGATGTATTGATAGATAGGCTGCGCTGTCACCCTGCATTCCTTCCGAGGGTTTCGCAGCCATTAACAAACATAATCAACATTTAACTAAACACCCAGGGGCCTACTCTGCAGCAGGTGCTGGCTCGGCTTCTCTTCCCTTTTTTCTTCTTCTGCGGTAAGAAATAAGAATGCCATCGCACTGCCCCATGGGAAGGCCCGGGCTGACTAATGTAAGCACACAACAGTGGGGCGGCTGGTCTTAATTATGGTAACAGACGCTGAGGGGGATGCACTGGTACCCACCGACGAGAAAGTAGCTCAGTACTGCCAGGGCCAATAATTAGCACATGGGCAGCCCCCCTTATCCCCACCACTACCACACACACACACACACATACTGTCACTAACATAACCTGTGTCAAACACAAACATTGCATTTAAAGGCCAAACATAGGGAAAACAAGGCATTTACATGGGAATAGAGGTGAATTTAAGGCCCATACATGGGGATCACGCACCTTATTTGCCTTACATCTCAACAACAAAATGCAAAACTGAGTTCTTTCCTTACAGCTCTTCCAGAGCAGCAACAAAATATATCACTATACTGATGTAATATCATCATGTCAACACTGGTCTTTTCTCTCTTGTAACAGAAATGTTGGGTACATTATCCACCATGTCATACCTGTACATCTCCATATGTAAATTCATAAAGACTTGTATATTGTCTTTATTAAGCCTTTATCATATCTTTATTTTTAGCCTTATGGCACTTTTGTAATTGCTTCTTCTATGTCTCTCTGTATCTAGCTGCTGTAACATGGATATTTCCCCTTTGAGGGATCAATAAACTTTATCTTATGGTATCTTATTTTGACAAGAAATGACCCAAAACAAACTTGAAAAACAACCTTGATGCCTCGAGCTCGGTCAGGGCTTCTCAGTCAGAGTCACCTACATACAAAAATATCGTAAGTCAAGAAATCTTGATGCCATATATGACTCAGCCCATGTCTGAGCCAATTCCATTTTTTTATTGAAATGATTTCAAATGGTTGGAATCCCTATTAAAATCTCCTCTGTGTGTGTCGGGGCAGGGAGAATATGATTTAGTGGCTGTTTTTGCTCTGCCCCTGCTCGCTGTGTGTCACCGGCCCTTACTGTGGTATGCATGGCCTTCCTCTGCACAGGGCTATGAAAGCAATTGTGATTGTGATTCCGTAGTCAGCAAAACGCTTGAATGGCCCCGAGTTAGCATGCGCCGGCACACACATACACTCGCAGTGTCTCCATACTGGGCCGCTGATTACTTCAACCCATTTGACTCTCGCTCATCCTTTGATTCTTTCCTTTCTGCCTCTCTGTCACATACCACAGAGTTTGTCATTAGCTAATACTGAAAACACCACTCAGCATACACTACGGCAGGCATTTACAGGAACTGGTTAATTTTGGTCAGCCGGGTTTAAGCATTTAAAACAACCCCTGTGCATTTAGCCAAACGTGGCAATAAATATGCCCGTGTGTTTATTCAAGAGCTTGCATGATCAGTTGATGGAAACTCACTGAATATGTTAATGCAAAGTAATCAAACCTTTGCACAGGCAGTCCTGTAATAAAAAATAAAACTGAGATAAGGCATTCAAATGGGGCACATCATTCCCCGGCTTATCTGAGGCAGAGGAGACCACCAACTAACAAAGCCAGCTCTTCAGTCATGCTCTATCTAAGCAGATATCAGTTGTTGGGAGGATATATGAGCTGGGTGGGGCCTGAGTGTATAAACACAGGCCCTACTCTCTCTGCACTCTATGCTCTCCATGCTATACTGTTGGCAGCACCTCACCCCAGGAGCAGCAGCAGCAGCAGCACTGTTTGATTAAGGTATTCAAATAAAGGAGCAGACACTGTGTTCCCATTCCACAGAGCAAACTCAAAAGTGCCGGACAAATGCACAGCCACAGCGCAATTACAGCTGGACATGTCGTAGATGTGTCTGTTTACTTTCTATGCCTACTGCAACACACAGGCTGTAAATGTGTGCAGCATTTGCACAGCATATATAGATACTGTATATGTGCATTGCAGCCTTTAAGGCAGCTGGTAGTTTCATTTCACCATCAGTGCACAAAGCTGCTAGAACGGTATGATTTTGTGTAATTTCTCCTGAGCCGTGGGAGTGCACCACAGCAATAAACGACAGTCACACTCACAGTGAAATAAAGTGAGTATTGAAAGTACTGAAGTAGACATCTTCAGCGTTATTTATAGATCTTTCTGAATCACTTCAATCTGCACTTGAAGTACCTTCTCTGCTCATTTTATGCATCTCCTTTTTTCGCATTCTACCCTGTGCAGTATGTCTCAGGAAATATAGCCTCAGCAGAAGCTGATTTGGCTAACAGAAGGTTAATTGATGATAAATGTCTGTGCAAAAGTTCACACTTCCTTCCTGCAAGTCAGTTTTGTCGATGACGGACGACACTGACGAAGCAATGGAGCTGATTTGCGAAGTGATCACAGTAATAAGATGCAAAAAAACCCCCCAAAGAAATCCAGAAATCCAACATGCAGATGAACAATTCTGAATGAAACAGGCTCCAAATGAACAGCGCAACGAAGGCTGAAAGCACGACAGCAGCACGTGCTCCCCTGGAAGTCACATAAACTTGCTAATTACTCAAACTGGGTTGGCGTCCGCGCTCAGCATCCGAAGTGAGTCAGTAGCACACGCGATAAGAGTTTGCACATAAACACACTGTAAAGCTAAAATACAAACACATGCTCCTTTTATCCAATTAAACTTGCGTGTGACTCAGATTAACACCGTTAATTTCACAGTGTTAAAAGGAGACATGTTTTTTTCTCAGACTGGAAATTGCTTTTTTTTTGTAAATACCAAGAGCAGCCAAAGAGGAATAATGGTGCTAAATCTCATCTGGTCTCTTCTTTTTATTCAAATTATTTTTGAGGCTTTTCCAATTTTATTATCCCCACTGAATATACTGCAGCTAAACTGGGAGCCAACAAAACCCACCAACAATTTCATCTACAAACCAAAATATGGGCATGAATATGCAAAGTGTGCCCTTACAAACAACTGACCTCCATGCTATGATTAGCTTTTTACCTCCCTGCAGCTCAAGAAAAAGGGACCTGGGCAGGATTTGAACCTTGTCAAACCAAAGACTGTCAGGGATGATTAGCAGCAGGCAGATCTGACTCGTAAATACAGTCGACTACGTAACAAGTCAGACATCTGTTTCACGCCACAGTCAGTTCGATGAGCTTTTAGAGGAGAGGAACTCGACCTTTGTGCACTGTGATCGCAGGACACCCAATGATCCCTGCTGGCCTCATTTGCATCACTAGTGATGGTAGTTAGTGTTACACGTGTGGTGCACGATGAGCAAATTCCCCATTGTGGAAATAAAGTAAACATAGTAGGGTGGATTTCAATAATTCAAAATGAACACTTGTAATTTTGAGGGGGGTGCCACACTTTTTTTTGTATCACTGACAGCACTTGGTGTCACTTTCTCCCCGGTGAAAGCTTCTTTATATCTCTTAATATCTGGTGGCTTTGTTTCCAGGATTCATGCAGTGTGTGGATATCAGCATATTCTTGGGATTATCCGCATGGAGGATGATCCTAATTCATCTGACCTACAAAAAAAAGATCGCCTGTGCAGAGGAAGACAGTCGTATGAGCCCATTTGTGTGTCACAGGTGCCCGATCAGTGAATGTTTAACCTTATTTCATGTGTGATCAAATGGGACAGGACTTTAAATAAAACCAATGTATTCATCTGTTTCTTTCTTTCTTTTTTTTTTTGCAACCAAACTGTGAATAAAGATTATCGCGGCACTATTTTCAAGACCTGAGATGATGTTTTCGGTTGATTACTGGAATGTTCCGTTCAGTTACAGCGATTTTCCATGAGCCCACACAGTAACAGACAAAACATCCCCAACTGTCTTTGGTATGATTCCTCTCATTATCATACCTGAAAGCCTGAGAACGAGAGAAAGTAAGAACTCCCAATTCGTCTTTATCTCACACTAACTACAGCAGCAGGTCCCGAGCGTGATGATTTGCAATATTCCGACCAAGGTAAGAGACAACAACAAACTTGCAGAAGGCTGGGGTGCTGTAGCAGAGTATGTGTTAATTCAGCTGTTTAGAATGGCTTTCCCACATTTCCACGAGGGATTTGTTTGCCTTCATGGT
Organism: Dascyllus trimaculatus; assembly: GCA_024666655.1. Lineage (NCBI taxonomy): Eukaryota > Metazoa > Chordata > Actinopteri > Pomacentridae > Dascyllus > Dascyllus trimaculatus. The sequence goes on from CM045452.1 coordinate 24,932,398, forward strand.
ACTCATTAGTGCTTTTCCTATGATCTTATCTTCCTCTGTGGTGTTTTAATCTCTCATACATTCAGATTTCTGGCATTCGCTTCCATCTTTATGCCTTTTTTCCACTCAAGGATGAGCACTAGTTGTTACTGGCTGATTTTATTTAGTTTGGAAAAAACTGCCAAATACACCTTAATGTTGTTTTAAATGCCACCTGTGCTCCTTCAGTGGAGTCAGTGCAGGTCAGAAGCCAAAAGGCAGAATTAAAGGGTGAGAGGGGGTTAAAAAAAAAGTGATACTTGTACCAGTCAGACTCTGTGGTTTCTCCTTACAAAGTAATTAACAGTACATTACTGGCACACATCCATTTAATCGTTCAACTCCCAGCGGAAAAACCATGTCGGCTATAAGAAATCATTGAGAGGGAAGATAATGTTGGATCAGAGAGCAGATCGGGGCAGTATGGATCCTATACAGCCCCTGGTATTCCACACCGGGTGGGACACTTATTGCCAGCTTTATGCAGAAACACAACTGCAGGGAAATGGCATAATAACCGGAGAAACAAAAAAAAAAGTTGGATAACGCAGGGAAATAAAAAAAACATGCAGGTTTCAGTGTAAAGTATCATCACTTATTCTCTCTGACTAAATTAAAACCAGCCCATCCTAGTGCAGGTCACTTTATTTGCTGACACTTGACTTTTTTTGGGGTATGTTTGGAGCAATTGAGCGCATGTGGAGAAAACACGTCCAAAAACATGCGTATGCGCAAAAACGCTGCAGGCTCTATATAGATATACATACAGTGCGAGTGAGAGAGAGACAGACAGGTGAGAACACATCGGGCTGTTATTTACCTTGTTCGAGTGATAATAGTCCAACGAGCTCAGGCAACTTGGATCAGTAGGTAGGGAGCATGAACCCACATTTGCCGGGGGCGCAGGATAAAATCTCACGTCCATGTCAGGCTGTGCGAGACTGAAGGCATGAAATCACTTTCTGCGTCTCGGACTCACTATTGTCTTAGCAAGAAAAGAAACAAAACACAAACGACAAAAAAAAAAGAAAAAGGAAAAAAAAAACAAGTGGGTGAGTTTGACTCGGTTCACTCTTCCCCTCACATCCGTTTCGCGGCCGAACTTCGGCACCAAACTCTGGTGATGCGCAGTCCGTCCTCAGAGCCCCGCACCAGGATGCGAAGCACTCACTCACTCAAAAATAAAAAAAACAACGCACGAGTGGAAAACGCATTGAAAAACGCACGTGTTGGCAAAACAATGCAAAAAAACCCCTCCAACTTAGATCCTGTCTTGTGAGATATTATGTGTTTTCTCAGCAGCCCATAAACCTGCAGCTTCTGGTTTTTCCCCCCACAACTGCTCTCTGCGCTCTCAGGACTCCATACAGGCTTTGTTATGGAGGTGCATATTCTTGCATTGGTTCCAGTACAGAAGTGGTTGGACTTCCCTCTGCCATGCGACCTCTGCCGATAATAAACGGGAAAGAGGAACGGAGGGAGAAGGGGGAGGGGAGATTGGTGGCTGCCTTGGCAACCGCTCTCCTTTCTGCAACTGCGCGCTCCTGATTAGCTGGAAATGTAGTAGTGTGCACGGCCGTGCATTATAAAGCGCACTCTGCTTCCATCAGTGCCTTCATAAAGGCTTCCATTTGGGTTAGTCTATTGTGCCAAGGCGGATGGGAGGAGGTTTTTTCTTTTTTTTTTTACACAGTATCTCTTGTAGTTCGAGCGTGTTTTTGTGTATTTTTATTTTTTCATTTGCTCTAGGCTTCAGATTGTAAAGCTCCCCGAGCAACTTTGTAATTTGTGATACTGGGCCATATAAATGAAAAATTTGAAATGTGATTTTCCACAGTCCAAAGCTGCAAAAATTCACTTGGATGGACTTCTGTACTCTGTAATGCCTCTGAGTGACTATTTTAATTCTCTTGAAGCCAAGTGTGTCATGGAGTCGAATCAGTTTTAGGTCAGATGATGCTTTCTCTCCACTAGTGCTCCTATTCAAAGTTTTAATGCTATTTTTAATTAAGGAAGTGCAAAAAATACACTAAATCGTACACAGCGGTGCAAAGCAGCACACTTGTAACCACGTGCACTTTCTGATAGTGTAAGACACGCTGTGCTCAGGGTGGAATATGTACAAGGGGGTTTAATCTTGTATTGCCATACAGTTGCAAATGTGTGTGGAGTAGAAGCCGGGGCTGTGAGAGCCGGCTCTGACAGCTCACTGAATGTGATGGATAGCACACTGTAACCCCCGGTTACCAGAGCCCTGTAAAATAGGTGAAATAATATTAAAAAACCTATGGTGAATCTGGTTGGACAACCTGACATTCAATCAGTAATTCAATTAACCTATCAACATCAACCACGTCTATCGAAGGGTACACCCACCCTTTACGTAGCTGGAACCGCGGTATAGTACGTTCTTTTGCTAACAGACCAGCAACCGAAGCAGACGTGAGTCGGAGCGGAAAAACATAGCGCGAGTAAGTCAAATATGTGTAAATAGGATTCATCATAAACATCTAAAAGTCAGATGTTGAGTATAAAGAGAAATATTTTCCTCCAACCAGATCGAACAACCCCTAAAAGACCTGTAGTGGTTACTATCCTGCTGCTAACTGCCGAAGGAAAAGTCTTGGTGAGTCGCTCGAGTTGCTAATATGTCAAATGTAGCATACTGTAGAGATAATAGGAAGCTAATGAGTTGTTAAGCACGATAAAATAGTGTGGGAATGTATTTAAAGCTGGCTGTGGCTAGCGGTCGTGACGTTTGCCTTGTTAGTGCTGTTAGCAAGGTGCGCTAGCTACGTGCGCTAGCTACGGTGCGCTAGCTACGGTGCGCTAGCCGCTCCGTGTTAGCCGCTCCGTGTTAACCGCTCCGTGTAAGCGCGCCATGTTAGCTATAGTGGGCTTCTATAGTTGCTAATGGTAGCTCTGTCACTCACGAATGTTAAACTGCTAACAACTGTGCATTGAGTTTAAAGGGTGTGTTTGTGAGGTTGATTGGTATGTGAGCTAATGTTTAACATTAAGCTGAACTGATGTCTAGCTGAGTGTTGAGTTAAAGATGTTTTATTAGCTACATTATAACTAAAATTACCCATTATTAGCTCAAGCTTAAGTGAGCTGAAGCTGGACTATGCACTATGTGTGGGTAGTTGTCATAAAAAAACATAATTATTGCATCTAAGTGACATATGACATTACAAGCTGTTCAATTAAGAGTGACAACTTTATTTTGTTGAAGTAACAGGATACAATGAATGTTACATATGGAAGACCAGCGACAGCAATGCTGTGTTAATGTTAAGAGAAGAAAAATATGCATTTGAGCAGTGTAGTGACAGTTTTCCTGGCCTTATGGGTTAAGGCCAGGTCTCTCGCTCTCTCTCGCTCTCCCCCCTCTCCCTCTTCCACCTTCTTCGTCGTCTCTGCTGCCTCTTCTCCTCCTCTTGTTCTCATCATTCGTCGAGAGTGTGATCCCCCCAGAAGATTTGAGTCTTCAGCCCTGCTGGCTTCTGTTGGAATGAGGTGCAGTTGGTCCTGGAGTGGCGAGCCAATCCACGAGATGAACCGAGAGAGAGAGATGTTTGGATTATTGAAGTTCAAGAAGGAGTGGTAGGAGAATTGCAATCAGTATCCCACGCTGGATCAACAGTCAACCATAGTGGTAGGACAATCACAGTCAGTTGCCCCACACAGCAGACGGCAAGGAAATTCATGGAGTGAGAAGACACTAGAGCTCTGCAATTAAAGGATCGAAGGATAACACAGTCTGAATTGAACTGATGAATAGACTTACCCAGTAATTCATTGAACTGAATGTTGGATTCACTGATTTATTGACACTAAAGTATGTGGTAGACTTGTTTTGAGTTGTTTATATTGAAATGTGCTATTGTTTTGTTTTTTGGGTTTACCTGTTTTGGGTTGTTGAGTTCCATTAAGAGAACTGATTGGTGTTTCAAGTTCTGAAAAAAAGAAAAATTTAAAATTAAAGGAATCACCTGCTAAAATAGAGGCACTATAAATAGGGGTCATAAAACTATAAATAGGGGTCATAAAACTATAAATAGAGATCATAAAACTATAAATAAGGTTCATAAAACTATAAAGAAAAATTAACAAGTGCCTGACTGTCAACAGTGAACTAAAATAGCATTACAATCAAAAGGAAAACCTAAAGCTAATAAAATGCAAAATAAAATAGTTATACTTACCTGATGGGTGCATTCCTGGTTTAATATCTGAAAAAGAAAAGACAAGTGTTAAAGAGAAAAAGAGGTTTCTTTTGGTTTATGATACATGATTAAAAGTTGAGTGTATCATCATCATCGGTGTTTTTTTGCTATTCTGAATGTTGTTTTAAGGTTATAGAGCATACACTCGAAGACAAAAGATCACTGAAAGATGAGAAAATAAATACTTTATGTTACCTTCAAACGCGACCTCTAACTCCGTGTCTTGTGTCACCTTTGCTGTCCGGTGCCCATTTCTCCCGAGCGATCCTAAATCTTCTGATACCTGGTCCATACTGAGTGTTCACTACACCTTAATTGTGGTGTAGAGAGGTTACATAGAAATCACTTCTGGTTGTTACAGAAACGTGGCGAGCCAGCCAGGAGAAATTGGGCTTTATCGCACAGCACTGGTAAAGACACGATACTACAATGGATGTTATCAAGTCCACTAATATCAAGGTTCAGAACTCTCTTATCATTAGTGGGTCCCCAGGTGCAGAATCTGATAAAGGATTAGTTGCGCATCTGAAACAACATGGCACCATCGCTAGATTTGTTAGCATAGATGCTCCTAACACAAAGTTTCACGAACATGTTATAGTTGAATACACTGACAACACTGCAATACAGTCACTCAAGCCACTGTTGCCAGGCACACTCCCCTGCCAGGGCGAAGAAGGAGCTTGCTACCACCTGAACACACTAATGGATGTGTATGCTCCTGAAGTAAGTAGTGCCACTACAGATACCTACCTTGAACAGTTGCAGGTAGTTGCACAAACAACCGGCAAGACGCTAGAAGAACTGCTTACAACAGAACTCGCTAAGCTCAACGCGGCTACCTGTGCTGCTACCAAGACTGGGACAATTGATGGAGCCCCTGCAACCGATTCTACTCAGAAATCGATCAGGCAAGTACATGCTTCAGCCGGCCATGGTGTCTTTCACCCTGAGCCCGAACCCACAACTGCTGCACCTTCTGCTACAGCAAAACTGAAGCTTTTCCCAACTCCAGGAGTTGAAAGGTCAATTCCACACATCTCGACTGGATTAAAGAGTTCTCCTAGCATCACAATCAATGATGTCAATCCACCTGACATACAGAGAGTAGTAGTAGAGCACATTGTTAGAAACGCAGATGCTTCCTCCCCAGTCCACACATCTAGTCGACTCCGACCCTTCTCCGGGAAGTGTCCACATTCCAACAGTGAAGTGGATTATGAAACTTGGCGAGCAAATGTTGAGCTCATCCTTAAAGATCCAGCTATATCTGATCTACACCGTGCAAGAAAGATACTTGAAAGTCTCCTATCCCCAGCAGCTGATATAGTCAAACAGTTAGGTCCTCAAGCTTCTCCCAGTGACTACTTGCAGCTGCTGGATTCTGCTTTTGGTACTGTAGATGATGGCGAGGAACTTTTCGCCAAATTCATGAACACGTTACAAGACGCTGGGGAGAAGCCCTCCCACTACTTGAACAGGCTGCAGGTGATTCTCAGCCAGGCTGTGAAAAGAGGGGGTGTGGCTGCCATCGAACAGGATGAACACCTACTGAGGCAATTTTGCAGAGGCTGCTGGGACAGTACCGTGCTTACCAGTCTTCAGTTAGAACAGAGGAAGCGTAACCCGCCATCCTTTCCAGAGCTTCTGCTACTCCTGCGCACAGAAGAGGACAGGCAGGCTGCAAAAGTAGCTCGCATGAAACAACACCTTGGGGCCCCCAAGCAACGAGCTGCAACTCATCTTCAGTGTGCTTGCACCCATGAAGAGGAAAAGAGCACCACACCGCAGCAGAATAATCCCACAGTAGACATACTGTGTGACACCCAAAACTTAAAGAAACAAGTGGCCGGGCTTCAGAGTCAAATGGCTGGCCTGAAGACACAGAACCGCCAGACACCGAGACCCCAGATCAGTCCCTCCCAGCTTAATCCCCTTGTCCAGGATCTGAAAAGACAAATATCAGAGCTACAGAGTCAGATGGCAGCCCTAAAGGCCCAGATCCGTCTTTCCCCCACCCCTGTTGAAACCAATATGCAAAGAGAGTCAGGTGAGCCCTCATTCTCCACCACTGCCAGAGTGCAGCACGGGAGGCCAAGACCCTGGTATTGCTTTCGGTGTGGGGAGGACGGGCACATTGCACCAAATTGCATTGAGCCCCCAAATCAAGCCTTAGTTGCAGAAAAGAAGCAGCAGCTACAAGAGAAGCAGCTTCAATGGGAAGCCCAAAGCAGTGCCTCCAGTGCACAGCCTTTAAACTAGGGTCAGCTCCAGTCGCGGGACTGACAGGGGCTGGAGAACACCAGAGACGTCCCTTTGGCAGGCAAAGAGCTAGTCTGAAACAAGCCTCTTCTCGCAGTCGGGGGCATCTACCAAAAGGGTTAATAGGGACCAGATGTACTGCTAAAATCCTCATTGCAGGAGAAGAATCGAGTTGTCTATTAGACACAGGGTCACAAGTGACCACTATCTCTCAATCATTTTATGAACAGAAGCTGAACTCACAGGCCATTCATTCCATAGATGACTTACTGGAGATTGAGGGTGCTAACGGTCAGACAGTCCCCTATACCGGCTACATTGAGGTCACTATGACCTTCCCAAAGAGTTTCTTGGGTGTGGACATCAAGGTACCTACCTTAGCCCTTGTAGTCCCAGACTGTCGTGCCACGGCCCAATCACCAGTATTAATAGGCACAAATACATTAGATGTAATGTACGAGCTATACAGTGAGACAGATGGTGCCTGCCACCAGCCTTCTCCATATGGCTACCGGGCAGTGCTGAAAATACTTGCCCTCAGACAGAAGCAAGGGACGGATGGCTACCTTGGATCAGTGAGACTGCAGGGTAATTCACCTGAAGTCATCCCAGCTGGACAGAGAGTTGTGATGGAGGGAGTAGCCAATGTGCGCAGCACGCACACGGAGAAGTGGGCAGTAGTAGAGCCTCCGTCCTCGTATGCCCTCCCTGGAGGCATACTCGTCACCTGCGGTCTGATCACTCTGCCAACCCGAGCACCCTACCGAGTACCTGTGATGCTAACCAACGAAACACAGCATGATGTACTGCTACCACCGAGAAGTGTCTTGGCAGAGCTCAACGCCATACAGCAACTGCTTCCTAGGGTAGGAGAGACAAAGACCAAAGATACTTCAGCTGACCGGCCAGAACCACCACAAGTTCCTCCACCTGCGTTCAACTTTGCAGATTCCCCGATACCTGCAGAATGGAGAGAGAGGATAGAGCAAAAGTTACAAGCTATGCCTGATGTGTTCTCACAGCATGACTTGGACTATGGAAGGACTGACAAGGTAAAACACCACATCAGCCTCAATGACGAGACCCCCTTCAAGCAAAGAGCTCGCCCCATTCACCCCCAAGACATCCAGGCCGTCCGCAAACACCTCCAAGAGCTGCTGGATGCAGGCATCATCCGGGAATCTGAGTCTTCCTTCTCCTCTCCTATTGTAGTAGTCCGAAAGAAAAATGGTGATGTACGGCTCTGCATCGATTATCGGAAATTAAATGCTCAGACGGTGAGAGATGCCTACGCCTTACCAAACCTGGAGGAGACCTTCACGGCGCTGCATGGATCTCAATGGTTCTCGGTATTGGATCTTAAGTCTGGATACTACCAGATAGAGATGGAGGAAGAAGACAAACCCAAGACTGCCTTTGTGTGCCCGTTGGGATTCTGGGAGTTCCAGCGCATGCCTCAAGGAATAACTAATGCGCCAAGTACCTTCCAGAGGCTCATGGAGAAGTGTGTAGGCGACATGAATTTGAAGGAGGCCATTGTCTTTTTAGACGACATCATCATATTCTCAGAGACTCTGGAAGAACACGAGAGAAGGTTGCTGCGAGTCCTCAACCGTCTGAGGGAGTATGGCCTGAAACTATCTGTAGACAAGTGCAAGTTCTTTCAGACATCTGTAAAGTACTTGGGACACATTGTCTCCAGGAATGGTGTCGAAACAGATCCTGATAAGATCAGTGCATTAAAGACCTGGCCTAGCCCGAAGAACCTGAAAGAACTGAGATCCTTCTTGGGGTTCTCAGGATACTACCGACGGTTTATCCAGGGGTACTCTGGGATCGTCAAGCCACTAACTGACTTAACTATTGGCTACCCTCCTCTGCGAAAGACCAAGAGGCCAAAAGAAAAGGGCGGGAAGTATCATGACCCAAAAGAACCCTTCAGTGACCGCTGGACTCCAGCATGCCAGTATGCTTTCGACACAATCATTGGCAAGCTGACCACTGCCCCAGTACTGGGTTTCGCAGACCCCACATTACCTTATGTCTTGCACACCGACGCGAGTACCACTGGCTTAGGAGCTGCACTTTATCAGGAGCAGGGAGGACAGATGCGACCTATCGCATTCGCCAGTAGGGGCCTGTCTCACAGCGAAGCTCGCTACCCAGCGCATAAACTAGAGTTCCTAGCCCTCAAGTGGAGCGTTACGGAAAAATTCTGTGACTACCTGTATGGGAATCAGTTTGTTGTCATTACTGACAGCAATCCATTGACTTACATACTCACCTCAGCGAAGTTAGATGCTACTAGTTACCGGTGGCTGTCAGCCCTATCCACATTTTCCTTCACACTCCAGTACCGTGCGGGGAAACAAAACCTGGATGCTGATGGTCTATCGAGACGTCCTCATGGGAAGCTGATGGATGATCCTGCATCGCAGAAAGAACAAGAACGGGTTCACCAATTCATCTCACGTCACTCTCTCATCCATATGGAACCTGAAGTGGTTCAAGCAGTCTGTGGCCGTCATCTACTTTGTCGTAACCCAGAGAGCGAATCCAGCGAGCCACGCATTGCACTAGTTGAGTCACTTGCTATGCATGCGGATGCCATTCCCGCCGCATTCGAGCAAGGAGAAAATGCTGAGGGAATGCTCACCATCCAGCACCTGTCCAGGGAAGAGCTAAGAGCAAAGCAAGAAGCTGATCACAGCCTCAGAGAGGTCATATTACAGCTAGAGACCGGACAGAAACCCCCACCAACTCTGCGACAGGAGCTCCCTGAACTTCCGTTGTTGTTGAGAGAATGGCCTCGGTTGGAGATGAAAGAGGGAGTTCTCTACCGGAAGAGGAAAGACGGAGGGCACATTACCTTCCAACTAGTCTTACCCAAAGAGCTGAGAGCAGTGGCCATGAAGAGTTTACACGACGACATGGGTCACTTAGGGATAGAGCGAACCACAGATCTCCTGCGATCCAGGTTCTACTGGCCTAAGATGGCTGCAGAAGTGGAGGCGAAAGTGAAGACATGTGACCGTTGCATACGGAGGAAGGCTCCTCCTCAAAAGGCTGCACAGCTTGTCAACATTCAAGTCACTCGTCCATTAGAATTGGTCTGCATGGACTTCCTTTCAATCGAACCTGACAGAAGTAACACAACCAATGTTCTGGTGATTACAGACCACTACACTAAATATGCAGTGGCCGTTCCCACACCCAATCAGAAGGCTCGTACCGTGGCCAAGTGCCTTTGGGAGAACTTCATCATCCATTATGGTATCCCAGAGCGCTTACACAGTGATCAAGGGCCTGACTTCGAATCCAAGACGATAAAAGAGCTGTGTGAAGTGGCAGGGATCCGGAAAGTCAGAACAACACCATATCATCCGAGGGGAAACCCTGTCGAAAGGTTCAACCGGACCCTTTTGAGCATGTTGGGAACCTTGAAGGATCAGGAAAAGATGCATTGGCGCGATTTTGTACGGCCCTTAGTGCATGCGTACAACTGCACCAAAAATGACGTCACTGGATACAGTCCCTATGAATTGATGTTCGGAAGGCAACCTAGATTGCCCATCGACTTGGCTTTTGGAGTCCCACTCAGAGAGCGTCCTCAGACATCCCACTCAGAGTATGTGCGACACTTGAAGTCTCACTTGGAGGAGAGTTATAAACTGGCAACCAGCAATGCTGCTAAAAATGCTGCCAGAAACAAAGCCAGATTTGATCGACACATCACTGAGTCTGCCCTCGAAGTTGGTGACCGTGTGCTGGTGAGAAGTGTCCGTCTCCGCGGGAAGCACAAACTTGCTGATAAGTGGGAGTCTACCATTCACGTGGTCATGAAACGTGCTGGTGACATCCCAGTGTACACCGTCAAACCTGAGAACCAAGACGGACCCCTGAGGACCTTGCATAGAGATCTCTTACTGCCCTGTGGGTTTCTCCCTGCAAGGGAAGACCAGCCTACCTTGCACGAGTCAGTCCCACGCAACAGGACGCGTCGGAGTACGCGCTTGGATCCTGCTGTACAAAATACCGAGGGAGATGTGAACCAATATGAGTCAGATGAGGATGTTCCTGGGTACTGGAATGCGGACCCTGCAAATGTGGAAAGTAACTGGCATCCACACCAAATTGAGCTGACTGGTAATACCTACCTCACAAGGGGCGAGGAGTTGAACAGGAACTCCCCTAAGGAATACTCATCTGAATCTTCAACTGGACCAACCCATCTTGAACCTGAAAGAGAAACCTTACCTGAGGAGGAACCTGAAAGAGAAACCTTACCTGAGGAGGAACCTGAAAGAGAAACCTTACCTGAGGAGGAACCTGAAAGAGAAACCTTACCTGAGGAGGAACCTGAAAGAGAAACCTTACCTGTGGAGGAACCTGAAAGAGAAACCTTACCTATAGAGGAACCTGAAAGAGAAACCTTACCTGAGGAGGAACCTGAAAGAGAAACCTTACCTGAGGAGGAACCTGAAAGAGAAACCTTACCTGAGGAGGAACCTGAAAGAGAAACCTTACCTGAAAGAGAAACCTTACCTGAAGAGGAACCTGAAAGAGAAACCTTACCCGAAGAGGAACCTGAAAGAGAAACCTTATCTGAAGGAGAAACCTTACCTGAAGAGGAAGCTGGAGGAAGAAACGTCATTGAAACAGAGCAGGAAGGAAGAAAAATTTCTGGAAGAGTGTCGGAACAAAGACACCTCAGTAGAAGCAGAGCTCCCCCAGAGAGATTGCACTACACCCAGCTAGGGAACCCCCTTGTGTCTGTTGTGCAGTCACTTTTCCAAGGCTTAAGTCTAGCTTTAACAGAAACACTACAAGGTCCTACTTACGCCGAGGTTAATGCGCACGATCCTCATTCAGTTGTGGTCAGACAGCCGAGTAGGTGTAGCGGGACGCACACACCTTTGAGAGGGGAGTGTGTAACCCCCGGTTACCAGAGCCCTGTAAAATAGGTGAAATAATATTAAAAAACCTATGGTGAATCTGGTTGGACAACCTGACATTCAATCAGTAATTCAATTAACCTATCAACATCAACCACGTCTATCGAAGGGTACACCCACCCTTTACGTAGCTGGAACCGCGGTATAGTACGTTCTTTTGCTAACAGACCAGCAACCGAAGCAGACGTGAGTCGGAGCGGAAAAACATAGCGCGAGTAAGTCAAATATGTGTAAATAGGATTCATCATAAACATCTAAAAGTCAGATGTTGAGTATAAAGAGAAATATTTTCCTCCAACCAGATCGAACAACCCCTAAAAGACCTGTAGTGGTTACTATCCTGCTGCTAACTGCCGAAGGAAAAGTCTTGGTGAGTCGCTCGAGTTGCTAATATGTCAAATGTAGCATACTGTAGAGATAATAGGAAGCTAATGAGTTGTTAAGCACGATAAAATAGTGTGGGAATGTATTTAAAGCTGGCTGTGGCTAGCGGTCGTGACGTTTGCCTTGTTAGTGCTGTTAGCAAGGTGCGCTAGCTACGTGCGCTAGCTACGGTGCGCTAGCTACGGTGCGCTAGCCGCTCCGTGTTAGCCGCTCCGTGTTAACCGCTCCGTGTAAGCGCGCCATGTTAGCTATAGTGGGCTTCTATAGTTGCTAATGGTAGCTCTGTCACTCACGAATGTTAAACTGCTAACAACTGTGCATTGAGTTTAAAGGGTGTGTTTGTGAGGTTGATTGGTATGTGAGCTAATGTTTAACATTAAGCTGAACTGATGTCTAGCTGAGTGTTGAGTTAAAGATGTTTTATTAGCTACATTATAACTAAAATTACCCATTATTAGCTCAAGCTTAAGTGAGCTGAAGCTGGACTATGCACTATGTGTGGGTAGTTGTCATAAAAAAACATAATTATTGCATCTAAGTGACATATGACATTACAAGCTGTTCAATTAAGAGTGACAACTTTATTTTGTTGAAGTAACAGGATACAATGAATGTTACATATGGAAGACCAGCGACAGCAATGCTGTGTTAATGTTAAGAGAAGAAAAATATGCATTTGAGCAGTGTAGTGACAGTTTTCCTGGCCTTATGGGTTAAGGCCAGGTCTCTCGCTCTCTCTCGCTCTCCCCCCTCTCCCTCTTCCACCTTCTTCGTCGTCTCTGCTGCCTCTTCTCCTCCTCTTGTTCTCATCATTCGTCGAGAGTGTGATCCCCCCAGAAGATTTGAGTCTTCAGCCCTGCTGGCTTCTGTGGAATGAGGTGCAGTTGGTCCTGGAGTGGCGAGCCAATCCACGAGATGAACCGAGAGAGAGAGATGTTTGGATTATTGAAGTTCAAGAAGGAGTGGTAGGAGAATTGCAATCAGTATCCCACGCTGGATCAACAGTCAACCATAGTGGTAGGACAATCACAGTCAGTTGCCCCACACAGCAGACGGCAAGGAAATTCATGGAGTGAGAAGACACTAGAGCTCTGCAATTAAAGGATCGAAGGATAACACAGTCTGAATTGAACTGATGAATTGACTTACCCAGTAATTCATTGAACTGAATGTTGGATTCACTGATTTATTGACACTAAAGTATGTGGTAGACTTGTTTTGAGTTGTTTATATTGAAATGTGCTATTGTTTTGTTTTTTGGGTTTACCTGTTTTGGGTTGTTGAGTTCCATTAAGAGAACTGATTGGTGTTTCAAGTTCTGAAAAAAGAAAAATTTAAAATTAAAGGAATCACCTGCTAAAATAGAGGCACTATAAATAGGGGTCATAAAACTATAAATAGGGGTCATAAAACTATAAATAGAGATCATAAAACTATAAATAAGGTTCATAAAACTATAAAGAAAAATTAACAAGTGCCTGACTGTCAACAGTGAACTAAAATAGCATTACAATCAAAAGGAAAACCTAAAGCTAATAAAATGCAAAATAAAATAGTTATACTTACCTGATGGGTGCATTCCTGGTTTAATATCTGAAAAAGAAAAGACAAGTGTTAAAGAGAAAAAGAGGTTTCTTTTGGTTTATGATACATGATTAAAAGTTGAGTGTATCATCATCATCGGTGTTTTTTTGCTATTCTGAATGTTGTTTTAAGGTTATAGAGCATACACTCGAAGACAAAAGATCACTGAAAGATGAGAAAATAAATACTTTATGTTACCTTCAAACGCGACCTCTAACTCCGTGTCTTGTGTCACCTTTGCTGTCCGGTGCCCATTTCTCCCGAGCGATCCTAAATCTTCTGATACCTGGTCCATACTGAGTGTTCACTACACCTTAATTGTGGTGTAGAGAGGTTACATAGAAATCACTTCTGGTTGTTACAACACCCTTGCCCTGTGATGTGCATGCACATTTGATGTTGAAATGGCCTATCCATGGGACCATTGTCTTTCAATCATGTCAAGGCAAAGTACAGAACAGAGCACATTTTCTGCTGCCTGGCGTTATTACTATGCCACAGTTTACAGCACAATCCATACAGCCTTTGCCTGCACAGAAATGTTCTCCAGCCTCCTGATGCTGCTCTGTTTTTTTTTTTAAAAGCCAGTTTTCACAGATGCATGTGCATTAAAATGGTGATAATATAGACTCTTGATAAGTGTTTAATAGTGCTGCAGACAGGCTTTCATTAGTGGAACCTGGATGTGAATAAGGGGACATGCGATACAAAGAAGGGTACAATTGTTTTCACACAAACCGTGACAGCAGCATCTGCCCACTGCTGCACTTTTTGTGTTCCCTAACCTTCTGAAAAATCCAAAAAAGCTGCTCATTATTTTTCGGGCCTATTATGTCACAGCGCGAACCTCTTTATTTTTACGGTGCGGGGCCTTTCGCTGGTAGGCACGTCCTGCCACTCTCCCCGGCCCCGGCGCTCAGAGGGTTAACCATGTGGCTCGGTGCCATGGCTTCATGGGAATGGAATGTGGAGTGCTGTGTGTGCAGGGCTCCTTTCCCAGCATCCCTCACTGCCCAGGCGCATGCTAATGATCAGTATTATTGAAGCACAATTGATGGGCTAGCAACCAAACAAGAGAAACTAATTACTACTAAGGCTTTATTGTCCTTTAATTACTGAAGCTCTTTGGCAATTAGTGCTGCACAAAGACGCAGCCCTACTTTAATCTCAAATAAAAAAATGTGATGCAGATGAAAAAATTTGGAAGATGAAAGGTAGATAAGATAATTTGGCTTTCGGAGCGATCCGCAGAAGTGATGCCTGATTTGAGTAAAGCGTGGGACAACAAAAGAAATTGCTGAGGGCTGTGCTAATTTAAACTGAAAATCATCTCGGAACAGATTTGGTGAGTGATATTTCTGTGACCTTGGACAACTAAATCCAAAAAAAAAAAAAGCAAACGCTGAAAACCTCTTAGCGGTGAAAAGCAGGCACTCCAGCATGTGATGTCAACAAACGACTTACAAAACTGCCATTATGATGAAGAAGAATATCCTCACTGGCTGTTTTACACCCGTTCGAGGCTTATTTCACACTGAACAGAGGAGCAGTGACAACATTCTATATAGCATTTACAGTGACTGGATCTCCACTTCCAACTTTTCACACTCGTGAAACTATCATGACCTTTTAAAACATCATTAGTCTGGATTTATGCATCATTAAAGCAGCTTCAGAATCACCGTGCAACAGAGTAGCTTGCAGCCACATATGTCCATGAGAGCCTTCTACTAATTTATACCAGCATTCATAAACAATTAAGTCACACATTTGCACAATCTACAATCCATTCAGTAATTGCCATTCAAAGTCTCCCTGTCAACAATCATATATACATCGCCACTGATGAATTTCAATTGCAAACCACTCAAACATAATGCAAGCAGATTGCGCTGGTATGTTTAAAAAAACCTGGCAAGAGCAAGAGACATACTCATCTGCACTAGCTGGCAGTCATTTACAACACTTTTGAGATGGTCTCAGTAAAATTGTGCTGTTGTATTTCATTTTTTGACAATATCACTGAAGGTTTTTATGATTTGGGAATCTTTTAAACATTTATTAATTATTATTATTATTATTATTCATTTAACCATGCATGCAAGTCAGAAAAAGTAAGTCAGAAGTAAAGACTTCTGACTTACTTTAATAAATGTCATTTATTGAGGGGCAAAAAACCCACAATAAATTACATTTTTTTACCATTTCATCTTCATTTTTTGACTCTTGTGCAAGCAATTTAACTAATAGTTATTATTTCTTACATTGAGACTTTTAATTTAACTGCTACACAGAAAATAGCATATTTTTTTCATCTGGCAGAAAGTTTGAGGCTAAAAATATAGGTGTTCCAGATATTCAGAGACATGCGTTCTTCTTCTCTTCTCTGCGTTTCTTCCAATTATGAACTCAGTAAGAAGTTAAACCAAACTTTCACACGTTTCATGATAAACTTTCGGATGTC
Source organism: Dascyllus trimaculatus (assembly GCA_024666655.1). Lineage (NCBI taxonomy): Eukaryota > Metazoa > Chordata > Actinopteri > Pomacentridae > Dascyllus > Dascyllus trimaculatus. Next base: position 24,948,294 of record CM045452.1, read on the forward strand.
TGATGTCGAGCTGCCAGCTGTTGGAGTATAAACCCAGTGAGCGGCTATGCACCTCATTCAAAATATAATACAGTTTTTTGTTAGAACTTTTGAAAACAAGCAGATAGTATTTTATAATGTAATCTGAATTATTTAATTCATTCTCATAGCATTAATACTGTTTACACTGTTCATACTGTCTATACAGTTTATACTATCCATACTATTTATACTATTTATACTGATCATATCACTATTTGTCTCTATCTGTTAATTTAAATTATCATTTTTATATTGTATCCACATCTGTATATTCATATATTAGTATGTTCATAGCATTTTGTCAGTTTATACTGTAACATACTGTACATACCACGTTGTAAATAATGCACTTTACTGCTGCTTTTGCATGTCTGGTTAGAAGCTAAACTGCATTTGTTGTCATAATACTTGAACTACTTTTGTACTATGTGCAATGACAATAAAGTTGAATCTAAACTAATGTAGTCTAATTTGAAAAATATTGAAATGGACAGTAAATATTCACGTTAATTCACGTTAATGTAGATAGGTGCATTTTTTGCACCATAGCATTGAAATAACATGTAAATGTTGAGTCATGTTGACTGTGGATTTAAATAGAAAATGATGACAAGCATTTTTGCGAACATCAGTTCTCTGAAATGTTTTTGGTACGTACACGACACACCCTAGAGAAGTGCAGGGCATGCTGTGCTTTTAATATCTACACTTTAGCATGACTTGATCAATTCATTTAAATGCTTCAGGGCAGCTACAGTAAAGTTCATGCAAATTATACAATTATGTTGTACGTCTATCTTGTCACTCGAAAAAATTAAAAAGCACATGCCTTCCTTCTTAAAACCCAAGAAACATCAGTCTTGCTCATGTAAATCTGAAATATGTTGCAACATAAGTCACAGTATATGTTATAGAGATTAAGCTCTATTGATTTTATATATATTTATCACCAATTAGTGCTCAATGTGTGATTCATTTAAAGGCAGCACTATAGTGTTGACATGTGCACCAGCATCAGCTGTGTGCACCGAGGAGATGTGCTTCTTCCTAATCACACACCACCTGTCTGCTGCACCTTTCCTGTGCATAACTGCAAAGCTGCAAAAGCCTGCAGGGCACATCCAGCTAAAAGCATCTCAGGGATGAATGTTAAAGGTTATTCGTTTACGAGAATCAATTCACTCATTGACAACCATTTCATAAAACGCCAGTGGACCTGTTTCACTAAAAAACTGACTTTCTGTTGGTGCAAGTAAACTTTGTGGAGTGAAACACCACCAAAACACAGACTTTGCATTTCTTAACCACCTGAGGAAACTTAGGGGCTGGTTCTGTACCAGCTTGCTGACCTCTGACCCCTCTGCCAGGTTTGCACTGACCCTGTGTATTTCAGCAGGGCCTGGGAACCAGCAGTGTGTCAACAACCTGATCCAACAGTCCAAACAAGCAATAATTTCCGTCTATAGCAACTGTCGTTTTAACTGTGGCGACGCATTATGAAACACACGCCAATCTGTTCTCTCTTTTTTTTTCTAGATTTCTATCGAACCAGATGCAGTGATAGATTGTCCTGAGTGCAGCTCTGCAGACAAGAGGGTCATGACCTAGTTTCCCCAGTGGTCAGTTCCCATATTCTGCCGCTGGACTTTAAGCCTCTGAAATCTGTACCACTAAAAGATTATGTCCATGTATGTGTGTGTTTTTTTTTCTTGATTTACTCCACACAAGCAAAAAAATGCTGACTCCCCAACAGATACAGTAGGGCTGTAAATCTGAACCCAGCGGCAAAAAGGGGAAAAAAATAGAAAAAGCAGGGATATTATTTGACTGACATCATGTCCTCATTGTGTCATCCACCTTGCAAATCACCCTGAAGCATAATTAAGGAAAATCACCAGAAGGCTTACATGCATTGACTCTTGATTTGGTAAAAGCGATGTGTATACCTTTCCCCCTCCTCTGCACGAAGGGCTGCAGGAAGACAGAGAAGCTCAGTGAGAAAGAGAGCAGACTTGTCAGTCTGGCCACGTTTCATTTAGCACTTCATTTCAAGGAAATTCAAGAGACTCTTCTAATTGCCTATAGCATTTCAGTTCTCATTTGGTGGAAGAATGTATTGCAGGCTGCAGGAGCTTACTGCACTGTTTTTCATATCATTAAAAAAGGCCGACATTTTCAACATGGTGATAATGTCAAGTGAGTTTCTCTCTCTCTTTTTTAAAACATTGTTTGTGTAAAAACAATGAAATGAAAGTGCATTGTTGAGATGATCACAACAAGTCGGTGACATTGGCGTTCTTTTCTCTTTCTCTCTCTCTTTGTTTTGGACACATTCTATCTCGTGCATATGGCCGAGTGCGTGTTTTTATGCCCATGTAGGAAAACAGGACCTATTCTTATTTCTACTCAATGAGGCACATGGCATCATTTGTCAGTGAAAATTGTTTGTTATTCAAGCGGAGGAATCGTGAGTCACTCCTATATAAAGAAATTCGAGCATCCAATCATGGCCCTTTTCAGATGGGCAATTAGGATTCTTTTAGAGTTGCTCAAATTACAGATTTATTTATTTATTTATTTATTTTACCAAGATGGGGTGGGGGTGGGGTGGTGGTGGCGGGGAATGGAAAGAAAAAACTAGGCTAATTTGAATTTAGGAATCTTTTTTTAAAATGTGACCTAACAGCGATAACAACTGATAAATACCTTTTTATTTTCCACTGACTGCACTTTTTTTGGAATTGATTTGGTTGCAAGTCAACATTTCATTTCTGTAACACCATGTTTCAAGTGCGGTTAACCTTCACAACTTTGTTGCTTTGTTGGAAACTGCTGCCGAAATCTTCTATTTATGCAGATATGAAAAAAAAAGCTTCCTATTACCTCTCTGTCAAATTCAAAACATGCAGATTCCATGCAATCTCCATCACACGTGGTGGTGAGACAATGCTTTTGCTTCTCATGTTCCATCCACTGATTAAATGAAGCATACTTGATCTTTATCTTTGCTGAAGGATGATGCCTGCACTGGCCTCTATCCAGGTCCTGCAGGCTGTGAAATAACACCATAAATTTATTAGAGACACTGAAATGCTTTCTGTGGCTTTAAATCTGCCGATGAGCTATGGATGCTTTGTTTGATCAGAGCATATTGGCAGTTCAAGGGGTTTTCACACTAAAACTGTGAATTAGTGCGCACAGATACTGCCAGTTTTCAAACTTACTGGATATTTTACCTCAATATTGTGCTAGTCAATGGCTAACAGGCGGATATACCCCTGCATAATATTAATCTAGATCAAATATGCAGCCCAGATGACTAGATTTTGTATTTCTTTGCACTTTGAGGATTCAAAATACAGCAGGATGGCAGGTTTGCTGGGGCATAGGTCATGGTGTTTATGTGAGCTGAGTAGATTTGATGAAAAAATGTAAAGTTTTGCAGGTTTTTCATGATCAACACAATCGTAGCAAATGTGTGGACATCCAAAAAACAAAATAATGTGCACTGGGGAGTAATTGGCACAAGTTCTGCAATTTTGGAGTAAAATATTCTTTGCATATGAAAGACTACACGTCCTGACTGAGGCACTGTTCTGGGAGAGTTCTTTTATTCTTTCTTTACTGAAGTCTGAATGAGAGAAACCGAAATGAATCTTTTGTCCGACAAGTAGCAGAGTACAAAGTGAGTTTGGTATTTAACTCACAACTCAAGGCTTTGCTCCCAAAGCCTTCTCACCTTGACTTTATAAAAGGGACAATAATATTATAATCTCGCTCACACAAGTGGATTCATTCGGTGAGAAGTGTCTGTGATTATAAGATGGCGGGGAAAAATGTGCTCCACGGTCAAAAACCTGTAACAGTCTCACTGCTCATTTTTCATGCTTGTATGAAACAAACTTTTGCAAACTGTCAGTGTACAGTATTTTGAATAAAACAGTCCAAGGCTTTGGTGCAGTGCACACACAGTGTTTTCTAGCAAGCCGATCTAGACTATATTTTGCCTTGGTGTTGATTTCGAGTTGATCCCCACTTTGCTTCTTTCCCGGCATTAAACACCTGGCTGATTTGAAAGAGATGGTTACGCAATTTTGACCTATTAAGGAGAAAGGTGCCTACAGGGAGGCCTGAGTGCCTTGTGATGTATAAGCACACTCAGTAATGACAGTTTGGACCTCTGTCAGCCTGGTAGGAGTGGCATTGTTGCACAATTGAAAGCAGGATGGAGAAAATAGTTTCTCATCGGATCCCTCGAGAGATTGGAGATTAGAGTTTTATCGACGTTACCTTGCAGCAGGATGAAGATTTTCTAGCACAGACAGACGGAGTTGAGCCGGAGTACATGCACCGTATAGGTCTCTGTGTTGGACATGACTTGCTCGCATGAATAAAATATGGCCATTGAACATGCTGTTCAACACTCAGGGAACAACAATATCCTTTTAAGAGTAATTTCACTTAGGCTGCGTGTCCTCGCTAGCCTCACCCCTTCTTTCTTTCTTCCCTTCACAGACACAAACAAACACACACAGACTCATATTTTCAAGGGTGAGAGAATGCTACATTGCCATTACCAGTGAGCACAGAGGCTAGGAGGAGGGAGAAGAAAGGAGGAGGAGGGAGGGGAGGGGAGGGCAGGAGAGGGGAGGGTGGGAGGAGGGATGGGATAAAATCCATCAGATTTGATGGCATGGTGATGTAGATAATGTTTTCTCTTTTTAGCTCAGCTCACAGAAAGAAGAAGGCAGAACACAACCACTTTCACTCTGTCACACTCTGAATGGAGAAAAAAAAACGGGAGCACAAAATAACGGCATGTCTGGCGCGTCTCTTTGTGCACAAACACCGTGCCCTTATACCTATCAGAATGATTGTCCCGCCATTACGCGATTTAATGGTAAAACACACATACTCTTAATCCACCACTGCCAGGCTTACAGTCAACGGGAGAGGGAAAAAAAGAACATAATTATCCAGTTTCTCATCTGTTTGCACAAATAGGACAGAAAACCCCTCAAAAACTGCTCAGCGCTATGGTAATTTGCCACAGAGAAACATTGGAAAACAAATGTGTTCAGGAAATGTAGATGGGTTTTTAAGGTCTGAAAGCCACAGCTGCTTGGCAAGCAGAAGCTGGCTCCTTTTGTCTTTTATCTTCTTCTGTAATGTGCACAGGTGCTGCTTAATTCAATTGGAGAACGTTGCCATGGTTTTACATTAATATATTTCCATGTTACCATTACGACTGTTGTCATGGAGATGATAGGACCTATTTGAACTGAAAGCAGTGATGGTTTTATGGGGGTACTGCTCTCTCTCCCTCCTCTCTCTCTTTTTCTCTCTCACTTTCTCTTTCATTTGGTTGCTCCATGTCAAGTCACATGGTATGCAGCCAGATTTAAGGCTTGACTTCACTGTTCATTCCCCCCTTCGTTTTTTTTTTTTACTGATTCTAACTCAGTATTGCTGGAACAGAAGATGCATTTCAATCTTACCTGGCAACCAACAGATTCAAGCATAAAACACGCTTTTTATTTGCTGTGTGCTTCTGCTGTGATGCAAAAAAAAAATATCCAGCATTGTGCACAAGAACCCCTCTGAGCTCATGACATTGGAAAGAATTTTTCACTAATGCTCCCATTGACTTTCATTATCATTGAAGCCCTGTTGAGTGAATGTGTTGTGAATGCCCAGAGAAAAGAAAAATGGTTACAGAAGAAAATGAACAGGCTAATCAGGTACAAAAGGTCGGCTTGCACTGGAAATGGAATTTGCTCAAAATCAAAACAACTATATACAATGCAGACATATTTTTTTAACATAGCTTACTACCAACATCTAATGGAGACACGGTTATTCCAATTAAAGTAATTGCACACTTTCATAAAATCAATACTGCTCCCTGGTACCGTAATTGCTTCTTTCAATCAATTTGATGCATTTTCTAGAACAAAAGGCAAAGCAGGGGTATTCAATTTACTCAAGCATACCAAAGTTGATGAAATGCTTGTATTGGCTATTAAGGCATTGGTTGTTTTCTTCTTCTTCTTAAGGATGCCACAGGAATATCTTCAGAGGCAAGTTCAAAGTCACCTTGTTATCTCTGGATTTTGTCTCCGATACCACTGTAACTCATTATATCTGCACCGTACAAGAGGAGAACCATATTAGTACCCTGGTACCTTTCTGAAATGAGATGCAAAATGTATCACAATATGCAGTAACTTTGTTGAAATCGACCTTAGTTTCTGCTAATGAATGTGCTTACACACAAACACACAAGCACAGACACGGGCACACACTCGCACACCTTGGTTGAAGGTCCAAACCGATACAGAGAATATCTAACGAAAGCACCCATGAGAAACTGGGCTATACTGACAGCTTTGATCCATCAGCAAACCATGATGCAAAGCAAAGTCAAATGTGCCCTACTTTTCTTTGCATTAGCCGAGCTCAAAACAGAATGTCTGAATTTTCACACATACAGTATTTCAGGCTGCTCTTTCCCTCGCTACTGTTTTGAAATGAAATAACTTGGAATTAGAAATGGGTTACAGTCTGTGTCTCTCTCTTCTTTCTCCTCTCTATCTCACACCCTGCACACACACAGACAGATAGAAAGAAAAAAAACATGTTTAAGGCACCACCATTTTCCCTTTTTCTGCATTTCATTCCCCCCCTCCTTTTTTTTCGGATAATGAAAAAATGTCTGATATGAAACTCTGGACTCGCAGTGCAGCACCCAGCTTTCTGCTATTCTTATACAAACACAAAGTGACAAGATGGTTACTCTCTCTGCACACTGACAGTTCATTCCGGACTAGGAAAAATGTCAAAAATGTTTAGTCACGGCTGAGTGGACTTAATTACCATCCTCTAGGCTGCCTCAGAACTCAGTGCCACTAATGGTCCCGAGCTACAGATAAAATTCCATTTACAAAAATGTTGAAGCCACAAGATCTGATTTAGCCAATATGAAATATTTACTTTGATGTAATTAAAGTGACAATGCTTATCACCCATTCTGGCCTGAAAAAGAAGGAATTGCCCTGTTTAGATAAATATGAAAACAATGACTGTTGGCCTTTTAGATCAAGCTGAGATGTAAATTTAGCTTTTGTAGTGACTGGGTATATTTGGAATACTGTTAATATGAATATTTGCATACACAAACAATCCAGTTCTCAACAAGGTTACTTACAAAAATAGACCAAGCAATGTTTTTTTTAGAAACTTCTCACATAACATACTGAAAATAATGAATTACTTTTACTTTTTTTCCTGTGGCATGTAAATATCTGTTATCTTAAAGGTACAATCTGTAATTTGAGGATGTGAGTCACACCCTTGAGTGAGAACACAGGAGTGGAAACACTGCTGTCACTTCCAAAAACTGACAGGTCTTCTGCTGCTCTTCAGCAACACTTGTAAAGTTTTGATTAAACCTACATTCTCAATCAGACAAGTAGAAATTTGCAATTTATTGGCTGATAAAGTAAATAATAAGCCTATGACAATCAGACCATAATGTGCAATTTCTGACATGAACCAAAGCAAGACTTAATATTAAAACTGTGCAATAATTATAAACTCTTGCTCGGTCGAATATGAAGGTGCTGCTTCATCACTGACAGCATCAGTGTGATGTGACTTATTCATGGCAACAGGAAAACTCAATCAAACACATCAAATGTTTATATAAGTCTCAGCCCATACATGACCCCAATCACAACTCCACAACTACATCTTCTGTACACACTGTAGGCCGAGTTAAAATAAGAAATGTGGTGGGCACGTTTTCATTAAAACACATCTTCTTTTGCATGGAAGCGTGCGTTTCAGATGTGGGTGTCCCTCATGGGAGCAGAGCTAGTGTGTACCTGCTGGCCTACACAAGACCCCTTGTTTGTATACCTATCTTTCACTGAAATAATGCACTCCCTCGCCCTTCATCCTAATTCACCTATAATGCTTTCTAAACACGAAAACAGTTTGGGTTTTATTTGTTTTTTGAGATACTTGTCTCTGAGACTTCTGCCACCACACTGGAGGTAAGTGGGATTTTGTTTATGGTGCTCAGCGCATTCAGAAGCAGCAAAAAAAAAAAAAAAACACCTCTTTGCAGAATCGGTGCTGTTGGTGCTCTGGATGAATGACTTTCCTCATTGTGGACAGATTTCGCTGTCGATGAGCCATCTAAACAAGGGCACCGCTTCAGAAAGTCAAACATTTTCAAAGCTGTGAGCATCACAATTGAACTTCCACTTCCCTCTACTGCAACACAGATTATTTATATATTACATTAAACTATTAGTATGCTCTAATACTATGTTCATAAACCGTTACCAGACATGGGGTATGCAACATTACTGGTTTCATCAATCTGTTACAGCGTTTTGTCATCTGGACATAGGTAACTTTTGCAATATTATATTATTGGTATCACAATATTTGTCATCACATGAGGACATAGTGCTTTATAATGTATAACAATGCAATAATAAACAAAAGACTTAACAAAACTAATCACCTAGTCTTTTTGTAATTTTCCCTAATTCTAAAAAAATTCTGTCCATGTGTGATGATATTCTAACTCCTACTTTATCATGTGATGTAGATCGATCCTGACTCCATGTCAGTGACAATCTAATAATAATTTAAGTGTTTATTGAACTTATTGACACTGTTGCTCTGTTGTTACATGAGCATGAATGCACGCAGCTCTCTTCTTATAAAGACGCTCATTTGGATCCTGCTGCTGTCTGATGCTGCAGGTATTTAATAAACTCTGAGAAGGACTCCTACAAACAGCTGGATGCAACAAACTGACTCCCGCTTCTGTTCACGTTTTGCTAAATTTCATTCGTGATTGGTGAGTAGCATAGTCATATATTTATGGACTTTTTGGTTTGTAGCCAAAAAGATAGCAAAGTGGATGAGAAAAGTATGCTGCAAATTGTCTCTGATGTTTTTGGAGAAGTGTTGGTGCTGAAATATAGAAAAAGCCTTCACCAAGTGCTGTTTGTGTGAGACCACATGCGGTTCAGACTTGTGCCGTGTTGAAAGTGATAAAGAAATGCGACTAGCTCTGCTAAAACCAGTAAGAAACCCAGCTGCTGCATTCTGAACTAGTTGGAGGTGAGACAATGACTTGTGGTTGATACCGAAAAGGAAGGAGTTGCAGTCAGCCTGACGTGAGAAAATGAATGCATGAATTGCTTTGTCCAGATCTCAGTGTGAAATAAATGATTTTAATCTGGAGACGATATATATATATATATTTATTTTATTATTATTTATTTATTTTAAAAGCAGGTCTAAACAATATTTTTAATGTACAGATCAAAGGTTAAATTGGATTTAAAAAGAACTCCCAGATTTCTGCCGTTAGGTTTTACACTGGGTGACAGTGGACCAAAGCTATTTTTACTGAGGCTGTGTGGAACTGAAACAAATTATTTCTGACTTCAAACTGATTAGGTGAAGGAAAATTTTGTACTATCCAGCGTTTGGTACCTGTGAGACAATCTGAGAACAGCAGCCAGGCTTGGGCCATCAGGTCTCAGTGGAACATATACACCAATCAGGAATAACATTATGACCGGCTGCCTAATATTATATTGGTCCTCTTTATGTGGTCAAAAATGCTCTAAACCATTGGGCATGGACAAGAGGACCTCTCAGGGTGTCCTATGGGGTCTGGAACCAGGACACAGGTACTGGATCCTTTGGGTGCTCTGGCTTGTGCAGTGGGGCCTCTGTCAATCAAACTTGTTCCACTGCATCCTGTTGATGCTTGATCAGAATGGGGTCTAGGAAGTTTGGAGGTCAGATCAACATGTTGGGCCATTGTCATGTTCCTCAACATGTTCCTGATTGTTTGATGTTTTTTCCATGTGGTGGGGTGCATTTTCATCCAGTAACATTTGGGATTTCCATTTGCATGAGGGAGTGTGTTTGTTGTGGGACAATGTTTATTTGGGTGTCTAAGTCTGATCAACATGGATGTCAAAATCCAAGGTTTTCCAGCAGAACAGCACATAATACCAATATGATCAATGTTATTCACTTCACCTGTCAGTGGTCATAATGTTGTGGCTGATTGGTGTATGTTACACGTAGACCTGTCACCATCTCAGTTTAGCATGTCAGTATGCTAGTATTTGCACAAACACAAAGAGCATTTGAGGCTGATTACAATATAATTATGTTTGCAGGTATTTAGTCATGAACAAAAATGTGGGACCAGAAATGTTGGAGGGGGCTTTAATGATCTGGTACACCAACCAAATAAATAAACAAATAGTTGTCTAGACAAGTGTAATTAAGATCCATCCTCTGGCAATCATGACAATCTGGGGGAAAAAGAAAAAAAGAAACAGCAAATTTACTGTATATTTAAATCTAATAGTCAATAAGATGTTTCAGTCTGGACTAAAGTGGTGGACCAGCTGACTGCCCATCAAACATTACGTTTAATGGTAAAACGCACAGGAGGTTTTTCTGTTTTCACACTCGCAGATGAGCCACCGTACGGGCCATTGTGCCTCCCCTCATCCGTCACATCCATCATGTGAAAATGAGTTCACATGCATCACTGCTAACATAATGTTCTTGAGAGGCTGGGAGAAAGGCTCACCTAACATGCAAGATGGCACAATAAAGAAGAACCCACTGACATTAATGAAAATGTATACCATTTAAAAGTAGTAGAAGCAAAGGCTGGAAGGAAGACAAAGCATTATTTATTAATAAGAAAAGGCTAAGTGACTGGCTGTTGATGGCATGGGCTATTTTAATACCATCTCCATACACTTGATGTTCTTTGTTGCCAGGTTTTTCCTCTGAGAAATATACTATAACATTGTCCTTTTTACCTTATTGGAGTTGTTGACTTTGTATTCAGAATTTGGGGGTAATTACTTTACCATAAAGAATGGCATGTGGCAAAAAACAATGAGTTGCTTTCAATAAAGATTCACGGAAACAGATATTTTAAGATCTTTATATGAGTACCAAGCACACATTAATTTTTAGGTCAAGTTAGGTAGAAGCATCTTTTTAGAAAGACTAATGAGAATCAAAAGGACTCTCTGAGGTTTATAGGTCTTAACTGATGGAGGCATGTTCTTCTCTTGTGTGTGGACGCTGCCTCCATAGGGATTAGGACAAAACACTCACATACATAAAAGTGCAGAATAGTGATTTTTATTTAATATTAATAGTAAATGCCAAAAGGGTGAAAGCAAGTACCTGTGCACTGTAGTATTCCTGTTCCTCCTTAGTCCTAGTTGTATAGTCCATATTTACCTCTCTCCTCATCCTCCATCCCTCCCTCCCTGCTCTCCCTCTCCCCTCATCTCCCTCAGTTTGTAACCTGAATACAGTAGCGCAGTGGACCAATCGATCACAGGGAGTCCTTTTTTTCATCCTGGCAATTTTCCTCTGAGGAAAGGGGGAATAATGTGAGCTAACAGTGTGGAAAATCAATGCTCCACTGGCATAGAATAACTTGGAGTCTGGCTGGCAGAGAGTACCGGGCTCCATGAGGCCAGTTTGAGTGATAAAGCCACCCCACGTCCCGTCTCTCATCCTGCATGATATGCAGCTGCCCCTGCAGAGCTGCACTCACTCTCAACAGTAGGTTAACAGTTTTATTCCCCAAATCCTGTGGATTTATAAGGTGTACACTCCTGCTACGAGGCTTTGAGTGCATAATGGGTGTGCGAATGCGACTGTGTCTGCATGCGTATGTATGTATCGGTGTTATATATGCACTCTGTGTCTGTGCAGCACGGCTGAATCATATATGTACATAAAAACCTTTATCATGTAAATCACTTTGACCTGTTGGCGGCCAGGCCATTAAAACTCATGCAGTGCAGTCAAATATTGTTCAAAGCCAAAGAGTTTTGTTTCAAAAGATACAGAATTTTGTCAAAAATGGATAAAATTGTGCACAAAATAGCTTCATTTGAAGGATTAAAAACCTTTTAAGGAATTTGGGGTTTGAATTTTCCGTTTAGTCTGAACATCAAGCTTGAACGAAGAGTTGAAATAAGCCAGTCCTGCGAGATAGTGCTGAAAAAGAAGATATCAATCTTAATTAACCCTAACGTAAAGGGAAAACTGAGGGCAGAGGGGGGTTTTTAAAGCCTCCCCAATGTGTTTAACTGCAAGAAACATATGTCTAACCAATTCAGTATCCATCACTTGCATAAAGTGACACCTAAACACTGTCATGTACAAAGTTTGTCACATGCAACGTTACAGGAAAGCATTGTTTCAGTGTGTGAAGAAGGTTTCATAATCAACAAGAAACTGTTTGACACCCTTTCATTTGTCAGAGCAGGACTGTCACGGGTACACCGCAAAGTGTGCTTGTCTGCTTATACGCTGTGAGTCTTTTCAGTGGTTTGCTAGCCCTTCTTCAGCACCACCCACACTGACCCAGGCTGGCTCAAACCTGCTGATGCTGCTCTTAGTAAACTTATTTCTTTAATATGTGCTTAGAGAGAGAAAAAGAAACTTCAGATATATAGATAGAGATGTCAGGTACTGACTTAAGTTTTAATTTCGTTTACTTTCACAGTGTTGGAAGGTTTATGCATATTATTTTATATTACAACACCACATAATCAAGCGAGTTACTGGTCTCTTCATTAAGAACTGCATGTTGTAACAAAGCGCGGATCCGCTTGGGAGACACCAGTCACATCTCGTCTTGCCAATTACACTTTGCATGATTCCTCCCCCAAATTAGGATGAGCCAAGATGGAAAATGATTCTTGGCATGTCGTGGGCCCTAATTATCCATTGAACAAATGGAAATATCATTGATGTTGTGTTCTTAATCCACCCGTAGACAGAGAGCAACAAAGCACTCTGACAGCTTTTTGGCTTGTAAAAATACAATGAGATGAGTGCCGAGCGGTATGTTGTGATGAGCAGCCTGAGAGCTTAAACACATACCTTGTCATTAAAAGTTTATTTGTGGCTGATGCAGATCTCTAACTTCATCCCTTCCTGATAGGAAAGCATGGTTGTGTTGTTCATGACAACATGACAAAGACATCAAGAATGCTAAGCTATTCCGTGCTCGGGAGTGACAAACACCGTGAAAAACAAATAGCATTGTACTGCAGCAGAGTCTCAATTGTGCTGTTGTATTTAGAGAGCAAAAAAACTTGAATCATAAGAACATACTCAGTGTGAATACAGGAAAAAATACAACCTCTCAAACACAGATTGGAAGAAGAAAATATCACCCATCCAATTTTCAAGCATCACTTCCATAGCGAGACACAAACAGATCCCAGCAGCTACCTCCAAACACTTCGCTTGTTATTCAGAAATACACACCACAATGAGACAAATATTATTTTAAAAGAAACTTTAGATATGTTGTGCATCTGCAAATTTGACTTTATAGGAATAGCAGTGAAATAACATTACCATAAGCTTGGTGCAATGCATGCATAATAGATTGTTGTTTTCACTCTGCATATGGTAGGAGCTGGATTCGCTTCAAAGTGCACCAAATTTGCATGATTCGATGTGAGGGATTCTGGGATTAGAGAACACCACTTCCTCCCCCCACCCCTCTTTCACTCTGCTATAGAAAGGTATCACATTCCCACAGATGGTGGGGAACATTGTGAAAAATACTGCCATTACGATACAAAAGAGTAAGCACAGGAAACTAAGAAAATAAACACAGCAAGATTTTTTTTTTTTCCCCTTTTCCCCTAATTTAACAGTTTTATTCTGATGCATGCTTTTTTAAAATGAATTTCTAATAAGTTCTGGCATCAGTTTTGTAATTTCTTTTGCTCAGATCAGAAGTAATATTTTGGAAAAGGTTTATGAAAAGTGTGGTCAGAGATTTCATTTCATTTTCATGCCCGCTTCCTTGTTTTGACACTCGAGATATTGTGATTGAAAGGGAAAGTGACAGCTCTTACATGTGCCAGGAGAGACCAGCATCAACAGACGACACACTCCTTTACAGCTGCTGTTGCTGACATTCTTCACCCTTGTCTCCGATCACTTAAAAGTGACAGAAAACAGAGGAAGAGAGGAAAAAGCCTGTTTGACTGTAGACAAGCCCCAGAGGCTGCTACTGAACACTGTTCTGGCAAACAAGAACAAAGTGATTCACAAAGTATTAGCAGCACTTAGAGCGGTGCTGTTTATGAAAACCAAATGGCACAAGAGGAGTGAACTGCTTCCCTCCCATGCTTGTGAATTTTTTTTTTTTTTTCTAACCGCCTGTTGTCTTGTCATTGTGCAGTTTTGGCACCTTGCATTCCTAAATAACATGAACTGAAGGCATATGTCACAAGCGTTGTGGGGGGTTTCACCGTAGTATGTACTTTTATGCAAATTATATGCCCATCAAAGATGAGCTGTCCCTCTTTCTCACTGGATAACCTGATTATAATTTAGATCAGGATGTCCATCTGTTAGGTGAACACCCACACAAGGCGTCATGCATATAGGATGAATGAAACCGCAGTATGTTTTTTCCCCATTTCTTACTGAGAAACGACGTCAGAGAAGGCAGTGAAAGAAAAGGTTTTGTTTACGCCTGTCTCCCGCAGTTTCACCACCTTTTTCTGCTCATCTGTGGCATTCTGTCCTAAATTGAATGGATTTGCGGTGAAATGACACGGGGTGAAAATAGCAGGCCTGTAAAATACTGTCTCAGAGCAAACAAACCTTAACAATCTAAATCTAGAATGGGTGTGATGAATGATGAAACCAGCATATAGTGTGCTTTGTGGTTATGAAAACAAAAATCATTAATATGGTCACAATAAAACCAAAGCTATGAGAGGATTCAGACAAAAGCATTCCTGCATTAAAACAGTACAGGCATGTGCACTGGTTGGGGCTTGTTGTTCAATATCCTAGCGAGAGGAGACCACTTGGATCAATAAATTAATGTATTTAAATGTTTACCAAGATTATAAAACCTAAAGAAATGATTTTACAAATAATCACATTGGCAAGTACTTTGCCTTTTGTTGCAACGATCACAAGGTAAACAGTAGGAATATGATATTCAAATTATAAAGTAATCTTAAGGTATGTACACTTGCATATATACTGACCAAAAATCTATACATGGACTAAAATGTTTTAATGAATTCTATCCATTCTGTTTAACATGGGGGATTAAGTTTCTCTACGACATAACGGTTGCCATGAAACAACCAAGTACACATTATACTGAAAATGGAAATGGGCAGAGTTAGTAAAGTTTCCAAACCAAGCTGTTCCTCAAGGGCTCGGTTAAGTTGATTTTTCAGGGACAGGATCAAATTGTCAGACATGTCCATCTAGAGCATCAAGTCACAGACTGTCGCACCATGTTGTCTGAAATGATTTCATGCCAATAGCCATGAAAAGTGTCCCTTTATAGTCCCTGGTCAAAGGAGTGTCTGTGCACTAGTCATGCTAACTCATTGTTGTCCTTCTAAGACAGAATTTGTCACAAGTACCAAAACTTTTTTATGTACAATTGGCTAAATTTAACCTTTTAGTAATTCTAACAATTGAAAGCAGATTTTTAACTTTATTTTCCAAGCCAGAAAAGATGATAATTGTCACTCTGCCAGTGTATTTGATTGGCTAATGCAGTTGCCAGCTGATGACACATTGCAGCAAATTATCTTACCTGGTTTTGCTGTTGTTCCCGGCATCGGTAACCCCATAATTTGGACAAACTGGCCCCTAAAAACAAGAGAGCTATTAGTGATGTGCACACAGCCTAAGGTTTCTACAACTAAGCTAGTTGCACTGTGAAGCTGTACTTAGGTGCGGCAGTGTTGTAAGCTAACATGCCGATTTTAAGCAGGTCGGTTGTTTACCACCTTCACTGCTGCAGTGCTAGCATGCTAACATTTGCTAATTAGCGTCAAACACACTGAATAACCAGTAGTATGACTAAAAATAATGCTGTCTGGTTTGGAATGCACTCGTTAAAGGTTTTGTTTTTTCTCAAAAATGCCTTAAGCGATCACTTAAGATCAGCAGATCACTTTAAATTTCCCAGGTTTTGAAATATCAGTGTCCAAGATTCATGCTTCTAATGCCAGTGAATGGATTTTTGCTTGTGGTGTCTACACAGCCTTGAAAATGAATGTGTGGGAGAAAGAAGTTCAGATCAGAATTGACCTGTATGTTGCTCAAATCTCAGACATAAATCTGAAAACCTGATCATGAACATCTTCAGTGCTCCAATGAGATAAATAAGAATATATACTTATGTAATTTGGGAGACCTGATTATTTCCTGCTTTGCTGACAGACAGAAATTCTTACACTGCAGTTATTACCGGCACTCATATTTTGGATTAAACATTTTGTTTGATCAGCAAACCAAAGATTTTGACAAATCCACAGGTGACATATCTCCCATCAGTTTGAAGGGATAATCTGGTTCTCTGCAAAAATGATTTCCTCCTTGCAGGTGAACCAGAGAATCTGACAGAGAAAGAGACAAGCTGTTAAAGTGTGTCTTTCTGGCAGGTGGTGGAGAATCAGGTCTTGTGATGCCCCTGACCTAATAAGGCCAGGTCCGGACTATCAGCTGAGAATCAGGTGCTCGCTAAATATTTAGGAGGATGAAGACTTCCTGCTGTGGCGCTCATCATAAGGCTTGGCTCAGGGCTTCTTTTATGTATCTCACTCGCGCTCACTAGCTCACTCTTGTGTCCTTGTTCTTTCACCGTTGTTGTCCTCCAGTCTGCAAATGATCACATCTACTGTAGGCATCCAAGAGATTTTGTGTAGGAAGGAAAGTATTTTTGTGTGGGAAGAAATGGCTTGTAAAAACAAAGGGTTTCAGTTCTTGGAGAGGACTTCAAGTTTCTTTTAAACCCTTAACAATGTTAGAGGTGATCATTTCCACTGTTAAGGCTTTCATTGTTAATAATTAATAATAATAATGTTGTTCAGTAATTTGATGCTCTTTGTACACTTCCTCAGCTAATATCTTTGGCAAGCATGTGAAAAATGTTTTTAAAAAAAGTACATGTGGTATGAACCAAATTAAATACCAATATATTGTTCATTCTTACAGTTAAATTAAGCCCGATGATGAGGCCGTCTGAAGCCTCTCACACTTTCATGGAGCATATTCTGCTGTCTGTTTTTCTTTTCCATGTGGTATGTAGCTGAATCCTCGCTGATTAAATTCCACCATAAATGATTATACTTAATGAAATGCAAGCAATTAAAGTAAAAGCCTGATCAAATGGTGGCTCACTGTCAGTCACATATGCTGACATGTAATTGAAAATGTCCCCTTTCTCCTGCTCCCCACTGCCCCTGTAATATGAATCCGTTTAAAAACAGATCTGGTTCCCTGACTGCGACAGGGCGAGTAGATGATACTTAATCAACTAATTGACACAACAAAGACCTTTTCAAATGAGTGCATTCAATAACATCTGGTCCCTCTCATGTTTAAGACTGAATTATTTATCACCTATAGCATTAAATGGTTTGCATTCGAAAAGGTTAGCATCCAAGCTATAGTACTTTCAGCTGCTGATGAACTTGTCAGGCAGCAAAGGTTAAAGGTCAAACTGAAGTGAAGTAAACACCGCAGTAACATAGTCGATGCAAATCACGATTTCTCTCGGTAAATATGACATTAAACAAGCCGGCACCTTCTGCACAAAAATGATTTTTCAGACATTAAAAAAAACTGATGTCTGAGCTTCATTGATCAGCTATAGCATTAAATGTTATTACTCGTCAGGCTTTTCTGGATCAAAGGTAATTATTTATAATTCACCTTTCCAAAATCCTGTGATGTCGCTCTGTACTACAAAAGCAACAGAGAACAGAGAACACAATTTAATGGATTACCATTTTTCCTGTGCCTTATGACACAATGACACAATTACCTTAAAGCTTATTTTTCAAGGCGGGCAAAAGAGGATTGGGTGACAGAAAAATAAGGTGGATAATATTCTCCGTTGTATTTAACTTAGACAAACTTACAGGCTCCTCAAGGCGTTAACCACTTCCTGCTCCTTTTCTGTTGTGCTGCACAGAGTGGGTCTGTTTACTGCAGCTACAGGTCATCGTTGGCCTTCACGTGAACTAAGTGACAATAATTGAGTTAAGAGGGGAAACAAATGATGTCATGAGTGCATGAAGTGGAAAGAGTCGACTGATTTATTTTACAAAACAATACATGCCAGAGCAAATCAGTTTTATCAGGAGGTGTAGGGGGTGGGGAGTCGAACTGTAGCTGTGGTTCAGTCCGTTTCACTGCAGCGTCACAAAGAGTGAATGTGTGCATCAAAGATTAACTTCTCCTCAAGACAAAATGTCACTGTTGTCTGTCATTGGTAGTGAAAAGTCAGGGAATGGCAGTGGAAATCTGTGCACTCAATTAATATATAAACGCAGCATGCAAATGATCTTCTTTTCTGACGTTGTGAAAAAAATCTCATCTCTATTAATGTGGTTAGAAAAGGGTTGCATTTAGCCAGTTGTACACAAAAGGTTTCAGAGCATTGAGTTAATCCACATTATTATCAGACAACATGAGCAGTAAACAGACACTCCTTTGACCAGTGACTATAAAATATGACCTTAAAAAGCAGCTTCATTCAAATCACATGATGCCACAGATGACAAGAGATGTCATTTAGAGCCATAACCAGACACTCAAATGTCCACAACTCCAAAATTTGTCATCTAAGAAATTGTTTTTGTTTCACAACTGGATGCACTCCCCTAAAAATGTCCACCAACTTCACCGAGTCCATCTACAAGCAGCATCGACAACCTCTGCGTGCACCTTGATCTGCAAATTATCATCTCCAATATAGTTCATACTTTGTTGTTTCATTATGTTCGTTCTGTTGCTGAGATGCTGTGTGTTGGAACAACAAATACTTATTCCCCTGCGTTAAAAAAAAGAATGGCTAGAATTTACAAAAATATTACATGCTGTGTTTATATATTTGTTCAGTGTAGATTATTTGCTTAAGCAAAGGCAGCAATATAGCAATCTAAAATTGCACTTTTATGAAAAAAACAAACTTACTAAAGCACCAAAGTGTTTTCAGAACAAGCAAAAGAATTTCTGATGCTGCACAGCCTATTTCTGAAGGTTATATTCTATTATTGTATTATTGTTGCTGCTTCCTAACATGAAAGCAGCATTTATTTAGCTGCTGGTCCAGATTGACTGAGCTAATTCACTGATTTATTTTGATTTAGCTCATTTTAACTACTCTGTACACTTTGAGTTATTCTTTATATATGTTGAATTGCAACTGTCAATACATCTACACTGTTCAGTAAATACATTACTGTGCATGTGTGTTAAATTCCTGTGCTAAACACAGCGTATTACATTTATTTTCACATATCACTTAGCCACAGTATGAGTCACAGCAATAAGCATATAATGTCGTATTTCTTGCTAATCAGAGCATCTTTCTAATTCTCTGTATCGAAAACTGATGTGTTGCCCATATTCACTATAATTACATTCTGCATGCTTTCATAGCATCACTAATTCTGATTCTGTGAAAACGTGTTTTCTCTGGGAAAGTGCATGGACGGTGACTCTACACAACACAATGTTCTCAAAGCATCTGATGTTGCAGCGTTAAGTGCCGTCTCAGGCAGAATCTGTGTTGGAAATAACACAAAACACTGTCCACGCTGCTGCTAACAGCCCTAACATACATCACAGGTTGATGGTGTCACAGTATCAACTCAAAGAAGAGCACTAATGATGTGAAACAGGCCTGAAGGACGCGGTGAGTTGTTGACATTCAACTGTGGGAACTCATTCGATTCCAGTGTGGAAAGAAAGAAAAAAACAAAACAAAACAAAAAAAAAACCAGAGGAATGATTAAAGTGACAAAGGTTCTGTCTGCCCTTGTCCTCTAAGTGACTGACGACTTCACAGAAGAGATACTAATTGCACGCGGGATGAAAGTGGCCACAATTATTTCCCTATAATGGCATAGATGCATCCATTTCAAAAGGGAGGTTGCAAATTCAGATGAAGTTTACTTGATTAAGCCCGAGTCTGGGGTCTGTGTTCCTGCATTTGAGTGTTGTTGAATGACTGCACATGCAATGATTTGGATTTAATGCAGTTATGTGCAACATAAGGGTTACTCACTCTTTTTCTACTACTGTCTACCTATTTATCTATAAAGACTGATCACTACTAATCTAAATTGAAAATGCTAAAGGTCAAAGACTTCACGCACATCACTATTTTCTTACAGCTGAGGAGATTGTTTACCTTCTAAAATCAGTTTGAACAGGATCTAGTTCATCTTTTGAGAATTTGGGCTGCACCATAAGAAAAGAGAAAAGAAAAAGAAGCAATTGTCCCAGTTTTAGTGTCGTCAACAGTTACAAGCACACTGTGGCGTTAACTTTTGTAAGAAGTTTCCCTGTCTGTAGGTGTGTGGTGAAGCTTGTTGTACTGAGGCAGAATATGACTCATAATCCCACATGACGCATGTGGTGAGCTGAAGTTACACTAAGGTTCAAAATAAATGCTGATTGGCATTCTGATACAGGATGGGACGTCTTCACAAGACCGGAGCTTCCTCTTTTTGTTAACTTTTCATTAGTGGGACGGGGGGGTAAACTGTGCTTATCTCTGAAAAGCTTGATATGAATGATTCCGCAGAATGAACTAGAAAGTCTGTTAAATATTCTAAATATTCACTTAACTGCAACAAGAGGTGCAGTCATTGAAACTATCTTAAAGGGATATGGTGGCTTTAGATATCACGACAAATGATGCAGCTCTAACTGCCTCCGGCCAACACGGTGACTAATGCATTTAGCTGTGATTAAACAGCCTATATATTTAATGTAAAAACGTTTTACGAGAAAAAGAAGGGAAAACATTAAACCTTTGTATAACTATTAGTTACAACAATTTATTAGGGTTCTATCCCCAAAAAATGTCCACACACTCATTTTAAAATTAAGCTTTTATTTGTGTTTTCAGTGCACTGTGGGAAAAGGAGGATGCACTAACTTACTGTTCATTTCTCATAGTGGTTTTCCTATTGTTTGTCACAAACCAATCATGCTGAAGAACAAGAGATGCCTTTCTAAAAGAAAGCTTGAGCTCAGGAACAATGTACAGCCAGAACGAAATGTACCATAATTGCAGCAACACACACGCATCACAATTTTAAATAAATGTAACTGCATATTGTGTAGTCTTTGCACTTTTCAAATACCACTGGGAAAACGCAGTTTCTGGGTCACAGCAGTTGAGAGGGGGGAAAAAAGAGCCGTGGAGAAACGCATTTAATACTTTTGACTTTCCAATAAGGCGTGGACACATGCCTTCTGTACTGTGTACACTACAATGCATGATGATGTCAAAAACACCCTTTGGAAAGCAGTCTTTGATGTCTTATCATTTACAAGACACCCCTGCAATTTACTGGATCAAAACATTTTTTATTTGATCAGTGTGTATCTTACTGCCACATATCAGGCCAGTCTTTATGTTTATTTAATAGGAACCATAAATGCACATTACATTTGTGGTGATGTTACAGTGCTTCAATGGAATAGAAGATATCTGCGTGGAACCCCGGTCAGTGTCATGTTCCCATTTGCATGAGCAGAGCGGACATCAGATCTGTGTGTTGACATCGGACTCATTCATTGACGTTTGCTGGTGAGGTTGCACAGGACGGATGCAAACATCACCATACTCGAAGGAGCCGGTTCTCTTCTGCATTTTCAGGTCAGTGGCTTTCATCAGATGTAATGGGGTGGTGCCGGTGGTAAATTATGAATGAAGAACCACTCTGTGGACCAAGAGGAGGATGATGCAGATTATTCATCCCTGCTTCCTCCGATGCCACTTCTCAGCAGAGGGATTTTCACGCCGGGGGGATGAGGACTGTATTACCCAATAGTGTAAAATAAGTAGATTACAGGCTGCAAACAGCGACTGGTATCGCCATCTGGATTACGGTGTGGATCGGGGGGGTCGGGTTCTCCCAAACTTTTTAATGTCAAACACTTTCGAATCGATATACATTCAGCCTCCAGCCTGTGATAAGATTTTATCTGAATTTGCTTCCGCTGAGAGATATTTTTCAGTAGCTGCTGAATCTGTCATTTATTTGATAATTTATACATCTTTTTATATATTTTTTACCTGGACAGTCACTGAAATCTGGATGTTTTGTTTTGTGAAAGAGGGTTCTGTAGAGTTTACAAAAAAAAAGTCTTGGGAGGTCACTGTACATGGACTTTAGCTTCGAGGGCTAAAGATGATGATACTGATAACATGTAGGTGGAGAAGCTGAAACAGAAAATGATGGTGATGGAGATGATAATGAGATGGTCAGAGCACCCTGAACTTCAGCAGTCCTTCCCCCTTCCCGTCTCTGTTTGCAGTGACTACAAGTGAGCTATTTAGCAACAGAATAAATGTTTTTAATTTGCTTTTAAACACGGCTGTGTTGTCTGGCAGTTTTGCAGGCCTCGGGCTAAACATCAGCGATGTGGCGGTGAAGAATGATGGCTGCTGATCACGCAGTATACCGGGCTGCTGATGACTTTATCAGAACAGATCAAGTTATGGATGATTAATTTAGACGCCAAATCAATGCTCACTGTTGGGGCCTTCCTGACCTTACAGGCCTTTATTAGGTAGTGCAAGGCACGTATGTGAAAAAAAACTTCCTTGCTTTTGAAAAGGCATCTTTTTTTAGCAGTTAAGAAATGTCCTCCTTCACAGTTTTTCTTTTACTTATCCATATTTCAGCTCACTGGGCTGTGCTAAATCAGTAACTAGGCCTGTAAGTCAATCTTTTTCTTTTTTAAACTCAGTAACTTTTTGCAAAAAAAATATCTCACCTGTGTCTGTCCCAATTCCTGAGCTCATGATTATAAAAATTTATCAGTGAGCAGCCAACTGCGCAGGGCCCTGGATAAGAAACACTGATGTGGTCGATCTTCAGCTCTAAAATGATCCCGTACTGTTTTCTGTCTGCTGTCTGATGGAGGTGTAGGAGGAGAGAGAGGGGGGGAGGAAGAAAAAGGAGGGGAGGGTCCTGGAGAGAAGAAATAAGGTTGAGCTCTGATGAGGATGAATAGTGAAGAGAGAAAGAGGGGGGGAAAGGAGGAGGAGGAGGAGAGTAGGATGAAGAGGAAGGGGGGGAGTAGGGACTGAGAGGAGGGGAGAAAAGGGGGTGGAAATAAAAAAAGGTAAGGTGGGGAGGGGGAGAGAGAGGGAGAGAGAGAGAGGCTGCTGAGAGGGGTCTAACTCTGGCATAAAAGTAAATTCAAATACATTATTCATGGATCTCTATGTCAAAATATCATTTACGTGTGCTGTGTTGACTCATGGCTCGTAAAATGAGAAGGACATGAAAAGAAAGAAAGGAGGGAGGAAATAAACAACTCGGGCAGGCTTTCTCTATTCTTGGCCCGAAAATATATAAAAAAGAAGGAACCCTGGTGTACTCTCCCTCAACTTATTAGGCATCAATTATTTATCGTACCCTCTGTTTATTATTCTTTATCCACGTAATAAGCAGCCAACTTGTCAGGGAAAGTCTCAAATCCGTCTTCAAAGTTTGCAGGTTTGAAAGGGCCCGAAAGGAGATGTGGTTGCTTCACAATGCTAGTGCAGAGAGTGTCCCAAATAAATAAATAATAAATAAATAAATAATCTCTTGTTACTGACCTTAAAACTTACTGGGAATATGAGGGCAACAATTTCCGAATCAACCCTAATTGCCCCATCAATGGATCTCTGAGTTTTCAATCACCTGCTTAAAATCTGGGCCAAGATAACCAGCTGTTTGGCTTCTTTTTTCTCCCATTTTAATCTTTTGGATTTTCAGTCTAATGAGTCCTTCTTGCTACTGTACCATCATCAGACCTCACAGTTCCTCTGCTTAGGGCCCACTGGCTTCGCACGAGTACACCGACACCACAGCAGCCCCTACAGACGCCCAGTGGTACTACCACTACCACCAGCCTCAGTCATGTTTAATTACAGTAATAGTGGTTTCCAAACCGCGGGTTGATTGCAAGATCAATTCGAAGGGTCACGAAACGATTAACAGGATAGGAAAGCAGACAGAACCTTTACACCGCACAAAATTATTATCCTTTTTTTCCCCAGATGCTCCGTTTTAATCCTTGCTCTTCTTGTGAATTGGTAGATAATTTTTACCTCTTGAGGCGTCTAAAAATAATTCAAACACAGGACAGGAGAACACATGTGCGCACATAAAAATATCACTTTGTGCATGACAAATGACATATTCAACCAAAATGATGGCTCACAATTAGGCATTGCTTTGTTAAGAGGGTTTATGAGGTAAAAAAGGTAACATGTCTGCCGTAACATTCTGACATTTTGGAGAGTCGGGACACAATAATGTGAAGTTTTGGGGCCAAAATGTCAACAATCTGACAATAAATGGGCACAATTTTTATGTTCAGAGAATAAATCAGAGAATAAGTATGATTTAATGCAGCTGTATGATGCCCAAAAATAACTGCGAATACACAAAACATAAAGGATTAACAGGAAAAATAAAGCAGTGTTTCATTTGAGGTACCACATGTTACAAATAGAAATTGTATAAGTGTTTGTTTCTTTTACTTTCTATTTTCTCTTCTTCTTTTCATGTATATACCTTATAGGCATTCATATATATCTATATATCTGGATATACGTAGATATATATGTGTGTCTATATATGTATATATATGTACGTGCGTGTATCCAGTGAGGATAGGGGGGCACATATGACCTGCTCCACTTTTATTTTGATTTATAAGGCTGGTAGAGAGCATCATCACAGAATCGCTTCATCTTCTCTCCTTTATTACACCACATTTGTTTTCATTTTACTCCCAAGGCCTGGCTGAATACATTACAGATTTCCCATGGGGCCGCGGGGGCCAGCCTCTCCGCCACGGGAGACAATGGGATGACGGGGAGGGATTTCTGAGCATGCTTCATCATTAGGGTCATTAGTATTATTTTGACTTCAAAACACTATCACGGGATTATCATTATTCTCGGTATTAGCGCGGTAAAGCAGGCGCATCGGTCAAGCGTATTGATTATTAAAAAAAAACAATTGCTCACGCCATTTGGGATAATTAGAGACATTGAAAGTGTCAGGTTGCAGGAGGAAGATTTCCTAAGAGCTTAATTTTTTAAGAATTCACTATTTTTAATGTAAAAATAACAGAATCAGCTCTTTTTTACACCCTAATCTGAAACTTTTGTTTCAACAGCAGAAAAACAAACATCCTCTGCCCTCTTTAATGATGCAGCATCTCCCTACCTTTGGTGATTTAGATGAGACAAGCAGCCTCCCCCACATCCCTTCATGCTACCCAGCAGTCAGTCTTTTCTTTTTTTTATGCCTGAGGCTAAAGTGGGACACAAAATCTGATTCAGTCTTAGGAAGATAACTAAGAGTAGAACATTACAGTGGAGATAATATGGCAATCGAGTTTAGCATACAGAGGTCAATGGCAGGTTAATGCATAATGTAATACATGATTCACTATTGGATCCTGTGGAGGAGGGGTCTGGAGGTCAAGGAGTGGCTCTCAGACTTGTTTGGGTCAGACCGAAAAAAATAAAAAGCACAAGAAGGGGAATTATGTCCATTTATCATGTTTGTCATATGACTTTGGGCCCAAAGGATTTGTTTTCTTACTGCACAGGAATTCTACACAGACTATAATTTGCTTACAAAAACACCATAATCACTTTTGAAAAGGGAAAAATAATGGAAATATACATCCAGGCAAAAATTATTTGCTGCTAAAGAGGTTCAATATTGAATTATAAAAAGCCAGACAAGCTAGAAAATAAAAAACTGCAGCAGCTATTAAGACTTGCTGATATAGTTTCATTTTACTTAATGTCAGTAATATTTTCCCTTTCCATGGTTTCTTATGCACAGATATGAATTTGCTATTGTCCATCTCCACATTCAATCTACGGCAGCATCTTTGGTGACAATAGAGAAGGGGAAAAAGGCCATAGAAAAAGCAGACTGGCTCATTTTAAGCTCTCAACATTTCTCAACAACTCCAGTCATTGCCACACCTGCTGCAACTTTCACCTACAATCACACTGAACCATCTTTTTTTTCCCTCCTCCACCTCATTCACATGTTCAACATTCACAGCCAGGAGTGAAACTGATAGCATCTACATCATTTCAAGGACATACAATAACACCCACTAGCCGAGCCTTGTTACATGAATACATAGAGGAAAGGTTTCCAGCAACACTATTCCATTATTGAATTCCCAAGGACAAGAGGAAAAGGGAAAACATTGGGGGAAAATAAAAAGGGAGGAGGATGGAGCAGAAACAAGGTATTTTTTAACATTTGGCATGGCAAGAATGCAACATAAAATATATTTTTCACCAAAAAAATCCACCAAATTAAGAAAACACTATAACCTTGTTTATCTCTTTTTAACAGATAAACACATGCAACACTCGGCCTTTAAAGTGTCAGATATGTCAGACAGTGTACGAAAGCAAACGACAATAAGATCTCAAATCTACAAGAGATACCACAGATGAGACCCCATTGGCTACTGAGCGTGCAATAAGCAAGGCGGTCGGACATGTAAATTGCATGGTCTTTCCACTCCTGGGGGTAAAATTACTCCTCAACTGCTCACTGCACCCTGTATAATAACCCTCTAGATCCTCCTTGTTGGAGGATTTGGGGGATACCTGTCAATCAAATCAAAGCAAGAACAGAATACATTTACATAGTTACACTACATTGCAGCATCTAAAGACATATTTCACAACAAAGATTTGAATTTTGACCCAAAAAAGTACAAGATATTATCAGTTTTAATCACGTTTTTGGACTCTAAACCTTCATACAATCAGTCTAAATGCTAAATCATGTCTATTGTAAGGAAGTGATTCCTGTTCAGCTGTAATTATCTTTCATTATAAAACTCCTTTGATTGGTGGAAGGAAAAAAATATAATCAGGCTACTGAGATCTTCGACTAGAGACACCCACCTAGAGGTTTATAAAAGGTACTGCACCTATTCTGAAAGACTGTATGTAGATACTATGGTTAAAGTGTATGGTTACAGCTGACCTAAGAGAGTGACCACCTTGATAATGACATAAAACAACTTTTAGAGACTTCTAGGATTTCTTCTTACAATCCACCTTATGAATCAACCGCTGTTTTTTTCTCAATACAGTCTATTAATTTCAAGTAATGGTTCACGGAAAGGGAACTACTTCTAAAATACTTTTTGCCAGGTTTAATGCTGCACACTTGCCAAAGTAATACCTGTAATGTTTCATAATCCGTAATGTCACCAACATCCCCAAAAACATACTTTAAAACATTGGAGGCAAAATATCCTATCCTTTTTAATATATCACATCACAAGAACATTTTTGAAAACATCTTTTGAACATTGGTTTGAGAATGTTCTTTCTCTGTGTGGCCTGGTCTTAAAGGATGGGACCTGACACAGAATAAAATTATTTTATGTGGGTTTTTATTCCTCCACTGCAAATATCAGGTAAATGAACAGCATTGATTTAATAATTTTGAGGATAGCAGACAAGCTCAGGACAAAACAGAATGGCTTTCAATTCTTAACATACCTCTTAATGAAACTGAACTCATATATATAAGGTCTTGGTTCTTAGTCACTCTTGTCAATAACTCTCCCTAAAGAATACTCACTCACACCATTGACAAATAAAAATAATACCATAGACAACTAATAGTATCGTGGACAACTGAGAGTACTATTGTAGACAACTGAGAGTACTATTGTAGACAACTGAGAGTAGCATCGTGTACAACAGAGTAGTATCACGGACATCTGAGAGCAGTATCATTGAAAACTGAGAGTAATACAGTAGACAACCGAGAGTACTATCTTAGACAACTAAGAATAGTATCATAGACAATTGACAGTAATATCATGGACAACTTGGAGTAGTAAAGTGGACAACTGAGGGTAGACAACCGAGAGTAGTAACATGGACAAATGAGAGTAGTATCGTAAACAATTAACAGCAGTATCTTAGACAACAAAGAGTAGTATATTAGACAACTGAGAATAGTGTCAGACAATTGAGAGTAGCATTGTGGACAACTGAGGTAGTACCTCTTGCAGACAATTAAGATTAGCAGCGTGGACAACTATGAATAGTATCACAGACAACTAAGAGTAGGATGGCAGACAACTAAGAGTAGTATCATGGACAACTGAGAGTAATACCGTAGACAACTGAGAGCAGTATCGTGGGCAACTAAGAGTAGTATTGTGGACAACTATAAGTAGTATCATAGGCAACTGAGAGTAGTATCGTGGACAGCTGAAAGTACTATTATAGACAACAACAATGGCTTGTTTTAAAATAATTAAAATTAGGTAAACAAAATACATTGCAAGTAAACAAATTTGTAAAGCCACAAAATCACTTCACATTAAAAGTGCATAAATTCAGTTCTCTCAAATGAGTTCAAAATATATATTTTTTTAAAAAGTTAACTCAAAAATATGCAAGAAGCCCAATGCAGCAGATTTCCCATCTGCATGAGGCAAAAGCACAGTAAAATAAAAAAAATATTCACTCAGACATTAACATAGGCTGATTTTCTCCTTAAACGTACATAATCACCACTTATGGAGTATTAAGTAACTTACCAACGTGGTGGAAATATCAAACTCGGTTCAACAATCGACAAAAATGGTCGACAATGCAAATTCTGTTGACACTTTTAACATTTTTGTGCTTTGTCAACATTTAGACGGACATTTTTCTTTCGTTAAGGTAAAATACACACCTGTGCAGTCCCGACGTTTCGCGCCCATTTTTGTCCACCTTAACGTCTGCGTCTCAAGTCTCGCGTGAAACCTCTTTGTAATCTCGCAGGATCTGAACTCGCATTGCTCTTAAAGTGACAGCACACCTGGTGACGTTTATTATTATTGAACATAATCTGTTGCCCTGATGGTGTTCGCCAAGCATTCTCCTATTTACCTTTATAGGAATATTATTGGACGTGATCAACATCCTTAAAATGTTTTTTAAACATTAGACTAAAACATTTTCTTTAAAACATCATTAGAACTTTTACAAACTGATGACTTTATTTTTTGTTCGGAAAATTCCTATTTTTTTCCTTGTGGTATTAACACATTTACCTACATAAAAGATCTGAAAGATTTCCACCACTGGAGTTTTTGCTTTAATCCTGAAGCAGAATAAATGGATGATTTGTGGTGCTTGTAGCAGAAAGAGATTTTAAAAAATAACTAAAAGAAATTCAGCAGCATCTCTTTGAAAATATGTAACATTAATGTAGAAAAAACTGCAGACTTCACGGTGAAGAAACGACATTTTACAGAAGAAACAAATGCTTAAACGCTTTACCCATCAGTGTAATGCTGCCATATTGTGTTTTCTGCTGGTGCACGGTGACACAGCAGAGTAGATTGCATGTGTTGGCACCACTTTATCAGCATCAGGGGACTGAATCAGATAGCCAGACAGTCCAGCATCACCGCGGCAGAGCGAGCTCAGCCAGACTCATCTGAAATCTAATACACGCAAAGCTGCGTGCTGCCTCATGCAGAAACAAAATGTAATTGTGCAGACTATCTCATTAATTTGTCTGTGCCCCTGCTATTATGGCTTATGGATGCAATGATGGTTTTTGTGCTCATAAAGGCAGAAGTCAGATTCCATCTACAACAGAAAATAAAGAGAAGAAAGGAGTGAGGAGCAACAAGGCTGTCTGTCACTGTTCAGTCTGAGAGTAGTGCTGATCCCACAAGGCCTGGAAGGGAAAATACTGAAAACGGAAGCTCACTTTCTGAAAACCAGCTGGTCTTTAACTTGTTATTCTAAAAAAAAATATTGTTTCATAACTCATTAATGAAACTTCTGAGTGCACTCAATTGTACTGTAAATCCCAAAGTTTCAGAAATTCAGATAAAAGAATTGACAAAATGATGATCAAAGGTAACATAATGATATACTCAGTGCATAATATTGTGGATAACTGTTAGAAGAATTGTGCTTATGTTAAGAATTATTCTTATTAAGTAATCATTGAGTGACTGTCAGGACTTTAAAGTCTACATGTCAGCAACCATGAATCACCATAAAACATTCCAATCTGTATGTAGTCACAGCAAAGAACACAGAGAACTGACCCATTAAGATTGTGTGACACTTATCTTATGCTGATTCTTGTACTGATTGTTTACCAAATAAAAGAGCCAAGGACAGAAGGACTGTCCGAGAGCTGGAATGCTGTAGCGATGCAAACTGTAGAGCTGCAGTGTCCGTTCTCTCCTTGTGCGCAAGTAAAAGACCTGAGCTCGAGAGTGCTGCCTTCCTTCCTGTGCTGTGTGTATTTTCAGGTTTTGAACCTAACAATAAGATACTAAATAAATGCTGTCTGGTTCCAAATGACGCTTAAATGTAGCTACAGTGGAAGAAAACATGACTGTGAGGGAACAAGGCAGTAACAAGTGGACATTTTAGAGTGAAAGGAAAAATTCGTAAGTGATATGAAGTGTTTATGTGAATAAATTTAGTAGAAAATGGTTTTAACCCTCTTTATGACTGTTATTGGGATTGTTGTCATGCCGAAGAATTAATGTGGGATCAATTTGATTCTTTTCTGAAGGTATCATGTGGCAAAACTTCTACAAACTAAACTAAACTACTCTAAAGAGTTACAACAAAAACAAAAAATTTGAACTTCAATTTTCATTTTGATAGATCAGCATCAGTTTTACCCAAATAATTGGAATATGAACGTCAATTTTGGTTGTACTATCAAGTTAAACTACAGTAGTTTCCTCCTTATGGATCTCCAGGAAACTGATAGCTCAGTCAGGGGGAAGGGAGAGATGCAGCAGAGTCCCAAACATCACCAGGGTGAATAATAGAAATGAATGGGGCAAAAAAATGACACTGATAGGAAAAGGAAACTAGAGGTAATGAGGTGTATGAAGATTGCTGTGGAAATCTGTCAATGAACTCAGCAAGTGTCCTGGTGGTGTTTATTCAAACTAATGGTGTCCAAACCAAGGAGCAAAGAAAAAACACCAACATCTCTCCATTTTTTATTTAGAAATCCAGACTAGGACAACTTTCACACACCTCCTGTGCATTTCTAGGCACAGACTGTTTTGTTCTTTTATCTTTCTGGTAGTTTTACAAACAGTTTCAACTTACCCTGAACTCAGATCTGCTCCCTGAAAGCCAAGATAAATCTGAAGGTAGAAGACAGTTTATGTTGTCTCACCAAAAGTTGAGCAAATGCACAAAATAGTTGTATTTACCAGCACCAAATACAGATGATGGTGAACTAAAAAAAAGCATGAATCTTGACCTCTACTATGTGAGGATCCCACGCCTCTGTTGCTGTGATTCAAGTTAATTTGTCTCCTCAGAGGGAAGATTCACTGCAAATCAATACAAAGTTGTATCAAGAGCGATCGCCTTCATCGTATGATGTCACTTTTCTCATTTCTGCTCTCTTCCAGGAAGAAAACACTGAATGCTTCAACAAAAGTGATGTGAATCAAATGCTTTGGCATTCATCAGATCTCAACCCGTCTAAAGACCTATGGGAGGCTATGGACCAACATGCTGGAGAGCTCTCTCATCAAAATGCCAAATGAAGGAAACGAAAGAATTGTTCTGCTCCCTAGCCTCTTTCTCTCAGTCATTCTTCCAAAATCGTTCCTCTAAACTACTAATTACGTGCTTTATGTTGTTGTTTTCTTATAATTTCTCACCTGTACTGACAAAGTTGGGACAAACAATAGAAATTACTGCTGAACTGAACACTCAAAGACTTCAACAATGGATTTATAAATCAGATGTATAAAGGCAATGAAACTTTGAGTTTATAGTTTAAAGTAGCTCCTTTTATATCCCTTCTAAATGGTAAATCTGTTTACTCTAGCTTAACTGCACAATGATAAGTGTCTGCATATCTCACTTCTTTAAACACCTATCTGACAAGGATTATCCTGGCATTATTCACGGTGGAAAATAAAATAAACACATCTGGACAAGCTGCTTGCAAATGAACTCCACAGTTAACTCACAAGACATTTACGGTTTGTGTGAAATATATACTAAATATAGGAATAACGTGTTTATAAGGTGAGAAGCTACAGAGACAAGCATTGTTTCTCATCTCATGCACTGGTCTGTTTTAAGATTTTATGGATATTTTGCTTCTGTAGCATGGCCAAAATACACATTTTTGTTTCACTACATCTTTGTCTGTTGGACATTTACGCAAACTAGAGCATATTCAATAGAACGATGCGCCATTTAAACATGTAAACATAAAATTTCTGTTGTACAAAAAATAATCAACTGGAAAATTGCAATGGTGATATCTGTGAAGTAGAATTTTTACCAGTATATAATGTCTTTCTAATAAAGATGTATGCATTTAAAAAAAAACACATATCTCTTAATGTTTTCTTAGAATTAGGTTTTCCACTCTAAGCCAGAAATCTGCAGTAGGACTTTTGTGTTTTCTTCCTATTTCTATTCTAAAAGTTTTACAGAGGGGCTTGTTCAAATATTAATCATAATCTACTTTATAGAACATCTTTCTCCTAAAATTATGCGAAAATAACGGTATTTTGAGATTAATGTATAATCTATAAACACCTTTGACTTTAATATGTCAATAAACAAAAATGAATGGAAAGTAAAGAAAAGGAGAAAAGGAGAATTGTTCGATTTTCATTCTGGAAGTGCATGCAAATTAGTGCATGATGGGATAATTAAAACACTCATTTGCAAAATTAAACCTAAAATTTCAGAAAACTTTTTATAAGAGCTTGTTTTGTTGGACAAAAAAACCTGTTGTCTTATTTTAGGTTATCAAATGAGTTAGTGTCATGTTGATAATCCATCTGTATTGTTTCCTTCTACAAAAGCTGTTTTGTATTGTGTAACTTAAGTAACATGCAACTTCTGTGTATGCCAATAGATGGCAATACAGGGTGACACCGGGAATATGCACTGATCAGTCACAACATTATGACCACTGACAGGTGAAGTGAACAACACTGATCATATTGGTACTATGTGGTGTTCTGATGGAAAACCTTGGATTTTGCCATCCATGTTGATGAGACTTAGACACCCAAATAAACACTGTCCCACAACAAACACACTCCCTCATGCAAATGGAAATCCCAAATGTCACTGGCCTACACCCACAGAAAAATGCACCCCACCACATGGCAAAAACATTAAACAACCTGTTGAGGAACATTACAATGGCCGACATGTTGATTTGACCTCCAAACTCCTTAGAGCCCATTTTGATCAAGCATCAACAGGATGCAGTGGAACAAGTTTGATGGACAGAGGCCCCACTCAACAAACCAGAGTACTGTTGAGATATGTGTTGGTTTATTTCAGATAGAAGACAAATAACTTCTCTCTTTTTAGTTGATTTAATCTGAATATTGGCGTCTCAAAAGCTTGTACAAGGTTCTTTACTGTATGGCACGACCCATGCAGAAAAGACAATGATAGAAATGTGATTACAAGTTTTATAGTAAAGATGGAAAGAGAGGTGGCTTAAAGCATCCGCTCTTCCTGAAACAGCCCATCCGATTTGTCCGCATCTTCGGAGTCTTCTCCCGACCAGTCGCCAAACGACGCACAGGGTGGGGGGAAGTTATCCCCCCACCCTGTGTGTTTCTTAATCCCTGTGATGTCATGTCAGGGTGACTCTTAGATGATAGCTCTGGCACCTCAAGTCCTAGTTGTAGTTATCTGTTCCAGAGCTATCAGGTACACTGTGACCTAGGAAAATGAGTCCCCAGAGATTTGGTGCTCATGTTTTGGGAACGAGCAGGTTGTTATCCAAACTAGGAGCAAACTAACATTCAGTGCTTAAAACATATGTGAATGAGGAGGCTGCTTGGTGTTCTTCTCAATGTCAGTGTCCCATGAGAGTAAAAAAGTTAAAAGTAAAAGGTTAAATGTAATTTACCCTAACAGTACCCAAAGGATCCACTACCAACATCCTGGTTCCAGACCCCATAGGACACCCTGAGAGGTCCTCTTGTCCATGCCCAATAGTTCAGAGCATTTTTTTTACCACATAAGGAGACCAAGACAATATTAGGCAGGTGGTCATATTTGTAATTCCTGATCAGTGTAGTGTGTAGCGTAGATTGTTTAAAAGGGCACAGTATAATGCATCACCTTAAGAAGGCAATGGAAAAGTGAAACATGTGCAACCAAACAACAGCACAAAGTTCTAATTTAAAGGAAAAATTAACAGCAGCATCAGAGTAAAGTGCATAAACACCATCAATAACAGCTTTAACTAATAAGTAGTTCATCTTCACCTTGCACATTTTCAACTTTCTAGTTTTATCACTAGTAATTTCAGGAAAAATGTTCTTCACCATTTAGACAACTTTCAAAAGAACTACACCATGTAATTTAAAAAAAAACAACTAAATCCTTCATTCTTAATTTCTAAAGTTCACAATGAATTTCATTAGGTCAGCTTCATCTTGTGTAAATGTAACTCTACAGGCACAGGGACCCAGCATGCTGTGTCTGGGTAGCTCAGCCTCCAGGTTGTGTTCTCTTATATCTGTCCAAACAGGAGCACATTCTTCTGTGCAGGAGGTTAACATGGAGAGACACTGGTCCACAGTTTGTGTATTGATTTTTGTGTTTGGTGCACTGGTGCACTTTGACACAGCCTCTGCTACAAAAACCAATGGCAACGTAAAAGGTAAGTTTCCTTTGACTCACATGTATTTTATGTATGATCTGCTAGTTTCCTTTTTAAAATGTTTCATTAAACAACCTCGCTGGCAACCAGACCTCGTCATTAATGTCACCCCAGTTACCACAGCTGATCTGTCTCCCTCTTTCTGCTCCACTGCTCCTTTCGCTCAGGGATTCTCCCAAAACCAGGCCAATGCCCACTTCGCCTTAATGTTGTCCCACCACATAAGGGGTGTGTGTGTGATGAAGACTGTCCTGAAGACCACAAATGCTGTGTCTTTGACGGTGGAGCTGTCTGTGTCCCTCCTGCTTTCAGTACGAGCCACAACGTTTAACTTTTCTCTCAGTTTTGCAGCTGTTGAAAACTTTGGTTAAACCTTCTCAGTGAGGTGGAAATCAACCCTGGACGCTCTATTAAAGGGCTTCCTCCAGTATGAAGCCGTACTGTCCAGTCTCTCTGTTTCAGAACTCTTTGCATAAACTGATTTCTCTATTCCTTCAGCAAAGCCGGGAATGTGCCCACGCCGGTTCTGGGGTGTCGGACTGTGTGCTGAGTTCTGCTCCAATGACAGTGACTGCCCCAATGAGCAGAAGTGCTGCTCCAATGGATGTGGACACGAGTGCATGGTGCCATACACAGGTGAGATACACAGCAAAACCCCCTTAATACACCTAATGCACTGTTTACAACATTTTGTGAACTGATTGCCTTTTTTTTGTCTTTGCCCTGTCAGTGAAGAAAGGTCGCTGCCCTCTGCCTCAGGCCACCCCCATGTGTGCAGAGTACTGCTATCATGATGGTCAGTGTGCAGGAGAGCAAAAGTGCTGCAGGACGTCCTGCGGTCACGCCTGCAGCGAGCCATGCTGATTCAACTACATCCTCGTGTGCACTTGTTCTGGATTCTCTGATATAAATGTTGCATAAATTGCTCATTTATCACGTTTTTCTACTTGATCAGCTCCATAGTAGCAGTTTTTGAGCACTGATTTGCACAAACTTGATTCTTTGGGGAGGCAATACGTTTCTTTCTTTAATATAATCAAGACATTCTGTGTTTAGCTTTGAATCTTTTTCTGCATGTAAGCCAATCTGATGAAGCTTTTCTATCTGGAAAAGGTGGTTTATGTGTATGTATGCATCTTGATTCTTGACATTAATAACATTGTGGGTCAAACAACAATATTTCTGTATGAGTTGTAGTACTGTTTGTCTGTGTAGCATTTTATGTT
The DNA here is from genome assembly GCA_024666655.1 of Dascyllus trimaculatus. Taxonomy (NCBI): domain Eukaryota; kingdom Metazoa; phylum Chordata; class Actinopteri; family Pomacentridae; genus Dascyllus; species Dascyllus trimaculatus. Next base: position 24,984,397 of record CM045452.1, read on the forward strand.
CCTACCAATCACTATATCCTACATCCAGTACCTAAAAAATCTGTTTTAAATGATCCCCTTGTTAATTCTGTCTGTTTAGGTGAGAGCTTAGCTGCAAAAATAAATGATGAAATGTTTCAAGAATGGAAATTGTTACTGCCTGAACTATTTAAAGAGATCATCAGGAAGTTGCGGTGCTTTGGGGTTTCAGCATTTCTGCACCACAACATCTTAGAGCTCTTTTTACACAAACGTTGTAATTAATGAAGTGTAACCAACTGCATGTTTCATCAGCAAATTATAAACATATGTGCTAAATAAAGTAAAGGTTATGCAGTTGAACACTGCAACAAAGCACTTAAGAGCGATATGTTCTCAGGCTGTAAACACCTACTCGCCCGGAGGGAACATGCAGCTCTGTAGCAGGTCAGATATGGAAATCACTTATGTGGAATGCTGCTCTTTTTCCTTTTGTTTTTGTTCCACGCTGCTGGCAAACGTGCAGGGGTGAGAATCGCTGACCGGCCAAACACAGAGACGTCTGTGTTTGTTCTCTCTCCGTCTGCCAGAAGTGGGGCCAAGTCTGTTTACACAAAAATGTGGGCACTCGGTGGGAAGTAATAAAGCTCCGGCTCGAGGTTGAGTTAGAAAAGTGTTTCTTTCACTGCTACGAATCCGAATTTGTGATGTTTGTGAGTTTATTGAAAAGGCAATAGGATTTTAGTTCTGTCAGACACACAAGAGTACAGATTCATTCATGTTCTGCTCACTTTTTTACAGAATTGACTTATAGGCAGACGAGCATGACAGAGGACAGTGTGTAAAAAGTTTAAAAAACAAATGTATCATACTGTTCCAATGGTGTAGTATTTTTTGCTGCATTAAACTGAGGCATGAATGAGTTAATGAAGCCAAAGGCAATTTTAAAGTTATGGAGACATTCAGACAGCTGCACATTTAACATTCAAGCATGCATTCCAAAAATCAGTGCAAATTAAATGTTTGGTAAGAGCAATGTTGCTTTTTTAGTCCAAAACAAAGCAACGTGGCTGCGTTTCGAATGGCATACTTTTTACCTCCCTAAGTACGTACCACTGCTGCACAAAGTATGTGTTGTTTCATAGAGTATACCTATTACTGGAACACATTACTTCGTCATTATATTGCGCCTTAAACTTTGACCATCGCAGTCTGTAGTGTGAAACGAGCTGCCATCTGTCTGGCTTGTTTACACTCATACACGACGCTGCGACGTATGTGATGTAACCGCACAGAGGATTGTGGGTCAGAATGTCCAGAAAAGCCGAATGGCTTGCATAATTCAAAATATGACCAGATGTAGTAGGACATCCAGGTATTTTTGGCATACTACATCTGAAATACTATGGATTGGGACATGCTGGACCTTTTTCTGGCAAACTACATAGTACAGTCTGTTGAAACGCAGCCTGTGTTTGCCTAAGGATATGCCCAGGCCAGAAAAATAAAGTTTGTCAATTTTCTGTATTTTTGTAGGCATTTGTTCTGTTCCCATATCTTAAAACTAGCATAGAATACATTTGAGAGAGTAAAAACCCACCACTATTAAACAAAGTGGAATTACTGTTAAAAAAAAGATCAAATAGATCTGGAAAAATTGTTTGTGAATTTCTGATTAGCCGTAAGAATCTCAGTATTTAAGAGCTATTTTAAATTCCTGTCATAGCAGAGGACGATTTAAATAAATTAAACTCTAAGCAACTCTGACTTAGTATAAGTTAATCTTATTTTTCCTGGTCAGGAGATGGGAGAAATAACAGGCCACAAATGCAGCATGAGACCACAGACGAGCTCAGAGGCTTCATAGTGCAGTTAAAAATCAAATCAGTCTCCGAGTAACTGACTAATTTTACCATGATGTCCTCACAGTACCAGAATGCCTCAGTATGGCTATATTATGATGTAATGGAGTTATAGTTTCAAACATCCACAAAACAAAAACAATAAACCCAAGAAGTTATATCACCGCAGCGCACCCTAAAGCTTAGTTTCCTTCTACTTGTCAAACAATACCAAAGTTCTTTACTTTACATCCACGGAGACAAATGTTTACATTTTTCTGTCTGTAGTCAGAAGGAAACTACCCTGGACACATCAATGTTCCACAAAATCATTTGTCTTCTTCCATTTGCAAACAAAACCTTCAAGTTGACCGTTTAAAAAAACATTCATTCCAGTGCTTGACTCAGTTCTTCCCTGAATATTTTATGTTTTCTCGTAGCTGCTTGGCATTTTTGTCCAGCTTCAGAGCGGCGGCACGCCTCTCATTTTGCGGATGACGTTGGCTATCCTCTTGGCCAATCCCGGGCTGGGCTCTTCTATCTGGAAGCTCCGGGTCAGGAGGTTATACAGGGAGCCGTAGCCCACGGCCACAACTGTGCAGGTCAGACAGATGACATTATAAGGCATGCTGAAGTCTGGAGTGGGCAGGTTGACCAGCAGCGGTTCGGTGTAGACGCGCACAAAGTAGCTGGACTCTTCTTTACAGGGAAAACTGGCAGGAGATGGAGAGTTTCATTATTTGACTTTCCTGACAAATGTGCTTCTCTGCATGATCTCAAACAGCACAAGAATAAGAAGCACCAAAAGACATTTTCCCTGAGAGAAAAAAAACACTATACTTACAAGCTACTGAAAAGTGGTTGTTCCCGGGTGCTATTTGTATCCATAGCGACAGTGCTTGGTACAAGAGAACTGATGACTGAAGACCTAAATGTCGAAGACACAGATTATAGTCATTCTGAATGTCAGATAGAAACTTTAAATCCAAAAATTAATTAAATCCAAAATTAATAGAAAAACTCAAAAAGACAACAAATTTGCAATTTGACAGGTTTCACATGATGCTAGTGGCAACATGTGTGCATCTTCTCTCAGAGATGTGTGGATAAATCCTATGTTCGTACCCGACATAGAAGCCGTGGTTGGGATCGGGCGTGTATTCGGTCCATTTGAGCAGAGCCCTCTCAAACTGCACAGTGACCTCAGTGACAGAGTGGGGAGGAAGCTGGATGAGCATCTCCAGCAGGTGAGGCCTCACACGGTCCTTAGACGGCTGGTAGTGGATGTAGCCTGGCAGAGTAGAGAAATGAGTTACCACTGATACCCCATTATAATCTTTATACACAGCACAGTGATTTACGTATGTATGATACAGTGTAAAAATATTGCATAAATAATAGTGCTTACAGTAAAATTCTAGCAAAAACCAAGCAACAGGATTAGTTAGTACAACATAACACAGTATGTCTTCCACTGCAGCCTTTATGATATAAAACATGACTCATGTTCTCCTCCTTGTGGTGAAAAGACGCATCTGCATGAAATTATACCAAACAATGATTCCTGCATCTCATACTGTTAACAGTATGACAAACTCAAGTAGGATGTAAACTAATTATCTACCTGTGTAAAGGTGAAATTGTAAATATTTTGACAGTATGTAACGCCATAAACAATGAATATACAGTACTGATCCAGTTACCAAAATACTGGCTGGGGAAGCTGATGTACATTGAATCTTAAAAATCTTTTAACAGGGCATTTATAACTTTAAAATCAACCAGTTAAAATAGTTGCAATATGATAACTTATCAGGGAATTGTTGACAATTCAGTTGCAGTTACAATGGTAAAATCTTGATGGGTTGTTTTATCTCAAATCATCAGGGGCCTTCTGTTTGACCATTCTGATTTGCTTGAAACTTTTGTTTGTGATATGCAAAATATTAAAAAAACCTATGACGCACTTTTAGCATATTTTTTTTGCACACTCAAATTTGAGCCTATGTTTTAATGACACTATCTCAGGAACTATTCAAGATAAGAGCCTTAAATCTTTACTGTTACTTCCCATCATGCCATTGATTCAGAATATTGCAGTACTATATATGCTGTAGAACAATTTGAGAAACTCCAGAACCGTTTTATATAGTTATGTGGTAAAGCTTGCCATGCCTGTTCAATCAATTATGAAAGCAATATAAAATGCTCTTTTTAGGTAGTTAATATGTTTTGTTTTGTATTATTGTGACCTGCAACCACATATGGTTTAGAGAACATCACTAGTTAACTTCTGCATTAGCAATCTTTTTGTTATTCTGTGCTTACAGACGGTGTTTTTCATACTGACTTTAATTTTTTTTTCATTTTCTTTCATTGCTTTTCATTTCATTTTCAATGTTGCAGATTCTGAATCAATTGCATGATGACAAATAACAATGAACATCTCAGGTTTTTATCTTTAAAAGTTTGTGAGACATTGCTGTTCAAATGTAGCCTAAAATTTACTAAGACACATTCTGCAATTGGGTCGACTGTGAATTTTTTCTAACTAAAATTCGACATAACAATTTAAAACTTCAAAAGTATCTTCATAGCTACTTATATTTTATGTGATAAAAATGTCAGGCGAATCAGATGTGGTCGAGCAGAAATTATTCCTAAAACCTAATGATCTGAGATGGAATGACCCTGGTAATAAACAGACATGCTCCTGTTTCTGTTTTAGCAGTGCAAACTATACATTTCTAATGCTGACAGTGAAAATGTGAGCTCTTATGTGAATGATTCTGCTGTGCACATATAGGTCAGATAGTAAAGTAAAAGTAAAGTAGCTAACCAAAATAATTAACACAAATTTGCATTACAGTTACACAGAAATGTTACTGGATGATCTGATTTCTAGAACCTCAGAAAGTATCCAGTTCTTAGCAGCTTTCATTCATTTATCAGTCACAGACAAATCACTAGTTTTGTCACATTTGTAGCTGCAAATTTCACACCCCGATTGCAAGTTTGCATGCACGCATCCCTTCTAAAAATCACTCACTGGGCTTGTTGTCTCTTCCCTTGCTGGTGACAGTGAGTGTGTGGATGTAGAGTCGCAGATACCAGGGCACCGAGTCCAGCAGCAGCACAGGGAAAGATCTGTAGGGGTGGTTGTTGTACATGAGCGTGTGAATCTCCCCCGTCTGCAGCCCGTACCCAGCCACATAACGCTCTGCATTGAGCAAAGGCCGCAGCATGTCACCTGCAGGCAGGAAGAGATAGGAAGGGAGAGATGGGCTTTAATGGTCAGCCATGTGAGAAACTTTGCAGAAAATAAAGTGACATTAATGCAAGCCTAATCTTTAAATGTAAAAAGTGCTGGAGTGGGGAATAAGATGTATGACTGAATTTCATTAGCAGAACAGTTACTTCTCTTTGCTTTGTTAAAACATGTACTAACAAAGTCCCTAATGCCTGCAATATACTGTATGTTTTTTGTTAACTTTAAGGAACAATGTCACTTTGGAGTAAAACACAGCAACCAGACACTAAAAAGCTTGTCTTATTTGCTTTGTTTGACCCAAAAAATGTTTAAATTAGTCAGACATGTTGCAATCAGACAGTATCTTGAAATGACTGTGTAGATTCTGAGTCACCCCCAGTCCACGGTTATCCTGGGAGCGTCAGTAAAAAGCAACTGGACTCCTCTTTCGGGTTTTTGAAGACGTTTCACCTCTCATTCAAGAGGGTTCTGAGTACCTATTGACAATAATATCATGGATTTAGTTGGAAAGCCATACACTACAGCACAGTACATTTACACTACAGTGCATCTGTATTCTTAAAGTCCCATATCGTGCTCCTTTTCAGCAAAATAATGAAAATTTTAGATGTCCTCAAAATGTGTTTCCTTTTTTTTACCTCAAAATCCTGCAAAAATATTTAATTTCACTACGACTGTATAACTCCATGCTTCGACTCTGTTCTAAACGGGCTGTTCCTGTGTCTGTAGCTTTAAATAACGACAAGCTGCTTCTGTCCACACCGCCTTCAGGAAGAAGACTCTCTCTGCATCTGTGATTGACAGTGCAGAGCTAGAACAGTTGACAACGCGGCAGCCGACACAGATGTGAATGTGTCAGCACTTTTTCTATCACTTCTAACTTTCTCTGAGTGATGCACAGCTGTTGTTTTTAACTCGTGTGCAGTGAGTTTGTCAGACAAGGATGCTTGTTATAAAATCAGAGCAGCAGCTTGGAAACGGATCCGAGGGTCTCTTGGTTAATGTGTAGTCTTAATGGGCTGTGTTCCAGTCACTATTTTACACTTGTTTTGTTGTCTGACAACACAAAGAGAAAAATATGTAAATGAGAACAGCTTTCTTTGGCAAGTTGGCTGTATTAAAATGCAGTATACGTACGGACAGAGAGCAGGGAGAAGCAAACAGCAGCTTAAGTTGAAGCACGACAAGCAACAAGTTATTGGTTTCAAATCAATCTTAAGATTTTCACCATCTCAGAATGTCTGTTGGCTATACAAAGCTAATTGTAACGTGAGCTACATTAGCCACACAACATGCTAACACTATGGATTTTCTTGTTGTTGTGGTGACATTGGCATCAAAAACTAAATCGGCGACCAACATTTTCTGATCATGACAGTCTTCCACCCATTATCCCAGCCGACTTGGGTGAAGGCAGGAGATACCCCTGACATATTGCCAGTCTATCGCAGGGCTACACATAGAGACAGACAACCAAGCATGCTCTCATTCACACCTACAGACAATTTAGAATAATCAGTTAACCGCATGTTTTTAGACTGTGGGAGGAAGCTGGAGTGCCTGTACTCCACACAGAAAGATCCCAGGTGTCCTAACTGGGACGCGAACTGGCTGCTAACCACCGAGCCACCATGCAGCCCCGTGACAGTTTTACTAGATGAAGACTGTTTTCTAAACAAGTGAAATTACTGCCAATTTCAAGAGGAACTTATGATTACATGCTAAACACAGACAACACTGTCAACCAATGACCAGTAATTATAAGCTGAAACAAACCAAGTGAGACATAACAAGAAGGTGCAGTTGACGGATTTTTATCTCTTTCCGGTTGCATCATAAATACTTACGACAATTTCTCCAACCTATTACACAAAGCTGTGTCATTCTCTGCTCTTCCCACTCACCTTCATTGGATTTCCAGCGGATCAGCAGGTTGAGGGAGCGCACGCTGCCAAAGGTGGCTTGTTGGGTCAGATCGTACACAGAGAAAGTCCGCCTATCCCCGAGCACCACTGCCTGGCTCAGCAGGGACGTGGCTGGGCTGAGCTCAAACTGCTCCTCCTGCAAAATGACATCAATGACTTCTATATTCAAATATTACCACTTTTAGATTATAATCTGTCATATCCGCCATAAATAATCTCCACCTTGACACTCCTTTGATTATAAGGAATCTTCTGCATTTGGATGTTTGCATTAAAGGAAATGAATGATGGAGTGGATGAGAGCACATATGAGAAAATCAAACCTCAGGGTTGTCGGTGATGTCGATATATATTTTACTGGAGGAGGCCAGAGGACAAGCTTCCGTCAGGGTCCGAGAGAACATCTTGAATAAAGACCACTCTGAAGGAACAAACAGCTTGGATTAAACAAAGTCCAGGGGGACTTCATGTCAACTCAAATGTGGAATGAATGCAGAAAGAATGTGCTCCTGCTCACCTCGTTTTCCTTGTCCAGAGTTGTGCAGGTCAAACACTACATTTAAAGTCTGTCTCAGCTCCCAGGATGTGGTTTTGCACTGCCAGTCCTGACACACAGGCCTGATGTGTACTGTTTGGGAATGAAAACTGCTGTGGAAGAGCTTCTCTGACTTCAGCAGGACAGCAAGGCCGGCCTGCAAGGGCAACAAAACCACATATAAAAAGCAGAAAAAGAAACGGAGATGGTTTCAGCAACATACAAATGGAAGACAAATGTGCTTTTAAAATGAAGAGACACACAGACACAAAGACAGTCACCTTGGATCCACATGGCAGGAGCTTCTTCCAGGGTGTCAAATTCTCAGTGCAAACTATTTCTCGTGGGAGGGTGGCATAGCGAAGGAAGCGATGGTCTGTCACTTCAAGTCCAACACATAAAACAAATATCAGTCCACCCATATGCAATAGAAAGCATTCTGGACTGTAGGCTTGAGCATCAGTGCTGTGAGAAAGTATTTAACACTAATGACTTGTTTTGTGTCAGATCTAAAAACAAAATCAAACATAAAACAAAAACAACATGAGTAAACACAGAACATAAGTTTTAAACAACTGCATTAAAGAAAAAAGGTTCTCTGATACCAATTAAGTCTGTGTGAAAAATATTTGCCTACACACCAGCTCTCTCCCATCAAATCCCACTGAAAGAGACTATTTTCAGAAGCAGGAAGCTGACTAAAAGGTCTCACCAGAAACACGCTGTGCCAAATCCAAACGAAACTTCAGAAGAGATGAGGAAGAGGGTGATTGAAATACATCAGTCTGGGAAGGATGACAAAGCTATTTCTAAAGCTCCGGGACTCTACAGGGAGAGACATTATCTACGAAGAAGACTTTGAACAATAGTGAACCTTCCCCAGAAGTACATGACCTTCCCAAACTCATCAAGGAAATCACAAGAGATCCATGAACAACTTCCAGGCGTCATGAACGGCCAGTGTTCATGACGCCACAATTCGCAAGACAATGGACAGAAATGGGATCGAAGAACACTGAGACTCATGTGATTCTGGCGTAAACACTCCATGCCAAAACTCTTATCTTATGGGAGAATCTTCTATGGACTGATGAGTTGAAAGTTGAACTGTGTAGTTTGACACCTGGTCTAAACCAGAAACTTGTATTTTGTGTTTACTCAGGCTGACTGTATCATAACTGTCCGGAAGTGGCGGAAGTTTAATGGAGCATCTCTGTGTCGGTTCAATACAAAAAGTGAACTACGTTGTGACGCAACCCCAATCTACTGCACACTATCTGTAGCACCTGCATGCTGCAAGAGCTTAAGGTGGCTAATCGCACCATTAGCTTTTACAGAGGTTCATTACTAGAGAGCTTCAGATAGTAAAAAGGGAGATGGAAGTACCATTGCCGATTCCCAGGGGTTTGAAGGAGGCACTGGGCTGAACAGTGTTGGTGGAGTCAATGAAGTTCAGTGAAGCACAGAAGATGCCCGACAGAACATTGGTCAGCTCCTTCCATGTGGCATCCACACTAAAAATGGCAAAGAAACGACGGGGAAAACGTTGAAATGAATGACATACAAGTACACACTAGACAGCAGGACAACATAAACAAACTGTACTAAATTTTCAGAAGGCTGCACGTCCTTTATGTTTAGGATTCATGTCTGAAAATAATGTGTTTTTGCATTTTTTCCACTTTTCTCTGTGTGGTATCATTCTAAATGTAACGCGAATGGTAGCAACTCCTTAACTTTCCATGTATGTGACATTGTTAAAGAACATCATGGGACATCTCTCCATCTGTGGTTTTATCTCTTCATCATGCCCAATTTGGAAGAAGCCACTATTTACAAGTGGATGGAAACCAATTTCTAATGAGGTGTGGCTGCAGAAAAATATTACTAAATTGTGTCAGCTACTTACCGACGGCAATGTTATTGATTGCTATGAGTGAAGTATTAACTGAATGATGCTGATGTGTTAGTACACCCGGCTAAAAATGGCATCATCTAAACAGTGTTGCAACTGTCATATACATACAGGTGCTGTCAAAATATAAGGGCACTGTGGAAAAGAGTATCATGGAGTAGAACATTTATAGCAGCATTGAATTACACAATTAAGCTATCCAGCTAAGAATTTATATAGGACATACATTACTCCCCATAAATTCAATAAAAAAGACTTGTATTGCCATAGTTGTTGTGATCCTGGTAAAATAATAGCTTTACTCTGACATCGCCCTCCCAAGAAACTGTAGTAACAGTCCTAGTCAGAAGGCTAGATGGCATACCATCTAAGGAGATGCAACACAAAGTTGGTCTCACTTATCTCACAGTAAAAGGGATAATATTCACCCACTGGAAACAGAGGCAACCAAATAGTTTCAACCTAGAAAACATGCTCAGGCAAACATTATACCTGACTGATATCAATGGAACAAGCTGTTACAGCTCTTCAGGAGTTCAGTGGGAGTCTCACAGGCACTTGGTCTGGAGTCAGGTCATCATTGAATTAATTTAATCTCACTTAAACCTATTACACTTATTTACTGGCACCGCACCTTCTGTCTGAAGTATGATTTGTGACCCTGAATAAATGATGTGCTAATGTACACAGTAATTCCTATGCTCCTTTGTGAGTTATTGCATATTAATACTCTACCCCATTGCTTTTTAATGTACTGTTTGTAGGTATACTGCTTGTCTTACAAGTAATTAAATTATATTAAAAACTAACTAAGCTTGAACTGCTTCTTTTTTTTAATCTCCATTTAATGAAAACCGAGAGGTTCTTCTTCTTTTAATAACACAGCTGTCATATTCAATGCAGTCCAAAAGAAAATTCAAGTTGTCATTGTTTCATTATGTTTTTCCTGTTAAATTCTTATTCCGAATATATTTAACTATCTTGACTTTAAGTTTAGGGTGCCCACAGTTTCCATTTTAAAATGTTTATGTTATATGATAAAGACAATGTTTTTGTCTTTGTGTGATGATGCAAAATAGAAAGCCTGGAAGGGCAATTTCCTGCTATCTGTCTGGGGTAACTCAGATATATCAGCGTCATATGTGTCTAGTAAATAGTCCAAAAAATGATGGAAAACAATGGATGCTTTGTGATCAACTTCTCTATTATAAATTCACAAATCCAGTACATTTATTTAACTTCTGATGCTGTGCTGATAGCAAAGCGCTGCACTCACTCTGTCACTGAGTCCTGGAACCAAACCCAGAGCTCAGCCCCAGGAGGAGACGGCAGAATGGGCTGACCCCACTGCATGGTCCTCCAGTAGCCCTGTGTGAAGGAGATATGAAGCTCTCGCACTGCGAACTTGGAGATAACCTGACCCAGAGACTTAGGAAACAGCCGGTAGTGGGACACTGCGAAATGTAACACAACACAGTTTAGAGTTAGGACAATCAAATATAGTGTTAAATTATCTAACAGAAAAAAAGTACTTGTGGAATTAATGGGATGTGTGTCAAGTTAATACTATTTCAGTTTATCAGCACAAGACAAGTGTCAGGCTACAATAGTGGCAAAAAACATGAATAAATGAACAGTATTTCCGTCTCATCACTTTGAATTTATCCTACAATATAAACTTAATAAAATCATCAATAACTGTGGGACTAATTTAAACAGGAACATACACTGTAAAGAAGAAGGCGCCTTCAAGTAAGGACTTAAGACTTTTAAAACCTTTGAATGTCAGCAAGAAAGGAAAATATAGCAATATTCATAGCAGGAAGAAAATACATGCAGTATCAGTTTGATGGAGATTTTATATTTCAGTGCTTTTACTATACTCTACTGCCGGCACTGGGTATGTTATTCTTTAGCATATTTCATATAATAACTGTGTGCTTTCTTATGTGAAGGTTTTTCTTCTATGAGCTAACCTGAACAGGGGTACCTGGAATCTTTGAAAGTTATATGATGGAATATGACTTTATGCCTTTGGCTCTTAGAAAATCATGAGTCCCTTATTCATGTATATGGTCAACTGTAATATACACTGATCAGTCATAACATTATGACCACCTGCCCATTATTGTGTTGGTCCCCTTTATGTGCTCAACAATGCTCTGAACCATTGGGCATGGACAAGAGGACCTCTCAGGGTGTCCTATGGAGATACACTGCAATAATCATCATCATTTAAATGAGGGTATGACGTTCCATGTACATTCTATAACTATATGGTAAACACACATGTGTAGGAGTTCTGATCCACCATAATTAGCATGTTCATCCACTGCTAACAGTTAGCTTACCTTTGTTTCCTCTCATGAAGTCTGTCTCCCACCGGGTGCGGAACTGGAAGCTAGCATAAATATCTCCTGAGTGCAGCGGTCTGACAACCAACTCCTCCTGAAAATCATCTTTGGGCTGTGGTGTTGCCTGGAGGACCACGGTTTCAGGGGCAGGAGTATCTTGTTTGTTGGCTACAGCATCATCCGGAGTCGCTCCTCTAACATCGGTTGCTTCCCACCGCCTCTCCTCCGCCGTGGTCTGCTCAGCCGTTTGTTCCGCTGTTTCAGCGGCTGTTTGTGGATTATCTACTACACCGGCATGCTGTTCATGAGTTACCGTCGTTTCGTGACAGCCTGCGGTAATAAATACAGATAAACTACAAAGAATAAACAGCCGAACCGGGCGGCTGCACCTGTGGGCAGCCATTTCTTTCCTGAGGCGGCGGCTCACTTCCGCGTTGACGCGTCATACGTGGAACCAACCAATGATCTGTTTCCATATGGAGTCCCGTGACACTGACATGAAATGCTTTGTTTTATTCAAATATATATTTTTACGAGTAAATGCTGATATAAAGGGAGTTTTTGCATTAATTTAAGCAAATATTGCAAAAACATTGATGTGTTATATATTTTAGAAGCCATCGGCTTAACGTGAAATCGTAGCACATTACTGATGCAACGTGCACTGCTTGGATTCTGGGGAATTTGGCGTCATTATATACATCATTCATTGAATACTTTGCGTTATGCAGATCGCATAATATCGCTGATCCTGTTTTATATATTTTTTTAGTTTTACAAATTGATCCTGTCTTGCTTTTTGCACATTTGCACACTTGCAAGACATGCTATATGAATTAATTTGATTTGCTTTTTATTAAACATTTCTTAAGAGTAGGACTACAGCGTGCGCCTCATTATCTGGCCAATGTTAAATGCCCATTCGTGCATTTTTATTGAATCAACCAATCACAGGCAATGTAATGTAAATTATCAATTAATTTCGCCCTTTTCCACAATGCTCTCTCGACTTAATCCGATATTTCCATAGCGTTGATGTTATTGCAAAGCTTATACACCCCGTGCATTAAAAAAAAATGTGTTACTAGTGTGTTGCCCGACTCCAAAAACACACAATCATTCCTTAAAATGCATCCAATCAGTGTGTGCATCATGCTTTGCTGGTTGCGTTGATTTATTTATTTATTTTTGCTCATGTTGCTCGGACAGGGATGGGCATCATCAAGCCGTTGGCATCATCGGGGGCATAGCCTATTACCCCTCCCACATCCACACACACACACACACATATAGCAGCGCGCACATACACAGCCCAGACACACACACACACACAGACACATGCACACGCACGGAATTTGCTCAGCCATGGCTCCCTGGTAGATGCTCAAAGCGGCTGTTGTCAGAGCGAATTAAATCCACACACCGCTCGCTCGCTTTTTTCCTTTTTCCTGACCTTGCCTTGCCTCCGGTTGGGGTTTTTAAATATTTTATTCAGGATTCCTGCGCTGTCTCCCCCATGGCTACATCGGATGGACTAGACGGCTGTCTGCAACGAGGCAGATCTCAAAGTGACCCGAACATACTCACCGAACCGGGCATCGATTTGGCGCACGGCACAGGTAAGAAAGACGCGTCGTTGCTTGCATATTTATTTCCGCAGTGTGTAACATGTGTCTTGTTTTTTTTTTATTGTTGTTGTTGTTTTGTTATTTGCCTACCGCTTATTTTTTTTTGGAGATGCTAAAAGATCCCCGCTTGCCCAGTGGGATGCCAGAATACCAAGGTATAATTAGCGCATATGCTTCCCAAACGTTGGATGGAGACCGCTGTAAAACGCTGCAAAATTGAAAATTAACGTGCCATACCAGCCTTCTGTGAATGGCTGCATTCCCTCGACCAGATTTACGCAGACGCCTGTAGCCATTTAGTGCCGATCTGGATGCAAGTAGTATTTGGGAATCCGCGTGTAGGCCGTTTGATATGATGTGATGTGCAACTTTGACAGCATCTACGTCCGCATGCATGTGTGAGATCCGTGATTCAGTGCTAAATGCAATGTGTTTGTCGCCTTATGGCCACAGCTACATCCCTGTTTTTTTTAAAGCAGACACATGAGGGTGTTTTTTTTTTTTTGTGGAACTGCATTTTGCACATCTTATTGTAGCTTTGCCCGGAGCTCTGTCTCTACTGTATTGACAGCACTGACATCCCCCCATCCCTTCCTGAGCTGATCACTGTTGGGATCAATGCCCCTGCTGATCCACGTGATGCAGAGCCATAGGTGCAAATATTCCCAAATCAGCACAGGCTTTTGATTCAGCAGTGCATTGGATTTTTTTTTTCTTCCTGCAGGTGTGCTCTTCAATATGGAGCCCCTTGTAAATTTCCCTTTTTTTTCTCTTTGCATGTGGCTAATGAATTGATCCTTCATTAATAACATAACACCAGGGAGCAGTCATGTTCTGCCCCTCTCTGATGAACTCCTGCCAATAACGTGCTTCTTCCTTGTGTTTGCTGGGAGCTTTTCTTTACTGGAAAATGCAATTTTGTTTCTATCTTTTTCTTTTTTTTTTCCTTTTTTTTTTACGTAAGTTAGGCTATTTATGGTCATAGTGTGTGGGCTTGGAGAGAGTCACTGCTTTACTCCCACAAATAGTTGAGTTTTACACACATGAAGAATGCTTGACTGAATGATTCAGAAAAAAGAAAACGGTGTCACTTCACCTTTCAACTCTTCACTAATGAAACCTGTTTCGTTGTTTTTTTCTTTTCTCTGAAATAAACACCTGTCCGCGCTCGTCAGCTGGTCGCAACACGTTTTTAATGGCGCCGTGCTGAATTCAACCCTCCCAAGGATGATTTAATTCACACATAGGTGAATGTGATGATGTCACACTGGGTCTTTGACACACCTGAATAAACAACAGGGCAGTTTGGCAGATGAGCCGGGGCGAGCGATGAGAGCTGAGGCTATCAGGAAACACTGCATTTCAGCCTGGAATATGCACAAGTGCTTCGCTGTATGAGATAACTTACTACACAGATACCAGACAGAGTGAATACAGTTGTTGCTGTAAGGACAATGTCAGTGTCTGGTGACCCACAGTACACAACATCGCCCACCCCATCCCCCTCTCCAGTGTGGATCATCACTGCACTAACGTCTGGGGCACCAGTCTTTGCCAAAGTAATCCTTTGGCAAAGACTGCCTCTTTCCTTCAGTACAGTGGCCCTTGCAGCTGCAGAGGCTGACACTGTATTCATCCACTTAGTCAACACTGGGGGGAAGAGTCAATAGAGACAACAGCTACAGCTGACCAGAGAATCAGAGCAATGTTTTGAGGTTGCAGCAATCACACAGCGGTGGACTAAGAGAAAGACGAGACTGTTCAAGTGCCCAACAATCCAGTGCAAGAAGTGTTTGGTCAGACTCTGATGGTGTTTCCTCTCCAGCTGGATTGAGACATCCTCTCTGAGCTGCAACTATATTTCACATTAATTTAGCAGCATAAGTCGGCTAACAGGAGCAGCAGTATAAAAACTTGTTTAGTCTGTTCATTCAGACATGGGCCCGTTAGATTCCCCTGCTATTAAAATGTCACTTTCACTCAAAGTTCCACTTAGTCATTGTGGAGTGTCGACAAAGGTAATGGCGTGGAGAGGACACCTTGAAGCTTTGCGGACAGGGAGCTCGCTTGGTCCGGGCAAGGCTGTCCTGTGTGGCTTCGTTCCATTAAGTGATTCGTCCGTCCTACACAACACAGGCACGTATCAGGACAAGCAGATTGGGAATATTAACAGAGGTTCAGTATAAATACACAAAAATGGTGCAGATGTAGCTGCAGATACTTCTGTCATGAGTTTGGTTGAAGTTTTGTGATTAAATCATTCATACTTTAGCATAAAATGTCATAAAATAGGACTTGAATCTTGGCCTTGGGTCTTTCTGTGGGAAATTTTGTGGTTCTCAGAGTTTATGTGGATTTCCACTGGGTGCTCCGACTTCCTCCTACAATTCAAACATACGCTGAGGTTAACTGGTGATTCTAAACCGGCCATAAGTATGAATTTGAAAGTGCTTGGTTGTCTGCCTATGTGTGGCCCTGTGATGGACCAGCGACCTGTCCAGGGGTTTTGCCTTCGCCCTTAGTCTGCTGGGATAGGATAAAGTGGTGTATAGAAAATGGGTGGATGGATGTCATAAAATAGAAAAAAAGCCCATCCCAATTTCCTACAAAAAATGGATGTCTTCTGGTTGCATGCCTGACCTGAAATACAGCCAAAAAACCCCAAATAATCAGTTTACAAAGTCACAAAACAGAGAAAAGCAGCATATGACTGTCTTTGAGAAACAGGAAGTAGTGAATGTTTGACATTTCTGCTTGGTAAATAACAAAATAATCAATTTGTCAGCACAAGATATGATACAAATAACCCACCAAATCACTTTTCACCTGTGTTCCCTCTTGGATAGCCAGAGGCCTGGGTGAGTGAAAGAAAACACAGATGTATGTCATCCTCAGTGTGGAGGTTCTTTGCTCACACGGCGACTTAAATCCCTAAACAGTCGGACTTAGTTTGCCCAGTTATAGGACAGTGTCCAACCCAGAGCGCCGGCCGATCGGTGTTTTTTAAGATCTCATCTTCCTCCACTGGTTTTGCTGATACCAGGATAATCCTCTCAGATGTGGTATCAAAGGATTCTCTGAGGATTGCAGGTATGAGTGGAGACCCCCTAATGAATGAGGACATCCACCAAAACCCTGTGAAAAGCTGATATGGAGCCATGACGATGACTCACCCCAAACCAGAGCAATGTCTTCTACATAATTCCTTCTCCTCTTTTTCACTCAGGCCTCGATGAGTAAATATGTAAATTCTGAGTCAGCAGGTCTTGTATAATATGCTCCCCATTTACCAAGGCTTTGTTTAAAATGAAGACGTAATAATGTACACAGAACGGTATGACTGCCACAGGAATTCCTTACATAACAGCAATTTGAAACCCAGTTTTAGATTTGAATGAGATGCTGCTGAATAAAACGGAAGTAATTACATATAATATACAAAACTCTACTTTATTCACGCAAACTTCATGAACTTGAAACTTTATGTGTTGGGCAAGTCATGCTTCCGTCAACGTCAAGCCCCTGCTCTGCCTTTTAATCTTTCGACAATCTGAATGAAGAAGGGAAATTTATCTTCTTCAGGTGAAAGGGCGAAGAAGCGACAACATGGAGGCCTCAGATGTCTGAAAGGAAGGTTGTAGTTTCAGGAGAGCAGCTGAACCAGTGAAGAACTCTCTGAGAAGCAACAAACTTGAAACATCTTTTTTATTCGCCTTGTAATGAGGCAGACAAGGACCCTCGATGTCGTGGAGAAAGGAAGTAAAGAAAAGCTGGAAGTGGTGCAGTACTGCCGTGTGGCCTTTTCTCCATCTATTCAGCCTCTATGCTAAGCTTAAGACTAAATAAATAGGGAAACAGCTTACATGGCTCTAAGGTATCAATAGCTATCAAGATCCACTTCTAAAGCTCAAATTGAAACTCAACTGAATTGTAAAAATGGCAAATTGCAGACTATTTCCAGTTTCCAGTTCTTTTGCCAAAACTGAACCAGACGCTTGGTGTGGCTTCATTTTACCATACAGAGTTGAGTGTGGTGTCAGTTTTCTCTTCTAATTCTCAACCAAGAAAGTAACTCAGTGTATAAAATTACACCTTTTTTCTTTAGCACAGATTCTGGATTTAAAGATTAGATGCTATTCGGACAAGATATTAGGTCTGCCAGGCAGTCAGTCAGTGTTCTTTTGTCTGAATGATCGTCAGCGTCCTCAAGAGTCCAGAGAAAGGGTGTGAAGTCGTTGCGTTCAGCTGTGGATCACATGTGTAAAGTGGATGAAAACAACACAGAGAGCAACAGTGTGAAGTGAGAATTTTTATTTTCAGTCTAAAAAAAGTGGAAAGAAGTGAGAAACCAGAAAATAATCCTCCCGCTATTAGAGTTCAGCTCCGTGAATATCTCGCTTCGACAACGTTCCGTCTATGTTTAGCCGGGTCACCTGTACTACAAAATAAAAACACGCCTCCACACATTTGACTGTAACGTAACCCAAAGAAGACAAAGCAGTTTCTAATAAAGGTTTTAGTGACATGATGGGTTTTTAGGGAGGGAATTTGTACTAAAACAAGGCATATAAATACATCACCCTAGACTCTGAAATGGGCATTTATTTGAATAGAATAGATTAGAATAGGATGCAATAGGATAAAATAGGAGATTTCTCTATATATCAAGGACATACAGAGGAACCAAAAAGATGTTTCTCTCTCACCTTTGTATTAGTGCCATACATATTAAAAAAGGATCCAAATACAGTATAAGTAAAATAAAGTAAAATGAAATCAAATATATAAAATCAACGTATGTACACTGGCGGCAGTGCAATATAGTGACAGCTTATTGGGGTGATAGTAGTGCATTATGGTAGCAGCTTGTTGAGATGTACAGTTGAGCAAATGGTTCAGTAGGTGAAGACGGATTGCAGATTGTGATATAATGATTTGCTATTACTAATTTAAAGGTTAAACAATTAACCTGTTTTTCAGGAAAATAACCAGCAGTTGAACTAATAGTAACACAGCGAATTTTGGGGATTCCTCTTTGTCCATATTGGCCATGTAGGGAAATTGTGCTCAAACACATAAACAAATTTATAAAGGTTATACCAAACTATTGCAAAATCTACCTTTACCATTGAACCAATAAGATGTCAAGATAAGATTAAACAACAAATTTCCAGGGCAAATTTAATTCATAATTGAAATCTATACAATTCAGGCACTAAATGGTGAACAATAACACACCTCTATGCACATTTATTAAATACTTATAACGACCACACAAACAACTAGATCAGGGGAGCCCAATCCTGGTCCTCGAGGGCCACTATCCTGCATGTTTTAGATGTTTCCCTCTTCCAACACACCAAGTTCAAATGATCAGCTCATCATCAAGCTCTGCAGAAGCCTGATAACGATCCTGATCATTTGAACTTGGTGTGTTGGAAGAGGGAAACATCTAAAACATGCAGGATAGTGGCCCTCGAGGACCAGGATTGGACACCCCTGAACTAGATAAACTAATGTGCGACAACAACAAAATACAAACTAAACGATGAAGGAAACACGGCATTACGGGGCAATATTGTATGTTGAAAAATGAGAAGATACCATTTTATGAAAATTACTTTTGTGCATGTTGTGTGATGCAGTGATGAGTCTGGTCTGTTGACGTTTAGGTCAACCCATTGGAGTGGGTTCCAACGGACAGAACAGAACCTTCTTCGCCAGTAACATAAAAGATGTTCTCATTTCATCAGTCAGCAAAGGAACTCCAAATGGTGTTTTATGTGAGTGTATCATTAACTCAGGAAGATCTGGCTTAAGACTTGACAGAGTCACACTTTTAAGGGGATTTGTAGAACTATGAAATGATCCAGATGATTTTCAGATGATCAAAATGAGTGGAAATGCAGCACATTAACCATCACCGTTAACTCCAGTTTGGACACATGAACATTCAAACATTATAGATTACAAAAAGGCATTGTCTAAACCAGTGGTTCTCAACTGGTCCAGCCTCAGGACCCACTATGCCTCTATTAATAATGGTCGTGACCCAACTTTTTAAAGTTTGCTGTTTCTGTTAACAAATTAAGGTTTATTTGGGTGGAGTCTAAACACACTTTGATATAGCTAGTGAAAATTTTAGCTTATTAACTGTTCATTTTGGTATATTTGGACACTTTTGCCAAGTTCTGGGCATATTTTGGCCCATTTTGACAGATTCTGAACACATTTTTGGTTCATTTTTGGGACGTTTTAGCATAAATTCCTCCAATAAGCTGGCAGAGTCAAATCTAGAGGTCAATAGTGGGCTACTACTGGTGTCACCACCACTAAATATCCTACTATTGAAAGCAAACTGTGTCATAAGAAACGCGTCCTTTAAAATAAAAGACTCTACACTACTGCTGTTTTGGAGGGGGACGCGCTTCTGCGACCCTCTAAAAATGGCTTCGCGACCCACCTTTGGGTCCCGACCCACCAGTTGAGAACCACTGGTCTAAACGGTCATAGCGTAGTTTCTGACGTCAGGGCTTGGATATAGATCTACGGATGAGTTAATAATGTAAGTTTGAGTTCAAGAAAAGGGAATAATTGTCTGTGTCTTTTTTATCAGTATTGTTTTGGTCAGGAGAGTGGCATGCATTGTGTTGGGTCAGAGACGCCCCCTTAGCTTTAAGCTAAAAGGTCCGCCTAATAGAGTTTAACTCCATGCGTCTCTCAAGATTTCACTATATTTCTGTTATTATTGATAATTACTGATAATTTTAAGTACTTATTTTTATTACAGAGCAGGGGAAATTAAAACTTAAGTAGAATGTAACCACTTTAGCCTATTTGTCCACAAGGAAAAACGTCGACCCTGCACCGGCCTCCGCACATACCTCAACATAAAGTCCATCAGCCCTTGAAGCAGACCGCTGGAAATGCTTTGTCTAGGTGGAGGTGTTAGGGGGACACGTGATCGTGGATGTTTTTTTCTTTAAAACTGTGAAGCCCGTCTTGCAAAGGCAACCAGTGGTTCCCACCAGCCACAACCTCCACCTGGGGACGTGTACAGGGGCGGATAGGGGTGACGAGAGGCCCAGGTGGACTGAGGATTAGCGTGCCTCGGGAGACCTGAACAGAAGCCAACAGGGAGGGTGATGGAGAGTAGCAGCAACTCACTTATCAAGGACCTTGGTGTTTGTTCATGCAACCAAGCTTTGTGTTTTTATTAGTGCTTTCTTGTATCTGATGCATTTAAGGGAAACTAACAAACATTCTATGGAATGGTTTTCCTATTGTTATTGATAAAGTATCTATCTCCTGTATTTATTGCATTATTTCTATCACCCAGGCCTAGAATCCCATGATCTCAGTGCATATTCTGTATCTTTTGGTTGAAGGTTCCTGGTTTCTTTGAAGCATAAATTCCAGTGTTATGTAGTGGTTCCTTTTGCTGGTATGCTAAGGAGAAGTTTACCCTGATAACAGAGGAAATACTGGTCTGAAGAACTGGTTGGTGTCTTAGCTCTGTGTTGGTTGATTAAGCGGTCACTCTGGTGCCAACTTGAGGTCGTCATTGTGAGATGCCAGAGTAGGTGGAGGGAGGACTGAAGTTTCCTAGTGTTAAGCAAGTCATGCTTTGTTGGTGTTCAGTGTTCTCTTGGTTGGTTGATCCCCATGTGATGCAAACCTTAACAACTGCACATTCCCATCTCCACTACTTGTATTCTTTGTATTGTTCCTTAGCTGTCATCAAGGAGAACACTATAAAAGACATTACTGCATGTATCTACTGACACACATTTGGACACAACCACGTATACAATATTTGGACAGACAGAGATTCGGTCTCCAGAAAAACCACCTGCACCTACATCAAGCCCGGCCTAATTAAGTCCTGACTTCCTGTTTTCAGTCGCAGAGCTGTAATTCACGGTAGAGTCGCGACCCATTCTTCACAGCCAGCCTTAAGGGACTGTGAGTCAGTCAAGGCCACCTGTTAGTAGTAGCTACTGGAGAGCTATTCATTCTCTCCTCCGTGATGCACAGAGGTCCCTACATAGGCCAAGAAGAAATCTAGAGTCTGAGTGTAGCTTCCTGGTCGCCCAACAAAATATCTGCCATGTTCATAGCAAAAAAATCTGCAACAAATGCTTCCTACAAAAACAAATTATTCAGTTTGCCACCTTAGAAAACATGAATGCGCTCCTTAAAAATGGAAACTTCAAAGTATTTGGACAAGTTGTGACGGCCAAACATGATGGATTGTGTCGATTGTTAATATGATGAACTACTCGCTCTTCTCAGGGCAGTTGTTTGAACCTCACCATAACTGACATGTCCACTATAAATAACCTTGGAACAAGCTAGTTAAAAACAACTGCGAAATGGCAAAGACAAGTGAAGTGAGCTCAGAGAAAAGGTCAAGCATCATTTGTTTGCACAAGGAAGGCCACTCCATAAAAAAAACCTCAATCCAGTTATATTGTCAAAAAGATTAAAAACGCAGACTCAGAAAGAACAGTGGTAGATCTGACTGCAAAATTGTGAGTAAAATCAAGGCAATCGGGTGAGACACAGCAGCAAGGATTGCCTCAGAAATCAACAAGAATTACCAGATACAGCTCAGTTCACAGACCGTTATGGGTACAGACGAAAAAGAAAGTGTGGCGTAAACCGTTCATAAGCTTATAGAATAAGACAGCTAGAACTCAATTTTCAAAAGAACATGCACAGACAGAGCCGTTTCCATGAGATGTACTTTTTTCAGAATTTAACTTACATGGATCGAATGGTAGAAAGTTTTGCATGAAGAAAGATGGGAGAGATTCAAATCAGACTGATGAATCAAACACTGATCAGCCACAACATTCTGACCACTGACAGGTGAAGTGAATAACATTGATCATATTGGCACTATGTGGTGTTCTGATGGAAAACCTTGGATTTTAACATCCATGTTGATGAGACTTAGACACCCAAATAAACATTGTCCCACAACAAACACACTCCCTCATGCAAATGGAAATCCCAAATGTCACTAGCCTACCCCTGCAGGAAAATGCACCCCACCATATGGAAACAACATCCAACAATCAGGAACATGTTGAGGAACATGACAATGGTCCAACATGTTGATCTGACCTCCAAACTTCCTACACCCCATTGTGATCAAGAATCAACAGGATGCAGTGGAACAAGTTTGATTGACAGAGGCCCCACTGCACAAGCCAGAGTACCCAAAGGATCCAGTGTCAATGTCCTGGTTCCAGACCTCATAGGACACCCTGAGAGGTCCTCTTGTCCATGTCCAATGGTTCAGAGCATTTTTGACCACATAAGAGGGACCAACACAATATTAGGCAGGTGCTTAAAGTTATGCCTGATTGGTGTATTGTAGCTTTCATTTCAACATGAACAATAAATGCATTGCAAAAAACTGTACTAAACATGACGAAAAGATGCAAACATCCGATCTATCAGACGGGGCCCCGGATACAAAGGGCCGTGCATTCGCACAATTTGACCAATCAGAGGAAGCCGCATCCAGCTGACAGCTACAATCGGATTAATTGGTGTCAATTTTGGTTGCAACTGCGAGGTTTGCTCACAAGATGGTCTGAGGAAGGGAAGAGGAAAATGTTAAGACTTGCTTTTGTCGAGTTTCAGAGAAAATATGAATAAATATAAAAATAAGAGAGAACAGTTTAATTTCTAAGAGTTACAGTGTCTAATTTGAATTAATGCTCAGTTTAATTAGATATTAATGTGAAGTTCGTTCATTAAAAGCCTGTTTGAAATAATATAATGATTTCATTTCCTTACTGAGCGGCTCTTCATTGCTTGTGGTCTATGTTAGCAGTGTTAAAGCAGAAAGACATAGAAACTGTACAGTTAGTATGCACAATTCAATATTTTTTTTTAGTTATAACAAGTCGTATTATCATTGTAATTTACTGTTAAATGGTGTTGTTGCATATTGCAGATTTGACCCCCACAGTGCGAGCCCACACTGCATTTGGTTCACTATATTCGATTCAAAATCCTTCTGTTCACCTTCAAGTCCATCCATCATCTCGCTCCTCCATACCTCTCCGACCTCATATCTGTCAACACCCCATCCCGTTCAATTAGATCCTCCTCCTCCATCCACCTCACTGTCCCCTCCGCCCGTCTCAGCACCATGGGGAGCAGAGCCTTCAGCCGCTCTGCTCCCCAGCTTTGGAGCTCTCTTCCCCCACATATCAGAAATTGTGACACCCTCCAAATGTTCAAATCCAAACTCAAAACTCACCTGTTCAGGACTGCTTACTCCCTCTCATCCTAATTTCTCTGTTTCGCACATCTTTGTTGTTCTTTGTTTTATTCTTGTTATTGTTGTTTTTATTGTATAGTTTTTAATCATTGTATTACTATGAACACTAGAAAAGTTTAGACCTTTTTTCCTTCTAGTGTAAAATCTATCAGCCACCTTTTCAAAGACTGTTTTGCCCAGGAGAAATTTAATGATTTAGAACGGCTCTCCCGCAGCCCTGACCTAAATCCCATAGGTTCATTTTGGATGCCATGGAAGCAGGGGGGAAAAAAGTCAGTTTGTCAATGCATTAGAGTGGATGAACTCAGAGCTTTAGCTGAAATGTGGGGGGAACTTTCATTATCTCTATTACAGAAATTAGGTGATTCCATGGACACACAGTCCTGCAAGCAAAAGAACAGCCAGTGACTCATGAA
The DNA here is from genome assembly GCA_024666655.1 of Dascyllus trimaculatus. Lineage (NCBI taxonomy): Eukaryota > Metazoa > Chordata > Actinopteri > Pomacentridae > Dascyllus > Dascyllus trimaculatus. The sequence goes on from CM045452.1 coordinate 25,008,543, forward strand.
AACATCGTAACTGTGATATTTAGTGAAGCCACTGTTGGGTTTTTATTTTCATTATGAACTGTGTATCTATTTTATTATCATTTTAAACTTAACAAACATCTTTTTTGGGATATATTTAGCTCGACAAATGTGTTTGGGATGTCTTTCTAATAAATGCCATTATTTGTCATTTTATATGCAATGCAATGAAATTCATACATTTTGAAGCATCCAAATACCTTCTGAGACCACTGCATCTGTCATTTAATAGTTTACTATCCTTGGTGAGGGTCTGCGTGATAGTTATTTATACAGATGAGTGACAAATGGAAGGAAAAATTGGAATACATGAGTTGAAAAACAAAATGTTGCGGGTACTTCTACACAGGGCGCAAAGAGTCACTGAACGCTTTAGTGAGAATGATGTGAATTATATGGCGTGGCCTTCACAGTCATGAGAATTTGACCCAACTCAGTGTGGAAGAGTTTGGAGCTCGTCACACATGAGGGAAATGTGTTTTGGAGTAATGGCATTCAACCCTCCAGTGGAGTTCTTAGGAAATTTGTACCGAGAGGCATTGAAGCAGTTTTCTTTTAACTTTTGGTTTCACTTTGACTCACCTTAGTAGAAACATTATAGCAGTGTCTCTCCTGTGTGAATTGTCCAGGGCTGCAACAAACACACATTTTTATTATTTTTCATTATTTATTCATCCCTAGGTTTGTTTCTGTCAAATCTATGCCTATGAAATGTCAAAGAATTGTGAAAAATACACATTACTGCACACATACATGCATTAGCAATGACATGACATAGAGAAAAAGCAACAACTGCTCACATTAGTGAGGATGGATTTTTGTTTGATAGTGAGGCTGTAGGGATAAACTGTTTGTTCATCAGCTCATCAATTAACTAACCAATCCTGCCTGCTCGACACATGGTATTTGCCATCACCCCCTAAACAAAAAGTTTGTTTGTAATAGTGTCTTGTGATAGGATCTAATGATTAATACTGTAATATGATGCAGAATCTGTTTACACACAGATCAGGCATAACATTATGACCACCTGCCTCATACTGTGTTGGTCCCCCTTATGTGCTTAAAAATGTTCTGAACCATTAGGCATGGACAAGAGGACCTCTCAGGGTGTCCTATGGGGTCTGGAACCTGGACGTTGGTGCTGGATCCTTTGGGTACTCTGACTTGTGCAGTGGGGCCTCTGTTAATCCAACTTGTTCCACTGTTTCCTGTTGATGGCTGATCACAATGGGGTGGAGGAAGTTTGGAGGTCAAATCAGCATGTTGGTCCATTGTCATGTTCCTCAACATGTTCCTGGTTGTTTGATGTTTTTTCCATGTGGTGGGGTGCATTTGAGATTTCCATTTGCATGAGGGAGTGTGTTTGTTGTGGGATAATGTTTATTTGGGTGTCTAAGTCTCATCAACATGGACGTCAAAATCCAAGGTTTTCCAGCAGAACAGCACATAGAACCAATATGATCAATGTCATTCACTTCATAATGTTGTGGCGATCGGTGTATATGTAAACTGTCATCGACTAATCGTTTTTTTCCACTACTTGAATCCAATGAGGCCACAAGAAAAAAGGCAGTGTTAGTCTTCAGATTTAAAAAACAAACATCCCTTTCTCTTGGCTCTCCCTAACATTGTGGATCCACAACTACTGAGCGGTGAATGGGGATAAGCTGCATCTGGATGCCTTGTTGAGCTCAGCTCTCTGTGGATGCCTTGAAAATGGAGCATGAAAATGACGACAACAACAAAAGTCCTACATCATGAATACTCCCTGTGGATGCGGGAGCAGATTAAGGCTTTTGACAATGTTTGAGCTATGTGCTGCAGCTGCATGTCTGTGTGGTTGCCGGCATGTGTGTTCATGTATGCATCTGTCTGCAGAAAATCTGACAGAAAAAAAGAAGTCACAGAATGTGCTAGAATGAGAGAACGGAGGTCCGAGCAGCCCTCAATACCTGTCGGAGACTCCAGTGTAAAAGCAGCATGCAGAGGAGCTGTTTAGCCTGTGAAGGTTGAGGTTAAACGGAGTTCAGTGAGTTGCATGCACTATGTTGTGAAGGGTAAAGACCTAAGAGAGGCAACTCCTCTGGGCATCCAATCTGTGAAACAGCGGAGGCACATTTTGCAGAAGAAGAAGAGAGAGAAAGGACAGGAGACAGAATTAGAGAGGAGAGGAAGAAATGAGGAGGTGGCAGCTTTTATCGAAGGAAAGCCAAGATGTTATCGTAATTGCAAAGCGGCCACAGTGAGATGATGGATAGTCTATAGGAGACCAGCGACAAAGAGCCAGTGCAGAGCCTTCAGCGCCAGTGCTTGGCCGGGTTACATGGATCCTATATGGACCTTACAGTAATATAGTGAAACAGAAAATACGGAATTCTTCGTTTGTATTGATCTGTTTCTCTTTTTCTCTCATTGAGAATTGTTTTTTTTTAATCAGATTGCTTGTATTGAACTTTTCCTTCCAGGCAGCAAATAAAATTGAAAATCAACTTGCAGCGACTTGAAATCTTCCTGAGATGTTTTAATACTGATGATGGACATTTGATTGAATTAAGTTCAGCTACACTTAATTGTGCTGCTCTGGAAACTCTTGCTTGTCAGCGAGCTCTGACAAAATGTAATCATGAGCTAAGGATGCTGTCCTTAAAACATTAACATTATTATGATGTATGTTTTTGAAGATTGCAGCTAATATTTATTTTCATGACTGATTAAGCACTATTTTTATTGCTTCATAGTTTGGTTAACCCTCTAAACTCCAGGTAGCTTCATGGCGTTTTCTGATACTGTCACATTTTTATTCACTGTGGGCTCATTTTTAACTGCAGTATGAAGTCCTGCACTTCTATGGCAACAACGTAACCATGGATAGAAATGGAGTGAACTCATAAAATGTGTTCTGTGCAGTATGACAAAAGTTAGAACCTCATAACTTCAAAATTAAAAATAGAAGTTGAATATATTTGATTATTAATGTTACAAAACTTAAAAAAACAATGAAAACAACATGCAAAACTTTTTTCCAAGTGCCCACAACACTGGGGAAAACGATGACTTTACATATTTTACTATATATTTTATTTTTAACTTGCTTCTGTACTTGACTTGTATCTGCTCGGTGTAAACACAGCCTGCACTTCATTAAATGGTTTTATTTTGGCCAATTTTTAAATCAAACATTAGAATAAAGTGCGTTTGTTAAACTATCAAAATTCTAAGCTTTGATTTGTTTATTTTTTCCCTATGGAAACGGAAGTCACATGATTTGTTCAAGGACTATCTGGACATATAAAAATCTGAAAATCTGGTCCTTTCTGCTTTTACAGCTTCTGATAAATGGTGTAATTTTGGTGATTTTTTATTTAGGATGACAGGACCCCACCACATGGCAAAAACATCAAACAATCAGGAACATGTTGAGGAACATGACAATGGCCCAACATGTTGATTTGACCTCCAAACTTCCTACACCCCATTGTGATCAAGCATCAACAGGATGCAGTGGAACAAGTCTGATTGACAGAGGCCCCACTGCACAAAACAGAGTAGCAAAGTGCCCAGTGCTAACATAACATCCTGGTTCCAGACCCCATAGGACACCCTGAGAGGTCCTCTTGTCCATGTCCAATGGTTCAGAGCATTTTTGACCACATTAGGAGGACCAACACAATATTAGGCAGGTGGTCATAATGTTATGCCTGATCAGTGTATGTTTAAGTCGTAGTGTCTTGAATCAAACTTTTTTTCCCCAAAAACATAGAAGAAAGGAAAACCCTGTGAAATTCTTTAATATGCTTTGGAAAATGGTGAATAGGATGTGATTTACATGTAAGACCATTAGTTATTGTCCTTTTTACCCGGTATCCGATTTATCCGTGTAAAATGTTCCTAATTGTTCACCCTTCAAAAATGAAAAGGAGCACGAAAACACAGAAAACCTGAACTACAAACTGCGGACACAATAAAAGATGCCCAACTTGCATGATGAGAAATCTGTGGTTTTGAAGCTTTGATGACAGTTAAAGGTCAGAATATCTATTTTTCGATTTGTTTGCAAAATTTTCTGTCCTGCCTCCTTCAGCTTTGTGAATGTAAATGATCAAACTATAGGGGCGTCCCTCTCAGTAAAACTGTGACACACAAACAGTGATAACAGATAAGTCATCTTGTATCTTCTTGTTCCCAAACCATTAAATCTGCCATATTCACAGCATATTTTCTCCCTATTCCCATCTCCTCGTCCCTCGCTCAGACACATAAATTAGTATATTGTACCCACCACACCTGTTCATACCCTCAGCATCCGTTTCTCCCAACAAATCTGCCAGATTGAATCCGAGATAGATGAAAAGGCAGGTTCTGGGCGCCGTCAGCGATAAACGTCTGGAACCTGGAAACACAGGAGCCCAGCAGAAAGGACATACAGATTAATCAGGGAGAGGGAAAGTTGAAAGGGGAACCACAGGCACTTAAAGCTCATCTGCTTAAGATAGTGGAGGTACGATGTTGCGGAGGGTGGCTCGCTTTGAACCGCCGCAGAGATGAAGGAACAGTGATGCGAGGCCTTTTGTAGCGTGTTTGATAGCCACTTACAGTACAGTGTTATTGAACGTCTCTGCTGGGGCCTCTCAGGAGCAGCCAAATTAAATACATAACTAGATCAGATAACTTCACTCGAAGGAATACAGTCATAATAAGAAAATAAAAGCTTTTCATTGTGTTGCTGAATGACTGTGTGGGAGTTTAAAAAGAGGAAAGCGAGTGAAGGTTGGAGAGTCTTTGGCTGTATTTAAATTCACTGTATTGTAAACTGATTCACAGGTTACTTCATTTTTTTTTTTACATTTTTTACAGGGAAGATTAATCAAATTAAACAATGTGAAGTAAATACCACAAAACTTAAAGCATATGTAATGCAGTCTGACACACAAAATTAGTAATTTATTGAAAATGCCATAACAAATCAAATGAAAGCGACCTAATCTTGACTCTATAACTCTTCAAAAGATGCGTCATTTTGAATCTAAAATGATCCCATTTATGGTTCGTTTGGAGTTTTGTTGGTACAAAGTCTTACATATTGATCCCCCAAGGACGTCTGTCCAAAGAAACATTAAATTCAGGCTCAGGGCGTCGATGAATCATCACTTTGTACAATCACTGACAGCTATTACTGTAAAGTTTAAAGGTGAGTCACTGCATTGTAAGACTTTTAGCAAAGCAGTGTGCACGTATTAGTTTTTGTGTGAGGACTTATGACGCATGTTTGTAGATAAATAGAGATTAAATATTGTGCTCAACTTTGTTCCTTGCATTGCTGAAAAACACTTGTCCTATTTTAATTATTTTTTGATTTTTAAAATCATTTTTTGCCTTTAATGGACACTGGCTCTAGAGTGATAACAATAGAACAGAATAGCATAGAATATATTATACTGTCACTATGATTTGCAACGGAATTTGTCAGAAAATAACAAGAAATTCTGAGAAAGTTTAAATTAAGAAGAAATTAAGCAAGCAAAAAAGGCACCTAGTCAGATGCAAAGACCTGACTTTGCATTTCAAGGTCAGGGCATTAAAATTTGAGGCTGCTAAGACCCTGCAGTGTGTTTGTTTTGTTTTGTTTAATGAATGAAGTAATTTCTGTCGATAAAATATAACAAATGCCCATTACTATTTCTAATAGGCCCACGATGACAGTTTTGAGATTCCTCATTCGATTGTAAAGATTAAAAATAGGCTAATGTAACAGATACCCAACAGGACACCGCCTTAAAACTGACGTTACGTCACGCCTTTCTAATAAATAAGCTAACTAAGTCAGCGAGACTGGCTGACTGGTGGAGGCTAACTCTTTGTTGTCCAGCTGCAACAAGGAGTTGTGGGTGGACAATCTGCAGAAAGGGAATTCCTTCCCTCTACTGCAGGAAATCCAAAATCCATACATTTTAAGTTCACAGTGAAAATCAGCAGTAGAAGTTTACAGTTTATTCTTAATCATCATAATTGTTGTTATCGATGGCTCTCTGTTGTTATGAATCGTCACTGAAGTGTAATTTTTTACATAAATGTAGAGCTGAAATGATTAAGCATACGCCAATCAGTCGACAGGTATTTAATCAGCAGTTTTGGTAACTTATTGATAATTTTAGAGATTTATGATCAGTTGATTAATAAAGAATATAACCAGTAAATGAATCAATAGTAAAAATCATTTGTTGCAGCCCTGCTAAGGTTGAATACTCATTAGATACTAAGAAGTGCAGACCTGATCTTCTATTGTAAGTGTATGTTTGAGTTGCACAGTGGGCAGGTTTTACACCGAGAATTGTAACAGTCAAACAATGCGGTGGAAAAGAAAGTGAAACTGTTCAAATAGGGAGCATTTTGGACTGGAGTCTTTGATGTATTATAGCAGAGTGAGTTTCAGCACCACGGACAGATCCGGTCTTTGCATTGCAGCAGGCTGCTGAACCGAGCAGAGCCGTGTTCTGTGTACTGATCAGTCTGTCCTGGACCACAGTTGCTTCAACTCAGCCGGGCCCCTTGATCTGCTGGGAAGGAAGCCCGGCCATTTCTTATTTCATTTTATTTGTATTTTTGTGCACCAATGACACATTAATGAGGAAAGCACATTGTGCAGATCCAGGCACAAATTCCATTTAATTTAATCATCCCATACGTCCACGTAAGCCAAAAGCTCAAATCCAATCCCATTAAAACTACTATTGCAACTGTGGCCGGGCCAGTGCGGAGTTGGTTATTATTGATGGCTGAATGGATTCCAGCAATTTCTTAATCAGCACTGATTCATCATGTGGTCCACACCTGAAAGCATCTTCTGCATCACGGCGGCATCACTGTGGTGCAGAGTGGCTGCAGGGAAGCAGAACAATGTTTGTGTTTTTAATTGAGTCGGATGCATTAAATCAACAGTTAAAGTTTATCTTTAACTTTAACTAGCTACATAATCATTTTGACACGTATAGTTCATACCTACATCATCCCTCAGTGTATTTGTTTGACCTCTTGTCCTCGGCTTGTCCTCCATGATATGCATGAGATGGCTATTGACATGGCTATTAGTTGGTGTAATGACAAATACGCCCATGCATGTAACGTCTGGCCTGTTTAAGTATATCCATATGTCCATGACAAATGAGGTTACTGAGCAGTTAGCGCACTGACTCGTGTCTGCACAGCCTGGCGTCACAAAGGAGCTGCAGTCCGCCGTTTCATCATGGGCCCAAGTCAAACCCATCCAAGGTCCAGAACACGGGATGAACGCGACTTTTCGGACAATAACACGGTGGCAAAATGTCACGCTATTTTTAACTCAGGTTTCCCCTCGAGGCTTCGCTCACACTTCTGCATCCTGTGTCTCCCCCTGTTCTAGTTCTACCAATTTTTTTTTAATAGAAACCCCCCCAAAAAGCGGTCCCTGCATTTGCATTGCTCGCACACTTGAGGGAATCCAAATCGTTTAGGAAATTGCAGCACTAACAGTGTTGAATTGTACCGTTTCCTCTGTGCACCTCCCATTGTCTTTCCTGTTTGGAGACTGTGTTGCGCTCTCCTCCCCGCAGAGCGACGGGAGCCCAGCGGAGACGAGATATCAGCCTCTGCACCGAGCACAGGCTCAGGAGTTTGCACAGAAGTACTCCTGTGTTCAAACACATTGTGGAAGCAGAGAATATTTACTCTCATGTGCTCTCCCTCTCTGATTCGTGGACAGTATGCTTTGTGTAAAATGTTCAGGCGCTGACCCAAATCAGTGGAAATAACAGGAATAAATTTCTCACCCACCTGAGGAGTTTATAAGTAGCCACACTTGCTCCTATTTGCTTTTTTCTATTATATCGAGGAACTAATAAAGACAAGATGAAGTAATAGCTCATGATATTGGTCAAGGACGTGCTTGAAAAGCTGATAAACCCACCTGCTGTCGCAGAATTGAAACTTTCGGTCGCTGTGGAAGTCTTTTAGTCAGCAGGGTATAAAAGTGTCATTTTATAATTAAACCATCTTTCCGAGGAGGCAGATCTTTTGCAAGCAGCACGTTTGGAGATGTAAAAGCAGTTGAATGAGTCAATATGAATCCTGCAGTTTGTTAGATTAATGTGATAGACTGCAGGAACAGCCGAGGTACGAAGGGTGAACCAAGGCTTCCATTACGTGATTGGAGGGAGCTTTCTGAAGGAATAAGATGAGATTTCTCGCAATGGGAACGCAGCCCAAAACTTAAGTATGAACTGGAAGTCGTCCTGGACGCACTCAGGGGTCTGCTGCTGCTTCCTCTTCTTCTTCTTCCTCTGGTGGTTGCCGGGAGAGCAGGTTGGAGTGACATTCTCCGAGGCTCACCCTATTGTGTGGGTGACAGGAAAAGCACTTTTAGCAGGAACATTTTCAGCCCACTGGGTGGATTTGATGGCGAGGCTTTCACAGTCGGTCAAAGATAGCCTGGGCTTTTTTTGGTTGGAATGCAGAGGCGTGTCTGTGTGTTAATGTGTCATGTGCATGCGTTTTCGGATGCGTGTCTCCAGGAATTATCGTCCATATCTTGAAGTCGTGCTGCAGAAACAGCGGTGCCCAGTTTCCAGTTTTAATGGTCAATTACTGTCCAGGCAAACAAATACAAGCATATTACACTCAACCATTCTTAAACTTGTGCTTTACTCTGTTGTCATCCATGTGCTAATCACAGTTTAGCAACATTTAAATCCTATTTAGATGACAGGTGGTGTGTTGTCTGCTTGTGTTTCCAGCACGCACATCTGATGAAACCACACCCACACAGTCCCGGTGAAGCGGATTAGCTCAGCTTTTGAGTGTTAAACTCAAAATAAATAATAACAATGGAGTTTTTTCCCCCAAACTATGAATATACTGTAGCTTCATTATAAGAATATTTAAAACATTCATTAACTTTGCTTTCAAGATTAACTTTTGAGATACTTCTCTGATGTTTGAGCTTTAATGTTTTAGCATCATTTACGTAAATCAAATGAAGATATTTTGTGTTGTTGTTGAGGTGTTAAAATAATCTAACCTTTATTGATCCCCTTGAGGAAATTCCTTCTCTGTTTTTGATCCATCCTACTCATAGTTAACCTTAACTATACATACTAGGAGCAGTCAGGGCTCAAGGGCCCACAGTGGTGGTGACTGGGAAAAGCAGTCGCTCTCACTCTCCCTCCTCAAACTCTCGCCAGTCCAGGGATTCGAACCAGCGACCCACTGACTACAAGTTCATCACCACTGCCCCCCAAAGTGATGTGAAACTGCACTAAAGTTCGTTCAGCAAGTGATTTCATTTCAAACAGTCTGCTATGACACGAAGAGTTGGATATGCTGAATATTAATATGATTTTAGCTACAAAAACAGTGAAATTTCTTTATATAGCTTGGAATATTTTTTGTTTACTAATGTATTATCTCCAAGCTGAACTCTGATGATGTCACTCATTTTTTCTAACTTAACAAAACTCCCTTCCACAGCTACAAAACAAGGCATTATGTGACTGATTTCACAGTTGACTGAGTAATCCTAATTTTGTTTAAACTGATTTTGTGGTGTAAATAACATGATGTTACAAAGATATTAATATAAAACTACAAATAACTGGTGCAAATACTTCTAGACGTCTGGCAATCACCACCAAAGTCCAATAAGAACTTGCTGTAACATCTGAGCTCATGAAAATCTAAATAAAGAAGCAGCCCTTTTATCAGAAGCTGAAACTAAGTTCCTGGTTGTCCTTGTTGTTGCCGCGGCGGTGGCTTACAAGCAAAGCCACCCACCAGTCCTCATTCTCAACACCAACATATGGTAATAAACAAGGACCTCAGGCATTTCCTATTGGCTGCTGGCCTCACTGACATCATTTCACTCACTCGCTGCCAGTAGCCCACACACTGGTGTTTCACACTTTGGCTCTAATCACTTTGATGATCTGGAGGCTTGACCTTTGCAGACTCATGTCAGACTTACACCATGATACTCTGTTTTCCCAGAAACGAGTCTCACTGCCAAGCGAGTTCCAGTAAGCAGCATGCGTTGGAGTGAATCATTAAATCATTGTTTTCGGTTTGTTTTGGCCAGGAATTACTTATTCAGGTTAATATGGATCCATTACTAGAGCATGCAGTGGTTTTTTTAGGGTAGGTTGTAAAACGAGACTGTTATAGTCTACCCGGGGCTTTCATTTGAAAAAAGACCATTCATTCCCATCCTAATGAAGTACACTGTTGTATGAGAAATGGAAACGGACGAACATGAGAAATTAAAATAAGAAAAAAAAGCAAGGACATGACCTGTGTGTCCTTAGTGGTGGTTATTGTCCTCTGTCTAATTAATTTACGGCTGGAGGATCATCTACATGCATTCTATAATGAAACTATCTTGAGGAGAGAAGCAATCTTTTGCTCATTAGTAACTGCACTATTTATATTTTGTTGAAGTTCAATGAGATGAATATTTGTAATTGGATATGCAAATCTGTACATCGTGTACATTTCTTTGGCACAAGGTTCAGCACATGGAAAAAATAAATCCTGGCAGAACGACGGAAGCTTTATGAGATGGAGCTTTTTAGATGTTATTTATATTCCCATGCAGGATGGACTTTACTCTGTTTTGTGAAGATGCACATTATTGTCTCCGTTTGTCCTTTAATAATAAATCACTCTGCAGCTAAACCACCACTACCATTCTTGAACTTTCCCTCTCATTCACACTCCTGTCATTGTGCGTCGCTTCAGCCCTTCTGCTCCCTTCACTGTCTCCCTGCGAGTTGTTAACTGTGTGCCCTGACTGTGGCCGGGCCCCCGAGGCAGCAGGGCTACAGACAGATGGCAGCACAGTTGCAAAGCCAGGGGGGTAAAGCGAGGAGGTTAGCTGGCGTGGCAGCGGGTAAGGAGGTGCTCCGTTCAAGGGCACATTGTCGGTTGCCTGGGTGGAAGGAGCAGGAGCTGGGGCGAGAAACCGAGGTTTGGCGGGGTCTACAGGGATGATAGAAGTCAAATGTTGGTCTGATGTTATTTATAGAGCAGTAAAGCACACATGCAGGAAAGTACAGGACGTACTGTGATTCATATTTTAGTTTTTGGGTGTGGTTTAAAAGTGCTAGCAGCAGGCTAGTGGCGCTGTGAGCCTGTGCTGCAATATGCTAGTGATAGCATGGGAATTTACTCCTAATGGCAATGCTAACATGCTACTGTAATGATATTTTTATAATCTTGGTTTAGCGTGTTAGCATGCTAGCATTTGCTAATTAGCGTGAAACACAAAGTACACCTGAGGTTGAGGCTTGTTTTGCAGGTATTTGGTCATAAACCATAACAGTGGATTACCAAAATTTTGACAAGATAAGGGTGCTAGAGGAAGAAAAAATCTAACACAAATCTATCCAGGAGTTTTCAAAGCATAAAGAGGCCGCCAAAGTCTTTAGGAGCCATCCTCTGTGGACTACGAAAGGTTTTTGTGAAAATATCCAGATACTTTCAGCTTGTAAGGAGATATTTTAAAGGGTCAATGAAATCTTCAACTACTGGTGGATCTGAAGAAAAACAGGGCCATTCTGATAATAACAGAATGGCCCTGTTTTTCTTCAGTTCATGCACCGATCAGTCACAACATTATGACCACTGACAGGGGAAGTGAATAACATGATCATGTTGGTACTATGTGCTGTTCTGCTGGAAAACCATGTTGATGAGACTTAGACACCCAAATAAACATTGTCCCACAACAAGAACACTCCCTCATGCAAATGAAAATCCCAAATGTCACTGGTCTACCCCTGCAGGAAAATGCACCCCACCACATGGAAAAAAAGTCAAACAATCAGGAACATGTTGAGGAACATGACAATGGTCCAACATGTTGATTTCGACCTCCAAACTTCCTTCATCCCATTCTGATCAAGCATCAACAGGATGCAGTGGAACAAGTTTGATTGACAGAGGCCCCACTGCACAAGCCAGAGTACCCAAAGGATCCAGTGCCAACGTCCTGGTTCCAGACCCCATAGGACACCCTGAGAGGTCCTCTTGTCCATGCCCAGTGGTTCAGAGCATTTCTGAACACCTAAGGGGGACCAACACAATATTAGGCAGGTGGTCATAATGTTATGCCTGATCGGTGTATATCTCATTATTAAAGTCATTAGAATGTACCATGAATGTCTGCAAAATTTCTTAGATATCTGACTGACAGACCAACACACCAAAATTCTGCAGGCATGGCTACAAAAATTAAAATACAGTTTGTTATTGGGGCAATTTCTTTAAATTGTCTGCTAAGAAATCAGCTAAAGTAGAGCTTTATTTGTGCAAGACAGTGCTCTTAACTTTACCTGGTTTATCTACACAGTAAATAGTGCTGGAACTTGCAGGACAAATACTATTTTCTGACTCACTCCAGGGCCTCTCAGGTGTTGCTCCGGATATCTGATTGTGTTTGAGAGGTTTAAACACCCTTGTAAAGTACGATGTTGTACTTGTGAAGCAGTCAAATAATCCACAACTGTTATTAGCCCAGTAAACGACTGTGTTAATGGTGGAGTGCTGCTTTATTCTGATTTGTCTTTTTTTTTTTAAACAGAGCGAGCTTTAAAAATACACTCATTAGACGAGTCTATCAGGTGATACGAGGAGAAGCAAGGCTCCGCTTCATAGAACCTCACTGCCGCTGATATCATCCCACTACTCAGTGTGATTCCCTTTCATTGCAAAAATCTGAATAGGTCACAAACAGATGCAGAGTATTCACTGCTCTCTCGCATCCTTTGCTTTTTGTGGTTGTCAGTGTCAAAGCAAAGACTCAATATCTGAGTGTTTGCCACTTCATTATTGACAAAGCATCTTTTTTAAGTTACCTTTTTATTTTCATGCATTTTAACAGAAGAAGTGTTGGTTGGCTCTCACATTGAAGACTCTGGAGAGGGGGGGATGTGCTCGGTGTATATATGTGGGGAGAGCTCTGGTGCTCCTGAATGTGCTGACAAGCTGGTTAAGTGGGGTGTGGTCCCTGGTGGCACACTAACGCGCTCTGTTTTAGTGCTTGTGCCAAGTCACATTATCATATTGCCAACTTTATTCAGCTCTTAAATCATCTCTGGGCTCCAAGTGCATTAATGCAGCACGGAGTTAGGTTGTATTTGAGTGCATTCCTGAGGTCAGCTGTGAACTGTATTGTGTTTTCTGCTGGGATTCAAAGCTGTGATGCCGCCACCTGATTGGAATTACACTGTGTACTGACTAGTGTTAGAGGGGACTATGGGCGTACAGCAAACAGGCTACTGGTCCACTACATGAGCATGACACATGGATTTAATAAATCCTATTTGCATTAGCATATTAATTAGAATCGCACGTCGCCGCCACATGGTGCATGTAGTCCATTCATGCTTATCTGACACACATTTCGATACATCCCCACACGGCGGATAATATAAATCTCCACTTTTCGACTAATTCCTGTCCAGACTCCTGTCATTTCCCTCTGAAACAACCACCCCTCCTATGAAAAATGAAGAGTTACTTGATATGCATTATAAATAGCCGCTCCGTGATTGGACGAGGCCAGATTCTCCTGCAAGCTCTTCCGTATAGCAACAGCCCCCTCCCACCTCTCTTTCTCGCCTCTCTCTTCTCCCTGGAATCCCCCTTCTCTCCTCCCCCCCTCCCATCTCCTTCCCTCTTTTTCAAAAAAAAAAAAAAAAAAAAAAAACGCAGACAGATCTCGTTCTCCATGTGGCTTCACCGCCTACCCACAATGCACCGGGGTTTTGCTGCCACTGACTTTAGATGTGGCGGTGCTTGTCTTTGCAGGGGGGCTCCTCTCCTCCCCTCTCCCCTTCCTCCTCCTCTCCTCCTCTAAGCTACAGTCTGAGTCGCTCCTCCCCCCCCTCCCTCCCCCCTCCCGGCTCCCACTGCTGCGGCAGCATCTGGATGTGGTCGCCATGGCAACAGCAGCGGGCCTGACCCCACCTCCTCTCCTCTCCTCTCCTCTCTCACACACACACACACACACACACACACACACACACACACACACACACACACACACAGACACAACGCCTTCACCCGTCCTACTCCCCCCTTTTCCTTCTCTTAAGCTTTTTTTTCCTCTTTGCGCGACTGGGTGCGTTTCCTTCAAGCTTGACCTGAATTCTGCGTGCGGCGCCACGTCTGCCACGCTGCATGTGTGACAGCGGTGATGATAATATGGTGAGACGGGCGGACGTGGTCAACTGACCCCGTTTCCATGAACTTCTTAGGGTCAAACGCCAAAGTAGAAATTACCCACTTTGATCTCATATTCACCCTCTGTTTTCTGTCTTGTCATTACTTTCCATTTCCTCTCTTTGTCTGGCTTTCTTTCCTCCTCTACCACCACTGTTCCTTTCACTTTCTGTTTTAAATCTCCTCTCCTTTTCTTGTTTCTCCCCCTTTTCCTACACTCCTCCCCCAATCACTCCCACCTCTCTACTCCCTACCCATGTGCTTCAGGGAAGAAGCAAAAAGCTGCACACCAGCGTGAAACAGAGTCAGCTGTATCCTCCCTCCTCCATCCCTGTACACCACATCACACTCCGAGCCACTCCGCAGATCTCCCTGCTCCTTCTTCCCCGACACCCTGCATCACAAACCTCCCTGCCTCCTCCTCCTCAGCTGATTGTTTGAACAAAAGATATCTGCCTCGTGAGGGCTTCGGGTTTCTGTCACACTGACGTATGTAGCTCTTAAATACATGGCATTTATCGTACATTTCCACTCTTTTTTTGGGCTCTCTTTGTATCTAGACACCGGCAACCCAGCAACAATGTGCACACATGGATCTCGAGACCCACACTTTTCCTGATATGAGTCATAGCCATCATTCATTCAGATTCAAGTTTCCCTTAAAGATGGAGAAGGGTGCAGGGATAGTAGCACAGTAGATGGGGGGACCGCTCATCTATGGCAACACTTGAATTAATAACATCGACTGTACCCTCAGATTGGAGATTCAGCTGAATTTCACACAGTACTTTAGTCTTTTTAGCAGTTTTTTTGCCTAAATTGTATCATTTTCACAGTTTCATTCATTCATTTTTACAGTGTGGTTGGTTTCTAGGTATCAAAAGGAAATCGGGAAGCAAGCAAACAATTACATGCATAACATAATGTCATCCTGACACAAGCAACATAAACAAACCAGAGCACTTTATTAAGGATGGATGAACAAAAAAAAACATGCATGTCACTTGTGTTATATTTGTGTTTTGTTACATT
This sequence comes from Dascyllus trimaculatus, assembly GCA_024666655.1. Classification (NCBI taxonomy): domain Eukaryota; kingdom Metazoa; phylum Chordata; class Actinopteri; family Pomacentridae; genus Dascyllus; species Dascyllus trimaculatus. The sequence continues at coordinate 25,023,843 of CM045452.1, forward strand.
TTGTGATATGTTGCATGGGTTTTTGACACTGGATGTACACTACATGAGCTGGAAGTAATAATATACAGTGTGTGCATGTAGTAGTGGAGCAGTATATTAGAAAAAAAAGAGGATGATCAACTCTGTTCTACCAGTAAACTAATGCTGTTTCTGGGAAAACAGCAAGTCTGGCACACCTGTTGGTCTCCAGAGAATTGTATTTTTTGAATAATGCTATCTGTGTGCTTTTATACCAATATTTTGGACTGTGACAGACAGCTATTTTGACTCGGACTGAGGGGATTCACGGGGAAAATAAGGGAGTGTGCCTTGATCGAATCAGTCTTTCTAATTCAATCTGTTCCCAGCACTTGGACTCCATCATGGTTTATTCAGTAAGGTGAGCATACTAATTGGGTCCCTTGTTTCTCTCTCTCCCTCTTTCTGTCTCCTTTCACCAACTTTTGCACATGTTTGATTTTTTTTCAACCTACCCCCACACTGCTACACACTCCTGCTCCCCCACCCCCTCCTTTTGATCCCGTTCGTCTGCACACCCCCCCACTCGCTCCCTTCCTCACCCCGTTTCACGTTCCTGTAAATCCTCCCGACTGTTCTCTCCTGGCTTCTTCTTCTTCTTCTTCTTCTTCTGCTGTCCCTCCGTCGTCGCTGCAGTAGAGGTGGTGGAGCAGCAGAGGGTGCTGAGGACGGGCTGCCTGGTGACCGGGGTGCACACTCCACCCATCCGACGCAACAGCAAGCTGGCCACCCTGGGTCGCATCTTCAAGCCCTGGAAGTGGAGGAAAAAGAAAAACGAGAAGCTCAAGCAGAGTTCCACAGGTATACGGGGGGAAGGTGTTTGGATGGAAGGGGGAAGGGAAAGTGGGGGAAAGTGTTCTCATCTCTTTAAGTTGGGAGAAGATAATGTGAGGATGTGGGTGCAAAGATGTGGCAGGTCATGCTTGAGCCGTTTGAACTGTCATCTTATCAATTTATAATGACACTTGAAAACGAGTTTAACATGTTGAGCTGAATTTGCAGAAACGCGCACATACCGAATGAAATGTGTGAATCTTATACGGGCAAAGGTACATACTCAGTATGAGAATATCAATTAGAATATTTTATTTGGAGCAAAAGTGCATTATTATCTAGCCAATCACATAAAAGTAAAGTAATTCTGTTACATCCGTCCAAGTTAGTGCCTTGTGTGTATTACTATTACATTTAAGCATCACATTGCATTCATATTTCATCAAACAAGATATTACTGAAGTCCCCAGACTCTTCTAACCAGCTGGATAAAATCATATAATGCCTGTTACAATAACAATAATTTTGAACCAATTTTAAAGTTACAACTGAATTTCCACCAAGTCAGTAATGACTTGTGTTTTCTTCTTTTTTGTATGCATTTTTGTTTGAAATATATACGATGAGAAAATAGCAATACAAGCAAGTATAAGTGATTTAAGTTTATTTTACATACAATAAGCAAGAAGGTATGTGCAATATCAAAGGTCCTGTAAGTGTGGTATGTTGTTTTTCTTTGTCTTATCCTTTGTAGAATCTGTCCACCTCTTTATAAATGATCTTTTGAAGATTAACTTAGAAGATTCTTTTGCGTTCCTTCTTTCTTCATTCCTTCCTTCCTCTTTCCTTCCTTTTTCTCCTTTCCTCCTTCCTTCCTTCTTTCCTCTTTCCTTCCTTCTTTTTGTCCTCTTTCCTTCATTCTTTCTTTCCTCCCTTCTTTCCTTCCTTCCTTATGTCAAAATTATCTACCATCTTTCTTTGTATTAGGGAAAAGACTAGAAGAAGTTTAAAAAGATGAATATTGTCTTCATCCAGATCTTCAGAGGAGTCTTTGAGGGTTCTGGAAATACCTTCAGGACAGCCCTTGGCTTCATTAAAGGCATTCTGGGTTTTATAAAGATAATATGGTGACTCAGTGCAATGGTAACACATGAGAGACACAAGCTCAGGCAAAGCTGTAAAACAAAACTCCAAACATTCTGTTTATCGAGGACATCTGAGTTTTCTAAAATTACTGCACGGTAACATCTGATTGTCATGTTTCTGCTCCACTCAAAGCTGATAATAACAGCGGTATTGATTTGCTACAGTCACCTTGTGTGTGTCTGCTTTTGAAAGCATCGCTATATTTGCTGAACTCGAGGCTAAATGTGATGCTCTTGCTGTAATGGAGAGTGCCGTTGAATCAAGGTGACTTAAAGAGTAAATGTCATCAAGGCAAATCGCGGCTGGTCACATCAGAGGTCTGTCTCAAGGGCTTCTCAGTTCATCTGTCTGGTAAAATTTTACAATCTACTGGCACCTTTTCTGTTTAACCCACTGAACTCAGACATTTTTTTGCTCACTGTGGGCTCATTTAAAGTCCTGCACCTGAGTGGAAACAGTGCAACCATGACTGGAAGTAGCAGGAACTCAAAAAGTCTGTATAAAAATATTAAAAAGCATGAAAAAGAAAAAACAAAAGTGGAATTTCTTTGATTATTGGAGTTTCCATGGGTCCACATGTGCTACCAAAACTGGAAATACTAGCAATTCTATATAATATAAATATTTTACTACTGACATTTTTAATTAGTTTCTATACTCGTCTAATATCTGCGTAAACCAGGCGTGTCCAATCCTGGTCCCTGAGGCCCACTATCCTGCTTATTTTAGATGCGTCCCTCTTCCGACACACCTGATTCAAATGATCAGGATTGTTGTCAGTCTTCTGCAGAGCTTGATGATGAGCTGATCATTTGAATCAGGTGTGTTGGAAGAGGGAAACATCTAAAACAGGGGTGTCAACATCTGGTCCTCGAGGGCCACAATCCAGCATGTTTTAGATGTCTCCCTCTTCCAACACACCTGATTCAAATGATCAGCTCATCATCAAGCTCTGCAGAAGCCTGATAACGATCCTGATCATGTGAATCAGGCGTGTTGGAAGAGGGACACATCTAAAACATGCTGGATTGTGGCCCTTGAGGACCGCAGTTTGACACCCCTGATCTAAAACATGCAGGATAGCGGCCCTCGAGGACCAGGATTTGACACCCCTGGCGTAACAAGGCCTGCGGTTCAGCCAAAAAGTCCCAGAATTTTTATCACGTGGTTATCAGTCGCAGCTAAGTTACCAATACCTTCTTAGTTGCGTCTGGGAGCACAGAATTTTTTTTTTTGTTTTGCACAGAATTTGGTTAGTGCGAACATTTTATTTTTGGCAAAATTTAAAAAAGAATAAAGTGATTTTGAAGAAATGTCACAAGTTCAAGCTTTGATTTAGAACTTAACATAAGCAGTACAAGGACTTTGGCAAGGTGAAAATCCAACATTTCTGAATGAATGGTGCAATTTAGTAACTTTATTTAAAGATAGCAGGGCTTGCAAACCTGTCAGGGTGTTCTCAGGGTTAAGGGCTTTATCCTGATTGGTTGAGATGCAAACATTTCATAGAAGGTTGTGTTTTCTCACTTCTGTGTCGACAAGGTGAGAATGAATACTTTCACCAATAAACCAATTAAAACAAGTCTTTCTCTAGTAATCACATTCAATCACTCCTACCTGGTTTAACACTTTCTCTTCTCCGTTTCCAGATGTAGCATTATCCAGTGGCCTTCTATGCCACGACCTGAGCTCCCCCACCCAGGGCTGCTGCTCCGACGGCGCCGTCCTGCTCGGAGGATTCGGGGGACCTCTGAATCCGAACCTCACAGTCAGCAGCGTGGAATACCTTGGTCCCGAGGAGGAGCATCCCCCTTCAGGTGCGATGGCCCCTCGCCGTGCTCGGTGTCAACTAATCAATGGGCTGTTATGGAACTGCGATGGAAGCAGATGAGGGGAAAATGGATTTGCAAAGTGGAGGGATGTCTTTAGCTCAGCTTGAACGGATCGATGGGAGATTGTATAAGATTGCTGCAGTCAATTTGATGAGACGCTTGACAGTGGTGTGAATGTAAATGGAGGGATTTTATTCCATTTCCTGACAACAATAAGTGACAATAACCAATCGATGCTGTGGTGTAATTAAATTACCGCCTTTATGTACATGTCATAAGCGAAGGATTGAATTAGTTGGGAACATTTTGCGTTGTTGGTTTAAGCCACAAGATGATGAAACTGAGGTATTTGTGTGCAAAGTTGTCTACATGCACCATTAGAGGGCAGCAAAGACACATGAATGTCCCTCTCCAGTGTCATCTCCTGTAATATGTGTATTTATATCTACCAAGACATTGTAGAAATGGTGATAACTGGAACTGGCACAACAAATATGTTTATTTGATTCCCTTTTCAAAGAAAAAAAACATCTTTACCTAATTATATTTTCACTCTAATCACTCCTAGTATTGTCCAATCTTCTTTGAATTTGTATTTAGTCCGGTTTGTCATATTAATTCTACCATGATTGTAAACTAACTGGAGCATTTGGACACTCAATCTTTAAAACACTCCTTTGTAAGCTGTTTCCATTACAGTTAACGTTTACATTCTACTCATATCTTGTGATGTGAAACTCCTTTTATTCATGTATTTAATCATTTTTCTTCCTTTTTTTTTTTTTTTTACTGTCCTTCAGTAGCTACCCCTCTCCAGGACTGCGAACGGGTGGAGGAGAATGTACCACTACCGGATGAAGACGGAAATGAGGAGGCGCACCCTGCTGGGGATTTACCTGAGGGGCTGCAGGATCTGGGAGAACAGATGGACGAGCGATCAGAGGAGGAGATTCTTCCAGGAACTTCCCCGCCACAAGTACCTCCGAAACTTTTGCCCCAGCTGAGCGCAGGAGATGGTGAGTGCTTAGAGGGTCATTTTGATTAATACATATTATATTTGCATTCAGACTGTAGCTGTTTGTTCTCAATTTAGGCTGTTTATCAGTTAAAAAAATGAAAAAGCCTGACTTTTATTGAGGTATTGATGAGTCAAAACCCCCCAAACAGTCTCAATGTACAGAAAATCTGAGGGGTTGTGAAACCGTGATTCAGCTCAGCCAAGTTTCGCTACATAAACTTGTTTGCTTTTTTGTTAGATATTGAAATTTGACTTCTTTCAGCATCAAACTGTTATTTAAAGAGCACAGTCTGCAATGCTACAAGGAGAATTCAAGTTTTATTGTAACTATTAACAGAGTCTGTCCTTGTCAAATCAGATCGACATGGACTCCACCATCTTATCATGGTTTTGTAAAATATTTTGGCAGAATTTTTTAGAATTTCATTAAGCCTTTTTGTAATTTTCTCCTCAAAAACATCTGATCTGTCAGGCCATTTTAAGGCTTCAATATGTCCAGAAATACATCTCCAATAGAAATGAAATATAATGAGGACACAGACAAAATTGTTGCCAGCAGACCGAAATTATTGAATGACTCCAGCTCAGGCCAATTTTTAAAGCAATTTTTTAAGCCAATGTTCCAGTATTATGCTATTCTGACATGTCAAACTGCCACACAACACATTCTCCTGATATTACAGGCCTGAAAAGTTGGCGAAACGTCCACCAAAGACTGTATTTTTAGTAGGAAATGTGGATACATTCATATATCTTACTATACACTGATCAGGCAAAACATTATGACCACCTGCCTAATATTGTGCTGGTCCCCCTAATGTGGTCAAAAATGCTCTGAACCATTGGGCATGGACAAGAGGACCTCTCAGGGTGTCCTGGTCTGGAACCAGGATGTTTACAGTGGATCCTTTGGGTACTCTGTCTTGTGCAGTGGGGCCTCTGTCAATCAAACTTGTTCCACTGCATCCTGTTGATGCTTGATCAGAATGAGATGTAGGAAGTTTGGAGGTCAAATCATCAACAACATCAAAATGTTCCTGGTTGTTTGATGTTGTTTCCATGTGGTGGGGTGCATTTTCCTGCAGGGGGTAGGCCAGTTACATTTGGGATTTTCATTTGAATGAGGGAGTGTGCTTGTTGTGGGACAATGTTTATTTGGGTGTCTAAGTCTCATCAAAACGAATGCCAGAAGCCAAGGTTTTCCATCAGAACACCACATGGTACCAATATGATCAGTGTTATTCACTTCACCTGTCAGTGGTCATAATGTTGTGGCTGATCGGTGTAGCTATATACTTACAGGAGCATTTCTGCGGCTTCAGTACCACCTTTGTTGAAAATTTGGCCCTTTTTCCAATTTTCAAAGACCAATAATGAAAAATGATTCAATCGTTTGGATCTGCTGGAAACCAACTGTAAGCAATCACCACACAAAATGTTATAAACTACCGCTTTAGTCTTGTGAATGTATGTTTCACATGTTTTTAATGTAAAATTGTAATTCAAAAAGTAAGCATATAAGACTAAATGCAGTGACGCATAATATTTCCCTCTTACACTGTTAGAGTCGAAGTATGAAATGGCACAAAATGAAAAGCTCTTATAAAGACGACTTGCCTCGGCTGAACCACTTTTTAAGTCATTTAATGGAATAAAACAAGAACAAGGAAACTTGCTTTTCCTCCAGATGCTCATTTTCCCTCTCATCTTAAACAGACGTGCCAGTGACATGTTCCATAGAGTCTAAATTCTTATTAGTAAAAATGTAAACAAACTTCCAAAGCTTTTAAGATAAACTCCAACCCTAACAAATATGGATAATAAACAAATAAAAAGAGATTCTGTTGACTAACCTGCTCCTCCTCTCCTGTCAGATTCAGGCCCGGTGTCTCTCCCCACTCACCTGCCCAACTCCTACCTCCCCAAGGAGCCGCCACCACCCAGGGCCACGGAGAGTCTGGCTTCGATGACCCTGCCGCTACGAGGGCCCCTGGCCAACCCCTCAGGGTCTCCACATCTAGGCAATATGATGCACCCTCCGATGCCCCCTAGCTGCATCATGGAGGAGCTGCAGAGAGCCTTCGCTTCCAAGAACAGACAAGAGAGGTGAGTCAAGCCGACCACATACATCTGTTTTACATAAGATGTTGCCTCATACAGACCGGATTGCTGCAGGGCTCTATTATTCAGTGTACGTCAGTGTCTATTTCAATGCTTTTGCTCCAATTGTCACTTCTTCTTTGCCTCTTACAAATACTCAGAAATGTGGGTTCTGGAATTTGGATTGACCACAGACTTTCTCTAAAGATTCATATTCAGTCAAGCTGAACTATTCTTCTTTTATAGAATTTAAAAAACAAAAAACTATTGTGCTGTTTCTGTTCTCGACTATGGACACATTCAGAACTGTCACGCAGCAGTGCTTATCATACTGAATTACACTTTATCAGAAGTGACAAATTTCGTACTGATCATTGTTCCCTGTATGACAAAATATTTGACTTTAAAGAAAAATAAATATCTCACAATATTTTAAACTGACTCACATTTCTTCTCACATTTAAATCTTTTAACTACAGCAGACAATCCAGTGACTCTTTAACCTTATAGATCCCTTACATCCTTACAAACTTGGCTGAAGCTTCTTTATCTCATAGTTCATCTGATTCCTGTAATAGTTTTGGTTCATTCTTGTGGTTGTCTGGTCTCAGCTGTGGTCTGGTGCTACCTCTACGTTCTCGGTTCTCTCTTGGAAAAACAATGTCCTATTGAATAAAGCTAAATGAAGCTTCCTCATTCAGACATACAGGAATGTATATACAATAAACATTGGGTAGCTGCAAGGACCTTAGCTCACAAATCTCTCATTTCTGTCTGTACAACAGTCTGTGATGTCATGATTTTCCCCCTTAAATAAATAAATAAAGTTTTGCTCTGTGGGAATGATCGCATCGCCCATATTTAACATCCAGATGTTATCTTCACTCCTCTGATTTTCATCAACATTAGTCCTACGTTAGTCAGTCAAACAGACAGAAACAGTCTGAACAGCATAGTTAAAATCAGTTGTAAGATCCCTGGAGTAAAGCAAAGAGACTTGAATTCTTTTTGCAACCAACAAATCCTTAAGAAAGCAACAATTGTTCTAGCTTCTCCTTGTCTTGGTGCCGTCAGTGTGGCGTTTTGCTTTACCTGCATGTAAAACTAACCGGTACTCCAAATCATTCCATCTCTCTGCCATTTGTCTTAAATACTTCATAGACAGCGATGCAACATTGAATTTTTGTTATTGTGATATGTAAAGGTATGTAGATGCCTATGTAGATGGTTATTTACATCTATGCTCAACTGTATGCATCAAACTATATAACTCTGAGTCAGTAGTCTGACTCTGGACTAGCAGTTAACTAATTTTCACTTTACTTCTTGAGTTAACAACACAAATAGAACTCCATTACTATTTATCACACTGTACACTATTTTCTGCACATTTTTCACTTATACTTATACTTTTTCTACTCATGTTTATGTTTTTAGAACATATTTTTGTACTTGTATCTATATATTTTTGCACTGCTTAAATTTCTAACTTTGAATAGGAGCAACTGTAATGTACACCCAGGGATCAATAAAGTATTTCTGATTGTGATCCTTTGTTGTGTATCCTACAACAAGCTGCTTCAAAATGAATTGCTCCTAGTGGGATAATACAGCTGTTTGAATTGAACTGAATTGACCTCCTACCTCTCTCTCCTCAGCGTCCATGAAGGGTGTGAGCAGGGATCACCCCCTCGGCTCTGGTGTTCTGACGGACGCCTCTCTCGCTCCTGCAGCTCGGAGAACCAACACACATCGTTCCTGGGGGGCAGCTGTGTGGGAGGCGGAGGCTCCGACTGGCCCAAGAAGGAGGCCGAGGAGAACAAGGAGAACGTGCGGCTGGACCAGTGCTTCTCCAACACCTCGGGCCTCCCCACGGACCTGGACGGCTGGAACGAGTCCGTCATCTCTGGTGGGTTGAAGGACTTTAACGTGTACTTCAAAGGTGTTTTGTATGTCTTAAAAACATGAAGGTGTAAAATGAAAGATCTAAAAATGTGAAGGCCCTTTCTACTGCCATCCCTCTAGCCCCCCTCAACTTGATGACCGTCCAGCTGTACAACCCTTTAAGAGTTGTACCTATAAACTGGTTAACCACGATTTATCCAGCTTCCTCAAAGTCCACCAGGTTTATTTACTTTCTGGAGCTGCTTCTGCTAACTCCTAAATGTCTCAGCCATGAGCAAAACACACCAAAGGTTTTGGCTTTTGGCTGCAAGAGTAAACGCAAGAGTCTTCATACACTCCCAGCATTAAAGACTGAAGACCCAGTTGACTGCTTTTGTTGTTGATCCTTAGTCTTAGCACGCTGCATGACTAATGTGGCTACTATTCAGTTTGGCTTGAGCGTGTGCCCACGGGCCAGAGTTGTGTGGGAATTGTAAAGCAGAGGGACAGTCAGAAATTTTGGAAACTTTAAGACAAATTTGTGCAACCTAAAGCAGGCCAGTGTTTACATCTCACATATACTGCATTTTAGAGCTCCCCAAGAAACTGTTCTCACTTATATATACAAGTATAAAACAGTAACTGAATGCAGCCCATTAAGACAGAATGTTAACCAGCAATCACCTTAGAGCTATTTCCAAGCTGCTGCTCTCCTACGATACTGATTTTATAGCAGCCACAAACAGATGTGGTGATAATTCTGATATATTTCCATGTAAAAATAATCACTCAGAGAAAAAGTTAGAAACAAAATCTCACACACGTAGTTAGATTCATGTCAGCTGTCACTGTGTCAACTGTTTTGCTCTGCACTTTCAGTCATATATGCAGAGACGGTCTTCTTTTTGAAGAACTGACAGGCAGACACTGAAACAAAACAGGGCTAAAACCAGGGGTTGTACAGTTCCGGTAAAATAAACCATCTTTGCAGTATTTTGAGTTTAAAATTGGGCGACATGCAAGACTTTCATTAATATATTGAAAAATGGCATTATATGGGACCTTTAAAGTGTAAACATTTGAATATTGGCACATTTTGGCTCTGCATTGTACATATCAGTAGTAAAATGACTGAGCATTGAAAAGTGTAGGGAAAAAAGCCTTTTCATTGTTTAAGGCAGCATCACAGCTAGCAAACAGTATCAGCTGGTATTTCTATCCTACGTACCACCTTTCCCCACGTTTACTGTTGTTTCACGTAGATTGCACAATTTCAAAATGTACAAATGACTGTTTTTTCAAGAGATAATAAGTCCAGTAAGCATGTGTAATACAAGAAGTCCATGGTGACATGCCCACACAGAATTATCACCCAAATTAAGACTTCCCCTCAGCTCCTTTTGGTGTGTCATTTCTTTTAAAAGTTTCACTACTTTAATATTTTGGTTAATTTCCAAGCACAAAAGGTCAGCCGTTTTGGCCAACAAGCTCTTAAAACTCACAGCACACTGCCTGCCCACCAAACTGCAGACAAATTTAGCAACTCGCTGATGAAACAGCGGAGCATTTACCAGCTTAAAACTCAGAATTTCCTTCACTGAATGTTGATTTAAACACATTCATACCATCAAATGGAGTAATATAAGTCTTAAAACAACATTTTTTCTTCATGTTTGGGCCCCCTAATGCTTTAAAATCCTTATAGCCTATTGTTATTTCACATTCTCAAACATCACAAATTCAGGTTAAGAGTCTGTCCTTTACCCTGAAAAGCACTGTTATAGCATTGTAATTTCTCTGTCTAAACTCCTCTGTAAACAATGATCAATAGTGTTAAGCAGTACTTGGCATTGTGGGAATCACTGATCAAAAGCCTTAATTAATTTAGAGTACGTCTTTCCAAACTGTTAGGATAAGAAAAGGAAGAAGATCTATCCGAAATGTCTCCAAAGGTTGATAATGAGTCTTGTGTGGTTGCAGGCACTCTTCCTCGCAGGCTGAGGAAGGAGTTGCTGGCTGTCAAACTACGAAACAGGCCCAGCAAGCAGGAGCTGGAGGACAGGAATATCTTCCCAGCGAGGAGCGATCAGGAGCGCCAGGAAATCCGCCAGCAGATTGAGATGAAACTTGCCAAGTAAGGAAAAGAAACTCTCGAGATTGCTATCCGTATCCCTGGAGAATTAGCGATGAGTCCTGTTAGAATAGTTGTAATAAACCTGTATGTTATTGAACACCAGGTTGAATAATACACCGATCAGCCACAACATTATGGCCACTGACAGATGAAGTGAATAACATTGATCATATTGCTACTATGTGCTGTTCTGCTGGAAAACCTTGGATTTTAACATCCGTGTTGATTGTTGGATTGACAGAGGCCCCACTGTACAAGCCAGAGTACCCAAAGGATCCAGTGCCAACGTCCTGGTTCCAGACCTCATAGGACACCCTGAGAGGTCCTGTTGTCCATGCCCAATGGTTCAGAGCATTTTTGAGCATATAAAGGGGCATAAGGCAGGTGATCATAACGTTATGCCTGGTCGGTGTATATTCTGTCTTGTGACCTCATGACATGTTTTAATTCCATCAGTACAAGAGCTTCTCCTTGCTGATCCTTCTCGCTGCAATCCCTCAATAATATTCAGCACTGAGTAAACAGTTTCCAGGTAACTCGTGGTGCAACTGTTCAGTCCCATGGGCGATGTTTTTTTGCCGTGTGAACCTATATGCCTAATTGCTACGGTTACATAACGCTAACCTTAAGAGTAGGTGGAGGTGAGATAAGAAGGCGGATCTCATTGGATTACCTTATTGTTCTGCACAGACTTGATTCATCTTGTGCAGTCTGCTCAGCGGCGTCTGCTTGGGTGTAACACTCTGTACTCAAGGCGTTCTGGGAAGCCTCTGTATTAAATTCCACCTATTTTATCTAAAACTCAACGGAGGGGGATGGTACATCTATCCAAACCAGTGGGTTGGCCAAATGGAGTAAAATCACAGAAAACTTTTTGCACAAGTTCAGTAAATTCCCGCCATTCTCACAGCTTCTGGAGTTCAAGAACTGCAGACAGTCACTGCTTCCAGGAAATGTTGTTTGTACAAGAAGCCCTGTGGATGTTTGAGTGTGTGGGTGCATCCCTGCCAGGATATTAATAGAACAGTGTTTTTTTCAAATACAACTGAGAAACGTAATGTCCAACGAGTGACAGCAGCGATCTCACATGCGAACATGTCACAAGACTCAGGCTTTTTTAACACCGCCGTATCAAACAGGGGGCACACCAGAGCGTTACATAACCTGCTGCACAGCAACTCGCAGCCAAGGCTCAGAACGCCGCCCACCCTTTTTCTGAAGATCTATCGTCTGTCTGTGAGACATCTAATAATACCGGCGCCTCTATTCTCAGATTCGCTGGAAGAAAATGTTCTGCCGTTTAAAAAAAAAAAAAAAGGAAAAAGTTTGCAGTTGTTCACAAGCAAACAAGCGGACATAAAGGTTGAGGATGGAGCCTGACTGTAGCTTGCATAAGGGTTAGTGTTTGAAGACAGAGAGGTTCCACTGGTAGCACAGCAGTGAGAAAAGCTGCTCCTTACATAAAACCCCACTTCTACACAGCATCAATTGATTTCCTCTTTTTGATTTATTGCTGTTTAAATTTTTGCGGAAGCACAGAATAAATCTAAGGGACGGTGGCGCTGCATATTTTTGGAGGACAATCCTTGCTATATATAGCTCATATCACTTAAATTGAGGAGGAAAAAGTCCCTCGAGTATTCACACTGAATTACAAAAACCATCCATCACAAGTTCCTCTACATTTCTGCCCCGACTCCCACCAAAGATTTTTTTCCTTTCCGCCTTATCTGCAGCTCACAATGCTACAGTTGCTCTTTGCTGCCGATCAAGCAGAAAAAGCCATCAGGACTTATGGTGGATAATAACACCTTGTCTGTCCACGGTGGCAGTGATAGATGACCTTTCTATCTTTAGAGACTCCCCACCTGGCGCTTGTGCTGCAGCCGCACTCCGCTGTTTCTAATCTTAGCTCCTGACACTGTTCAATAATGCATCTCCCCCATGCACTGCCTTCTGTCGGGGAGTTATATCAGCAGAAATAATGGCAGGGTGGGAGGAGGAGGAGGAGGTGGGGGCTCTGCTACTGTACTTGGGGGGGGAAAGGAAGAAGAAAGCCGGGAATGGCCAATTTTGTCTCCTCGGCGCATTTGGCAACTGAAATAAAAGACCGAAAGCCTCCGCCACCCACTCGTAGGTTTCTCAGTCTTTTGTTTTTTTCATTCCTCCCCCGGTCGGCATAGTTAGATTCTCTCTTCTAACTCGTTTAAGGGAAGAGCATCCTGAGTGTCGTATGGAAATCCTTGTGCCAGCAGGCATTTCTGCGTCATCGTGGTATTTCGGGGGATACCTTCTGTAGGAGCTATTTAGCAGTCTATTTGTAGGTTTTTCGAATATCTGTTAATTTGTTTTTGTGTGGATTACTTGATCATATTTTCTTTGTTGTTCTTATTTGTGTAGCTTTATTATTTGCTTATTTATGATTTTTTGTTTCGGCCTATTTTGAGGGTTTATTTAATACATTTGGGTAATACTATGGGCACCTGAGTTTTATTTATGCACCTGGGTGGGCTTATGTTTTTTTACCAAAGCAAGAGAAACAATGGCTCCTTTGTTTGTCCTTTTGTTTGTTTGCTTGTTTGGTAAAAAATGAAATAGGAGGAAACGCAATGATCTTGTATGGACAAGGACTCTTTTTGCCTGCGTAAACCACATACCCATGGTGCATCAGTGGCCTTTTTGATTATGAAGTTGAGTTTATTTTTGAGACAAATAGCCGCTACACCTTTTATATAAAACAACTTAATTCTCTGGAGAAGGCAGTGGGTGAAAAACTGGTGCAGTGAGTCAGTGTGGTGTCTCATGTTGTGATATTCTCAGTCACTACAAATGATCCATCTCCTGCCACCTGAGAGCAGCAAAGTAATACGGTTTTGTGATTCATTTGGCTCTCATGGTAGAAAATCTGCCTTCAAACAGTGTCTAATATGGAAAGGGCTCTCTGATTTTTTCTACTCACAAAGACAAAAAAACAGAAAGTGGTCTGTTGCTATAAATAGCCACAGATGCTCCATAAAGCACACGCAGCTCCGTGTGTAGTAGCGAGATCCCCCGTTTCGTGTGTTACTAGGGAGAATAGTGAGAGTTTCTGCGGGAACACTATTGTCTTAAAGATACCGAGGGTTGTTGCTAAGCAACTCGGCCACCGGGTCAATAATACAGTGGATGGTCGTATTCGCTGGGGCTTCGGGACTGATTTTCCGTTTCATCCGTTTAAAATGTAATACAGTCAGAGCTGCGGGAACACTTTGTCAGCCAAGTCGTGAAGCAGAGAACTGTCACGCTGAGCCGTTTCCCACCTGATGAGATTTTACGATAGTGGCATAAAACATGCCTGATATGAAAATAATATGAATATTTATATATTGTAAATAATATAATATACAATGATCAGAAATGGGAACTTCACACGAGTTGAAAGAAAAAGATAAACTGATCTGTTTCTCCATTGGTGCTTTTTCATACACATATTAAAATGAGAATAAAACAGTGATGTAATTCCTACATCTTAAATATTTAAATTTTTGAGTGTTTGTGCTCCATTTCTAATTGTACTTCTCAGAAGGGAATTCACTGGGGGAGTCAGGCTATTGAATTATTCCTCATGCTATTCCTGGATGTCTGGTCACACACACACACACTACGAGTTAATTAACAAAGACTTGGCTGTACTCATTATTTCACACAGTATTGACTGGAAGCAATACACCAGACAGTTCTGCCTACTTTGTTTCCTCTGCGTGTGTTGTGGCATTAAGAGACAGAAAACAAACCCAAGAAAAATGCTAATTATGCAGTAAAGTTGAGAACTGATGTCTTTGTGGTTTTAAGTTAATTTTAATTATACTAACAGATTTTTAGAGGATTAATATAATTTAATTGTCTGTTAAGTTCCCATCTGCCCTGTGGTAAACACACTCACATCCACCTGCTCTGTGTGTGTCCTGGTCTCAGTTGTAGTGACCTAACTTTGATCTTTTCCAGGACAGAACTATAAAGTGCCCGCCGTTAGCTCAGGTAAAAGGGGGATAAAGAGAGTCTTGCTGTGTGGCGGCATCCAGCCTTCTCTGTCCTTTCCACCTCTGGAGCCACACTTTGGTGTGGGCCACATGCTGTCTGAGGCTGAGCCCTTTGTGCAGCTCGCATTTATTATTTATACAAAGTACACACGCACAGGGATTCTGGTTAGGGGGGAAAACAGAACTTGGAGACCTTTTGGATGCTTTGATGGTAGGGGAACAACAAGTCACAGCTTAAATTAAAAGAAGCTTTATATGACACCATGGGATTGGAGATGTGTTATGTCATAGGATGACTTAGAGAACTTTGAAACAAGAATCCCCCTTTTTTTTAGTGGGAACTGATCATTCTCCTTCCTGTAAAAAACGTGACTAAAAATAAAATGGTGCAACAAATTGGGCTATGTGAGTGTGCCAGTAGTCCAGTAGCGTGGATCAGGAGGAGGCTGGGGATGCCGTGAGTGGGAGCCTCCAAGCTCCGCCTCCTGCACATTATGCATGCAGTAACCAGGGAGACTGGGGGAGTCGCGCCCCAGCAGCCCATCACGACCCACTTCAAAAGCGCCTGTGGCGAATAGTGGAGCGGAGAGCCAGCGCTGCCGCGGCGGTGTGTGGAGTAAACTCAACACGGCGGCACCTGAGATGCAGCAAACTGAAACCGACTGATAAATCCGGTGGAGAGAGAGAAAAAAAAAATCCTCGATCGGGAGAATCTTTGCGCTCCTTCGACTGTTCCAGATGTGGGGAGCGCCTCTGCCGAAGCACCACAGCCGCGGTTTGGATGCGAGATGGAAACATAGGGGATTCCTCTCGAGAACGCGCACAGTGAAGAAACTACAGCCGGTTTAACGGAGACGGGAGCGTGACGGTTGAAGTGACAAAAATGGTTCAAAACGTGGTTCTGGTCTTTCTTCGCAGGAGGCTGAGCCAGAGACCGAATGTGGAGGAGCTGGAGAGTCGGAACATCTTGAAACGTGAGTTCCACAAGTCCAAATCCTGTCTCCAAACTGCTGACTGAGATTTGCCACTCAAGATTATATGTAGTGTAAAAGCCCTGAATAAAAATACATACAACAGGGAAATCAAAGATGCTGGAATTACAATAGCACAGAGTGGAGTGGAGTGGAGTACATTATTCAGGAGCAAGAGAGCGCATGAGTGCACACCACACTACCTCTTTATATATATATGAAATGAGAACACAATAGGATGCACAGACTGCAAACATAGTAAAATTATCCATAGAAAACCCTGCACCACTAACGTATTCTTCTTCTGTATACACATCTATATACATGCATACACAGAGTAATGTATATATACGTATGGCTGAGATAGTATGGATTTCTTTCTAATTTGACTGTCCTCTGAGATTTCTAATTTTCTATCCGTCTTTTTTTTCCTCAGAGAGAAATGACCAGACGGAGCAGGAGGAGAGAAGGGAGATCAAACAGCGGCTAAACAGAAAGGTACAACCTCCAAGTATTTTACACCACAACACAATATCCAGCTAATTCACTTTGCTGGATGCAAACTCGACAGGCGGTAACGTTTGCCCGATCTCTCTCGTCTTCCAGCTCAACCAGCGGCCCACAGTAGACGAACTACGAGACAGGAAGATTCTGATCCGCTTCAGCGACTATGTGGAGGTCGCCAAAGCTCAGGACTACGACAGGAGAGCAGACAAGCCCTGGACTCGTCTCTCAGCAGCGGACAAGGTGTGTATTTATTTGTGTTTTCAGGTAATAATGTCGCGCGGTTCACCACTGGACTGCCTTTAATCATTCGGACTTGCCACAAAAACAAGTTCACGATTTAGGTCAGTCTGATTACAAAAAATTCCCCCAGTCTATGTTCCTATTGCTCAAGACTATCAGCATCCCATGTGGCCGTTATCAGCTTATCTCACAAAATCCCCTCTTCTCTTTAAATTCTTTAGCCTGATTATATTGCTTCTTCCTGCTGCTGCCACTTTGCTGTTCAAAGGTTGAGGCGCCCCAATGGCTCAGGATGCACTTAGGGATGGTACTGATGCTGTTTTTCTCCCCTTCTTCCCCTACAGGCTGCAATCCGAAAAGAGCTCAACGAGTTCAAAAGCACCGAGATGGAAGTGCACGCCTCGAGCAAACACCTAACGAGGTCAGTGTTCTGGAGTGTATGTCAGTGTGTTTGGAAATGCAAGCGTGCTCTATTCTGGGCTGCAGCCGGCTAAATTTAGCTCTCCTTGCTCATCTGGAGAGCACCGAGGAGCTAAAGATAGATGGGAGTGCTTCTAAACTGGGGAGGGGGGGAGGCTGTCTTCTGAAGAGCTTGCACGAGCAGGGAGAGAGAAATTATGAAATGCCACGGTGTCCTTGGCTTAGCTTGTTTGGAAAGCAGGGGTCCTTGTGGGCTGTAACAGTGACCCAGAGGGAGGACAGGAGGAGAGTGTGTGTGTCCGGCCCCTCTGTGAATTTAATGACTTTGCTAAAAATAGCTCCACAGAAGTGATTAATGGCTGTAATAATAGCCGGGTACGATGACAAAGGCACCCTCTGCGCTCACGATTTGTACTTTTCCCCTTTACAGTTTCTCACAGCATGCTTCTCTCTCTCCAGGTTCCACCGGCCATGAACGTGGGGAGTTTCTTCTGTGAAGAAATGCTGAGCTTAGAAATTTTTCCTGAAGCTGCTAGAAGCTTCTCAGCGGCGGCGGTTCAAAGAGCCTGGAGCCTTTTCGTCTTCAGCGTGTCTTTAACATTCTTCCAGCACCCTGGACTGTCATGTTTATCAGTACGAAGGCACGGGTGTGGGAGAGAAGGTGATGGTGAAGTTTGCGGCAGCGTGTCCTGGAGACTACTGGTTGCCACGTGGGGAGCCGGCTGGTGGAAGAGACTTTGGTGGAGCCTCTGACTCTCAGGACCAGAGCAGAGGGGGAAAAAAAACAATCTCGTCATTCAGTCATTGTTGTTTTTTTTGTACTAATTCATGGACTCTTTTGACAAGGCGGTGTGAATCCGTGTAGTGGGAAGAAGTTGTGCATGTGACCATCTTCACCTTTTCTTAACTGATGAATTATGTGTCACTTGGACTGTGTAAAGACTGTGCAGTCTGGGGGAGGTAGTACTGAGGGGGGGATTTGATATTAACTGTACATACAGTATGTCAATCGGAATGGGACCGTCAATGTCTTCACTGAAAAGAGAAATACCTTTGTAAGCACTACTTGTCTTCAAAATACAAGGTCTTTTTTAACAATGGCTGATCTCATTTTTGTAACAATTTTATTTGCAATTAAGAATAAGGTTGAAGCATTAAAGATGTTGAATGTCTTGCTGGCCATTTTCACTACCTAACCAACTTAACAAACCTACATTAATTAACTAGGAATTCCAAATATCACAGAGCCAAAGCCAGTAGATACATGGAAAAACATATTACCTTACTAACACTAAGCCCAAAACTGGCTGAACCGATAACTTTTCTCAGATAACAAACATCAGATTAACACAACATTTCCAACATATAAGAACAAAACCTAACATTTACAATAAAAGCAGAACTTGAAAAAAACACTGTCTTAAAATCAGTTGAGCTGCACTATGGGAAAAACAGAGCATGCAGTCCTCTCTTCACACTCTGGATCTCCCCCTCTAGCTACAAAAAAAACAAAGAAACAGGGGAGACACTAAATTTAAAATCTTATACAACATCATCCGAGTCATAAATTCTTTCACTACTGGATGTTATGTACAGGCTTTGAAAGGAGCATTGTTCTGCTGACAGAGCGAAGGATGCAACATGAAAGGCAACACTGAGAGCCGGTCTAATTGTGTTTGGTCTATTTCATGCTGAAGAGTCACCTGTGTTTGTGTCTACTCACCATCTCACCGAGGAGCCTGTCCTGAACTGACTTCATGCCTTTTCTTATGAGGCACATCTGTAAACAGCAGGCAGAGCAGCAGGGTTTCAGGTTCGGTAACAGAATACGACACAGTCAGGACAAGCAAGCGGTAAAAAGACAAAGATAAGCAAAATGTGAGGCCCACTTAGCGGAAAAATGATTAGCCACACAGGTAGAGGTGACATGTTCTATTTATAAAAGAAACAGATGAACTGTGAATTAATACGCCTATTTAAAGCTGAATGTCAGATTTGCACGGCTAATTAGTCTAACACTTGAGTGAATATGAAGCACATTATTAGACGGGAGCTGTGAAGTTTAGGTTCGAGCGTCAGACCTGGGATGTGAATATTCTCCCCTCATACTCCAGGCTGTGACACGTGTTGCTCTGGAGGGCTCTCTTCAGGGTCTCATTCCTGAAGGAAAGAGGACAGACGGTCACGAAGAGACAAAGATGATCAGGGGAACACACGAGCAAAAGGTAAAGCAGGAATGTGGTGGTGGTTTAATTTGAAGCTGGATTTCCTACTCTATGCGTGTTTTTCATGATATGTAAACACTTCAGAAATCACCACTGACCCCCTTCAATAGACGTCAGTGATTCAGAGTCAAACACATTTGGAACAATGTGTGGTAAGGCAGAAAGTCTCCATAAAAATCTGGGAAAGCTTTGGTCTAAGCATTTACACTGGTCTGCCACAACAATAAAACCACTGACAGGTGAAGTCCCCAAATGCCCCCGTCCCCCTCAGGGCTGTTTGACCTACACAATAACATGCAGATGGTTTTAATGTTGACCATGTGACCATCAGTCCCTCAAAGAGACCTGGTAATACATCTGTGTTGATTCTGAGTCATCCAGGACCTCCAGTAAAAAGACTTCTATTTTAGGTCCAGCTGCTTCATACCGAAGCTCCTAGGATTACCTGGTGATATTCCAAACAACTGTCCACTGACAAAATATGCTGAAATATTCAGCCAGAAAGACAACAGTCACTTTCTGCAATCATGAGCTGTGTGGCATCATGACTAAAAACAGCCACAGCTCATCCATTTTAACACCATCACTTCTCAGAATCATGGCGGCAGTGGTAAGAACAGACTGCATGTGATTCTTCTCAGCAAAGGGAACTGAGACTTGTGGACAGAGGGAGCTAAGAATGGGGTTACATCAAGAGCATATTTTGAGCACAGTTAGTCACTATACAGAAACTGATGTAGGGTATGCTTGAGTTTTTCAAGTGAAGAAATAGTGTCAAAATGCTAATTTTATGCCCAGCCACTTCTGGGACTGTATGTGCTAATAAAAGCATCGAGGGTGAGGCATATGATGCATGTTGGTAAATGTGGGTACTGACTGGAGAATGGTAGAGGACAGCTTGCTAACAAAATGTCAGTAAACCCAGTTTAGTGATACAAAGAAGCACTGTCTATCTCTCCAGAAAATAGCTTGTGCTTTAGGGTGCATGTTTAGTTTATGATGATAAGCCCGAGGAAAAATGTATTTCCTGTCACACTTTTTTAATCCTTCTTTAATGTTTTACTGAGTATTTGGGTTAAAGCCTGTGGAACTACATTAGTCAGCGCTCACACAAACACACACAAGCTTAAATTTCACCTCTGGGTTTCCTGTTCCTGGTAAGAATGAAAAGCCAGAGTCTGCTTTTTCCAGTACATCTGTGAAAAAACAAAGATCAGGCACTGGTCAAATCATCACATCAGATATATGTCAGTCTAACATAATAGTGTGTGGTGAGATATTTTGTGCTACATAATATTAATGTCCACATTTTCCTCAAAAATGTGAGTGAGAGAGAGTGAAAAACTTACAGCAAGGTCTTTCTCCATGCCTTTTAGCACTGTGTCATCCTGCTCCAATTTGTGGACCTCTTCCAAGAGGAACTTCTGAAGATGTTCAAGCCTTTCACTCCTGTACACAGAAGAGAGAATAAACCAGAGAAGAAGAAATCTAAAACAAAATGCAACTAAATTAGTACGTTTTCAGATTGCTAGACGACAAAAGCTGTAGAGGTAGAGCCCATAAAACATACAAACAATTTATAGCAGCAGAGTAAAACTAAAACTGCTTACTCCTTTTTCTCAAGGAATCTCATCAAACAAACCACAAATTGTATCTTAGTGGTAGCAAATGTCAAACTTGCGTAATATTTTGTAATCTATTCTCCATCAGTCAGAAATGCTAGCTTTGTGGATTTGTTAAACATTCATAACATATTAACTGACCTGTGTTTAGCAACTTGCGTGTTAATGGAGGAGACATGTTGCTGGATGGTCTTCAGAGACTGCTTGTTGTAAACCTCCACCTTGTAACGGTTCTAAACATCAACATATTTAATACAGTTCAGTAAAGCCATCAATAGAGCTCAAAATAGGTATAAAGTGTTTAAGACAAGTCATGAGAAGAGATAGTCTAAAACTCTTCATTACTTTCTCAAACACACATGGTCACCACACTTAAAACATTTTTTTTTAAAACAGGGCATGAACATTTCACAGCGTGCTGCATATTCTCCTTGGCTATATAAATGTGTGTCTCTGTATGTCCAACCTGAAACTTTGTATTCAGCTCTGAGCTCAACCTCTGACACAGGTTACTTGGGGTTACGGCACATTCTGGCAACTCTAAATCCTCATCCATGTCTATGTCTCCGTCCATCACTTCAGCCTCCCAATGACTAGAGCTCATTTGGGAGTAAGACATCACCTGGCTAAACTCATCCACACCGGACACCTCAGCGACTGTGGGTAACAGTGAGAAGGAAAACTAAAAAGAAGACACTGAAACCCTAAATATATTCAGTGTACGGTTATCATAACAAGGTCTATGATTAAAACTGTTTGGCAGTGCTTGAACAAATACTTTCAATTGTAATCAAAAAAAATATTTTATTTTGGTACATGCTAACTTTGTACCTTTTAATTTTTGCAATTATTTTTGACTGTTCCAAAAAGGAGACTCTCATTACAAGACTTGTTTATTGCCTAATCACCTAACACTGGAAAAAAATGAGTAAAGGGTACCTTTGCCATGAGTTGTGTCTCTTACAGTCCTATCCTGGCTATTTCTGTACTCTTCTGACATTCTTTCCCTGACGACTTTCAGAGTTCCCTTTGGCCTGTTTTCCTTGTTGTCCTCTTGCTGATGTCCCCAGCTCTGGGCCTGACCATGAGATCTAGTTGCTGAAATAATGAGGAAATATTTGTATTACCCCATTCAGAGGTGAAAGATTGACTCATGTTTTAGTACCTAATCTTGCATTTAAGGATCTCTTTATTAGATTAATTGTGCCGCATATAGTATGTAAATCATCAGCTGAGAAATCAACTAGGCGCCTGATGGGATCTAGTAGAGAGTCATAACAGAAAATTACAGGGAAAATTGAAACCAACAAAAGGGTCTTAAAAGCTATGTATGATCAGTCTTATTTCACCAAAACATTTGGAGATGTTATTTTGGACAGTGTCATTTACTACAAATATGTCTTACGGGATTTGAACAATTTTCTTGGCTTCATCCGAATAGAATACTGTTCTCTCATCTTGCTTTTCTTTCTTTCTTCCTTCTCATCTTCCTCGGAATCACTGGACGAGGAGATGTGGCGCTTGCGACTGGGTCCTATAACAAGAATACATACATATATATATATATATATATATATATATATATGAATATATATAATACATTACCTACTACACAACTTTTTCTTAAGACAAGCATTTTACAGTTTCATTAGATATAATTATTATATCTTGAATTACGACTTTATTTAGGTGTAGGTAACTGCAACTGTGAAATCCAGGACCACAGAACAACTTGAAAGCAAAAGATATTTTACCTGACATATGAGGCTGTGCATGCTTTAGGTCTTGGTCTGAGTGTGGTGTTTTCTGTCAGGATGCATAGTAACATATTAGTCGCTTGTATATTTAAAAATCACAGTAACTCTGTAAGTCATTAGTGCTTTTTCAATGCTCCCATTAATCAAAACATTTGTCCATCCAGTTACAATAACACAATGATATAGAACACATTTCAGTAAAAGGCCCCCACCTCTGTTTTAAGAGATGCAGTCACTGAAGCAGCAGGACTGTCTTTAACTCTGCTCGTCAGTACTAATGACTTAGTGGATGATTGGCTCAGTGAAACTAGGGATGCTGACGACACTTTACTGAAGCCAGAGTGGTGGCCACAGTTAATGCTGTCTTCAGTGAATGGTGACTGAACAGGAGAGGGCACAGGTGGCTTGTCCAACTCAACAAGTGTGGATGTCAAGAGGGGCCGAGTGGACAGAGATAAAGAAGACTGAGCTGCCGAGGACAGGTGCTGCTTGACTGTACACATCTGGAAACAAAATAAAGATTGGTGGGGGACAAAGCGTAATGAGAAATTATGAATGAGAACAAATATGGCAGCGCACTGTGGTGATATAATCAGTACATCTTCCATGGATTAGTGACTGTAAATGACAAAGCCATTTTCTACAGTACATTAAGAAGCATAGATGAAGTGCTGCAGTGCTGTTATCTGCTCTGAATGGAGTTGGATAGGTCATTTCAATCACGTTACTTAACTGTTCAGAACATCA
Organism: Dascyllus trimaculatus; assembly: GCA_024666655.1. Lineage (NCBI taxonomy): Eukaryota > Metazoa > Chordata > Actinopteri > Pomacentridae > Dascyllus > Dascyllus trimaculatus. The sequence continues at coordinate 25,047,257 of CM045452.1, forward strand.
TGTGAAATTAGTACATTTTCTACATAATTACATGTTCCATTTATCAGGGAATTTATCAAACGGTGCACCTACGAAAATGGCTTGATTTAACCATTGTAATGTCATGTTAACCCTAAAAACTGTTAGCAGTTGAGGGTTCAGCAGGTTAAGATTCATTACTACCAGAGCTGCCTAAAAAGGGAACCACAAACTTAAAGAAGTGGTGGCTGAGGGAGACAAGTGTTCCTCGCTTTCCCTATCCACGTTTTCTCAGCTGGTCTGGGAATTTCAACCAGCAATGCTCAGGTCACAGACCTACTTCCTTAAATTCTAGGTTACTGGTAAGAAGGCCTTTAGTCATTTAATAAGTCACACCACCATTCATGTTGCTCGAGAGGTTCTCACATGACTGTCAAGTGACGTCAGTAACATCCATGTAGAGTAAAAGCACTTGAATCACTCAAAGATGCTAAATACCGTACTCTGGGATGAGTTGTTAAACATCTTCAGAATGGTGTGAGCATTTTAGGTTTGACTACACAAGCTTTCTAGGCTACACTCCCCTAATATGCAGCACTGGGAAAAAGTTTTAAGCACTTGGACAACTGCAAATATGTTTTTTTTAAACTATTCACTTCATACAAGATGCAGTTAAGAATTTATACCTAAATCAAATCAGTATTTAATGGGTCCACCTTTTCTTATATGTAAATGGTCTGTGTTTGTTTTGTTTGTTTTCTTCATACAAATATCTCACTAGAATATTTCATTATTCGCAAAAGGAATGCTTGGAAATCTAAAACATTATGCTTCTTTTCACACACTATTGCAGATGTAAAGATATAAAATTAGGCAAATGTTTTTTTCACACTTAAAATGCCTAAAACTTTTGCACATTACTACGCTGAAAATTTCTGAAAGTTATTCTAACCCTTGACACAGAACAAATGAGAGTGACATACGATGTCAGTAAGGTGATTTACCTCTGCTGCACCAGGTCTAGTGGGAAGACTGGGCGCAACGGTTTGACCTCCCAGCAAGTGGAGAGAGTGGACAGACTGGATAGACTGAGTCTTGGACGAGCTGCGCTTCTTTTCTGCACTGTAGAAAGACGAGACCTTGCAGTTTCCTTTACTGCTGACTGTGGAGGGAGGTTTGGGTAGCAGCAGGATCGGCGAGGGGGTGTCCTGGCAGAGAGGGTTAGGGGAGGCAGGGAGTGGAGATCCCCGTGGACTGAGGACAGGGGAGCAGGTCAAATCCAATGTTGGGGCTGACCTCTCGGCAGCTGCAAGGGTCCAAAATAAGCACAGATGTTCAAACAGCTGGCTTCACAATTTGGACAGAGAGCAGAAGGTCAATACATACATGCTTTTCTTCATATCAATTTACAGTGAAGAGGTTGGAGAGCAATACAGCTCTTTATGTAACATAGTTTGTGGGAAGATGCATCTTCTCCTAACAGGAATTAAAACATCTATCTAATAACTAAGACATGGCAACTAAATGCTTAACATAAAATGGGTGCAGTAATTTGAGTTTTGGCTGAAGAATATTCTTTTGTATGCATATTCATTGCAGGTGGGACAAATTTAAATCCTCTATCTGGAGATGAATAAGATGGATACCTTAGTGGAATCCAAGCAAAAGCAATACACTGTACATCAATGATAGGAAACAATTTTTGTCAGCCATGTGCCAAAAGGACTCCAAAGTTATACATGCGGCCACTGTGATGAAATTAACAAACCGTTTGATGAATCATGAGAACCATTTAATAGACATTAGCTGATGTCAACGGTGTCAAATGGCTCTTATCTAACTCTAGAGTTGGGGATGAGCTTTCCACAGACTCTTACATCTCATCTTCTCAATGAAAGGAGGGGACGGACAGAAAGAAGTTTGGCAGGCAGCCCAGGAATCCTTCAATGCATTCATTTGTTCTTGGGTAGAGATGACATTTTTCTTATTCAACTTCGAAGTTTCTTGAAGAACATTCCCAGGCCTCTGCTGCTGAGGAAAAGCATTTCTGTTATTTACGATGATCATGGACATGAAACCTGGTCAGGACCACATCACATGTGTTCAACACCGTGACTCATTCCCAGCTTGATACAGCCAAAAAGTAACAACCTGATAATTTTTTAACCTTTGATGCTAAGTGATATACAGTATGCTGTGTGTAGACATGTAGATATTATTTGGAAAATGGCTTTAGCAAACTGCCAGTCATGCATGCCATAACATTTTGACAGACCCTAACTATTTTTCACTCATTCAATTGCAAGCACTAAATATATTTTTACATCTGGTTGACTGAATGTTTCAAGTAGATGCTTATACGTGTGCTTTACAATAATTAAGCGAAGCACAAATTGTGCAAATTTACATTTATTATTCATGCTGTGTAAAGATATAAACTGTCAGTATGTGTTAAAAAGGAAGTCTTTCAGTTGTCCTACAATATACAGGAATACTTTATTTTCTATAGATTTTTCTTTGCAGGACTGAACTAGACATGAGCTAGAATTACAGATATAAGGGGTTGGGTTCTCACCTTGAGGGCAGATGTTTTTTTCAATTCTGACTGCTTGTTGCTGTCTTGTCTCATGTTTCTATCAGTGGATTGCTCAGAGAAGGTGTTTTTTCTCTTCTTTACCTCTGGAACCTCTGACCATGTCTTCTCACTCTTTCCTTGCTGGTCTAGAAGATATTTCTGTTGGCAGACGAACCAAAGAGGACTTTGATATGGCTGCAACTGTCAACTGCTACTACAACTGTGGTATTATTACGCATTCATGCTTCATACATAATCAGCAACTACCCAGATGTCTTACATGCTTTACAGAGCTCAGTAGCAAAGTCAGCAAACACAATGTGTGAACTGGTAACAGTGACTATAAATACCACAGTCCCAGAAAATAAATCTGTGTGTCTGTTTGGTACACTGTAGTTACAGTCCCACAACACAACAGCAAACAGAACCTCACATCAGTCAGTTTAGAGTATGTTGCAAACAAAGTTCATCACAGTATGAGCATGTGGTGAAGTGGACACTGTATGTTTTCTGATATATATCGTCAGATATCCAGACTCTGTGACTTCTACCTTTGAAGGAGGTTGCTTCTCTGACACAGATTCTGTCACTAGCTTCATATTGCTTTTGGTTGGTTGTTTACAGGCTGTCGTCTTCTTCTTCATTTGAGCAACCTCATGAGTGTCCTCAGTAAACTTCATATGATCAGTGGAGGAGTTCTATATTATGGGACAAATAAAAGTGTTTTAGTGTATCTGCAACAGCAATATGCAATGAATCCCATTAGTGTTTTTGTACCATGTCCTGGAGATGTGGAGTCTTTCCATCCCAAATTCAGATGTATCACTTGATTAAATGTCTACGCTCTACATCAGGAATTTTTACATTTTTGTCTTTCAAAAAGCGTTATCAAAGTAATGTGTGTTTTTAGCCAATTCTTGTTGCTCAAATGATCTATGAAAGATGTCAGACAGTTTGCTAGGCATTTGCTTTGTGCAGGTAATTTTGTGTATGTGAGAGCTACTTGAGATCAAGATCTTGTGTGTAAGAATGTGGGGAAGTTTAGCACAGTCTGTAAAAACAACACTAATTGTTTGGTATAGGCAGATTCACAATACTGCTCTCATCAGAATAAATCTAGCCTCATATAGGCTTGTGCATGTTTAATGACACTGGCAAGAATGTTATTTGTTCAGTGTTTTTTTTAAAATAAGACAGACAATTAATCCAAGTTTAAAAAAAGAAAATGACTTAAGAAATAGAGAAGACTTTTGCCTTGGGCCTAGGAGGCTTCTCTGGTTCTGACTGGCTGTCATCTGTATCTGGCTCCCTGTAGCTTTTGGTAGAGGTGGCTGCAGCTCTCTTAGGCCTCTTGCCAGCTGCATGTGGTCTGCTGGGTGCTGCTGCTGGCTTCACCGTCTTCTTTGGCTTATCCAGTACTTGCTTTACATAGGGCTTTTTTTGATACAACAATGACACACTGTGGCTGACTGGGATAGTGCATCACAAGCTTACAGCACATTATTTCAAAAAGAAAAAATAACTCTCCCTCACCTTACTGGGTTTGGTGTTGTCTGCTACAGCTTTTGGAGAAGGTTGGAGTAATTGTGGAGATCCATCTGCAATGAAAGAAAGCACATTGCATACATGGGTCACTAATGTCTTATGATAACTGTATTAGTATCCAGTCTCGATACAATAAATTTGTAATTGTAATTCTGAATGTGTCTTTATTGGTTTACATGATGTATGAAGAGGGACAGCTTTGGGCTTCATGGGCCCCTGTCTGGAGTATTTGGTAACTTTGGGCTTGGGCTTCCTGGATGACTCTCTCAGCCAGCTGAGCTCTGTCTGGGCATTGTCCGTGTCTGTGTCACTGAACAGATGCTTTTTCACATATCGCTTGTTCTGAAACGTACAAGATAGCAGATGACAAACGGTGCTTTCCTGCATGAGTTCAGACATGAAGAAACAGAGGAAATAAAATTATCTGTTAATACCTTTAATAAAACACTACAATACAATGAAAGCATACTTTTGCCACTGGTTGTCCTTTCTTGGTTGTGCTGGGGAGTAGTGAAGAGGTGTGGATACCACTGTTAAATAATAAGGCAAATGTGAAATCAGGCAGATTTTAAAACATACATTTGACAAACTTTTACACTTTCAATGGCTGCATTCCTTGACAAATATGTTCACAGGCCATCTTGACCTACCTGCTCGACATGGCGGAGGTGTTAGTAAAGGTTTTGTTTTCTCCCTACAGTGCAATCAAAGAGATTTTAAACACTGCAGTGACAGCCTCAGCACTCAGATTTGATAAATCCAAATAAATAAAACAGCTAATACTAAGAATATTTACCCTAATACTCAATGGTGCATCAACGCTGAATTCGAAAACGGAATTCCTATGCAAAGGAAAAAAGTCATTAGGTATACCTTGGAATGAACTCAAAGCCAAGGATTAATCCAAATGCTATTTAAATCTTTAAACTGGGTTATATTACTTCTTCCAGACAGCTCCAGATGTTTCTCTCTATGGCAGATAAAGATCATATTAGGTAAAACAAGCTGGGCAAATGTGATTTAAGTGTAATATTACTCAAGTCAAACCAAAACATGAATCAAGTAATCGTCACTTACTTTGGCAGTTGGTAACCAGCTCATATTGAAGATCGGTCTATTACAAAAATGCAAAAGTCAGTAATAGCACTTCTATGCCTGCAATGTTTATTTTTTTATTAAGCAGAAAAAATCCCTATTCGTGTATACCTGTTGACAAGAGGACGACTCCAGCTCTGAGGGTTATTTTCTGCCGTCCCTTTGTTTGTGGACTGGGTCTTTATCTCATAATGGCTGGAGATGAGTTTCACCATGCTGCCTGAAACCTCTGCATCTCTCTGAGTAGAGACAGTAGGAGAAAGAATTACATAAAACAATTAAACATTATTAAGAACCTTGGAATGGATTCTATGCTGCACTTTCACAGAAGTCATACTTTTTCTTTGCTTGAAAAGGTCCTCTTAGTCTCAACCTCAACCTTTGTTGGCATTCTCTCCTTTGCTTTGACTGTGACAGCATCTGTCTTCAGTGTCGTCTGGCTTTTGCTCTTCCCTTTAGCAGGGCTGTTTCTCTGAGTCTGCTGCACTTTAGGAATACACAATGAGGAAACATGCTGGTCTCCTGAGCTTCTGTCTTTAGAGTCCCTTCTGACATTAGACATTTTTCTCTGGAGTGCAGGTGGCTCCTGAGGTGCAGGATCTTGATTTCTCTCATCAAGAACTTGCTGCAGGCGCTTGGTAAGTTCCATATGGAGCTCCTTTTGACGAACAAGGCTCGAGTTTGAAACCGACCATCTCTGTGCTGGGGATGGACGGTGGTCTTGCTGCACTACCAAACTTGAATGAGACTCTTAAGAAAAAAACAAAATAAAAGTTGAATTAAATCAACTGTTAAGTAGCTAGGTTTTGCATATTTTGCTAGCTTTGTATATGGAAAAAATATATTGACAACTTAAAGACTATGATCATATTGGATGTCTTCTTTGTTTACCAGGTCGTGGCAGAGAACTGATTTTCTTTGAGGGCATCATTAGCATCTCAGAAACTGACAATTTGTTCCAGCTAGAAGATCTGTAATTTAAACACATGAGCATATTTTGATATGTTCTCTATAAACACATACTGTATTTACACACAAACACGTGGATGATCTATTGAGAAGAGTGCATGGCTACTCTTCTCAATAGATCTGCAAAGAGAGTGGAGTTTCTTCACAGTACTTACACACTTCTCTCATTTCTGGACTGGGTGTCAGGCACAAAACTATGCTCTGTAAGTAAAAAAAAATATCAGTGATAGGTTCAGAAGCATGTCAGAAATAGCAGTGTAGCTTTAATGCTAAAGTTAAAATCAGCATAGCAACACAATACCCAGAGACTTTTCTTCTCCTTGTCCAGCTAAAACCAAATCTACTGCTTCCACCACTGAAATGTTCTGCAGGACAGGGAGAGACAACAAGTATAAGTGATTTAAAATTAAAAAAAAATATGTACAGCTACATTATAAAGTTTAGCATTCAAGTTATCAGGTGAGAAGACTCTGTTTTGTCAATCTAATTACTACTACTTTTGTTTTACCTGCATCACTGTATACACAGCAATCATTGTTTACACAGCAAAGCAGGAGCAACAGATTGACAGGCCCCGTCTTGTCTCAAAACAATCTAAGCTGTAAACTAACTGCAGTAGAAACTGAGAAGTGTAATGGAAACAGAGAAGAGCATAATGCCAGACAGCGGAACATATTTTGACTCATGTTTGTTGGCTGCTCTCACATTCTCAGCTCCAGGACTGTTAATAACCGACTGTCATTGAGGCCAACTAAACTAATACTGAACATGATACAACTTCAACTTCTGCTGTCCAGCGTAACTGACACTTGAGCAGCCAAAAGACACATGATCAGGACATTCTTATTTTCTCTGACCCTGTGGAAGTCAGATGTTTTCGCATCAGATGTCCATGAACCTGAACTAATGAATCACAACACAGCGAATAATTAAGAAGACATCAAGTTGACACTGCCACCACACCCACACCCGACTCTCTTTGAGTCAATGCTTTCAAGTGCAGATTTTAGACTCACAGACTTTGGAGGGCTGGGTGAAAACTATTTTTTCAAACATGATCAGATCTGGGGTTATCTGATGTAGTTTGAATCGTTAATACTAAAAAGAGTCAAAACCAACATGAGCATGTCCACAGTTCAATTGTAACATACACTCACTAAGTGAACTGCTCCAAAAGACTGTGCAAAAGTAGTTGTAATAATAGCAGTAAAAGGTTATTTACATTATTAAATACCTTTTTGTGTTTGTCCGGCTTATTGTTGATGATCTGTATGGAGGCTGTGCTCTGCTTAGATGTATCCCACTGAGACAGACACCATGAAAGGTAAAATTAAGCTAACTTTTCAAAAGCAAAAACTGTATCATATTTTGCATATAATGATGTCTTGCTTTTGTATATAATGGCGCAAAGTATTTTGAACACTTACACCACTTACACAGTTTAAGTGCACTATATTCAGTATTGTGTCATACCTTTTCTTTTATACCAACTGCATTTGCATGGCCAAGTGTTGTGTTAGAACTGCAAGTCTTAACAGTTATATCGTGTGATCGGACCATCTGCAGCGATGGCTTATCTTTGCCCTTGGCTGGTGTGTCTAAAAGAGAGAAAAACAACATTATACTTGACAGATGAATGTACATGCTTCATTTTAATTTATCGCCATGAACAAAACAACAGTGACAAAGAAATGACAAAGAAGCTTTTCATCATGAAAGACAAAAATAAGAATCAATACACATAAACAGACATGTTGCCAATAATAAATTAGCCAGTAGTTTGGGATATTAACTCATTTACAGTTTCAAACTGCTTTCAAGTTAGAGTGTGATTCCACCCTAATCCTCTTATATGCTCTAAGCTTAGCGCTTTTCTTGATTTTCTGTGTGAAGAAAAAGTAATTAGAGAAAACTGTCAAAAAAATAATACTGTGATACTTAAAATGCAAACGTAAAACGTACCTTAACGTTTTCTCTGTATTATCAGACAAAAATCAATATACTGTATAGTGCTGATCTATACTTCATTTAAGAAACATGTAATCCAAAGTTCTGAGAAAATTTAACTCATAATTGTTTGCACAGTACTGTACCATTAATCCCATATTCATCAAAGAACAGGCATGTTAGTCTATGATTCCACTGCAAGTAAACTAAATGCCAACTAACTGTTTTGGTGCATTTCAATGTTTTTAAGAATTCAAATTCAAATGTTTTCAACTTTTTGGGAGGATTCTGATCTCCAATAATTGCAGATATCACAAAGTTAATACAATTATACTAGAACTGGTGTAACAACCCTTGTAGACCCTTTCTTGTGTCACCTACTTGATGGCATAACAGCGACAGAACTGCCGCTATGTGCACTTCCTACTGCACTGCAGCAAACTAAGGTGGTAGACTCTGACATCCTCGTCTTGGCAGGGGTAACCATCTGAAAATAAATTCAGAATGCATCCAAGAATCAATTGGGCGCAAAATACATTTTCAAACAATTCCATAACTAAGTATTTTACATCTAATCCCTTTCATATGCAGTAAATACCAGACCATTTACACAACAGAAATATGGAAAGTCTGCTGTCAAGAGGCATTCATAGTCTGTCATAGTGTCAATGACTCCTTGATGGTGCAAACGCTGGTCAGCAAAGGATTAGGTTTGATATGGTTAGGTCTTTTTCTGTGCCTCCTTAAAAGTACGGTAAGTATCAAATGCACATTACATCCAATAATTTAGACTTATTACATTACTTAAAATGTTTATAGTTACAAATTATATTCATCATTTGACCACTAATGCTTATCTCAACTGAGGACAGCTTGTTATCTCAAACTTAAGTTTGACGGACTCCCTTTAAACCAACATTCATCATTTTTCTCTCAAACAACTTACTGCTGAGTCATCTTTTGCAGGCATAAAACATAATGACACTATGTTCAGCATTGTTAAATTAATAAGCACCATTCATCCTGACGATTATACGTAACATAGTAGTAGGGCTGGTTCCGAATATTCAAATATTCGTTTGTTGTGGTGGTATTCGGATAATAATTTTGATATTTGAATAGTTGTCTGCGCCGCCACTGAGTGTCGCCGTGGCTCCCAAATATTAGAATAGTCATCATTAATTGGACCCCAATATTCCAAGAACGGCAATTACTATTCGGAACAGTCCTGTATAGTAGTACTCCAACTATTTCATAACTTGACAAAGCCTGGTTCTGTATGTTTATGAGCTCACTGAACTGTGAAAGACCATTGTCACGAACAAACCTACATGCTGTGCTGACATTCACTACACTTAACCTCTACATTTTTTTATTTAATATACAATAAAAACTGTTTAACCCCTACATGTGTTGCTGGGGTAGGGAAAAGATAGGGGGCCGTGCTTTTCTCACTTTCACCAAGGGACATCTGGCTCTCTGGAACAACCTACACACAACCACATTGTAATGAGGATGGATTGCACTTGAATATTTTCAGATGTTTACAGCACATTTGATACGTTAAAAATCACATGCAAGTCACACTACAAAGGCTCAAAACCCTCTAATTTGAACTCGAACTAATCTAATGTAAACCCATGTCTCAGACCTCATCTGACCGTGCAGCTTTTGACAGTTTAATAGAGTCTGGCATCAGTAATGACCACAGCGATCTTGTCACAGCTGTAAATGCAGAGCAATATTTCAATAAACCAGTATGTACCTGGGTATTGTTCACCTCCGTTATAGTTTTAATTGTAGTTTTTGCTTCAGATGTGCCCTGACAAGAAAAAAAAGACTTGTAAATGTAAATCACCAAATGTATCATGACCACAGTCTAGACTATGCTTGGAACCAGAGCTATTTTCAGGGGGTGTCAAGAGTTTTTCAACAGGAAAACATAATAAATTATCATATTATTAGTGCTGCATTCAGTAGAGATAGAGTGATTAAGCCATGGCCTCTCTACTTTGTCTGTCCTGAGTCCATAGACGTTACGAGCAGCCTGCAGGATGTCCAGGGAGGAGCTGAAATGGATTGTGAGACTGGATCCTTCCACTGCACCAACGATCACCACCTCTGACAGCTTTACTTGCAAGACCTGCCTCTTACCCTCCGCTGGAGAAAAAGAAAACTGTTAAAGCAAATACTTAAAACACGTAGCCATTCACATGCAAATCGAAAATGATAACAGCTTCATAAAGTGAAGTGCCCTCGATTCATCTATTCTGCTCTATTCCAGACAAAAGTCATTAAAGACATATAAATTTGTCATTTAAGATTTAAAATGCCGGAGAAGTGGTATTAGGTAAGACTATATAAATTAATTTTTACAACTACTACAAGTAAAAGCTGTCACAAGGTCATTTTAATTCAGTTTCTGTCATTATCAGTGGGCTTTGAATTTGCCCCCCTCTCAAACAACATAATTAGCGTGCTGTTTCACTACATTACAAGTAATGTAGGTCTATTTTAACCAAATATTTTAACTGTTGTCTCATAAATTTGTCTCATACTACAAAACAAAACCTGAAACAAACCGTTTCATTACATCATGGTTATGACAGTATTAACCTTGCTAATATTATTTTAGCCTAAAGAATATCTAACTATCAGGAGCTAACTACAACTGCTAACGTTCGCCAAGAAGCTTAACTAATGTTGCAATCGCCTGTCAAAAAGTAACATTAAACAGGACTATCAAAGCGCAAATAATTATAATAACAACTGCATTAACTAGCATTATACTTCATAGAAATAATTTAACGCATAATGTTACAAACTAAAGCTGGCTTACATTCACTAAAGCTAAGCAACTCAACCTTATCAAAACTATTACCAGCCCCAAGCTTGACATATCATCATATAAGCCAGATGAATAAGGGATTGTTACCTTCAGACAACTGCAAAAATTTATACAGAAAAGATATTTGGGAGATGCATGGAATACCATAATACACTACATATAACTGACTGAAATTAGCAACAAGAGGAATGAATGTGTTAATGCAGTGATCTTTTTCCTGCGATTACCTGTAACTGTGTAGCTTTGGACTTCATTCTCATGGATGCATATTGTTTCCCAGTGGCCCTCCTACATGAAGGTGAAATCACACTGTAAGGCTCCAATAGATTGTTGACTTTGCACAAGAATTTGTTGGCATCTGCTGAACATGAATGTTACTAATCTGGTGATCTTGACGTACCTGTGTCTCTTCATCAGTCAAGGAGAAGTAAAAAGAGATGCTGTGGCTGCCAAGGTTGAAGTCAATCCAGAATTCCTCAAGATTCTCATCTGATGGCATCAGCAGCTGAGAAAAAAAAAGGTTTTCTTTTCAACACACCAACTAAAACACTTTGGAGTACACTATGAATTGCAGCATTCAACCTTAGACGCAAACTTGCTTAAAATTCAAAAAAGAGCAGTTAAAACTACTCAGAAGCTATTTTGTTGTATGTATCTCTGGACTTTCAATTGTCTAGTAGTTTCAAAGTCAGTCTTTTTCTCACATTTACTTATAACCATAGAAATCCACTTGATACTGACCTCATACTTGCCCAGATAAACTTCCAAACAAGGGTAGGAATACACTCTATGGTAACAGAGAGGACATTGTTATTCATTGTTATTATGTGTCACCAACACTGCATATATTCCTTACCTTGTTCCCATCAGAAACACCAAAATACTGTATATATTTAGTGAGTTTAACAAAAGATAATGTCATAAATAAGTTGGACAAGAATGCCAAAAAAAAAGGCATTCTCTGTGTGCGTGACATTGCTGCTGAATGTGGCATATCTATGACGAACAGTCATTCTTATGCCTTCCCTAGAGTCAAGGGTGCAGAGTAACAGATTGACAGAAATGTTCATCTTTTGAATGACAGCACTAAAGGCTTTGTAAATTCTTCCGACCATGAAAACACTGAGCTGTAGTACGTCCATACCTTCTCCTGTCTCCCTGCATCCCGTTCACCATGTTCAGAAACTTGCGGCAAGCCTGAAATTACAGAAATTTACATCCAATCCTATATAATCAGTTGTAATATGAATAAACTACCACAGCCGTAGATCAAAACTTAAATGCAAATCACAAAATAACTATAAATGATCTAATTTTACCGTCTCAAACTCTGAATCGTGGATCTTTGCAAAAGCACTGGCCACATGCCCCATGCTGAACCATCGATCTGCAAGCTCCTTCCTCTGGTGAGGAGTGGCCATTCTGCACAGTGCCTCCATCAGGGAAGACTGGAAGTCATAATCTGAAAAGTACAAACTGTGTTGTACATCATTTGTGATTCTGGGTGAAGACAGACTATTTTTTTTCATTAAAAAAAACTTACCACCACCTTCCAATATCTGACCAGCTAATTTGATCCTGAAGAAAAATAGAAAAAGTTTCAAGAGTGCATGAATATTGTAAAAATGAGCAATTGTGATCCTTACTATGAGGAAACTACTGTGACGTACATGAGATCTGAGGCCTCTTGTGATGTTAGGATCTTCCTGTCTTTCTTAAGCTCCACTGGGATTTTGTCCAGTATTAAGTTAAATTTCCGAATGGCCTGTTGGAATGTTATTGGCAAGTTAATTTACGAGCAAACACTTCAGTCTCTGAGACTAAATGCTATTTTAAAAAGTAATTATTTAAACAATTTTCAACCTCTTTTTTAATCAGGATGTAGATTGTGGGGTCCACTGCCAACTGACCAATGGGATACAGGAAGCACTCGGTGATTTCCCGCGTTCCTGCGAAAAAAAGGAAGAAGCATGAGCTTGTTCTGAGAAGCTCATTTTGTATGACAAAAGCTCATTATACTTCACCTAAATTTCTTCCTACAAACTATAAGGAAAGAAATACCTCCTTCTATTCTTACTATGTTTCAAAACATTTAGAAATTAGTCTGGAGCATGCATGTGTTAGTTTTAATTTTCTTGTGGGTTCTAAAAAGGGCTAAGTGAAGACAACGCATACTGAAGACAGAATGGAAATAAAGAAATATCTGAACACACCCTCTTTGCATGCTTCGTGTACCACCTGTAATAAAAAGAAGAGACACAAAACACGAGCAGATTAGAAGAACTAATGTTTTCCATCATAGAAAGTGTGTTTATTATTAGACACAAACTCACCGTTAAGGCGTTTAAGAAGTCCTCAGAGAGTGCAAACAAGGTCTCATCCCACTGCAGGCCACACTGGATCCACAGTTGTCTGCATTTTTCAAACCACTGCACCATGTGCGCGAAAACAGGTTCCATCAACAAGTAAGTACATTTACTTACAGAGCTGCTACATACTATCTGCCTGTATGTATTAGATGTATACTTATCTTTTTGATCAAGCCTTGAGTTATTAGCCCAGACAGTCCTTGGCCACCAGGTAATTTCAAGTTTTTCCCACATTTATAGAGGCTAGCAAGACCCAATCTGGCTGATTTGGCATCTTTTTGATCCAAACTCTAAAGAACATTGGAACAGTTTCATTAAATCCACAAACAGCAGAGCATCAGGGTGTGTTAGTGAGTGTGCTGGACTTTGTCTTACCCTGCTGACAAATTTATCCAATTTGGTAAGAAACTGTTCGGAACATTTCATGGGAATCTCCTCATATATGTCCTTCTGCAAGAATACATGCAGGGCTTGGACATTCCCACTCTTCAACGCCTGATCGACAGCATTCTCCAGCTACACATAAAAAATGGTTTATTAAAGTTTACACTTCACCATTAGTCCGACTACAAACATTTGAGTGATGTTGTCTTAAGTGACAGTAGGTAAGCTAAGCGGTTAAAACTTTGAATTCCCACCTGTTTGCTCTGACTTGGTGTCATTCTTGTTTCTGAGGAGCTTTAGGACACTTTGGTTTCTGCGATCCTCAGAACGACTGTAAAGGAAAAAAGTAAACATAAAACTAAAAAAACACTATTTGAACAGATATTTAACCTTATGTATAAGTCAAGTCAGGTAAAGTCAACACAATTTATTTCTTAACCTAACTAAGTAATCTATAAAACCCAATTTATGGTTGGCTAAACTATCTGACGAGCTCAGTGACTTTTGATATGTATTGTCTGTTAATTTGTTGTTGACAGGAAAAACATTTGAGTCTCCTCTGTGCACTATTAACATCAGTCGTGAACTGGATTGTGCCAAAAAGGGATTGTTAACTGCTGCTAGTTAAAGCTGTATTTCCTAGTTTATGTGTGCCTACAACTGCATCAAACACAATGCAAAAGAAATCAGGAAACTATTTCTCTTTACATTTATTCAGGTGTGTCTGCTTCATTTTTCTTGCTCTGTGCCCCAGTTAAAAAAAAGCTTTAGATGACAAATTAAACCATATAATGTAATTTGGCACTTGTCAAAAAGTGACTGGAGTCCATATGCTGTGAGTGAAATGTTAATAAATCATCAAAATGACTTGATTTCCTTTTTGAGGATTATATTTTAAACATGATAGCCTACAACACAATTGCAAAATAGATAATTTCTTCATTGTACATCTCAAAATCCATGTGTAAATCACGTTAATTGTTGTAGTTTCCAAGTATAAACAACTTTATGACACATGCCAATGACATACAGCTTAAATGGGGGGAATACTACTATATTGCTTATAATCAGAGCTGTCAGGGCCGATTATGCTGTAAACAACATATATTTCCTTAGTCACAATTGCACGGTTACATGAAACGTTAGTTTAACAGAGGCAAAACTTTGCCATCACTATGGACATTAAGTTGTGTACATTTACACGCTATGCCCATTTGACAAAAAATAAAAGCAGCTTGAAAAGTTTATAGGTTTGGCGATATAAACGTCTGCCCGCACAGATACCGATCAGTTTTTGGCACAAGACCGGGAGAAAGGCCGGTTAGCCGAGGCCTCGGTGGACCTGTGCCGTAAACAAAATCCATAAGGTTTGAGCCGGTCGTCTCTGTTACCAAGGTAAATCCAGAACCTTCTTCACAAGTTATATATAACTAACGATAGCTATACACATAAACTTAACCATTTAAAGCTAACTGACGTTCAATATGACATCTCGTTTCCTCAACATAACGCAGCTAGCTTAACATTGACTACCTGCTGCTAATGCTAGCTAACGTTACCTGTTAGCTAGCGTTAATATGGACAAAAAAGACATCAGCGGGCACTGGATAACTAAAACAGTTGGACGATGTTGTGTTAGTCTCGTGGAAATACTTACTGTGTTCTCAATTTTCGCACACAAACATGATGAGACGCTCTTATTTTTTTGACAGTTTGGCAAAGCAAAACCCGCCAAGTCTTTCTGTCATTGACCACGGAAGCCCGTGACTTGTCTAACGGCCAATTAGTGATTTCTTTAGTAACACTTTATGTTATTTATTTATTTGCGTGTTTGTTTGTTTGTTTGACATTACCATAACTGCAAAAAACCCCGACAAAATAGAACTAATAAAAAATAAAATAAAATAATTAACACCCACCTGCTACATGTCAGTACATCTCCTATATTTTCTGTTTGCATCAAACCTTATCCTTTTGTACCTCTTTAGCAATTCCAAAATCGCCTTTACCGTTCCACATTATTATATTTTTCAAGCAGCCTTTGTATATTTTCTTAAATTTGTTTTATGGTATACTGCTCTGGAAGTTTACCCCACAAACTAATAGACATCTGCTCTTCATGGTGGCACAAGTAAATGGCTTTTTAAAATTAAAATTTCTTATTAATTCATAGGTTGCAATGTTGCTTCTGAACAGTTGTCGTATGTTATTAGGGAGTAACTTGCTGTTTGCTTTGAACATTATGTGCGTAGTCCTGAAATTCACTTAGCTTTCCTGACGTCTTTATATACAGTGTGTGTGGCCAGTTTATACAGTCTGTGGTTCTGACCTGTTTATATACAGTCCCTGTGGTCCTGACTTCTTTATATACAGTCTGTGGTTCTGGCCTGTTTATATACAATGTGTGGTTCCTCCTTGCATATAGTTGTGAGTGGTCAAGTTTCCTCTGACAGGAAAATCATATTTCTGGACAATTCCTGTCTTTCACAAAGATAGAACAGTCCTCATGTTAGTATTCAACAACAATATTTTCCTTTTGTGTGCAGTAGTTTATTCCAATACAGCTGAAAACATGGACAAAATATATGCATTTTAATATTTTGTCATTAGAACATGTTGAACAGCATTTTTTTCGGAAAGTCCTATAAATGAAAGCTAGGAGAAAATCACATACAGAAACAAGCTGCAGATAGCTACAGGGTATAGGACTGCAACTTTCAATGCAAATATAAATTAGGGCTGAACAATATGCAAAAAGAAAAAACATCAGTTTTGGCAGATATGGCAATTGTGATGTGAGTCACAATTTCAGGTAAAATGGTCACTTTCTCATTTCTTTCCCACATAAAAAAGATAAATGAGATTTTTGCTGCAGAATTGTTGGCTGAGGCCTCTCTGTAGCACCACAATGCTTAAGTTATAGTAAAATCTTGAGACACACTCTACCTTTATCAAAAAATGCAGCTCCTGTAATTTGGTAATTGCACTTGACCATGATGTGATTTTGATTAATTTTTCAGTCTGAAATTATTCCACAGCAAATTGTTGTTTATCAGAATATATTATTTAACAAAACAATCATTCATTTCTGATTTATTAAAAATATTCAAATTGTATCCATGACAAGCTGTGGGCATTTGGTCGGACAGCATTTGAAAATAAATGGTACAGCAGCCCAAATCCCTGCTTTGTATAAAATGAGTTTTTGTTAAAGATCCAGCTGGAAGAAAACAGTGGACTGGTGTGCATTCATTTCACTTTGACAGAATACTTATGTAATTCTCAGTGGGTGTTGCTTCTACTGGATGTGCCCATACTAAAGTGCATTTTTAAATATCTAGGAAAATGTAGTGATTCAGTGCAATTTTTTAAAAAACAAAGACCTCAGAGTGGCAGCAAAGCTGGCATCGGGTATAAGTGCAATAGTTAATTCCCTCTATGTCCCTCCAGAGTTTGCAGTTTGCCTCAAATCATTCAATTCAAACTCAGTTAGCACTATTAACAAAGTGAATCTTATGTTACTATGCAGGTATTTCTTCTGTGTTTTGCTGCCAGCTCTCATAAGGTGCTCTAAATGGATTTCTTCCATCTTTAGTCTGCATCCTAAATGAAGTGCACCATGCTATCCTCACATTCTTTAGGCACAGTGAGTTTATAGTTTTGGCAAACTAACTTATAGTTCAGTCCATCATTGTTGTCCCAGTATTCAGCCCCACAGACTTTATATCGGATGGCAAACTCTAACGCCGCTCCTGGGTGCAGGAATGGAGGGACGGGCAGATGGAAACGAAATGTATCACAGCTAAACTGGCCCCCTCCTCCTTCCCAGGTCTTGGTGATGGTGGACACCCAAGAGGCCTTAGTTTCTGTGCAGCTCTTCCACTCTGTAAATGAATACCGAGCTGTGACATCTTTCTCAAAGTCCAGGTTGAGGACTTGGGTGATTCCGATTATCCCCAGCTCAAAACACGAGATTCTCTCCAGGCACACTTTCTGCTCATGGAGACGATGCAAGAATCCTGGCTGGTCGCCGGGTTGTTGGGCAAAAACTGGCTTCATGTATGGCAAGGAAATCTCCAGATGCGTCCCATCTGCTAACTCTGAACCCATCAACAACCGAAAGGTAACGTGATGTGGCACAAATGGATCATCTCCTGATTTAAAAAGCCTGACGTCTTCCAGGTCCAGTCCCAAAGAGTCCACAAACCGAACGCCAACATTTTTGCACTGCTTCCTCTTTGCTCTGGCAGAAGGTAGAGAATGTGATCGCTGTCGGATGATGGGTTTAGGCGTTGGTTCACAAGAGGGACTTCGGTGGGGGGCTTGTTCTCGTGGCTTGGAGACTCTGGGGCTCGGTGGGCGGATTGGAACTGGCTTCTTTTCTGCCTTTGGTTTGTCGGCTCGAAGCATTTCAGTTAAGTTTATAGTCATGCAGGGCCTTGCGGCAGTGCTGCTGGCAATCTGCTGCTCAGATTTGGCAGGGGGAATCCTCTCATGTCCAATAAACCAGCCTTTCTCCATTGTTGGTAAGAGGCAGTGTTGATCACCTGCAAAGAAATTTGCAAAGAATCTGTTAGAATGCCTCACTGATCCTCCAGATTCACTCCAATCAAAAGCAAAATCACCCATCTAATATGTAATATTAGTGCACTCTTTCTTTTTTTTTTACTAAAAATGCATGATACTGTAGTGCAACTTTTCCAAAAACAATTTTGCTGTTAAAAATTTGACAGATATAGTCAAGGCAAGAAAGAGTGGGCGTGTATTGTGAGTGTACGTGCCTGAAAGCATACAGTCTATTCCTCAGTCTGAACAGTTGTAGCGGCACTGAATATGCCTTTTAATGTGGCTCACTAAGAAATAAACACTCTGACATCACCTCACCACATCAAGATGTGAAGCGTTCGTTGCATTTAAACCTGCAGGATGTAGCTTAAGCTCGATCCTCCATGATTTAAAGCAGTGTTTATTGGAAGCTGCGCGTCTCCGTGCGTCACGAAGCCCCCGCGGGTCGGATCCAGTCGTGTGACCTGATGTGTAAACTAGTTTCCACTTTCACAGCTGCTCCGACGCACACGCATGTCTGTGGCGTGAAGTCGATGGAGATCAGCTAACCTGCGCGCAGTTAACAGGAAACTACATACGGAGCTGTAGCCACTGACGGCGCATGGGTGATGGAGTGATTTAAGATTGATTTTTACATTTATTTACTCTTTTTTCACTCTTTTCTCCAGATGCGTTGTTTGTTGTTTCTCCATTTATGTTTTACGTTGCGCACCAACAGCAAGCAGGCTTTTTTCTCCGTGTTTCGAGTAGTTTTAATGAGCCCCCACTGCGCATGTACTACAACTCCCATGATGCACCTCCGATTCCCACTCCGACACCAGCGGCGAGCCAGTCAGCAGCAGGTAAACAAACCTATCTGACTGGGACGGCGAGCCAAACAAAGCGTCCGCGCTGTTGCACCGTTTTTTTCCATTAGTGATGGCGAGAAGGATGAATGTCGAAAAGGAGACGCTGTGATCGGCTCGTTAGTAAAATACGAACAATCGCGTAATTCGTTCCCGAGCAGCCAAAAAAACCCGCAGGTCCACGACGAAAACAGACGTTTAACCTGCAGCGGAGAGAGACAACTGCGCATGATGCATTGCAGCACTTTGGAGAAAATGGGTGTTTTTAGCCTCATTCTCAGAATAGAGTATCAGATCCGAGATGTCGGCTGGGTTCTTTAGCTACTGCATGATCTGACAACTGTGCTGGACTCCGAACAACATCCCCTCTGGTGCAACATGGGGCCCATCATGCAGGAACGCACCGCATCGACGACACTCAAACGCGTCGTTTCCAAAGAGAAGATCCGGGTAAAAAATACTGAAAACAGCGGGCCAGTAACCAGGTAGGCCTCAGTTTTTAACAGTGACACCTTAACGGAAAATTGAAGCCTCTCATGTTCATGGGTTTAGAGGCGAGCCTGACATGCCTCTTATCGTGTTTCCACAGTTCAAAGAAAGGCAACAAGACGAAGAAAGCAGGGGGGGCAATGAAAAATGGCCTCCCAGGACCAGGTCAGGATAAGGACACAATGACAACAATGCATAGGGTATGTGGATGGCATCCTGTTGAATTAGAGATTATTTTTGCAGTATTGATTTAAAGGAAGATAGTGTTGCTGCATGTGTTGTTGGCTGGAGTGACCAAACAAGCACCACAATGATTGTTTTTCAGGGTGCACAATCCAAAGGTGGCAGGGTCAAGTCTGGCGCCACACGGAACACAAGCAAAGCCTCCAGGTAGGAGCGGAGAGAGGGGGGTTTGCATTCTTTCCGAATGCTTTGCTTCAGGTACAGCAAATCCCTAAATCCCCAAACAGCTTTTCCTTAAACTCGTCTTGTCTTTTTTTATAGCCCTGAAGACGAGGAAGGAGATTTGAGACCTCAACTCCGCAAACACTCATCGGCACACAGGAAGGAGGAGAAACGAGAAAACCTCCGGGTGCCACAGTGCAGCAGCGAGCTCCACCAAAACCGCGGGGGGATGGGGAAGAACCGGCGAGCCCTGTCTCTGCCTCTCTCCCCGATATCGGGGCTACGACACATGCCGGCTCACCCCCTGACACACTCCCCGGCCCCCACCCCAGATGCGCTGCAGCAGCACCACAACCACAAGGAGGAAGACACTGACAGTGCCAGTGATCTGTCCGACTCCGAGAGGCTGCCTGTGCTGCCCTCCCCCTGTACCCCCTGTACCCCTCCTCACCTCAACCTCCGGGCCGAGATCATCAACACTCTTGACTTTCCCCCAGACATCCCAGGACCCCACGGGGCAATGGGCGATGAAAATGAGACCGAAAAACCAAGCTACAGTTATCCAGAATTCCTGCCTCCTCCCTTCAACAGTTGGAGTCTGAGGCAGCTGGCGGTGTTTCTTCATACAGAGGGTCGTGGTGCCCCCCGGCCCAAACCTGTAGGGCCCCTAGAGAAGTACCTGGAGAGGCTCCTGCAGCTGGAGTGGCTCCAGATCCAAACTGTGCAAGCAGAGAGCAGCCGTCCGCCTGGTAGCCGTCTGAGGCCGCAGGGCTTCCCCTCTGCCACAGCTGCCCACCCGCCCAGGCCTCACACAGCTCCATCATCCCGACTCAACTCCCCTAAAGGCCTGCGACACAGCCAGCGAGCCTTCCCGTTTGCACCAGTCAACAACCCCCCATCTCCCGCCTCGGCCCAGCATCAGCTCTCTCGCTTCCCAGTCTGTCCCCATTGTCACATTCGCTACCCTCTGTGCAATGGAAGCTGCTCTGCGTACGCCTACCAGCGCCACTCCCGCCTCAGCCCGCTGCTTGAGCGCAGAGCCCGACCTGGGGCACCAGCAAAGAGGAGCAGCAGTGAGACCCGAGCAACCTCCACGGAGGGTAGGAGCCCTGGGGCACAAGGTGGAAGTGGAGGAGGGGCCCAGACCCCAGTCAGCCCCTCAGCTGGAAGGAGTCATCTCAAGCACATGCAGGCTGCTGGTAACGCCCGCAAGCAAGCCCTGGAGTCTGGTACTCATCCAAACAGCAAAGGTCCAGTGAGGAAAAGCCGCGTCAGAGCTAACTCTGAGACAGATGTGAAAAAGGAGCCTGGTGGCACCAAAGCAACTGGTGCAGAGAAGCGTGTTTTTGCTCCAAGTAAGAGGGATATCATCACCTCGAAGAGAGAGGAGAAGGACTGGCAGAGGATGGAGGCACCAGGTCAGCCATCGAAAACTGCCATGAAAAGAGCTGCTAAAGACCCGTCATCTCTCTCCAAAGCCCCGCTCAGCAGTAGGCAGAACGGCAAAACAAAAAATGTGCACTTTGTTGCAAAGTAACCCCAATAGCCCTGCAATATAGTGCTTTACTTAGTGGCTATCTGGTACAGGAGCTTGAACCTATGCTTGCTTTCTGTGTAATCTGTGTAATACTAACATGTCCTAACTGTTGTACAGCAGTCTAAATCAGTCAGTGGTGTACAGCCTTCTAAAGGTCAACTATGAGCGATTGAGCAGCTAGAATACAGATGAAGAATAATGTTACACTTAAAATGAACAGAATCATTCTCTGCATTTCATTCCAGATGTACAGTTGTAGTCATAATGCTGGACTGTGTTTTGACAGAAGGCTCATCATAACCCTGAACCCTGTTAGGACTCTAAAAACACAGCTTTCATGTAACCTAACCTCTATTGCACTCTGCAGTCATCTCTCACTATCCTACTAATGATAAAATAGGAATAAAATAAGCAGCTACTCTGCCACTGGGCAGTTTTCAGAATAAGTAATCTATAGTGAAGTTTAACACCAGTCATTCCATTTTAGTCATGAAATGCAACCATAACTGATAATAGTGCAATTTTTGATGTTGGAATGTATTTGTTTTCGATGCTCTTAATTTACTTGATGTTGCTTTTTATTGTTTCTTTGGTGCCTCATGTTTTAAACCATATGTTAAGTTAAAGGATCTTTAGCTGAAAAGATGGAGGCACAGTGACAGGTTCCAGACATGTTTGTGCTATGGTTTTACATTTTTGGTTACAAGGGCTTTTCATGTTTGAACAGCTTGAATTGTAGTCTATGATAATATACTGTATTTTGCATAGAGCTGAGCTCTTCCTATCATTGAAGACGGTGTAATGTTTGCTACGAATGTAAATGCATATTTTTCCAAATTTTATATACCATAGTTATATTTATGAGAAGTGTTGTGGTTGACTTGTATCTATCATTGTCATTTGTTATGTTTACATTGTCACGCACAAAAAGAAAAATACGTAGAGCTGAATGTAATTATGTCTGCTGTGCTGTCATTCCCAGGATTCAATGGGAGTTCAACACATCATAGCTGTTAGGCTGTAACATGGTAATGTTAAACATATCACCTCCTTATTCCAATGCATACTTGACGTTTTTAGAACACTGTGTTTACATTAGAGTGTTTTATCTGTTTCTTGTGGTCTCCCGTGTGCGTTTGATTCATGGGAACACTGCATCAATGTAAATGTGATTAGTATTCTGATTGCACCTCTTCACTTAATATCCATGTAAAGTATCAAAGCCATAGATAAGGGGCCAGGAGTGGCAATGTTATTATGTGTGTGTACATTACATTGACATGCACGCAGAAAGATTGTGATATGTATTTTCTCAATGTTGAATGCAAGTATTTGCAAGGCATAGAAATAAATGTTTTGCACACAAAGGGGCACTGGTCTTCTGGTCTTCCTTTGGAGAATCTGAAAGAAATTACACAACAAGCCTAACTGTGTTTGTTACACACTGTTGAAATCCATGTATACACATATAACTAGTTACTCTCACGACCATTAACTTATTCGTGTGCAAAAACTATACCAGTGTACTTCTTTTTCTTTTTACAAAATGTGGTCATTCAGTTATTTAGTTATCTGTATATTTAGTTTTTAACAAAGCTTGGATTCTGATGAGATCATCACAGAGAACTAACTTTATGTTTGTTTGTATTGTTTTCCAGGTATTTGAATTAACTGGAGCCAGTCTACTCCCAAACAGTCACCTGGATGCCACCATGATGACAAAGTCTTGCAGGTACCAATCTACAGTGAAAACGGGAGAGAAACTATGCACATGATTACATCTTCTTCTGGTATGGAAATGGTTTCAGAAGTTGGCGAAGCTGCTTCTCTCTGTCATTCACACACCCTGCAATGAAGAACAAGTGCACATTTGCAGCATTTAGTAACAACACAGGCACTTCCAAATGACCATGTGATCAAATAGCATATTTGCAAGTATACTTTTGGACCATTATCAGAATTGGATATTTTTAAAATGGGAGCTGCTGTAGCCTCAAGACGTTTGCATTAGCAGCACAGTTAGGTTACCTAAGTGTGTGTTGGCAGTGAGACATGAACTGCCAGATGTTTGCAGGTTGACATCCTCTCTATAGACAGGCCCGTCGTTCCACATGAGATCATAGCCCCCAACTCTTTTCTCCTTGCCAGTGAGCCTAATGAGAAAAACAGTCTATTAGAATGCAGCACCAGCGCGGAAGAAACAGATGACAGAAACTCATATTATTATCTATTGTGCAGAACTCCTCTTGGAATCTGATGGTAGTACGTTGTTCATTCTTATATTGACACAGTCTGTTGTTGAAGGTACTCCTTTAAACATGTTCTTAATTTTCAAAAATGTCATAATCCAAGCTTGAAACATCATACTTTTAAATTGTAATGCCTGTAATGAATTGAGAGACAGTAAGCCCTAATGCTGTTACCTTGTGACAGAAATGCAAACACATGATGAAAAAGGGGACCTTTACCTTCCCTCCATATCTACAACATTCAAAGTGTCTTCCAACAGTCTGCACTTCATCTCGTAATCCTCCTGGCTACTGGGTGTGTGTGATGGGGAGGCATTCACCTCAATTAACCACCTGCAAGGAGACGGAGGGTGACGACATTCAGCAAACACTGACTTAGCCTTTTGAGCCAGCATTAGTCCAATCCAAGAGGAATGGCAAACAGCTGAATAAGGACAGCTAGTATTTGCACTGAACAGAGACTCTGTCATTACTTTGTGTGTGATTATTTACAGCAAAATTATTGCATACCTGTCAGTTTGTCACATTTTCTGTGCAGATTTACGAGGTTATTCATACGCGCTTACTTCTGGAAACTAACATCCACAGATTTACTGCTTGGTACCAAGAACGTAAGTCAGAGTGGCATGTTTGCTTGTCTGTGCCTGTGCTTTTTTGTGCTATACAAGAGCATGCAGGCCTTATAAGTGCATGTTTGCGAGTGAATATGTGTAGGTGATGATGCACTGTGCGTGTGAGCGCTTACGGTTTGAGGTTCTGATCCAGCAGTATGTCATAACCATAGAGCTCAAAGCAGTGTTTGTCGTTTATTATGACCTTCTGCACACTCTGTAGACTGCGGACAAAGATGTTATCCATCTCTTTAAACAGGGTTTCTACCGTCTCTCTACCGTGTTTTGCAGTAAGATATCTTCGAAGCTGTTGCATCTGCCACTTACATCCCTATTTGGAGATGGAAACAATGCAGGAATAAAGAGATGATACAGTTGAAGAAGTGACATGTCATGGAATAAACAAATTTGTGGAAGTTTTTGAATCACACACCTTTTCAGGATCATAGTCAGGTGCTGTTTTTTGAACAGACACATTGGTGAGGTGCATATCTGAGAAGATACACTCAGGAAACTTCAATGACACTCGCACCTTTCATGGGGATGTGGGTGGAAGCATCAAAATTAGGAACAGACTCAAAAATTGGATCATAACGAGCTATTTAAAACAGACTTTTCTTAAATATTTCATTAGACAAAGACTAAACTTGTTAGGGGAATTACCTGCGCCAAAAAACATAAGTGTATCAACATTAAAATGAATGGTGAAAAAAAATTCCTGTTGCCATAAAAAAAAGGATACACTTGTCATCAATGCTACTGAGGGAAAAGCGAGTGCCTGAGAAGCGGGCAAAGCCATCTCGGTACAGCCAGGCCTTCAAAGGAACATACTGAAACAAATGGGCAAACACGCTGATTTTAGCATGCAGGAAATTTTTCATTTTGGATAAAGCATTGCAATTTACAAGGCTCAGTACATACTGATGTGACCAGCACATAGACTCTCAGATCAAATTTCCTGCCTGCAAGGACATAAAGAAAAAAACATTATGTAGCAAACAGATAAAGTCTCCATTTGCTCACTGATACTCCAATTTACAATTCGGTCAGTTTTTATTCATTGGTAAATTAGAGCATATAATGACTATTTCCAGTCATTATACAATCAACATTTACAATCAAAGTGCATTTTTGACTTAGTTTATTACCATTAATTAGGTAGGGGTTTTCTATATAGCGTTGCGCAACATAGTTCTCCACTTGAGCTGCATCCTTCTGTTCCTCTGAGCGTGTCCCATCCTGTGTAAGCAAAGCATTAGCATATATGTGATATGTAGAACGTCTGTTTTTAGCTATTTAATTTACAAGCAATTCCTTAATGAACTAAATATAAGTTACCTTCTTCCAATCCATAATATCTTTCAGTTTCCTGAACAGGAAAATGCCTTTGCCTTGGGATTTTGCTACCTAAATAAACATAGCAGTTACTTGTCATGACTGCATTTTACTTTCTGGGATCATCCAAATACTGACTTAAAGATCATTTTTATTGCACTGTGTCACATCTGTGGTCTACTTTGGCTAACCGGCTTCATGATCCAGGTGCTGCCAGGACTTCTGTTGAACTCCTCAACAAACAGATGATACTCGCTGGGCAGTGCGAAGGTGCAGGGGAAAAAGTCACATCTGGATGCCTCAATACGGCCCATATCCCTTTCAAGGTTTTTCTGATATCTTTTGAGATTTTTTACCATGAGGTTTTTGCGAGTCAGCTGTGACATAAAACACAGAAAATCAGAAAATATACGTATTACTGCTGGAACCTCGAGTTTATAGAATCATTGCATGCTGGACTGATGGATCCTCACCTCATAATGGTTACGAAAGTGGTTTATTCGTACATGTTCCTCCATGTATGCATGACCAAAGTTCTCCCTGAGCCAACCAACATCACACCAGTTGAAGTCCCACTCTCCATCGCTGTAAGAATTAGAAAAGATGCCATACACAAGCCAGAAATTTCAAAAAAGAGCTTATGTGTTGGTGAACACACACACATTTTCTATCCATCCACAGTGCAGGTTTGTGAATGAATGTTTCTGCTTAACACCTATGGGCATTTTTGCACTACACTGAACAGCTTTGTGTAGAATTTCTACTCACTCTTTGACTTCCACCCAGTTTGGTCTTTGGCGTAGGACATCTTGTATGGTGTTGAGTAGGCCACATTTGTAACGCACACAACTTCTTCCCTCCCTGAGGAGACATCACAACACAGTCAGTGTTACTAGAACTTATGAGTAACTTTGAATTCAGAGCCAACTTGAGAGCAACACCCACCGCTCTTCATATTTGCCATAATCACATGAACCTTTGTATCCAGATGTCTGCAAAGGTGAAGAAAGCGACTTAATCCCAGTGATGAAGTTAAAATTTGCAGCTGCAAACTACACATAAACTAGGAACTCCTCTGACTTCCTTATTGGCTAAGTTAAACTCTAATGTAACTCAAGTTTATGCATCTCTTGTATGAAGTTACCTTTATATTGTAATAAGGTAATATATGAGAGGGACAAAGTGGGATTACGGTAGAACTAACCTAATTATTTTTATTAAATATTTGACTATTACAACCACGAACAGCATTCATAAAGCATGCTAACTTTGCTAACAGAACTTTTCAAGCTAAACAATATCACGTTTCCTCCTGCTAAAAGAAAAACCTAAAAGACAAGCACACATACACTTTCTGTCTGTTTACCTTGTGCTTTGACATGACGTAATTGCAGATTATGGTAGTTACCGTTAAATTAAATTCAGTTTAAAGCTACGTTTAAGTAGCCTCCGAAGTTTAGCTAGCAGGCTACAATATCGTGTTTGACAACAGCTGTTGTCATGGTAACCGCCCCACTGACTGACCGATGATTGTCCTATTGCGCTTTCCGTAGCATCTAAAACTAGCCGCATTAAAAGTAATGCAGTGTAAAAATAACAGAAATTCACTGTAATAAATCTATTGTTTAGAGGCGCTGATTCAATTGTAAGATCATATTGGCGATGCTGATCTGTACTGCATTTGAACTGTTATTTTTAAGTCCACTGACTTAAATAAGTGGACAAATGACAATAGTACAGAAAGCCACAAAGGACGATTTCTAAACCTATAAAGTCTACAAGTCATTTTTAGACTAAAATATGTCACATTTTGAAAAATTATTATTTTTTGTTGTTGTTCTTACACTTACTGTCAACCCTCAAATGTACTGACAAATCGCCACTTGGTGGCGCCAAAACCCCAAGTGAGTAGAATGGTATGAAAACCAGTATATGCGGATTTCCCCATTTTTATTTAAAACAAAACAAAACAAAAACCATTAGATTTTGCAACATTAAATTAAATATTCCCTGTTGAATCAAATCATTTCACATGTCAAACTATTTACCTGTCTGTATAATCAACCTCTCAGGAGATATGTAAATAAGATAAATACTTTTGCAAAGAGACTTTTGCAGCTTTTGCATATATACATACATACATAGAGATATATTAATACATAGATAGATAACTAGATTGATAAACTACTAGCATGCTTCTTAAAAAAAAACACCAGTGGTTACTTCACCACTGCTGACAAACTATGCTTGAGGGATTGACAAATGATCCGTTGACTGGACTTGGTGACAGAAAAATTATCAAAGCAAACTGTTTGGAGTGGAGAGACAGGCTGCCTCATACACGATCTTCAATCCTTCTCCGCTAAGACTGAACCCCGCCATGGCCCAGCTAAAAAAAAAACATTTACATTTGTTGCCTTTAACACCCTGCTGTCAATAATGTCAGAGAGGCTTAAATCTGACACAGATTCCTGAGTCAAAACTTAAATAAATGAGTAAATCCCTGTTTCTTTACAGATTGCTGGGCCTTTTTCTTTCCCAGCCACCCACCTCTAATCAAACAAGCAGCCAGACTTTGGACACTCACCTAAATAATCATGGCAAGAATTAAGAGGGCTTTAAGTTGAATTTTGGTGCATGCACAGACAGCTACCACAGTGTCCGCAGTGATAAAGAACATGGTCAAGGCCTCTCAGGAATGTGTAAAAGACTGCTGTACTCAAACCCTTCCTTTCAGGGCTGATAAGCTATAGAATCAAGTACTTTATTTGTATGGAATTTCATGGAAATTACAGCTATTATAATACATAATATATGATATGAAGAATTTTTTTCTCCTATCAGTTGTAATACAGGGTTTTTCTGCGATATCTTGAACAGCGAAGATAAAGATTAAACAAAAAATAGTGTAAAATTGAAATGTCTGTTTTATGTTCCATAACCAAAACAGATGGCTGTTAGATATCATCAGTTTTCTTTTATACTTTATCTACTTGGGAAAGCCTCAGACATGAAAACATGTATATACAAGTGTTAATTTAGTTTCCAAATACCAATAAATATTGCCTTCTCCTCTTGAGCATTTCTTCATGTCATACCTAATAACAACTAGTTGCAATAAAAAGGAATGTGATTGTAGCACAATGGCATGCAGAGGGATTTTGCAACGGAAAAATCATTCAAACTGATTTGTTTTACAGAAGACAGTTAAGTCCTTAAAGTTTTTCTTTTTCCTCGCTGTAACTATCGAAGCAATCCTCTGAGAAAAAAATGTCACCTAATCCCCGATAATCAGTTACACCAGAGAGGTCAACCTCTTTGGAAGTTTTTATTTTGACATAGATGTCCTGCATTTGTGCCTGCAACAATTTTGGTTTGGCAAGTCACTCCTCCAGAGAATTTTTTTTCAGTCTCTAGTAGTCTGTATGTATTATGGTTACAATTTTGGCTAACCACATATATTTTTATCCTTATGCAACTTAAAAAAAATAGCTCCATGATCACCCGTATCTTGGAATAAAAATTGTTTTTGAGGATCAACCCATGATGTTCTGCCTCTTTCAAACATGTAGCCCGTGTTTTGATACGAGGATAAATTCCAACTTTATCGTGCCATTTAAATCATCATTTTTATTTTACGGGCCCGCTGTGATTGGCTCAGTTTGACAGTGCTGGTTTTACCATTGTGTGGGTTTTGCATAAATTTCAATACCGCTACTTGCTGTGAAGCATGCTGCAAGATTATATAATTTCCGGTGGGTGATCATCATTATCATCATGCGTTTTGGTAAACCATGAGCTCTTCTACAATGAAACCACAAAGCAGGGGCTCTGTGGGATCCTGGACATCAGCTGCTGCTCATCTGAGAGCAATTTTGCTGACTTTAATGTGATAATCTTTACTGTGGGAGGATATTCTGGTTGGTGAAAAGTTTAGCTCCCCTCGAGATATTTCTATAGACTTGGTAAATGTGTCAAAAACATTTTACATGCAGAGGAAACACACCAGTATGTGGTAAGGAGGGGTAAAGCTTTGAACCACGTCGTGTGCCCAGGTAGCACTTATACTTACTATATACACAGATCAGGCATAACATTATGACCACCTGCATAATACTGTGTTGGTCCCCCTTATGTGGTCAAACATGCTCTGAACCATTGGGCATGGACAAGAGGACCTCTCACGGTGTCCTATGGGGTCTGGAACCAGGACACTGGCAGTAGATCCTTTAGGTACTCTGGATTGTGCAGTGGGGCCTCTGTCAATCACACTTGTTCCACTGCATCCTGTTGAGGCTTGATCAGAATGGGGTGTAGGAAGTTTGGGGGTCAGGTCAGCATCTTAGGCCACTGTCATGTCCCTCAGAATGTTCCTGATTGATGGGTTTTTTTTCCATGTGGTGGGGTGCATTTTCCTGCAGGGGATAGGTCAGTGACATTTGGGATTTCCATTTGCATGAGGGAGTGTGCTTGTTCTGGTACAATGTTTATTTGGTTTTCCAGCAGAGCACCATATAATACCACTATGATCAATGTTATTCACTTCACCTGTCAGTGGTTATTATGTTGTGACTGACCGGTGTATATGTAATACTCCACTAATGGGGTCAGATAGTAGAAATAGCATCCTCTTATCAATTACAATATGTAATTTGATCTGATAGGGAGAGAGTAAACGTTGTAAAATGGGAAAGAAGATATGTTGAAAAAATTACATTTTTCAGTAGCTGCACATCATAGTTGCACTTCCTTCCAGTGATTGTCTTTTTACACCAATTCATCGCATTCATTTCAACAGGCTTACATATCTGTGCCATCTGAGATGCTCATGCCCTCTATTTATTGTTTCTCTGCTCCCTACCTAGAAAGCTCTGCAGTCCTTCAGGGGTAATGACTGTGTAAATCCCCAGGCTTTGCACACACAAACTGTTTTCTAATAACACTTGAGATGAGGCCAAGAATAACAGCACAAAGTGGTGGCTGAAGTCCTCCTGAAACGTATTGCATTCCCTTATGTCTCCCAGTCCAATCTGGAGTGTGTTACAAAGAGATCCCCTCTGCTGAAAGGGCAACACTTCACAGGCAGAAAGTGAACATGCAGGTTTACAATGTGAAATTATATGCTGGGCTTCTTGCATCAAAGTGGGGAGAAAAACGGAGGAGAAAAAAAGATCCTGCAGAACTGGCAGTTGTGATATTTTATGTTGGGAAAACTGGGTACAACTAAGATAAATTCCTATAATGGTGTCGCTAATGAACACGAGGGGAAACAATTTAAGTACTAAAATGTGTTGTGTAATGAAGTAGGAGTAGCGTGAGGGAGATTTAATTAAATGAGGCCTACTACTAGGCTACACACCCTCAGTCCATTTTTATTGCCTTGATAATCTATGCCAAACCAAGGTATTCCAGGAGATTCTGTACCGTGCTTATATAGTTCTGACTGCTAGCTTAGTTTAAATAACCAGCAATGAACACATGAAGCCACAGTGCAGCATCAGAATCAACAGACCAGGTTGCAATCGGTCGGAAAATCCTAAAATGATGCCTTGAAAGCGTGCACACGTTGTACAACTGCGGAACCACCCACAGTCAGTTTTTTGATAACACTCTGTCTCCATAACTCTGGTCAGGAGAAAGAAAACAGAGTATGGTCTTAATTTATCTGGAATTCTCTGTGTTTCCCAGCTCAGGGATGGAGCCAGAGAACTGGGGTATGGCACAGAACCTTAAGCCTTAGGGTATTTGGAAATGAACCAGAGGGTAGTCATGAGTTTGACAGATTTAGGTTTTTGGGATGACTCTGTAGGAAACAAAAAACTAGCACACCTACTGTCAGGCGAACTCTGGATCAGTCTATCAGCGCATCCAACTAAAAGCTCCGACCTTTCCATGAAGTATCTGACACATGTAAATATGTATGTTTGACTACCAGTTGCAGGATGGGTTTGCATTTATCCTATTTGTTGACATTTGGACAATTATTTCCACAAGTGATGGAGACATACAGCAAAAGTCTGAACACACTGGCAATTTCCTCTTTATTCCTCTGCTCCAGGCGTTTATGGCTGCCTGGTGTCTGATAGTAATGATCGCCCCAGGAGGCAACACAACCTGGAAGGAAATTGGAGTTGGAGGCTCAGTGAGGTAAGTTTGTTTTCACAACCTCGGCATGGCTGCTGTAGGTGCCACTCCCTATCCATCATCTCCCCTATGGTCTCCTGGGCTTGTTTGGTTTGTCATGCCATTTCTTTCAGCATCTAGTATTCTAATGCACTACATACCTCCCAGCACTGCATCCATCACCTACACCACTGATTTTAAAGATATGTTGCCTGGTTTGCTTGTTTTTGTAAATAATTTTATGTGAAAAATGATTTCATTGTTTGACCTTCAACCTATTTTGTGCTTTTTCTCATTCTCTGTCTGAACAGTTATACAGTTTGCAACACCTTCAAATTACCAAAGGTGCACCCAGTTAACTTCCATTATTACATCATGTTCCTGGCATGTGTTGGGTTCATGAATTCCATTCAAAATACACACCCCACATTACATAAATGCATTGATTTATTAACTCAATGCCACTAAGCTCATTAGCATTTTATATTATATTAGCATTTTCTGTTTGCAGATCAGTCACTGACTACTTAACATCTCATCCATCACGATTCAAATCTTTGGGTGAAGCTGAAGTTGACTCGGGTGATTGGATCAGTCAACAACATTCCTGTGTATACAGATAAAAACCCTGTGATTACTTTGGCTGTACATTTAATGCATGACCTGCTCCTTACCCATGTCTGACAGAGGAGGTGGTAAGTCTTGGATTATTTATCCCAAATCCATAGTTTCCACTTTCCATCAAAGAGCAACAAGTTGATCTTTGATCTCATCTGTTAGTTCCAAAACTATGCAGGTCCCAAACGCAACCTGGTCCTTGTGTTCTTGAGGCTTGCCAGTGTTGTCTCCTGACCCTCTGGGGGTTACGTCAATGTGCTTTGACACGTCTCTGCTTACATTAAGGAAAATCTTGACATGTAGCACATGTAAGTGGTCCAGTTCTCTCATCCACTATGTTGGTTTCCATGGACTACCAAGTGATTCACAACAACTAACTTCATTTTATTTTCACTTCTCTATGTTTTTCCCTAGGATTATCTCCTTACTATGTGAGACAGCAACAACAGAATATTGTCTTCAGATCTTTTTGCTATACCTCACCTGTCTAATAGTAATGTGAGTTTTCCGTCATACAGTTGTACTTTAACGGGCTCGACAGTAGAAAAATGTCTGTGTTTTGTGTTCCTGTGTAGCCATAGTCTGTGCTAGAAGACTAGACTACAGCTGCGTTTGGGTTGTTGGAGATGGAGATGGAGAGTATACACACACACACACACACACACACACACACACACATATACAGTAGTCTAGTCTTCTAGCAGAGACTATGGCTGCATGCATACACAAAAACATTTTTGTTCTGTCTAGCCTGTAAAACGTTTAGACAATCCCACAAAAAGTAATTTACATTTAAAACAAGCCTCACATGCAATAGGAAAACTCCAGTAAGCCTCAAATATTTAAGCCATATTACCATCTTTTTTTTGTCTTTTTGTAAGGCCATCTTGAACAAAACAGACTTATTAAAGGCATATACTGTTTATCTCCTTAGTAAAGCAAATACTGAAACTAAAAACAACCCTAAATCACTACACATAAAAGCTTACAGCTGATCTGGCCTAAATGAATGAAAAACACAAGCTCCAGGTATATTCAGGTAGGCTCTACTGCTCATCTGTAAAAGCTCCTGTGTGGCAGCAGCACCTTGTGTGAGATGGCCTTGAGGCAGTTTTTTTCCCCCAGATCATTTGCATTACAAACTTCAAAAAGAGTAATAACTGATAATGATTCCGCAAAGTGTTGCATGAACTGATCCGGAGAACATTTCCTCCGGGTCATAGTAGCACTGACAGGAGTGCCTCTCCTTATTTTCCTGGCTTCCATTGTCAAGGTAGGCTGACTCTTATATAACATGGACTCTATAGATCTTTGCTTAATGGACTTTTTTTAAAATACATTTTTGTGTAATGTCTGATTGATTATATTATGAGTTGTGTTTATTACTATACCTGCCTGTATCTTGTGTATTAACACTGTATAAACACTCTCATCATATGCAGACTGTGTGTGATTTCAGACACTAATTAATAGAAAACTGCATTTTGCTCATTGTTGCTGGATTATCTCTTTTATTATCTTTAAATAGGACAAGTTCTGCATGTCATGCATCAACTGGAGCACACGTGGACTTCTTTATGTGCGCACACACTCTGTAGTGCTGCTGCATCTGACTGAGGGGGTGTAATGGGAGGTGTGGGCGTGAACCCAAGCCTCTCCAAAGCCCCGTGAGTTTGATTTGGGCTTCTAGAAGGCGAGGTGACTTTTTTAGGGATCATCGCTCCTCTCTTTGCTCCCCAGGTCACATTTTTCTTTGCATTAAGGAGCCCAGAGTTTTCCTCCCGCTTCGGCGTGCGAGTTCCACATCAGGATTTTCTGACATGAACATGAGAGAAGCAGGAGGACAAATATCATTTGATTCGTTTTTCCACGTCTGGACCATGTGAGCTGCACATCTATACTAAATTTGATGGATTTTCACTCGATGATGGTGGGAGATTGATTTGCATCCTTGCCAGGCTATGATTGATTTTGGGAATATCTGACATGGCAAAGACACTGTGCATCCTCGCAGGAATCATGCTTTTTAAAATACTGACATTAATCCTCCTACAAGGTGAGTCTGGTGTCTTAAAAAAACATGTGTTTTCTTATTTAGGGTATTTATTCTTTGGATTAATTGTTTCCTAACTCATTTAGTTGCTTGCTGACTTAGTTTTTTTTGTTAAACATACTTCTAAAGGTGTCTTGACGTCCCATGCCTTGGTCAAATCTGACATCAGTTCTGGAGATGTCACAGATTCCAAGGATTTTGCCTCCGCGAGTTCACAGCAGTCTGAAACCGCAAAGTCCAGACAAAAGCGCTGCACCTGTTATTCCTACAAGGATAAAGAGTGCGTATACTACTGCCACCTGGATATCATCTGGATCAACACTCCCGAGTAAGAAAAATGCTTTACTAAACACTTTCCTGTCATTGTTTGATAATACATCCCGGTGCGCTACTGTTGCGCAATGACCTGGAGAGACGTTTTGCGCAACGTGATGGTTTTGTCTGCTGTGATGGGTAAAGGGGTTGCAATTAAGACTTTCTGCAGCGCAGATTGAAATGCGGCTGGTTTGTGAAACTCTAAGAGGAATCGTCGTGCACTCAAGGCAACCCGATGCAGTCGAGTCACGCCCGGTACCCCGCCCCGGGGCACCAGGACGCGCACGGTTCAAGTGATGGCAAGCCCGGCAGAGCGCAGGGCGTCCTGCGGGGGTTTGAAGGAGAGAGCAGAGGCAGAGACAGGGCCGGAGCTGGGGAGTTAACATGACCAAACCTGTTAGGGCAACCCCCCCCCCAGGTGTGAATTTCCCTCACACATGAGGAACTTGGTACTTATTTCTTTTGTAGTTAGAAGGATGAAAAGATTGCATTGGTGCGGGAGCAATTAACATCACAAAACACACACTGAGTTAGACTGAGGCGGTTAAGAAAAATGTAATATACACCCATTTCCATAAAACCTACTGTACTCGCTTAAAAAAGTAGGATAAAATAAAAGAGATTTTCATAGTAAGACTAGATGCAACTCTCATGGTGCAAATTAAAGTTGAATTTGCAAACTTACTCAGAAGATAAGTCTTCTCTCCTTGCACAGAAGGGAATCATTGTCCAGGATTATTGCAGTGGGCAGGGATGGTTTCCTGTTGCGGGGTTGGAGAAGTCTCCAACTGAAAACACTCTCAGTCTATTTTGTATGAGCTTACATTGTTCTGTTTGTATCTTTTTAATTTTTTCTTGTTTCATCATATGTGAAGGTAAAGATTAATATGCAACAATAATGCACGATAGTAATCATAATCATGCAAACAGGGCAAACATTCCATTAAGTCTCTGTGTAAAGGTAAGATGCATTACCGTTTGAGGGCTATTGTTTGTCACTGGGTGCAGTGAGCAGCAGTCAGGGTGGGTCAGGACAGACTTGGCCTGCTGGAGTTTATTTGCAAAAAAAAGGAAATTCTTCTGGTAATTTTAGGTTTAATTTTAGAATGATTATGTAGCAGCATATGGTTCTTTTCATAGTCTAATAAAAATGACTTGACATTGCTGTCTTCTGGTCATGCAGAAGTTGTAGAAGCCATTCAGCCGTGCAGTGTTTGCTGGTATAGTCTGACTTAGCAGTTGGAGATTTCAGATATAAGCTTGCCACTGACTGAGCATTTCACATGGCTTCGTCTTTCCTTATGTGTCTGCTATTTTCAAATTCCCCTTCTCTGCAGGAAACAGCAACAACTACCACTGAGCAGCAGCAAAAAAATTGACAGTCATGTAGTAAAGCAGCCCTGCTTCTTTTTCTTTTTTTAAATTAGCCAGTTTAGCCAAATTTAGCTAAATTATCCAATTTAATGGCAGCATTCATCTCCCAAATCTTCCACCAAAGCAGTTCTCTCCATCACTGTTTTGCATCCTGCGGTCAACTGTGCCTAAGATGACTGTGATTGGTTTAAAGAAACACAAACAACCCAGATTGTTTTTTTTCCCACAGGGCCTAGCCTGCTGGTGCAACCATTGCCATCAGAGATCAGGCACCGCCCTGATCTGCCTTTACATGCCATATTATTGTAAGGATGTGTGATTTCACATCTGCAGTTAGTTTCTGTTTAGTTTTATTCTAATGTAAAAAGGCAGATTGCTACGCTGCCTTTCAGGTCCTTTAACGTAGCATATACACCAATCAGCCACAACATTATGACCACTGACAGGTGAAGTGAATAACATTGATCATATTGGTACTATGTGGTGTTCTGCTGGAAAACCTCGGATTTTGACATCTGTGTTGATGAGACTTAGACACCCAACAAGCACACTCCCTCATGCAAATGGAAATCCCAAATGTCACTGCAGGAAAATGCACCCCACCACATGGATAAAACATCAAACAACCAGGAACATCCTGAGGGACATGACAGTCGCCCAACACACTAATTTGACCTCCGAACTTCCTACACCCCATTGTGATCAAGCATCAACAGGATGCAGTGGAACAAATTTGATGGACAGAAGCCCCACTGCACAAGCCAGAGTACCCAAAGGATCCAGTGTCAACGTCCTGGTTCCAGACCCCATAGGACACCCTGAGAGGTCCTCTTGTCCATGCCCAATGGCTCAGAGCATTTTTGACCACATAAGGGGGACCAACATAATATTAGGCAGGTGGTCATAATGTTATGCCTGATCAGTGTATATCATACACTAACTTAAACTAATGTGATGAAACTGCTTTTGCAGCTAAAAAAAAACAATTTTCATGGCTTTCGTTAAAGAAATCATGAACTTTAAAGCAACAGGAGATCTAAGCGCCACCTGGACTGATGGAAACTTCAACAGATAAAGGAAAGAAAATCATTTTTACTTCACACTGAATGGTACAAAGGAAGGATTTGCTTTGTGGATTTGTTATACTGAACAAGCCGTTCTGTTCTTCATGTTTACTGCACTGCAAACAAGTCTGAACTACAGCAGCATATAGCAGCTTGAACAACTTGCCCCATGGCTTAGTCAAGCACAAAAAGTCAGCGGTCACATTCAGAATCTCTGAAAACATTTGGGTGCAACAGAATCGACCTGGTTTGGGATGTTGGGATGTTGATTATGAAAAGGTAGCGAAACATAGAGAAATCTGGAGGAAAAAGTCTCATAGGTGCTGAATGCTCACTTCCGTGGAAACAATGAGAGGGCAAGTTCCTCGAAATGGGGAATTTCATTGAACTGTAGCCAGCAGTGATGGTAAATTTGCCTCCCACTTGGCATCATCTCCAGTGTTTTCTGGCACTGGAAACAGAATTCAGAATGACTTAATTAAAGCTACTGCAGATGTTCTGGAGGAAGACATAAAATACGACTTGAGGGTGGCGCAGTTGATTTGGATGAAACAACTGAAACAAGGCTCAACTCTGATCTTTGATGAAGTCGGTGATGACAAAAGATATGTGAGTCACTAGTTATGTTTCAAGTTTACTACAGCAGTTTATTCGTGTTCACAAACTGGCAGCACCACCATATTATGCCACATCTGTTATGGCATCACACCTAATGAAGTGCAGCCAAAAATTCAAGAAAAAGTCCTAGAAGCAATATTTACTCGCCCACTAAACCTCGTCCTTTCACAGCCTGCCAAGATAATCCCTGAGTGTAAGTCTTTTTTTAAAACTCTGGAAGCCCAATTTTTTTTTTTCAGCAAATCTACAGAACCCGCCAGTCTCCGTGATGAAGTTGTGAAGTGACATATTTCATGTGCAGCAGCGCATGGAACTTCAGCTCAAGGCTTGTTCAGGACCATCCTGTTGCAAATATTCAACCCAGCTGATTGGATGGAAAGCACTGACTCTGGTGTCTTGATTCAATATCTGGCTTTCCGGAGCTTCTGTTGCTTCCTTTTCACTCTGTGATTTTCACAGCAGTAGACATGGCATCCCATGTTCTCCAGGCCAAGGATGGGCAGGATGAATGGGATTCTGCTCTCTTTGAGTGGATCATATTGTGAAAGCCTTACACAACCAGATTGTTTGACTCCTTCTATGAATGTTTTCAGGAGCTGTGCAAAGCTGTGAACTTGGTTGACATCAGTGACAATATAAAGGCTGTTCTACAACTTCCTAGACAACATCAGTGTGAGAACTTGCCAGAACTTGATTATCTAGCCGCTGTTGGACTGTAAGCCGCCATGCAACTTTTGAGGAAAATTGCATAGCCTGTCTGAAAATGGCAAACACTCTAATTTTGTCAGGGTAATGGCTGCCCTCAGTGGATTACATAATTCACATATAGTCAAAGGCTTCCACACCATCAGTGATCGTTTTCTGCCTTGAAATGCACAAAGCAAAGGGACAGAGCAAGGACGACTCTCATCTCTTTCTCTAATATCTCTCAAGAAGGAGAGACTCATAAAACTGAAGGCGAAGATGGGGAAGTTTTCCGATTCTGTCATCAGCATCTCTAATAAAAGGGACTGGCACATTGACTTCACCTCTTAAATTAAGCAAGCCTAAACATGCTCTCTGGGCTGACTGTCTCACACACACACACACACACACACACACACACACATGCACACATACAAGAATGCACACACATGCACATATACAAGAATGCACGGACTGCTCAGACTGTTGCATGACATCTGTTATTAACCTCCTAATGATAACCTTAGTAAGTGCGGTTTCCGTTGTTGCTGGTGTTTAAGTGTTTTTATTATTGCCGTCGCATCGCTAATTGGTGTGTGGCCATTGTGAAATATTGTAAACACACGTGGTCAAGGATCACATTCTATTGTTGCAAGTTAAATACACTGATTTGAAGTGTCTGCTCATAATAGCTGATGTCAGGATAACCATGTGGATGGCGCGAATTATGGGAATAAGGTGCACATTTTGAATACGTGGACCTGCGTAGACTAGAAGCCTCTTTGTTGTGAAGGGTTTTTTCTCTCTCTGTCTTCCCATTCTTTTGCTAGAGCAGTTGTTTCCTCTCTCGCCATCTGTTTGTCTCTCATGCACAAACAATGCAGTAGTCTATTAGTGTAATGGGGACTGTTATGGAGGATTTGTTCAGGTTTGTAATCTACTATCTTGATTGCGAAAGGTTCTCTTAGAAAGCATTATGCATTCACACTTATGAAATGCTTGTTGGTGTGTGTCCTGGTCTGCCTGCTTACAACCTGGATCTCATGATATAGACTAGTTTATTTACTTAGAGTAAATGTGTGTCTAATGGAGTTTACAGGAACCTTAATCATGTCGGTAAAGACAATGACTCTTCAAACTGGCCTGATTTCACCAAAACCACTCTATACAGTGACTGTAATGCAATTGCAAACACCTTATTATGCTTATCTTGGCTTAAGGAAACTGTTGTTACAGGAAATATTATAATAATACCGATGGGAGCATCAACGGATGTCTAACTAGTGAGTGGAACATGCTCAAAATGTTCTAGCTGTTCACTAGCTGATGCACAGAACCCACCTAGCTCACTGTCTGACATGAATTTAACATAAAATGTGAGACAGGAGTCAATCAACATTACATTTATAGAAGCTATCACAGTGGACAGTCGTTCAACCTACTCAAAATAAACCCTTGTTTTTCACTTTTTAATATATTTGAATGTAATGAAAGTAATATACAGAGAGACAGAACAATGTTTGTCATTGATTGTAGCAACCCGCAGCGGTCGAGCTATGGCATCTTATGGGGTACGGCAACACCACTTGGACAAACCACATGCAGAACTGCATCCATCCATCCATTATCTGTACACCGCTTAATCCTCTGTAGGGTCGCGGGGGGACTGGAGCCTATCCCAGTCGACTCAGGGCGAAGGCAGGAGACACTCTGAACAGGTCGCCAGCCTATCACAGGGCTACATATAGAGACAAACAAGCACACTCTCACTCACACCTACGGACAATTTAGAATCATCAATTAATCTCAGCATGTTTTTGGACTGTGGGAGGAAGCTGGAGCACCCGCATGCACAGGGAGAACATACAAACTCCACACTGTGCAGCCCCTGCAGAACTGCTGTACACTGTAATACAAAAACTTCTAGTATAGTAATAATAATGGTGATTTAGTTTAGATTATGAATGCATTTGCTAATGATTATTTTGGACGCCTGCTGTTGCGTAGTCCTTTTTACTTTATATTTTTTAGATCGATACATCATACCAAAAAACAGATCAGACCTACTGAATGCATGCCCTACCCACAAACAATCACATCATATTTCCAAGCACTCGCATTGTTCGTCATGAGAGATCCAGTATATTGTTCAAATGGCAAAATCTTTAGGCAAGGTTCAAAAATAACGCAATTTGCTCAATACAATGTGCTGCAAACAGCAAACGAAACAGCATCAGGTACACTTGTGCAGTTTTTTAGCATAATTCAGTTGTTCTAAGCTTCTTGGGTAAACTTGCAGCAGCTCTTCTGTAGAAGTCATCCGTCTCAATAGCTTCTGTGTCTTCATGTAATCTGAGAGTGACTCAGTGATGTTGAGATCAGGGCTCTGTGGGGGTCTCACCATCTGCTGCAGGGCTCCTTGTCCCTCTTGTTGCTAAAAATAGTTTCTTTATGACTCTGACTGTATATTTGGGCTCGTTGTCATGGCTGCAGAATGAATTCGGGACCCGTCAGACAGCTGCATGATTGTTTTGCTTGATTGATAAGAATCCAAACTTTCACACGGCTACTGTATCCTTGTCATGTCATGAGCTGACAAAATCTCAGATATCCCAAGTGGTTTAAAAACCACGACTCTGCAGTGAGGAGGACGTGCGGCTGCATGGCTGCGGATCAAAGGGAAATCTGTCATTCAAAGCTAAATGTCTTCAGGGGTGAATTAAGAGCAGGCTAGTTCTCCATTTTCTTTAAGGTGGTCTTCACAATAAAAGGCTCTGTTTATCAAAAGTAGTTTTTATTACGGTTTAATGGTGTAAAATAACCCTAAATTTGTTCAAAGCTAATTTGTTTTAGTCTGATTGAATATAAAATTAAGTCAGTTATTAGACTTGTTATTTATTTACTTATTAGAATTACTAG
This sequence comes from Dascyllus trimaculatus, assembly GCA_024666655.1. NCBI lineage: Eukaryota > Metazoa > Chordata > Actinopteri > Pomacentridae > Dascyllus > Dascyllus trimaculatus. The sequence goes on from CM045452.1 coordinate 25,088,752, forward strand.
AATTGTTCGAAAATGAGAGTCATAAACTTTACATAGCTCATGGCTTAACTACAAAGACTGAAGAAGGCAATGTAATGCAGGTTTAATTAGTTATGATGATGGGTGTAACTTGGTTCTGTAACACAATCATAATGCAACCGCTCCTATCCCAGGAGTTCTATTAGTTCTGCAGGTGATGTGGAACTAATAAAAGCTAACATTAGCAGCCGACATCACATTAGCAGGTAGCAGTTTTTCCTAATCTGAGTTTACACAAAGCATATTCTACATGTGGGAAAGCATACCGCAGATTACCAATACCTTAAAATTTAATTTCCAACACTTTTTTTTTTGTTTTGAGGAGTGAAACCACCTAACCACATATTAAAATCCTTGGCAAAGACAGTAGGGAAGCATTCCTCCTTCATCTGTCTTCTCATGCCAAAACTGCTGTTGGCTGTTCCAGGTAAACAACTTACTGCCTTTGCATGCTGGAACAAAATCGACACAGTTTAAATGCAGAAAGGGATATGGTCGTAGCTCACAACATTAATATAAAATCAGCACGTGTGTTTTCTGGCATGTGTTTTCGCACTGCAATTTGACTGAAGATTGGGTTCCTTTGAGCTGAAACTGCGAGAAAAATTCAGTATAGGATAAAATCAAGAAGGCGTCTCCTCCCTCCTTTAGTGCAAAAGGTTTCACTAAACATTTCTTCCCGTTTGCAAAGTTGCGGTTGTGAGTAACTTCCAGCATGTATGAGCTCCCCCCTAGAAGTGGGATTAAAGCGCTTTTACTCACTCTGGCAAACTGTTAAAAAGGCAGGTTTCATCAAAGCGCTTCTTTTGCCACCAGATAATTGTGATAAACTGCTCAGCCGTGAATGAAGGTTAAAAGGCCGTTTGCCCTGAAGTCAGTCAGGTACACGTTAGTAAAGTGGCAGACTGACAAATCAGGATAAGAAGACACAGTGGAAGCATTAGGTAGCTGTCAGCTTCACCGCTATTCACGCAGATACAGGCACTCTGACAGGATCTGGCAACTCTTTAAGGGCAATGCATCAGTGGATCAGGGTTGTCTACTCAACCTCATTGGCAGACCTTTCTCTCATGCAAAACACCCACTGGAATACCCAAGAGCAAATTCTTCTTCTCTTTCTTGCCCCTTTAGATTCTATAGATCTCACAGCCGCAAACGCCTTAGATTTAACAAAATCAATCACAGATGGTTGAAAACAGATGAGGATGAGTGGAAAGAGAGAGAAACTAAGTAATGCCAGCCTGACTCGATAAGCCCAAATGTTGCTAACCATATTTGAGGCTTACGACTAGAACAGTCAGTGATGGACTCTCCGACTGAAAAATTGGTAAAGAATTTGTGTTTCACGGGTTATTCACTTTTATTGGCTGTTATGGCTGTCTTTGTTTTTCCCATTACCAGTTTGAAGTGATCTTTAAAATAAAATCAGATGTTCACAGATGTTACAGCTTATGGGAGGCAAAACATTTAATCTATCACAGAGCATCAAACTCTCAGGTGTCTCTGGACACACGGGCTTGAAAAACAGATCATTAAAACCTCACTGTGAGCCAATGTTAAAAAGTCATTATCTTCTAATAAAGTTTATGCACAGCTGTAAAGAGTTTATGACTTCACGTTCTCACTTTTGCGTTTTTATTCTTGTTAAAAACTTCTTTTTATTCCCCTTTTAGGCGCACTGTGCCCTATGGAATGTCAAGCTACAGAGGACCTCAGCGAAGCAGACGTGCTGCTGACGGGCAACCGTCTGAACGCGAGTCGGCAAAGACGCCTCGCTGCGTTTGTGCTGTGATTGATGCAGACCCTGAGTGCGACAGTTTTTGTCTGTCAAGGTCAGTGACTTTATGTTTCTGTGAAACTGATATAAAATGCATTCTTCTAGTTCTCTGTAGTCCATCATTAGTTATGGTTAGATCAATACATCAAGGTTATTTTGAGTGAAGCGTGAAAAGAAGCAACCAAGTGTCCTATCTGAAACTGAAAGAAGCATTAAGCATTAAACCATATGGGCTTTTTCCATTTCTTCCATAAGGATAGAAATGTTTCATAACAAGATAAAGGTGATCACTCAAATCACCTTTGTTAATTTGCAGTGACCTTTCGTCTAAAGGGTTAAATGGACCAAGAACGTGCCAGCAAAAAGCCTCTCCACAGCGTACCAGAGCTCACTGCAGAGGTCAACAGGTCAGGTTTTTTCAATTTGTTACCTGCCTGTTTTTGTTACCGGAGGGAAGACACACCCTTTATCTTCAACCTAATACCTAAACAAACAAAGAAAGAACCATTAGTCAGTGTCATGTGTGAAAAAAATACCTAGGCAAAGTCATGGCTGGCTCATGGGTGAATAAATACATCAGGTGTGTTTTGTTCCTGTAGTTTTGGACACCTTTCTGTGAATTTTGTAGCCGAATCTAATGTTGCTTTGATGCCGATCATTCTTTTTGAAAAACACAATAACTTTATAAAGGTGCAATGTTAGATCACAGGCTTTCAGTGGCCTTCTGTTATTACTCATTTAATGTGAAAATGTTCTCTCCAAAGCCCCCTGCAGGGTCTGTCAATCAAGAGTCTCCACAGAAACCCCAGCCTCGGATGACAGTCTGACGCCTCTCCATCTCCTGCTCTTGTCCTTGGTTAAATGGACCCTTTCCTCCCCATTGGCCCCCTTCGCACTCCGTTTGGCATCTTGCCTCCCCAGGTACATACAGTCAAGGAAAGAACTTTGGAGCCGACCGCTGCCGACATTCCTCACCATCATGAGTCTTGGAGCAAGTTCCATCAGGCAAAGTGGTTTCAAGAAAATTCGATACAGATCCCTGGAGGCTATCCCCTTTTTTATTCCCTCCTGTGAGGAGCATTTGTCAGAGATGATCAAACCAACCCTTTGTATTCTTTCCTGGTGTCGTGGACCATACTTGAATCAGTCTTTCAAACCAATAAGATAAGCTTATATCAAATTATAAAAGACAACAAAGACAGAAAATGAGGGAAAGCAAAAAGTGCCGGGAGGAGCTGTGGAAAATGGGAGCGAGGCACGAGCTTGTGATATCTTGTAATTAAAATACTGAATCCCACAAACAGCTTTTGGCCACTTGTGTTATGGGGCATATTACTGAGCTTTGGTTTGTGCAGTTATTTACAGACGCATTCAGTTTGCAAACTTTGTTTATGTTCGTTCTTTCAGCCAGAGACACTTCATGTGTGCAAATGAATTATCAGTCATATTCATTGCTTTTTCCTCACCACTATTGACTAACACTGACCCTGTGCATCCTGTATGACAGCTTTAACTGATGTAATTAATTGTTTTGAGCTGTGGACTTACGTAAATGTTAATAAGTAAGGGTGACAACATTCTATGTTTTTACCTGATTTAGCAGATTCCCTTGTGGTATGGAGCTCCATTGTTATAATATAGTAATGGTGATAGCAAATTAGTGAGCCACATTATTGCAGTGGGTGATATGTTCCTTCATCTCTTCATAAACATGGACACTGTAGGTTCCTTTTAATCCAACCCCATTGTCCTGCTTACACAAATACTCACAAGTGCACCAAATGTAGCTACATTAATATGCAAGCAAGAAAGATCCCCTAGCAAATACACTTTTTGCTTCTTTTTAAGTCAGGTTTGCTAAAAAATACAGTGCCCAGAAGCATTTTTACAGATAGACATCTTCATTAGAAATGAATGGGCTTGGAATTGAGTGCTTCAGACACATCTTGTGGGTTCAGGTCTTGTAATGGTTTATTACCAATAAGAAAAATACAGAATAACACCAGCTTTATCCTTTAAGTGAGACATTTATGTGGGCTGTAGACAAAACCTGACAGCACCATATTGCCCAAGGGCTAAACATACTGTGATTTAACTGCATCGAATTCCATGAAGCTATGCTACTAACAGAATAGCATAACATGCAGTGGTTCATAGCCGAACAATGATGAACAGTGATCCTTGTTTCTGGGGCGATGTGCTCTCCCACTGATCAATTATTGAATCCTTTCCTTCGACCGATGCTAAGCAAAAAACATTTGCTATGAGTTTTCTGCAGTAGCAGAAATAGCTGTCACACATAATTTAGACAAACATTTGTGCTATTTTTTGGCAGCATTGTGTCACCAAACCAAACTGTTAATTTAGTTATGCGGTCTGTTCCAGAAAACAAAAATGGACAATGAAAACAGTAAGTGGACAAGCATTCGTTGGTGCCTCCTGGTTTGTTTGTGGTTTGAGCACACTGAGAACATTTCCACGAAATGGAAATTAAATATGACAAAACACTTGGCACTGCCTTTGCATCAGGCTCTAAAGCTTAAACTGGAAACTCAGATTTTTCTGTATTTATAGATTTGATAGGGAATGTAGAACACGTACAGGGAGAGGGGGAACAAGCATTAAAGAATGTGTGTCCTAATTATGAATGTATCACCCAAATCAATGCACAGCAATCTTGTATACTAACAAAAAGATATTTTTATATGAGGAACATATAACGTTTTTGATGTTATAAATATCCACAGTGTTTATAGTTTTGGTTAAACCTACAGGGTCTAAACTTTTGTTCAAGAATATGACAACGATCATGATGATCTGACTCACATAGACCCTTTCAACCAACAGTGGCCTCCTCACTTTGTAGAATATGTATAGTATGTATGTATGTATGAATTCTGTGTACATTTATAAATCCTATATTTCTATATCTTATTATAGCAACACATATAACAGGGTAATATAAAGGGAATATATATGGAATTATAGGTTGAGGACACAATATTTTACCTGTAGTGTTCTTTTGAACTGTATTGCTGGTATTTATGTGGCTCAACCACAACATTAAAACTATCTGCCTAATACATTAAAGGTTCTGAAGGCGCCCTGTGGTGTCTGAGACAGGCGCTTTGACAGTTTAGGTCCTGTGGTTTGTGGGGTGTGGCCTCCTTGGATCTTGCTTGTTCAAGCGTATCCTTGATACAGTGTTTGACTGGATTGAAAAGTGTGAAATTTGGAAGCGAGGCAAACACCTTGGGCTGTTTGTCATGTTCCTCAATCTGTTCCTTAGCAGTTTTGTCTGGTCTGGTGCAATATTTAGATGAGTGGTGCGTGTCCAAGCAGCTGCCACGTGAATACCAGGATGCAAGGTTCCCCAACAGAACATTGATCAATGTGACACATTTCACCTGTCAGTGGTTTTAATGTTGTGGCTGATTGGTGTGTATACATCTATAGTTGATTTCCAGCCAGTTACCAGCTAGTATCCTGGTTTAATTGTTGGTTAAGATTCTAATTTGAAGAGAAATTCCTTTTCTCCCTTTAACTTGTCACTTAATATATATTACAGGATCCTATTTTGTCATTAGTAGTAACTAATTCCATGTTATGTGCTTTGAATTAAAACCATTGTGACTTTATCCATCTTTACAGGTAATGTTTTGAGAAGCATGCCCTCTTTTGAACTATCATGGATTATAATTGGACCAACTGGTTTCCTCGAGGTGGAAATGACATAAACACTTCCCAAAAGAAAGTGTGGAATTGTGTTCGATATGTTAATGTTAAATTTTAACTATTCCCTATTTGCATTTTTACTAAATTCTAATAGGCTATAGACTGAGAACAGCTGATGTTGCGGTTCTCTACTCAAGTTACATTTGCAGTCAATTGCAAGTCATGGCAAAAACCAAAGAGCTCAGTGAGTTGTGCATTGTGGCTGCTCACAAGACTTGGGAGGCTTCAAAGGCATATCTACGTGTTTTCAAGTGCCAGTCAAAAAATACAAGGGAAAAATCTCAGAGGGTGTGGTATCCGAAAATTAACACCTGTACAGGCAAGAACGGCAGTGCAAGAATCCAAGGATCATTACCAAGTCCATCCTGATGAATCTTGGCAATTCTGATACCTACAAATGTGGATATCTGACACTTGGTCGCTCTAATGGACACTGCACAGGGCTGGTCTCCATGGATGTAGACCAAGCAGGACTCTTTCTCCGAAACATTCACACAAAAGCTTGCTTAGCCTTTGCAAAGTTTCACCTGGACAATGAAAAGCATTTTTGGTCATCAAATCTGTGGTTAGATGAGACTTAAATGGAGCTGTTTTAACACAGGGACCTGGTTTTTGTTTCGCACAAGGAAGGAAATGCATTCAACCCCAAGAACACCATTTTCATGATCAAGTATGGAATTTCATCCTTTGGGATTGTTTTTAAAGCCAATGCACCCAGCAACCTTGTCAAAGTAAAGTGTATAATGTGAACAGACGACTATGTTAAGATTCTAGTGGAAAACATCAGGCAATCTGCGCAAAAACTTGACTTTGGACGGCAATGAACCGTACAACAGGACAATAACCTGACATATACAGCGAAAGCGGCCAAGAAATGATTTAAAGAAAGAGATGTCAACCTTTATGGAGCCAGAGTTCAGACCTGAATCCCACTAAAGATCTGTGGGGGGAGCAAAAGACCAGTAATGGCAAGGAAGCCTTCCAACCCCAGAGACTTGGAGATTCTCACGGTAGAGCGGTAGAGCGGTAGAACAAAAGAAGATGTTTAGCAGCATAAGAACTGCTTGGTTGCTCTGGTGACAAATAAAGGGTTTGCCATTGATTACAAGGAATGGGTCACTGTAACGTTTTACTTGTTTATGTCATTTCCAGCCAAAAGGAACCAATTGGTCAAATACAAATTCAATAGAAATCAAAACTTGGACTTAACTATGCATGTAATTGTGACCATTCCAGTTTCATGCATTAGCTCTATTTCTTGTTGTTAAAGAAATGGCACCAAAAATCATTTCAAGCACCTGTCACTAATAAGGTTACTTTTTTAATTACTAAGAAAATGTTACTTTTTGTATTAATTGTCACTCTGTGTATTTGTGGTTTGCTCTTTGCAAAGATGATATGAAAAGTATTTATTCTTTCCTTTTCTGTTGAAATTATTTGCCTATAATTTACAAACCCGTGGTGTAAAAACTACATACAGTGAAAATATGTATCCTGACCCAGTGAAATAAAGTTCTCCAGATCCAATCTACACTCCTACTGTGAGCTATGAACCGAAACCATATCCAGTCATTGTGCTTCCCAAGGCTACCTCTGGTGGTATTTCATTTCTCTGAGGGAGCTAGGGCCTCATGTACAAAGACTTGCGTTGATTTCCTACTAAAACATGGCGTAGGCTCAGATCCAGAAAACGTAGTACGCACAAAAATATTCAGATGTATGAATCTGTGCGCACGCATGAATCCAAGCACATTTCCTTTGTACATCCCAATCAACGTGGAATTTAGCGCACATGTTGGTGTACCAGACCCCTCCCTGTCCAGCCCCCTTATAAATATGCAAATCATATTTAAATGAGCCCTGCACCAGGGATTCCCCTCTCTGCACAAATCAGAAAATTAAACAAGACATGAGTAAGACAGGGGAAAAATTAATTTGACAGAAAGCGAATTGGAGGCACTACTCGGTAGGGCTGGCACCGAATATCCAAATATTCAGTCGTTGTGGTGGTATCCGGATTATAATTTTGAGGTCCGAACCCAGGAGACAGAAAAGGAGCCGACAGAAAGGCATGGCGTGGACACTGCTGCTGTGCCACCGCCAAATACTGTTTGTGTGTTCAGGCCACTTCCACCCCCTGCAGAGTGCACTCAACCCCCCCATAGAGGTTCAAGCGCAAATGCTGTATGTATGGTATTATTTGGTTTGAAATCTTTTCAATTTAAATGTAAACAAGCCAGCATATCAGAGAGGATATCAAAGACTTTGACTCATGTTACTACTCACATGGATCACACAGTATTGTTGGAAATTAGTGCAGAAGTGCGCCAAGGAAAAGGTGAGGCTGATTAAGACAATTCACACTTAACGCATGGATTATTAACATGAGCACTTAGCACACAGACGATCAGGGGCTGGTTAGAAAGATCCTAAGCTGTAGTTTAACCAGCAAAAAACAGCAAGTCACTAACTTTAACCACCGACTATTGATGATGCTGTGAAGACAGGACAGAATTTGGGGCACATACTCAATGTGCATCATAGGGATTAATATTGGGGCAATTACACGAATAAATTTACACACCAGGAAGCCACCCATCATGCATAGTGCCAGTTTGTAGTCTGTTCCCAACCAGGCTGTTACTTAGAATGTATGAATTGTGAGTCAAACCAGGCCACCTGGCCACAATGTTGGTTAATTGCATTTGCACATCACATATGATCTGTGCACTGATCAATGAAAATGTCTGTTGACAAATAAAAATTCATCATGTGATTGCGCGTTTATAGAAATGTGTGTGCAGTCGAAAGCTCCGACAACAGTTTCCCAGCTGCACCTCTAAGGAACAACAGCTGTAGAAACGTGCGTACTCCAGCCATGAAGTTGGTGTAAGGCACTGCACATTTCCACGGTTATTTCACTCTTGATACATCTGAACTTGGCCGTAAAAAGTGGGTACGCCACTGTTTTTTGTGCGTACGCATAAACCAGGGGACCATGGAGCAGGGGCACATCAGCCCCCTGGTCCATTGTTCACTGTCTATTAAAGTTTAAATGTCCTTTATTTTCTTCATTGTGCAACAAAGTCAAAGTTGCCTGCATATTCTGCTGGCTAGATAACTCTTTTACTGTGCTGCAGGTGAGGAAAACACAAAGCCAGCCTGTAAAAAAAGCAAACAAAGTATGTTGAGAGAACCTGAAACCAGCTGTGGTTGTGATGATTTTCCAGTCATCAGAAGTTAATTATGTTGTTATCTTAAACAAACAATGTAGTTTTTCTTGATAACGGGCTAATGTTCTTGTAACCTGTACAAAAGAAAATGTCAGTATCTTGTGATCATGAACTAATTTTCTAATTAATTTGAGAAAATGTCTTTTTGTTTTCATAAGATAAGGAGAAAATATCCTATTATTGTAAGAAAACATCTTTTGTTATCCTGAGATGGTGAGATAATTTCCTACGACCATGCAGACACTTTTTGCTGTTGTTTTTGTTAGAAGTCATGCATGAGTTATTTTGCTGTATTCTGCATTTTTTAATATAAACACCTTTCCCTTTATAGACAAAATCTGAGATCAGCTGAACCCTTTGAAACCCCCTAATACCACCTACCATCCTGGAATGTCACGCTAAGTCTACCCTAAATAAGCCTACCCTGGAGCCTCAGTGTAAACCTTCCGCAGTGAGCGAACCCTGGGAAATATTTTCGTGCAGACATCCTGACCATGCAGTGGCAGTTTCAGGGCCCCTACCATCAGTTACAGTTTTTTCTTCATGTTCTGGTCTAGTAAATTAATGGGCTTTTCATGCCACAGAGTGAGCTTTTGGTAGGTGCTGACAGTGGAAAGATGATAAAGCCTATTATGGTTACACAAGCACTTCCAGGTGCAATAATACCCCATAGATGGTTTTGTGTAGTTCATATTCTGTTTTGGATTTGGGTTACGAAACATGTGTCATTTACAAGGATTCATTCTAAGTACACTGTATTGTGGTTCACCTACAGTGCACTATAATAAGAAATTGTAGTATAATAGTATGAACATAAAGTATAATATGTCTCTCAAAGGGCTTGTCTTTAGGCCAGTGGCTCAGCTTCCATGATAATATTTGTAATCAGTTTGCAGAAATGTCTTTGTTAACAAAATGTAATGTCATGAGGATGTGAAGATATATTAAAGTCTTTTGTCCTTTCATTAGAACATAAGCAGCACCTGAGCTTTTTTTTAATGTTATATTCATGTGAAGAAATGATGTTATGTTTGCACATAAATGAGATGTAGTTTGAAACCCCAAGCTGGAGTCCTGTTTATCTACTTTCCCAGAGCAAGTAAAGAATTACGTTTTTTTTCTACATTTATGTGGCTTTTCTCCTTTAATATTAAATCGTTTGTGATGAATACTTCACTTGTCCACTCAAACTCCAACCTGACATTTGTAAACACAAAAAAGTAGAGCCACAGCCACAAGCCGGCCACAACAGGACTGCAGATTTGCAGCCCAGTGATTTATGACACACTGAGCTGCTGAATCATGGCAGATACAGCTGACTGAAAAGGCTTGCTGGGTTGTTGTTGAGCAAAATGTTTTAAAATGTATTTTGAGTGATTCTTACCATGGATCACTCCTCAGGGAGTCAAGCCAAACTATTTGTGCAAAAAAACTGTAATCACCACTGTAGGGTGGTACAAACTTGAGGCATGGCCAATGAACGTCACACATGCCAACAATATGGCAGCATTTTTCAGCTACAGAAGAATTAAATTGTTTACAGTGCTGGTTTATAGTGCAAAGCTAAAAAAATTAATTATATATATATTTTTAGATGCCTTATTTCTCTAAATGGTCTAAACGTATCCTAAATTCTTCTCAGCTGCAATTTTTTCCACTTTAGAAAAGATCAAAAGTGAACTTAGACCACTTCATGTCCTTATACCAGTGAGAGTGATCTTTTCCTCTTAGTAATTAGATAAAATTCAACTTTTGTAGTGCAATTACTAAAACAACAACAAATGCGGTTTAGCATCTAACCACAAATGCAAAAGAGGCAGTAAAGTGCATTATATGCAGCATGGTGCATGTAAAGTATGTATGGACAGAGTGACATAAACTCGCCAAGTATACAAATATAGCTGTAAAATCCAGTATAAACATAGATAAATGTACATGTAGAGGTAGGAATAAATGGTGGTATGAAAAGTATGAAAAGTATCAACAGTATAAACAGTATCAGCAGTAGGAACAGTAACTCTGTCTGTCATCATGATGCAGAATTCATTAGCTGAGGGGAAGAAGTTGCTCCTTAGCCAGAGATATGTTGGCCGGTTTTACCACCCACTGTAGTCTGAGACAGAGCAGTTGCAGTACCAAACTTCGATGTAGTTGCTCAGGATCCTCACCATGGTTCACCAGGATCTCGGAAGACAGTTGGATTTTCTTTAGTGTCCTCAGGATGAAGAGATGCTGGTGAGCCTTCTGGAACTGAGTTGGGGGATTCAAGAGAGATCCTTGGAGATGTGGAAGCCAAGAAACTTAAAAGCTGGCAACATGCTAAACCTCTGTTTCACTGATATTAAATCAGTTGTGTGTGCAGTCTTTGGTCTTCTTAAAGTCCACAATGAATTCTTTGGTCTTGTTGGTGTTGAGGGCCATGTGCCGGATTGCTTCCATGTAAGCCGACTCCTTGTTGTTGTTGATGAGGCCCACTACTGTTGTGTCGTCTGCAAATTTGATCATGATATTTGAACCATGTAGCGGCAGCAGTAGGTGGATCTCTCTGTTCACCCACGGCTTCTGATTTGAGAGTATTGTGATCTGATTGATGGTGGTAACACTGTTGATGCTGGTGTTGAAGTAGAATGAAGGTGTCAAAACAGTCTGTGCCCATGTGACGGTCCACAGTGGCCTGAATAACAAGTATACTGTTGCTGTAGCACAGAGTCAGCTCCTTTCAGCTACACTTTAACTGTCTTTACTGCCAGTTTTACACGGTTGATTATTGTTGAGTAGTTGGGCAGTAAAAGGAATGAAAATATGCTTGAGGGGTCTTATCTGGTCTAGGAGACATGTCAGGGAGATTTGGGGAGTTAAGTCTTCAGATTGGAGCGGTTGCAGTCACCAGCAAGGCCGCCTCCGGGTGTTTAGTCTGCCGTTTGCTAATGGCTGCGTGCAGGTCATTCAGTGCAAGTTTAGCATTAGCGTCTAGGGAGATGAACATGGCAGTCACAACAGTGAACGGTAGCTGTAAACTATCTGGGTAGATAAAATGTTCTACACCTAATCATGAGACATTGCAGTGACTCTTGATTAGAGCAGTGTCCGTGCACTGAGTGTTGTTTGTATAAATCCAGACGCCTCTGGTCTTACTGGAGTCATCTGTTGTAATGTCTGCCCTCAGTGTGGGGTGTCTGGCTAGCTTAATGAGAGACATTTTTACTCGTTGTTGTAGGACTGAAATTTACTTCATGAAACTTTTTTTCATAGCAAACAAAAGTATAAGGACAAACAAGGATAAGAGGTCAAAGATCATTGCCATGTAGCAGTAGCTTGTCAGACTCATTACCTATGGTACCATAAACAACATAAACATCTCAGAAAAACACAATGCCCTGAATGCCTAATGTCAGTCATAGGGTCTTTCAAATGAGATTTTATGTTAAGCATGAAATTATGTCTCAAGGGAACATTCCGCTGGTGCAGACAATCTTATGCAATTCTTTTCCTGTATATGTGGTGAAATCAGAAGAACCTAGACTGTAAAAACCTTTAAAATACTTTACTTTATGGTCACTCCTGGAATCCCTAAATTAGCTTTAAGACTAGAGCTTCATTAATCAGGTTATGACTACGTGGGGACAGAGGACCACCAAAGCAAGCTCTTATTAAGTTGTTGTGGCTAACATATTAGCAAACAGTTGTCTGTCAATGCATCCAAAATGAGCGCTTCAGTTGGAGTTAAGCCTCTGGCAGAGCACACCCAACTACACTAAATTACACTCATGTGAAATTTTCCTACAACCAGTAATTAAGACAAGTGGCCTGTGGTCACATAAGAACAGTAACTAGTCTGCTGTGTGGGGATTTCTGGCCCATTGTTTTGGTTTTATGGCTCTCAGCTGGTTTTGGTTCGCTTTCACTGCTCCCATTGAGTTGTAAAAGCCACTGTTTTCAAGGAAAGAGCTCTAAACTTTCATAGTACACTAGATGCGGTCGATGCAGAGCAGCAGACTGCAAACTCACAAAGTTAGTGAGCATCTGGGTGGCGAACATAGTGGAGACATTTAGCAAAACAGAGCTGATTTCTCCCTTAGGAGCTGCTGGAGAGCAAAAACAGAACCTTAAAGGAGGGTAAATATTGTGCAGAGGCACAGGTCCAGATGAATGATGAGGCTGCTCTGTGTCTGCTCAGTGTTTCTGCTAACAGGTTCACCATACAACATTAAAAGGTGATTATATGTCAACGTTGTGTACAGATTTTGTTTCTGTTGCCCCTGAGCAGCCAAAAAATGCATCTAATACAGGTGTAAATCTGCTGTACTTTCGATGATGGAGTCTCTTTTTTCTCCGGCTGCCTCTTTCATCTCAGATCCCTGACTTCTCGATTTCATTCATCTTTTAAAGACAGAGGAGACTTTTGTCAGTATCAGCTGATTTATAGCTACTAGTTATTAATAAAAAGTTGGTGTCTATAACAATAGAATTCCTGTCTCATGCTGTCTTTAAGTAAACAAATGTCACATCTTGTGTTTTCCACCTGACTGATGGACCGTGAGCAAAAACCATCTTCTTCTTTGCTCTAAAAAGGCAGCATTAGCCCTGATTCAACATATGCAAACACCTGCATGTATTTTTAGAAAGTGCCTTAGGTCTTCATTCACTATTAGCAGCTGCATAGATGTTTCTTTTGGTTTAGGGGTGCTAAGTCTTCTCTCACCACTGAGGTGGAATTATTACCAGGTGCCGAAGCTATCTCACTGCATCTTCAATTCGACATGAGGGGTGCAGGTGTGTTGCAAATCAATGCATATTTGTGGCAAGCTAATTAAACACTTGAGACTGGAAGTAATTGGCCACAAACTGCCCCATTTACAGCACAGTACTGTGTCTACCCACTCAAGGAGAATGTGCATTGCAGCTATGGGGTGCATGTTCGAGCCCGAACTTCCTGGCTTTTGAGGATGAGGAAATTTGTCTCAGAGGGCTCCAAAAAATATACTGCCGCCCTGGGGCGTGATTCTGTAAGAATGCTTCTCCGCAAAGGTAAATCTTGAGGGCAGAGTCTTTCATAAGATTTGACTTCTTAAGCAGCCGAGAGTCAGATCTCACCTCAAGGGACAGAGCAACAAGCAAACACTCGTTTGTTCAAGTGTGGAATGCGGAGACTGTTCCCATTTGAACTGTTGCTCGCACTTGGTGACCTCAACATCCCTCGTAAACAACCTAATGAAGCACTGTGTGTTGTTTTGACAGTTTGAGTGTGTTGCGCGTCCCCCCATGCACCATGCATAATTCAACATATCCTAGAGGCTAACTAGGTTTTTATTTATTTGCGTTTTGACTTTTTAAGAAAAGACACTCACTTGACTTCAACTTAACAAAATCTTGAAGCAAAGACTGATGAGATTCTCTGTGAATGCAGTCTTCTGCAAAATTACTGGTTATTTCAAATGACAGACATCTTCATTTACTTTATATGTTTTCCTCAATGGTTTTGGATGGGCAGGGCTCTTTTAAGGAAAGGTGATGCCATGTACAGTTGGTTGATTGATTTAACTTTTGGAATACTACTTCCACTTATGCTACACCTCCAGGAGAAGAACGTGGAGATGTAGCCAGGTAAAGAACCTGGCTCCAAGTTTGGTTTGGAGCCAGGTGTTGGATAACTGTGCTTCCATGTACTGTATTCATATGTGAGAAAGACGTAAGTGCCTGTTACTGGAACGAGAAGTATATTGTGAGAAATAAATGAGCCAGACAGAAGCAGCAGGAGGAGAAATTAATCTCTTTCCGGGTTCTTTTGTTGATTTAACCCTGTCCGTTAACAGGACAAACAGAGACTCTTGACATTATGCTGAAGGTGCACAAAAGAAAAGAGAGAAAGAAAGAAGTCACATGTGTCAGAGCAACAAAAAAGGAGTAGCTATACTGTACGGCAGGAGATGCATTGAAATGAAAACATAATCTATTGACCTCAGTAATGCGTTGAGCTTATGCACCATATGTCTTCTGAGAATCCCCAGTAAAGTCTTTGGCAGAGTCCCATCTGTGGATGATCTTCTCGCTCTCATCTCTGTCTCATTTGATTGTTTGCTTATGAATGAAACAATCCATTTACTGAAAGACCTCACCGCTGCCATGTATCTGACTGCTGTAAAACTAGTAATAAAACAGCAGACTGCACAGTGGAGCGAAACCTATGTAATAAAGCTAACATAGTGTAAAGTAAAGTGAAAACACCTTTATTAGCTGCAGTTAAAAACACAACAAGGTTAAATGTTTGTACATGTATAAATCAGGCTGGTTTGGATGATGATTACATTCCCATTTATTGGAACAGACTCATCTGTCATTGGATGACATGCCTACAGGGAATCGACAATAGCAGTGTATCGGTGCATGTTGCAGCACCACACCTGCTGCACGTAGATGTAATTATGTATGAGGAGCCCTCCAAGGATTTAATAACATGAATTAATGAATTGTTACCTTTAGGTTCGATAAATGTTCCACTGTGACATCTCTATTTCTGCAGCAGGACATTGTATACTGCAAGGACTGCACTGACAGTACTGATCAGTTTTGTTGCTCTGTTTCACCTCAGCGGGACAATTTCAAGCGAGGACATAAAGTGATTCCCATTTTCATTCCATTGTGGTAACGTTTTTTTTTGTTTTTTAGAGAGGATTTCACAATGTTATGGAAGAATGTGAACAGTTATTGTGGTAGTGAAAAATTTGTTTTCCTATTTTTCAACTCCCCCTGGAATGGAAGCCAAAATTAGTGAGCTGGTCGCAGGCCAAGAGTTTTTAGGGACACAGTGATTGTGCAGTTTGGTGCACACACCTTACAAAGATGCTCCATTTTCGCTGCACTTTCCCGTGTTATGTGAATCTTTCAAATGTACATAGTAGTGCAAAGACGTCGAAGTGTGTGGGGACGCTGTGGATTCCATCCAAAGCCATTGCTGTGGTCCCCCGCCAACCTCCTGATGGACACAACCAGCTCTCCTTAACTACATAACTTCTGTGTTTTATTGCAACCAGCATTATGTGGAAAATAAATTTACTCAAGTGCTAAGCCTAATGTGTGAACTGCAGTTTAGGAGTGCTTGAGTGTATCATTTACCCAACTTCATACTTTTGCGCCGCAGCACGTCAAAAGGGAATTATTTGACAGCTTTATTTATGATATTCTTTCTACGTGAAGATTTTTTACACAAAAGATCTGATGAGCACATGAAATACGATGTACTCCCACGGATAATAATGCCCAGGAGCACATGAAGCATTTACAAGTGACTCCACCTTGCCCAGCACAGTAGTAAAACACTGACTCCAGAATAATTCTTCAGTAGTAATAGCCAGATATTTTGTGACACAGTTGTTAATCATTTTTTGAATGATGATTTTACCAGGACTGTTTTAATATCAGTCAGATAACATTTTTTTCTATGGGGAAAATGAATAAGAGGCACTCCTTAAAATGAAAAAAAAAAGAAGTCTCTATGGAAAATAAACACTGCGCATTACACAAAACACTGCGACACGACTGGGTGGGTATCAGCCGCATACTTGTGCTTAACGACACGAAAACACTCTAGGGTGATCAGTTTATGTGGTTATTGCAGTTTATATGTGATTTATTTTGCTTTATTGGCACCACCGAACAAGCCCCAAAGACACATTTTACTGTCAGCATTGTTGAACTGAACGGATGCTGAAGAGCAACGCAACAGTAAATCAACTCTTACTTGTTGACACCACAATTATGAACAGATTTGAACATGTTGTATACCTCCCTTTTTTATCCAAGGGCAGTTAGGCTCTTGAACTCAAAGAAGTAACCCCCACGGATACTTTTGGACGATTGGACAATTTTTCATTCTTACTAAACATGGGACAGTGCAACAGGTGTATGTGTATATGTGGACTTTGACTGTTTTCTTTATTTACTACTTCTAATTTAGCATATTTTGTATTTTTAATTTCACTATGGGGAGATGCTCCTCCAATTTTGGACAATAAAGAGCTGTTCTCTTCCATTCTAAACAAACTTGCTATGCAAAAAAAGAGAAAAAAAACCCACAGCTTTCACTTGCTGCACAGGAGTAGACACAGAAGTAATGCCCTGAATGATAGTCTGTGTGTTGAATATGGCAGCTGACCTCAGAGGCAGTAGTTAAACAGAAAGGTTTAATTCTAATAAAAGGCTGCAGCCTTACCTGAATGGAATAATTGAGTTTTTTTTCCAGAGCAGATGTTGTGCGCATATCTGAAATCTCTATACTGCCTTCTGTGGACATTTGTGACAAGAAAGCTGATTGGTTGATTCAACTCCTGCCAGAATGGAAAATATGTGCTGCACAGAGAAGCATGAATCTCAGCCACCAGGTGCTTTGAGCTAAATACTGATGTCAGCATGCTTACAATAGCAATGCTAACATGCTGGTGTTCAACAGGTATAATGTTTCCTGTGTTCTTAATTTAGCATATTAGCCGCTGAGAAAGATGGGAATGCCATTAGTTTTGTTGCTAATTGGTAATAAACCATTAAGCAAATTGCAGCTCTTGAGGACAAAACAGAGGACCACCACTGAATGTATACAAAATCTAAAACATTTATATATATATATAGTAAGAAAATATAATGTTTCTTAGTGGAAGTATAATAATCCAGTTAATGATCCAATCTGTAATCCAGTAAAGTTAGTTTGCGGTAAAGGGTTTCGACTAAAGTGGTGAGCTTACTGAAAGAAAGACCAATATCCAATCTCTACAACTTTCTACAGCCATATTCAACAATTTTAAATCACATTAAACTAAGCGCCAGATTTAAGATGTTGGTCACTTGATGCTGTTAACCTGGACAAAAATATTTATTAGGAAATACTTTTTACTTCATGATATTTCCAGACCACCGGCTGTCTTTGCTTCATGACAACGCTTCACATATAGGACCATTTACAGCCTACAAATTGTCCTTTAGACAGTGTTCATCTCTTGAATACTCAAAATGTCTTTGTTAAAAATTGCTTCTTGCATTGATAAATACATCTCTCATGTCAGGTTGTGTCACAGCTGCCTTTAACAACGCTGTGGTATGACCTCCTATAGCAAAACGAACAATTTTGATGCGCCTGTCCTCTCTAATTTCTAGGTCAATTTCTGAGTTACTCTTTCTGTCCAGAGTTTTGGAGAAAGTAGTTATTATTCAGAAAGAGAAACCTTTTACATAACTGTGGCATTTATGGTTTAAAAACCTCACCCCAGCACTGAAACATCTCTTTTACTAGGTTTTTAATAACCTTCTTTTAACAGTTGATTCAGGAATTTCTGCTATTTTGGTGCCTCTTGACCTGACCGCTGCCTTTAACACTGTGGATCATAGTATCTCTATGTCACATCTTTAACAGTGCGTAGACAAAAAGGTTATGTCTTCAAATGGTTTGAGTCTTATCTTATCTTGTCTTAGCTTATCTTATCTCATCAAACATCCGACCTCTTATCATTGTTTTGCTGATGATATACGAGTCTATCTACCCATAAAAATAAAAAGTGAATATGCCAAAAACCTAAATGAACTTAAACTTTCATAATCCTAATAAAAATAAGACTGAGGCTGTTATGTTTGGTTGACTGACACCTTTTGGATGACCCTGATGGCACTCTTGTCTCTTTAGCATGATACAATCTTTTGTGAAAAACTTTGGAGTGATCCTCGACAGTTGCTTCGATTCGACAGACCAGCTCAGCTCATTTTTTTTTCATCTAAACCTTCAGCTAAGGTAAAGGCCTATCTCTGTACATAACTCCAACATTGGTCTCCCTCTATTGGCTTACTATCCATGCCAGGTTTGATTTAGATTTTTCATTGTTTGATTGGTATTTAATGAGTAGACCCTGCCTTCTTTAGTAAACCTATTACAGATTCATACAAACCAGATGCTCCTGGATGTTTCAAGACTGAGGTGCAAAAATGGAAGCGATCATTCTTTTCAAATGGCTGCTCCTAATCTCTGGAACACCTAACCTCTGAGTTTTTGTGGAAAAAAATGGACTTAACTTGCCTTGAGTTTGAGAAAGTATCACCACCTTTGAACAGTATGTGAACGGAACTGAGTTCTGAGTAAATAAAGATGTCAGGCGAGTCCACTGGGCAGCGCCAGAGGCAGTGGTTGACATCTATGTCACTGGAATGCTGTGAAAGTAGAGTTCAAGAGCTAGTGTGACCTCTGTCTTACTGGACATGTGAAAACAGCATTCAGCAAGATTATGACGTTTAAGACACTCACTACTGAGGGCCAGTTGAAAGGTAGACATTAAAATATATTCATTTCAGATAACCTTTCAAGTAGCAAACATTATTTTAATGAGCTGTGTTGACATGATAATGTTGGTAATTGCACCGACTCAATATTGTGTGTAATTTAATTGGTTTAAAACTAAATTCAGGTTGCAGTAAATTAATTAAACTGGCTTGATAACTTAATTTATTGTCTTTATGCTGCCAGTTAATAAGCAATTGGTGATTTAAAGAACATTGATTGTAGATGAAAGGCTAATTCCCTTAACTCGACATAGTTTGCTGGGTTGAACATAAATCCATCAGAAGTTGTCACAACTAAAAACACTAATGCAAACTTAAACATTTGCTTTCAGGGTGTGTGCAGGCTGACAGAAAAGGAAAATTTAAGCCTCATTCCTCTCAAAACTGCTTGCTCAGGGAACATCAATGCCTTCTGCATCTGCACTGGAGTGTTGGTGATTGGTTTATTGCTTTACACTCAGTTATTTCTATTCGGGCTCACAGGGAATCACGCAAAGCACAGTGAAAGAGAACACTCTGTCTACATAAGGCTGCTTGAAGAACAGGGGTGTTACAAGCTGCATTTGTTTTCACCAAAAGGCTACCTGTAAAATCACCTGATTCAACTTCAGACAGGACATCTGGAGGCTGAACCTGAGTGTGAGGATGTGCCTCCCAGAGGAAAGGTCTGCTGACTTGCTCATATGTTACCAGCTAATTAGATCCAGGCATGAAACTGGGCTGCCTGTCATCGCCTTGGCATCATTTCTCTGACTCTAACAGCTCTCTGTCTGCATGTGATTTTTATGCGCTCCTGTGAAGCTGAAACGCCACGTTAGTGTTTTGCTTTTGTGTTTTTTTTTCACATAACATTTATGATCTATATCAGTTGTCAAGAACCCTTTGAAAGTATGGGTGTAAGAATCTGTGGTTTTCTGTATAGCATTGAAATGCTTTAGACCTATGAAGCATTTGACTACACCAGTTTCCTGGATGGATGGATGGATGGATTGATGGAGATAGATAGAAAGATAGATAGATAGATGGATAGATAGATAGATAGATAGATAGATAGATAGATAGATAGATAGATAGATAGATAGATAGATAGATAGATAGATAGATAGATAGATAGATAGATAGAGCAATGGAAAAAAGTTTTCAGACACCCCATGCATTTGTGAAATATTGCATTAAGAATTAACTCCTAGGTCTTCAGTTGCAATTTCTTTTAGTACAGTCACAGCCAAAATACTAATCAAATTCTAAAAAAAGCCATTAAAAACTTAAAATTGATTGGTTCCATAAAAATACATTTAAAAATTGAGAATTGGGTCATTTGGTACCAGTGATCCACTGATGAAGGTCATGCTTTTTATTAAAGGACACAATTTTGCTATCGTGCTTCATGTCTACATAAAGCCAGCACATTGGAAAGTTCTTCAGAGACAAAAATGGCTAAATATGATACAGATTCTCAGCCAGGAAGGGTACAGGTGGCACCGGATTGCCAGTAAGTGCAGATGCAGTTCTTCAGCAGTTGATTACACTCTGCAGAGATACAGACAAACCAACAGCTTGGAAGACAAACTAAGGTCTGGGTGTCCAAGGGTGCTAATAGCAGGACAACTAAATATTCATTTGATGATATGATGGTTTATTTATTTTTTGTGCAGTTTTGAACGTGTTCTCTGTTATTCGTTGACTTTGATACCGACAATGCTGAGAACTAACATACTGAAACTGTCAAAAATTTAGTTTTGTTAGTTTTTCTTGTAAACAATATTCCTTATTATATCTATCTATCTATCTATCTATCTATCTATCTATCTATCTATCTATCTATCTATCTATCTATCTATCTATATATATATATGTATGTATAGATAGATAGATAGATAGATAGATAGATAGATAGATAGATAGAGATTGTGTAAAATTTTAAGGGTGTCCAGAAACTTTTTAGCTGTATATAACTGTAGATAGATAGATAGATTTTTTGTTGTCAAAGGTTAAAGTATGTATGTTAAGGACAGAGTCTAAAGAATGAAAACATTTTTGGTGAAGAAGACCTATAAAAATGCAACGCCACACTTGCTTTAGTCAGCCATACATACTGATTCACCAACCAACCCAGCGATCACAACAGGTAATTTATCTTTCATCAGTTTCAATTTGTATGAATGTGTCTGCCAGCTATCTGCTCTCATCATACTTACTTTTATTGCATCAGTGCGCATTGCTGAAATATCTTTTTCTAAGTCATCGCCTCAGGTAGAGGACCGCCTTGAGGTTAGATGATGGAATTCCTTGGTTTTTTTCCCCTCCGTCTTTTTCTGTGTAGTTATTTCTGAAACCCTCACCTGGGTCAGACTTGGCAAAGAACAAGAGTTCAGCGAATGTTTTGAGCTACTGTGAGTGTAGATAGAACCCTCTACTCCATTGCATTGTAGCATGTCCTCCACGTCTGAAGTATGCCCACATAATTCATGTTCCAGTGAGACAACAGGACATCTCAGTGAAAGTCATACGTCATCAGTAATTCGTATTAAATATAGATGATGTGTTCTGTATCATAAGCGCTTATTTTTATATCTTTGAAGCTCACTTTTACAGGCCACATGTTTCCATAAGCCCCCTGCACCATAGTGAGATCTGAAAAGACACTTAGGTCCAGATGTTGGATCTGTAGAAGGAGCACAACAGGGAGTCAGATGTTTAGATCATATGGATAAATGGCCATAGAAAGTGCCGTAATGCGCTCTGTGTTTTTGCCATTCCCTAAACTGAAAGAGACTTTGAAATGAGGGCATACCGCTGTGTCGTATAACAAGCAGCCTGTTAGACAGGGCCAGAGAAGGGCAGCCTTTCGGAGAGAGAAAGCAAGCATGTGTACAGTGTATGTTTGTCCAGGGGTAAGGTGCAGATAGGTACTGGCAAGCAGTCTAATGGAATTCATTAAGACACCACACTGCAACTCACTTATGATCCCCAGTGGACAGACCTCAACAGTGACAGTGATCTACACACAAGCTGGACAAATATATGTGTCAGTTACCAAGCAAGCCTTCTGAATTACATTTCCTCACCACTGTCAGGGACTGAGCTTCAAAACAAGATGATTCACAGGTGGATTTGAAATGGGGTATTCATTTCACTCAAAACAATGACAATGTTAGAAAACAAATATTAAATTTTGGGTCAAAATGAGGTCAAATGAACATAACTTAACTAAGGCTATAAGCACCAAATCCAAAATAACCTAGAAGAACAACTGCACTTCATCAAACAAAACTCATAACTGACCTGACAAACAGTGAACCAAATGGGGATATAGCTAATTGAACCAAATGAACACAATAGGGGGAAAACACCTACATCTAAACTAACTACAAAGACCACAACACAGCACAGTTTGTCTGTTCAATCAGAAAGAAAGATACAATTTAAACAAGCCTTAAATATATCTAAATACCCAACACAAGTCAAAATAATATTGTAATATTTCAATCAAATAAACCTGGTCCCCCCCGTTGAAGTGGCAGGCACTTGGTATGGTC
The DNA here is from genome assembly GCA_024666655.1 of Dascyllus trimaculatus. Classification (NCBI taxonomy): domain Eukaryota; kingdom Metazoa; phylum Chordata; class Actinopteri; family Pomacentridae; genus Dascyllus; species Dascyllus trimaculatus. The sequence goes on from CM045452.1 coordinate 25,111,368, forward strand.
TGATGGGCAGCTCTGGTATAAAAACCTGCCACTCCCCTGGTGTAGGCTTTTGCCCAAATCCAGCCAGATGACCACAGCAGCAGAAGAAGACTGGATACCGCAGCACTGGTAGGAACAACTAAAAAAAACATCTACAACGGGCCGCCGTTTAGCTCACTGAGTTAAGGCGATGCCACATGGGCCCAGTCCTTTGCAGCGGTTATGAATTTGAGTCTGGGACATGACCCTTTGCTGCATGTCTCTCTCCTGTCTCCCCTGCTTTCATTCTGTTTATCTCTATCCACTAAAAACTGAAAAACTCTCTCCCCAAAAAAAATATCTACAGCTTTAATTTATGGGGTTACCGACTCTTTTTGGTTGGACGTGTGGCCATTACAACCCCCATTTTCATCAGTATCTGAGCAGTGGTGGCGTAAAGGCTAGTGAAGCAAGCTTATGTAATCCTTGACTGGTTGAGTTTCAGTGTCAACAAGCTGTCATCATAAGGAAACAAACGTGTTAGAGGCCTTGTCTGTTAATTTTACAGTTGTCTGATTAAATGTACTTTTCAGGATTATATGGGGCTGATGAAAAGCTAATTAAAAGTTTCGAAGAACGTTCAGGGAACCTAATGTGCATATAACCTTGTAAATGAGTTTAGAGGCTCTTAAAGACAGCAGCATGGAAACAGTAAAACATGATAGGTGTTTTTACAACAATAAATAATGAAGGCATTTGAACAGTGTTCCCATTTAATTACTTGGAGCACAAAGAGATGTCTCACCGTTTTCCCAGTTGTGCAATTTGTGGGACTTGTGCAACTGCTCTACTGTGATTCCTATACTTGGCTTTAGCCTCGGAATTTTCTCATAAAGACTTGACGTTTAAACTTTAACACATCTTGGAAAAGACGATGTGAAAAACAAAACTAGATTGTTACTTGCATTCATTCATGGTTCCTATACTGAACTAAGGAGCCAACAATCTAAGGAGAAAACGATAAAAATCATCGGAAAAGGGACATTGACTGCTGTTTGATTGAAAGTGTTACAGAGTCCAGAAGTTCCTTTTAAAGCTGATTCATCCTAAAAACATCATTTATCCCAGGTGCCTGAAAATGTGAGCTGACTTGAAAAATTAGTTCCACATCAGGAGCTGTGAAAATATCAAAGCAGCAGTTATGTTCAGTGGACCAGATAAGACAAGTTTGGTAAAATTAATATATTAAGATCAATCAACACTTTGTGTCACTTGCAAAACAGCACAAGACATGGCCTAGAGCCATTTGAAGTAACTCTAGGAATCCGTTCTTACCTGTGAACACACGCTGTCTAAAAAAGATGGATGTCGCCTCCCTGACATGACTCATTGGTTTGCAGGTTTCTAACTGAGAAAACTCAAGTTTAGCATGGTGATCATTATCATATTTTTCAAACTGGATGTGCTGAGTGAGGGAATTATCTGACTGAGAAGCTGAAGACATCATTTACACCTATGAGGTCATGGCCTGTCAGTCACATTGTTGCCACAACCCAAAACAAACCCTGTTTGTTGTATATTTCACTCTAAATGGGACCAAAATATACAAAGTGAACATCAGCCTGTGACTGACAACATAAACTTATTCGAAAAATGTTTAGTGAGGCACTAAAGCAAGTCAGAGCTAGGATCACTTTCTCATTGACTTCTACGCATTCTACGTCTTCTCGCAACAAGAGCAGAGTCCATGAATCATTCGTCTGACTGACTCAATGTAGACTGTGGGTATAAGCCTGCCATTGGCCACGCTTTTGCCAGAGTTCTCTCCGTTTTCAAAATCCTCTTCACAACAGGAAAAAACAACAACCACTGCTGGGCTAGCAACCTATATATAAACAGAAAATGTCAAGTTTGGCCAAAGGTTTGAATCATGCAATGAGGAATTAACCTTTTTCATGACAGTGCTCACCTCCCTTTGTGCTCCATCAAAACAAATTCCCTGACACTATTTTGAGGGGACACTGTTACTGTATCCTGGGCTTGGCTCTACCCGATGTAATTGCGATTGGTTTGAAGAAATACAAACAAGTCATTGCAGAATGATGATTAGGTGCAGCCAGACCATTCTGCACAGCACTGTGTCCATGCTAGAGAATGGTCCGACTTCGCAAGACTAATAAACCAGAGGAATCACTTTCCTCACTTCTGTATGTCTTCAGAATTGGCGGCTACATCTTTCATAGACAGTACAAGGTGTTTAAGTGAGTTCTTATTAAATTGCATTGTAAAATATTTGTGTTTGCACCATCATTGGTATTAAAAATATAAAAATAAGACATAATCAGTGTTAGCTCTCATAGCTAATCTGGGCTAGTTGTGGCTATCTGGTGTACCAGTTTGTCTTGCATACCCAGACCTGTCTCCACAGCACTGGAGAATAGGTCTGGCTGCACCTCATTATCATTATCATTAGCTCTGGCTTGTTTGTATGTGTTTAAACCATTTACAATCTTCTTGGGTGGTGCTAAGTCCTGCATGTAGCAAGGTTCCCCTGCAAAATAATGCCAACAGGGAATTATTTTGATGAAACATTTGCACCCAGAGAAACGAGCACTGCCACTACAATGGGTAATGCTTGGTTCAACTCGTTGTCCAAGCTTTTCAGCATGTAAGTCGCTGCTTGAAGGTTGTTGTCGTTGTTTCTGGTAGCTAAGGGGAATTTGAAAACTGTATACATGCAGATAGTGGAAGTAGAGAATGCTGCGTAAAATACAAGGCTTATATTCATTCTACATCTGCTGAGTCAGACTGGTGTGAAGTAGTTTCCTGATCTTATAATTGTGTTGTTTCCATGCATTTTTCAAAGATAAATGTTATGTTCAATATAAGCAATATTTACCAGCACAAAATTTCTTTTATTTTCATTTGTCACATTTATTCTTAGATTGCATTATGTACTAAATAAGTCTTAACTGTTTACAGTGTTTGGACAGGTGCATATGGATGTGTTAGGCAGAAAATTAACCCAGTGTGAATATAGAACAGCCCTGAAGGAGGCCAACAAGAAATACTCTCATCAGCTATAAACTGTTCTTTGCTGTGATTTTCAGAGCAGATTAAAATCACATGGCACCTGAATAGAACTAACCCTCGTTCACAGGGTAAGACGTTAATCACGTTTCTTTATGAAGTGCAATTTAACAGTCTAACGAAGACTCAATAGCACCTCCAGAGTTCAAGTCAAAATAGTTAGGACTATCTGCAATTGAAAACCTCAAATTTTAATTTGAATGAACTTGGAATAATAAAATTGTAGATTTACAAGATTACAAGAGGAGTGAGTTGGCATGTTCAGAGTTGTGTTTTGCAGTGCTGCAAATGAAACTCCTCTAGCTGCTCCTGTTGTTTGGAAAGGAAAATATGTTCTGTATATGCTCTGCTATAGGTGTACGCAGGCACCCATACAGCTTTCTGAATGCTGGCAAAAACACGCAGATGTCGAAATCTCTCTTTAAAAATCCAGCAAAAATAAATCATCAGTCGGGGACATGGTGCTAACACGATACCATCTAACATCTCATTTTTCACCTTCTAATTTCTGCAGCGGTGACAGCTGAAACCGTTCTCGTCGAAAGATTTTTCTTGTCGCTCTAATAACTGTGTAGATAATAATGCTTGATATGAGAGACAGAACCAGGTGCAACATAATAGATGTATGGAATTCTGGTGATGGTTTGCGCTGATGTGAGTAATTGTACAGTAAAGCAGATGTGAACTACAAAAAATGTGTAGGAGTTTGCTCGTGATTAAGTGTGAACAAACGCATTTTTGTAGCACCTTCTGCACGGTCCTTGAGGTTGTGATGAGCGTGAAGATGGTATATGACCGCCACCATGTGGAGAAATCGCAAAACAACTACTTGGAGTGACTTTAAGCTTCTTACAAGCGCATCATCAATTGATATCCTATAGGTCATTGAAGGCCATACATTCAATAATTTACCCATGGGACAATACATTAAGATACATCCCACAGGATTAGCTTGTGCACCAAAAATCTCCCCATATGCTGCTCATTTTTTTATTTGCACATCCTGTAACCAGCTGAAGGAGACCCAGTGAAGCGTGACGGGAATTGATTTTCTTGTATGCATATTTGCATTTCAACAGAACACTTGTGCATGAAAGCCAAAGAGGGCGTTCAGCCCAGAAGGTTCCTATGAGTCACCAATGCAATACATCACCCACTGAGCCTTCATTCAACACGCTGCTTGCTATGCAGGGAACAGTGGGACAATTTTTAACTTAATGTTGTGAGTTAAAGATGGGCTCTCGCATGCTGCTCAATGTCAAATATGTAGGGGGTTAAAGCCTGTCGGATGTGTGTGTGTGATTATATTATACATTGCTGAGGGGCTCTTTTAACAATAAAACAGAGTTCATTTATCATAGAAAAATGAACTCTTTTTGTATATATGTGTATATATGTATATATATTCAATTCAATCCAATTTTATTTATATAGCGCATATTTACAACATACGTCATCACATAGCAGTAAACATTGTAAGGAAGAACAGAAAACAGGAAACAGAAAACTCAGCAATCCAAAGTTGCTTTTGATTGTTGCAAACAATCAGCGACGGTGGGAAGAAACCAAAAACCCCCTATGATAGGGAAGGGGGAAAAAAATCCTCCAACAGAACCAGGCTCAGGGAGGGCGGCCATCTGCCTTGACCGGTTGGGTTGGGAGTAAGGATGAGGAGGGAGGGATAGCAGGAGAGGTTGGGGTGGGGATGGGAGGACAGCAGGTGGTGAGGCCAGCGGCCATAAATATGTATATGTATATGTATATGTGTGTGTGTGTGTGTACGTGCATATATGTCTATGTATGTGTGTGTATATATACATATATGCATATATATTTATATGTATGTATACGTATGTGTATGTACACTGTGCCCCCCCTAAACAGAAGCCTAGTTTGGGAGTTGCTTTTTTTTAACCCCTCTTCTTGCCTCTTGTTCTCCCTTTAATCTAAGTAAGACGCGGCGCCGCCGTGGCGACCCACAGTTCTCCCTCTCCTGTCTCCCCGTGTTTGTGTTACTGTCTTTTTTATGTTTCTTGGACGGGATGTAACTGAAACATTTATTGTTGCTCTGAAATATGTGCAATGACAATAAAGGCTTCTAATTCTTATATGTCTGTATAGGTATAGCATATATATGTGTGTGTGTGCGTGTGTGTGTGTGTGTGTGTGCGCGTATGCAATATATAAATGAAAAGTATATTGATTTGTAATGAAATAATTAATGATGTCAAGTACACATTGCATTAGGACTTTTAATAAATGACTGGCACTTAAATATGAGCTAAGAGCTCCTACACTAACAGACTACAGTTCTGTTTCTTGCTTAAAGGGCAACAGCTCAGCTGGTGTCCATCTTTCTTCACTTGAAGGAAGACTGGCGTTAAGTCTCAGGGGCATATTCTAGGATAAGTGAAGTCTGCCTCCCATATATACCTGCATTTTTCTGCCAACCTTAACTTATCTTAATCTTAACCAAACCCTAACCTGAACTGTTTCAAGATGTTTAACCCAGTCTTACTATCAGGGTTAATATCTTTGCCGACTTCCAGAATTTCAAATCTTATGAATCTAATACAGAGACTGGAATATGATTAGAACTGGCAGTCTGAAATCCTTTTATCAGTCAGTTCTGTCTTCCAGAAATTACAGTAAGGGTCATTTTGCCTCAATTCACCGAATGACCATCTTCAGCTTGACTGATTTATTATTTTTTGAGTGGTGAATATTGATTGAGTTGACCATGTTTAAAATCTGGAGTTATAGGTAATATTACATTTTGAGTTGCAAATTCTTAAAGAATGTTGGGCCGCCTACATTTTTCGGTTGTTTTATTCACGGCAATCCGCGGAGCAATGTTTGAAGCGCCATAACCTGAGAAATAATGTAGCTAAAAGCCTGAAATTTTGCAGGTGGACTGATATGAACATAGACCAATCAGACAGAACATTATGACCACCTGCCTAATATTGTGTTGGTCCACCTTATGTGGTCAAAAACACTTTGAACCATTGGGCATGGACAAGAGGACCTCTCAGGGTGTCCTATGGGGTCTGGAACCAGTACGTTGGCACTGGATCCTTTGGGTGCTCTGGCTTGTGCAGTGGAGCTTCTGTCCATCAAACTTGTTCCACTGCATCCTGTTGATGCTTGATCACAATGGGGTGTAGGAAGTTTGGAGGTCAAATCAACATGTTTGGCCATTGTCATGTTCCTCAACATGTTAATGATTGTTGATGTTTTTTCCATGTGGTGGGGTGCATTTTCCTGTGGGGGTAGGCCAGTGACATTTGGGATTTCTATTTGCATGAGGGAGTGTGCTTGTTGTGGGACAATGTTTGTTTTGGTGTCTAAGTCTCATCAACACAGATGTGAAAATCCAAGGTTTTCCAGCAGAACAGCACATAGTACCAATATGATCAATGTTATTCACTTCACCTGTCAGTGGTCATAATGTTGTGGCTGATTGATTGACACTTAGATGAGCTTTAAAACTGTGGAGTATGGTGCTAGTCAGAGGCATACTTGATGAGAATTTAAAAAAAAAACATTTTTGGCATTTAAGGCCAATATTAGGACAATCAATGACCAGGTATGACAAGTAGAACCACTCCAATAGTGGTCCCAATTGGAAGATTTATATAATAGTGTTACTGGTTTTCCAACTCATAATGCTTCACACAATTTTAAGGAAAGTTACAATACCTGTAACCAAAAATATCACGCATGTTTTACTTGGCAGGATGTACAGAAAAAAAATCAGACAAATATAAGATGGTCAGGCGTGAACTTTTGGAATGATCCATCAGGCAACTGACAAGTGGGTTAATATTTATATAAACTAAGCTCCAGGACTGTGCACTTGAGCATCTTGAAGCTCCACGCTGGAAGAAAAGATGACCCGAAAAAAGCGAGCGACGAGAGACGCTGCGTGCCACGAGCGCAGCGGTCCTCACATTACGCACGACGCTAGGAGTTCCCTTCGCGTTCCCTCCACCGTGAAAACGCCCCTCTACTGTCCTCCCTTAGCCCTTCCCGACTGCTAGCCATCCCTTGCCGGCTTGTGCCTGTCTTGCCGTCCCAGCCTGCAGGGTTTTTTTCCCCCCCATCTCCCCTTGGCAGAGAGAGAGAGACACACACACACACACACAGAGAGGAGAGAGACAGGGAGAGTGAAAAGGAGGAGAAAAAAGGCGCTCCGGGGCGGTGGCGGCGTCCGTCTTTCCAGATTTCCTGCGATCTCAATGAGCAGAATCTGGACTGAAGCCTGACACCGGGGAACCTGACAGGACAGGTAGGCTCTGCTGTGTTTGTCTGGGAGCAGGTGCATGCTGCGTTTGCCGGCTTGTGACATTGTGGGTGAAGGAAACGAAGAAGCAGCAGCAGCAGCGAACCGGTGATGAGCTTCTTCTTTTCTTTTTTTTTTCTTCTTCTTTTTGCACAAATCGGCTGCGCGTTCTGCTCGCTCCGCAAAAGAACGCCGCTTTTGTGCCTCAAGTGTCATGGGCGGATGGAGAGGGGTGTTGCCACGGTGCTTTAATATGGCTGGTTTAATAAGCTGCATAGAACGAGGGCATCCTTCTTCTTTTTTTTATTACATCGAGGCCCAGCAGGCAGCAGGTGCACCTTTACTATCGTGAATCATATAACGCCGGATCAGCTGCGTTTCTCAACACACATCCAGCAGCCCACGTACGATTGTTCAGCCCTATTCTTGGACATGCCAGTGGCTTCTCTTGCTCTACGTGGAGCTATAGGGGTAACAGCTGATGCTCGAGATAATGAGCTGATTGGAGACGGGAGTGTATTGTCGCGGGTGTGGCGCAGGGGGCAGGCGTGGGCGCAATCCGAAGGTCTCCAGAATGGTGGGGAAGCGCACAGTGAGGAGAAGTGGGCCAGGAAGGAGAGGAGTTCATTTAATGAGAAACTTAACATCTGTCTCAATCAGGGAAAAAGGGGCACCAAGGAGTGGCTTTAATCCAACTTGTCAGACTGCTTTCCATGAAAATACCTTCAGGAAAAAGGAAGTGGACTTTACGTTTTGGTTCTTATAGATGTGTCTCCTCTCATCCAAGAGGCTTCTTCAGTTCAGATAAGTCCACCTGCTTTTGAGTGAAGCTCTGAGGTCATTAAGAAAAGAACAGTTAGGCAACAGGTACGGAAAATTGCCTGTTCAGTTTCACAAGCTATAAACTGTATACCAGACAAAAGAGTTCCCAGCTGGAATATGTTTATGTTTGGTTCTTAAAACATTAGAAGAAAGTTCTACTAATATTTCCTGTTGAAAATTTTCCTTATTTCCCAAAATGTTCTTTTTAAATGCAGGAGGAAGTTCTCTAAAGACAGCTTCTAAAAATGTCCTTCATTATTTTCTAAATGTTACTCTGAGATTGGCCTTCCTTTGCTATTTATGGAAACGTTTCATAAAGGAACATTTACAGCAGCAGCATCCCTAAAACATAGCTGTCAACACGTCACATCACAGGAACATTTTATGATAAACGTTCAGTCATCTGAGGCCTCAAGAACATCCTGAAAACATTTTTCGAATGTTGCTTCTCTTCTTATACTGGGATATAATCTGACAGCATCCTCCAAACGTCCTCTGAACAATCCGTTTTAGTTCACTTTTAACCTCACCGGAACATTATTTGAAATGATAATTATCTCTAAAACGTCTTTTAAACATTGGATGAAAATGTTTCTTCCGAAAATTATTAGAACTTAGAGATAATGTTAGCCAGTGGTGCTGGAACGTTTCCTGCTCGTTGGGGGGTAACAGGTTTAGGAAATCACCTGCTTATAAAACATTGTTTTGAAACATTTGCAGTGAGTCAAAGGGTAAAGTTCTCTAAAGATGCTCTACAAATGTTCCTCAAACATTTTCCAAATGTTGCATTGAGAATGGCTTTCCTTGGCTTTTGTGTAACATTGTGGAAACATTTCTTAAAAGAACATTTTCAACTGCATTTTAACCTCACAGGAACATTATTTGAAATGATAATTATCTCTAAAACATTTTTTAAACATTGGATGAAAATGTTTCATCCAGACATCATTAGAACTTGGAGATAATGTTAGCCGATGAGTCTGGAACGTTCCCTGCTTGCTGGGAGGCAACAGGTTTAGGAAATTGCCTGTTTGTGAATTATTGTTTTGAAACATCTGCAATTAGTTTGCTCAATTTTACATGCTGAAACTCTAAACTGTATACCAGAGATTAAATAGTGAAGCTTTCTTTTAGTTCCCAGAAGGTTCTTCTTCTCAAAGGCAGGATCAAGTTCTCTAAAAGTGTTCCTAAAAACATTTTCCAAATGTTGCGATGAGAATGTACTTTCTTTGGAAAATATCCTCAGAATATCGCAGGCAGCTTTGTCCTTTTTTTGTTAATATTATCACATTAAAGGAACATTTTATAAAAACACATTCTGTCTTCCGAGGCCTTGAAACATTTTTTGAACGTTGGTTTGAGCACGTTCTTTTCTCTTTGAACATATTCTCACAACCCTGACAACGTCCTCATCTTTAGTTAACCTTAAACCTCAAAGGGACATCATTTGAAATGATAGATGTCCTTAAAACGTTCTTTAGATATTAGATAAAAATGTTTTTTCAGTCATTATTATTGTTAGCCAATGTTGTGGGAACGTTTACTGCTAGTTGGGTTGTTTTTACGTGTATTTCTCTTTTGGCTCCATCCACATTACGCTTACGTACTGGACAATGCACAGCCACTCCAAAAATGTTAGATAATTTAGATTAAAATTAGATATTGTGTAGATTAGACGTTCACAGCTAGCCTGTAACACATACAGTAATCTGCAAGGAGCAAAACTGTGAAGCTTACTTTTACAGTTTTGGTGCACTGTAAATAGAAAAGCTACGACAGCAAAAGTTTGACAAGAAAAGAAATAAAAAGCGGATGTTTACTCACAAATAACATAGTTGCATCATTCAGCAAGTTTTATTTCAACACCTCCAGACACGTCCGACTGTAAAAGTCGTCGTTATCAGTAATGCAGCCTTCTGTTCGCCTTCTTCTTACTCGAGCAGACTGTCAGTCCTGGCTCCCTCGCAGCCACACCACAGGCTACTGTAACTTCCAGACTCGGTATTTGCGGAGGCAGGAGTCAGGGAGGGGGCAAATTAGATCTAAAATCCATCCATCTGTCCGTCCATGCCTCTGTCCCTCCATGCGTCCTCCCAATTTCATTTCCCTTTCACCTGCTCCACTTTCGGCCTCCCTGGGGTTCATTATAATGGCACAACCGGTGGCTCCTCTGTTGTGCCCCCGTTTGCTTATTCGGATTAAAGGGCAAAGCACCTTTTGCGTGGATGCATGTTCCGTTTAACTCCTACAGGAGAAATTATTGAATACCTATTTTCTCGGCTGTTGTCAAGGTGCTTCAAGGAGTTGCATTGCAGGCAGTACGGTAACGAAATTACATGCTACGTTTCCCCCCCTAGAGAAGTTTCCTTTCTTATCTGTGGAAGGGAAGCAACAGACGTTCACTCCTCTGGTAAAACAGTGTGGGATTAGCAAAGTTACATGGCTTATGTACACATGTAACCCCCATGCAATCTGCCACCAATCAATGAATGCAGCTTACATGTTGTGGATCAGCAGAAAGCACCTTTTGAAAGTGTGCTGTTTTGTATGTAATGCTTGTTTAAGGTAGCACACTTTGATACAATTTTCCCTGGAGTCCCATTTTAAGTCATCCTGCGATCGATTCGTAATAGCTCATTGAAGCAGGGCCAGTGGTCCGCTCACAACCAGCCTGGAATTCTCCACAGGATAAACTACATTGTGCTTACAAGTGAGAGGAGCTTTCAAAGGCGTGTTAAAGATAACTGCACGTAATAAACTGCCCGGTTTTGCAACATCGTCGCAAATGGCATCGCCCAATTCAGCAAAAGATGCCACACATATACACACAGCCCGCCCCAAGTCAAATGTAAAACCTGAAAAAATAACATGTTCTCTGAGGGATGTCGGTGCGATCGCTCATAATTAACAGATATTGCTTTAGGATTTAAAGGTAATGAGTTTGCTTGAGGTAATTAGAAAAAAAACTGACAAAATACTGAATCCAGTGAGTGATATAATGTATTTTGAAAGCTGAAAATGTGTCGGCCTGTTTAGCAGTTAAGCCTCAAAGGCCAGTAAATCTGAAAAATGGTGCAGTAAATTTAAAAGAAGGCACAAATCTAAATGTTTCAAAAAGTGCAAAAGTAGATAACTTGGTAAAACGTTGCATCCCTCTGATTTATGAAACACCAATGAAGATGTAAGACATTTATTTTAAAGGTATGATCATGGTAAGATAAGATTAAACTTAATAAATCCTAGAGGAAAAACAGAAAACATAAGAAATTTGGTGCCTAAAAAGTAAAAAAAACCAATAAGATATAAGTAGAATATACAGTGACCCCTTGTCTATTGCGGGGGTTCGGTTCCAGAACCCCTTCATGATAGGCGAAATCCAGGAAGTAGCGACCTTATATTTATTTTATTATTTATATATATTTTAAGGCTTTATAAACCCTCCCCACACTGTTATTAACCTTTTCCACCCTCTTATAAACACTTCCTGTGCTCTTAAACACTTTCTACCTCTTAAACCTACGTAATTTTAACAACATATAATATTCTACATTGGTAAAGCCGCGTAGCTTCTCCCTTCCTTTAGCATGTCAAGGAGTTCCACCTTTTCGGCGATGGTGAGCATCTTCCTCTGTCGCTTGGGTTCGGTGCCAGAAGTCTTAGAAGATGCATAATGTTTAATCGGCATCATAAGGCATAAAATAAATTCAATTTTTATGAAAATTTCACAAAAACAACACCGCTGTGCAGCGATCTGACGTTGATCAGATGTTGATGTGAAATGGACAAGGATGCTGAACGCATGCTGTACGTGGGAGGAGGAGACTGATGCTGTGGTCGCTGAGCCAATCAGCATCCACGATACAGTGAGACCGCGAAAAGTGTGACCGCGTTATGGTGAGGGATTACTGTATTACTAAAATAACACAAATAAGCAAAAATAGGAATAGAAAGGTAAAAGGTAATGCCAGCAATGACACTGAAGTAATCAGTAATGATGATCACACATGATAATGAAATATTGCACATAAAAAATGAGATCAGAATGAGATATTGCACATTACATTGACAACATTGCACATTAAAATGATATCTTGCATATGGCGTCAAAATGTTACACATGAAAGTGAAACGTTGCACCCGAGAAATGAAAACATGAAATACTGCACATGAAATATTGTACAAACTATTGAGAAAAGCAATATTGCAAATGATATTGATGTTATTGTTCAGAGTTGCCATGTGCTGTAGCTGTATTTAAAGAATATTGACATAGTTTCACATCATATATCCTGAACTGAGACATCATTGTTATTATTCACAGTGTGGTAAAGATCCTAAGAGTGACCTATTTAAAAAGAATCAACCACCTCACCAGTTTACTTTGATGCCTATATTGTACATTTTGCAAATTTGATCTGAGAAGTTTGACCTTCAAAGGATAATGTGTTGTCTCAAATGCTTTAAAGCAAATCTTATGTTGCACATATTGTATAATCTAACACAATCTGGTCCCTTCACATGTTGTTCCATCGGTCTATATATTGTATGTCTGGCCTTTTGTGTTCATTCCTGATGAAAATTAGAAGCCAACACCCTCCTCAAAACTGCTGGTCATCCTCTTCCCCTCCCTCACCCTTGTCTCCACGGTGTCACTTCATCCTTCCCTGCCTCCCCATGAAGCGTCACATTCTTCAGCACGGTGTCATGCGACGCTTCACCTCTTCCTTCCCCTCTCCCAGGCGTGTGTACGTGTCAACCAGCCAAAAATAATGGCTTCGGGCTGTTCTCTCCTCGATTCTTGTCATTTCCTTTATCTTATTTTGATGTGCTTGACAGATGATGTTAGGCGAGGGTTCCCATGGCAACCGCATCTTAAACAGGCACGCCTAATGTGTCTGCGTTAACTATTGTTTCGTGGCGACCGCCAAAAAAGAAGAAGTGCTGTAATCGCAGCGTGGGGCCTGCCATTTTATTTTTTTCAGTCGCTGGGTGAGGAGAGAAGCGAGGTCTTGTTGTTCTCATTTGACTTTTCAAGTAAAAAATCTCATGGAGGGATGCGGAGGATGCTTTCCAAAGACTTACTTCAGCTTAATATTCAGTGTTATTCAATCTGAAAGGGATACGGTAATTATGTATGGATAAATAAACATATTCTTTATTATTTATACTTTTTTCCTGCTGCGTCAAGCTGCAGTCATCATTATCGCTGTTTAAATATAAAGGACGTAAACACAATAACAGCATCGCCTATATGGTGTTGTGCACTCAGTGAAATTGCTTTTGGAGATACAATAACTCTGTGAAGCTCATAATGCTCAGTTTATATGGAGGCTGTGCTAAGGAGGCGCTGATCCAACAGAGTTTTGAGGAAGTAGATTGTGATATTGTGCTAAACTGCACTATTTAAACCCACTATAGGATGCAGAATAAAAAAAGTGTCACATCTACAGTCTGCGTCTTTCTGTCAGTGTGAACCGCTGCAGCATGTTGGTCTGCTTGTGCATCAGTATTGGGTAAAATCTATAAATAGGAACATTCCAGTTGCATTCTAGGAATTCAAACGGCTTGTGGCCTTAAAAGTAATATTCCCATGCCTTTTAACATATTCCATCGTGACCCTCTTTCACTAAGCGGACGTGGAAGACGGCGGCTCCTCCACTTCACGTAAACTGATTAATATTTAAGATACTCGTCTCATAAATCAAACGATGCGTTCTGACAGTTCATTCTGAGTGATATCGCTGCTTGATTTGTTTTAATCAGCGGGGATTAACTTTACAGTGACCCGCCCCCTCCCCGCTCTAATAATTCTGATATTTGCCACCTTCTTTGACTCCACATGATAATGAAGCAGACGCAGATAAGTTTGCAATCACACGATCTGTCTTTTCATATCAGCTCAATAAAAAAAACCCAGCAGCTCAGATGTTGAAGTGAGAAAACCGTACTAATCCCCTCCGCTGTAGTGCAGACCATCCCCACTAGGACTGTACCTCTGCAGCTCCACTTCCTCTTTGGGAGGACGAACTTGCAGCCTCATTGGTTTGGATGTCGTCTCATTTATCTCGGCTTGCCGTGTGACATGATTTGCGGCGGACTTAACAGTCGCGCTACGCAATCTGCCTCCAGGACTGCTGAGTGCCAGAGGTTTTGGAGAATATGTGTGTGTGGTTTTCTCCTGAACAAGGACATCTCGCCACTCCCTCTTCTCCCCCACCAACCCAGCCACCCCCCACTGCTGTCCTATACCTGGTTTCCCAGAGCGAGGAGAGCCGCTGCCCAGCGAGGATTGATGGACTGACTGTGGATGCCATTAGAAGGGAGGCGCTGATTATAAAGCTAAGATGTGGAGGGAGCCGCATGATGAAATGGCAAGGCTCACTGAGGAGTGTTCAGTGACTGGTTTATGCAGTTTGTAGCTTCTGGAGATACTGCAATTTAAAATATGCACTGTTCAGGACATGCTTTTAGATGATGGTTCGTCTTCTTATTGCAATAGTGCTTGTGACATGTTTGAATACACGCCGATAGCATAGAATTTATAGGTGTTCATGCTAGTAGTTGCAGTCTTGAGGAAATTGTGGTCATTATATTATGTGTTTAGAGCGTTGGATTCCAAACGCGGCTTACTTTAACAGTAAAAATGTGCAATATTTCATATTTTCATTTCTCAGGTGTGACATTTAATTTTAATTTGCAACAGTTTTGATTACACTTGCAATATTTCACTTTCATGTATAACATTGTTGATATTCATTTTCAAATTTATCTCATTTTTCAGGTACAGTGTTTAATTTCATTATTTCATCGTCATGTGTTACCTCAGTATAATTTCCAGCATTACTTTCTGCTGTTCTACCTAGACTCATTTTAGCTTACTTTATTTCAGTCTCCGATCAGTCATTACATTATGAACACCTGCCTAATATTGTGTTGGTCCCCTGATGTGCTCAAAAATGCTCTGAACCATTGGACATGGACAAGAGGACCTCTCAGGGTGTCCTATGGGGTCTGGAACCAGGACATTGGCACTGGATCCTTTGGGTACTCTGGCTTGTTCAGTGGGGCCTCTGTCAATCAAACTTATTCCACTGCATCCTTTTGATGCTTGATCACAATGGGGTGTAGGAAGTTTGGAGGTCAAATCAACATGTTGGGCCATTGTCATGTTTCTCAACATGGTCCTGATTGGTTGATTTTGTTTCCATGTGGTGGGGTGCATTTTCCTGCAGGGGGTAGGCCAGTGACACTTGGGATTTCCATTTGCATGAGGGAGTGTGTTTGTTCTGGGACAGTGTTTATTTTGGTGTCTAAGTCTCATCAACACAGATGTCAAAATCCAAGGTTTTCCATCAGAACACCACATAGAACCAATATGATCAATGTTATTCCCTTCATCTGTCAGTGGTCAGAATGTTGTGGCTGATCGGTGTATGTCTTATTGCCTCATGACTTTTTAGGCACTGCATTTTTATGTCTTTTTTTTAACAATATCTGCCACAAGAATTTACTTCTTGATAAATAAAGCCTCATCTCATCTACAGCATAATATGCAAAGTATTGCAGACATGGCAGCAATTCTACAGTTTTTGAGTGCACTTGTGGTTTAGCAATGGTTTCCAAACAAATGAAACAAAAACAACCTGATGTGTTTTCTCACAGGCAGACCGCTAACTGGAACACCACTTGTAGTAAATAAGATATCCTAAAAACCAACATAGTTATTATTTTTAAGCATCAACAATTAAAATAGTCTATATTAGATAAAAGAGTGTTTCCATGTTCGCCTTTGCACCGACATCTAACAGTAACACAGTTTTCTGTCCCGGTCACAGGCTGGTCACAGGCAGCATGGAGAGGGGTTTACCTCTAAAAAGTGCCAAAAAAAATCTGTTTAGAGCAGCCAAACTGTCTGGTTTACTCCCAGCAGACACGTTTGCAGTTGGCACAAAAATAAGAGACCTAGATTCGTATTTATAGTTGATTAAAATTATCTCCAAAAACATTCGGAAAACAGGCAGATGGCATTGTTGGAGCGAACCGTCTTTGTTTCTGAGTCAAAGCAGCGTCCCTTTAAAGCTGCAGATTAATAGGAGCACATTCTAGGACGAGTGTTATTCAGTGTTTTTTTTTAATGATGTAGTAACAATGTTCTGGCAAAGGAAGAAGACTGGCTGGAGAGAGGGCCATTGCAGGATGATAATAGTCTTGAATCTGAGAATCAGAGTCTTCATTAAAAGGTCAGCTAACCCTGTCGTCCATGGTTGAAAATTCAAACCAGTTAAGTCAAATGGCACCACCAATGATATCCTGTTCACTTCCAGTTTCTGTGCAGCCCAGATACTAGAAAAACTTTCTTTTACACTGTGGTGAACTCACCTTGTAAGGCACCTGTCCTTATTTTTTTTATTTTTTATTATCACAATAAAAGCACTTTAACGCCAGGGGGATGCTGCCGCAATCACCGCTTTTGTATGGAAACACGTATTACATTTGCAAATAAGGTGGCCAGGTGGAGACAAGTTATAATGAAATGCAGTATGGTGGCTGAACCCCCCTTAGGGGATGTTGTGAGAAATGCCTGAGAGGATGATGGATTTCTTTCAATAACAGCAGCGCAGGATTTGTCAGAAATGAACAGGGAAAATATGCTCTCTTTGCTTGTTCGAGCAGGCAGGTCTGGTCTACTGAGTTAAATGCTGCACTTTGATCTAAAAGCTGTTAAATAGAGCAAACAGCAGCATCCAATCAGGGCGAGATAGCTCTGATTTGTTCATGAAAGCTGTAAAAGCTGACACAAAATGTTGAGAGGTGTTTTTTAAAATCTAGAAACAGTAGCTGTGTCCTGCAGCATATATTGCTTTAAACCACAATAGCATCAATGTAAAGCAGTTCGACGGAGTGTTGTTTCCTCAGATGGGGGACAGTGGAACTTCTTTTGCAAAGAAAATTTCAGACATTTCTCTTGCAAAGCTTTGATACTGTAATCAAAAGAGCTGCTGATGACACTCCGACTGCTGCTTTTGTCACTGTTTTGCTCTCACGCTGGATACTAGACTTATTTTTTTCCCCTCCAACATGCTCTGGAGGAAGGCAAACACTCGAAGCTGTTAGCACATGCATAATTTCCTGACAGCATACTGTGTTCGAGGAGTGAATCCACAAGCTGTCATTCCCGTGTTTCCCTCGCTCATCTGTGACATATTTTTTGAGTTGCTATATTTGACAAATTTCTTCTGCCCATCTGCCGGTGAAGAATGGGCCTGTGGGCAGCTGACGCCCGCCTGCCTGACGACGCATCAATTCTTTTGGGGCCTTTAAATTGACAAGACTCTTTGTTTGAGAAGTGGCACGAAGACAAATGAGCCGAGGCGGGCCGACGTGAGCGGTGCATCACGGACATCACTCTGCCCCAGATGATCAGCCATCATGAGTTTTACTATCTGGCAATTTATCTGAGCTGCCCCGGCGGAGACGATGAGTGTTTTGGGGCGTCGCTTTGTCTGCTTTCTTTCTGCAGTTTGAGACTTATTTTCACTCCAGTGAGTGCAGTTTCAAAGCTTTGCAGCTGAGCCAAGCTTACAGCAAGACATCCGCGACGCTGTGCAATGATTCCCGTGTATCTGCACTGAAATGTGGAGCACAGTCGAGGTCATCTGTAGAAACAGGCTGACATCGCAAAGCTGATAGAGTCTTGAATGAGAGGACTCGGCGAGAGGGAAGCCTGTGTTTATGTGAGGAAAGTGTCTGTGGTTGGAATTTCTGCTTATCTGTGCCTTGTCATAAAAGATTTTCAATAACTGTGACTGATCAGCTAAACACAGCTTTATCTTATTGATACGTGCAGTGTTTCTGTAACACACTTAAACGGGCGACGCTTCTCGCGGAGACAAAGCAAATTCATTAAATCCAAAGATAGCATCTGTTCTCTTTGACAGTCGGAGATAGCGTTAATCATCAGGGCGTTAGATTTATTATCTTTACTTTCCACCCAAAAAGACAGTGAGCCTTTGAGACAATGTGATGTTAAAAAAATGCTTTGAAATGCAGTAGCAGATAAATATAAGTTTGCAACAGTGTCTCTGAGGCCAAGAGGAGGTGTAAGTGACTCATGGCTACCTGATGAAATGAATTACAGGTGCATTTGTTACATTCACTAGTGTTTTGCACCACCAGTAGCTATCATTGTGCATTTTTTTTTTTTGCTATATGATGCATACAAAAAAGGAGCAGGCAGTTGGAGCTTTTAAAAAACAATGTGGGTTTGGCTATTATCTATATTTGCAATTACAGTTTGAAAATATGCTTGAAAATTGAATGGTGAATTCCTGTATTTGTGCAGTAAATATCTTCAGGCCCTGAAAAATGAAAGAAGAATGAAACGAAATTCACTGTTGTCTTGCAAGATCCTTTTTTTTTTGCAATGATAAGAAAGGTTTCAAAAAGAATTAAAGCTTTCCTGCACTGAAATTCTACTTTTCATTGAACAATTACCTGAATAAATTCACCAATCAGGCACAACACTATGACCACTGACAGGTGAGGTGAGTAACATTGATCATATTGGTACTATGTGCTGTTCTGCTGGTAAACCTTGGATTTTAACATCCGTGCTGATGAGACTTAGACACCCAAATACATACTGTCCCACAACAAACACACTCCCTCATGCAAATGGAAATCCCAAATGTCATTGACCTACCCCTGCAGGAAAATGCACCCCACCACACGGAAAAATATCAATCAGGAACATGTTGAGGAACATGACAATGGCCCAACATGTTGATTTGACCTCCAAACTTCCTTCACCCCATTGTGATCAAGCATCAACAGGATGCAGTGGAACAAGTTTGATTGACAGAGGCCCCACTGCACAAGCCAGAGCACCCAAAGGATCCAGTGCCAACGTCCTGGTTCTAGACCCCATAGGACACCCTGAGAGGTCCTCTTGTCCATGTCCAATGGTTCAGAGCATTTTTGAGCACATAAGGGGGGGCAACACAATATTAGGCAGGTTGGTCATAATGTTATGCCTGATCGGTGTATATTAAGAAGTTTCTATGTTTATTAGGGGAGACTTTAAACAAAGCGATTGATGGAGGGCAACAGTTCTTTGGTTGAACTATGTCTTCTTGAATTTGTGTTGACCGCAGTGAAATGCAGAATGTTGTTGGACTTCACACAACTAAAAATAATACAAATTATTTGGTTTATAAGGCAGTCAACTGAAACATATTGATTTCCAGTGCAGTCATTGATATGACTCATATCAAATAAGGGGAATTACCTCAAATGGTAGAGCGCTCGATGCCCACATTCTCCAGGAGACTTTTGGACTCAGCAGTAACGGCTTAAGACTACTGAGCAGCAGGTCAGTGGTTCAAGCCCCAACACAACCAAGCTGCCGCTGTTGGGCCTTTGAGCAAGGCTCTCATTACCCATCTGCTCCTGGGGGTTTGGACTGTGGCTGACCCAGTGCTCTGACCTCAGCACTCCAGCAAACTGGGATGTACAAAAAGACAGTTTCCCTTGTGGGATCGATAAAACAAATGTCAAATGCAGTATGAAGACAGATAAACCTTTAAAAAAGTATTCAGTGTGTGACTGTGTCCACCACTTGCACAGTTTGAATTAAAACGAAATACAAGTGCAGAATGAACGCAATTATCGTGACATGGCTCCTTTTTTTTTTTGGTTTGAGATGCTGGACACTTGGTATTAAATCCTTTCATGTGATTATTTTGTGGGCATTTTGTTCGACCGTCTGTGGAGTAATGACAAATGAGGGACGAGCAGGATTTTCTGTAAATGCTGTTTCCCTGTGAATACAATAAGGCCCCCCTGGCTGGGACCTTTAAATCTTAAAAGTGCTTTAATCAATATGTTTTTTATAGCTAAAGCTCAAGTGACTATGTGTATTGTAAGAAAGGTCATCCATAATGACAAACCCAAAGAGAATTATCATTTGACTCTGGGAGCATCTTTCACCTCATTGTTGTGGCTTTCTGATTTGCAGAGTTTACTTTGTTCACTTTAACCTTTTCTGGCTCTCCTTTTTAAGAAAGAAACCCTAAATAAAAGGATGAGTATTGGATTTTCTATCAGGTAGACAAAAACACGACTCCCAAAGAATGCTGGTGTCTCTAGTGGATGAGTAAAGGAAAAAAAAGTTGTCCTTTCAACTTTAAGGATGGCAAAATGTCAGCGCTGAATGAGCAAAGAATTCCTCAGATATGTGGCACCATGTATTGTCAGCAGTGCAACAACCATATTGGGTGAAGAGCAGAAATGAAAGGCTAGAAAATGATGTGCAATAACTCCTATTGTATTGCTTTTAACATAAATCTTACTTATCATTGATGCAACACAGCTTCAGCTTCATCAGTCTTGACTTCTGTCTCTTGATGTCTGACACAATTACTCAGTAGTAGTTTGGCACCACTGCAACTTCAGTTGGTTTGCAGGTGCTTTTCGGTTTTGTACTGGCCAGACACACACTTACAGCACGCCCACTTACATCCACCACAGTGCCCACACAATATGAGATTAATAGACAAGAGTGGAAGCACGGAGTGAGCTGTCTGGGACTATTCCGATCATCTATGACTCAAACAAATCCATAATACAGTGATCTCTGTGCGTAATAACATACACTGCATTAGCTGGATAACTGTCCTGATATATCCCATATCTAGTGTGACGCTGGTTTAATTTTGGTCCAAAAACTTCGGAAGTATAAATAAAAAAGTATTTCTGTCTCATTTTTAAGCAAAAGAAAAGGCCAACTCATGCAACGCTCCTATTTTAAGAGGCTTTCAGTACCACACATTGTTTTCAGAGCCTCACCTCCCGCGATACTGTCACACTTCATAGAGACTGTTCTTGATGCCGCCCCTTTGAAGTTCAAGAACCAAAGAGCCCCAGACGGTTTTGCGGAGAAAGACCTTTAATGGGAGTCTGTTTGAAGACACTGAGTTTTCAAGTCTGAGCAGCTGCAGCGCCTCACCCATCACTGTCTCTATCATCATCCCTCTCTCACAGATGATTAGATGTGCGGAGACTAGAACTGATGTGGACCCGGTGCTGATTGAATCATAAAGTGACCCAAATGAAAGAATTGATTGGCCTCGCAATCATGACGCGTGCGAAATGAGCGGCGGCCTAAGTTCTCTGACGCCGATCCATTAGGATTCCACTCCAGCTTGCTTGTGATTCACAGACACATTGTTCTGACAGCTACTTCACGGGGTTGACATTCACACTGAGTGCTTGTATTACAGCGGACACATGTGATTGGCTTACACGAGTGAGTTTATGCGGGAGATTATATTAGAGATAGGCGTCGAGGTAAAATGATGGATTTGGAATTTGAATCATCTTCACTTTGCATCTCGGCACATAACAGTGATTGCATTTGGATGAGGGGACTGTATTTCAGGTGTTGAATAAGTTAGCTTTGTTGCACATCGGTTTCTCTCAGTGTATTTACTCTTGACTGTACACATATATACAATCTTACAGTATGGGTTTATAGTCATTATCATACACATATGCTAAACTGTCTTTCATTGTCTTGGTACTTGTAGTCTATGCAATGACAATGAAGTTTCATCTAATCGAAATCTAATATACACAATATAACATAACATAGTCAAACTGACATTTGGTTTATATGGATTTTTTAAAAAGTAATTATAATCAATATATGCAGCAGTTAGGGCGCTTTATGGTTTGACAAGTCATGAACAGGAAACAGGAAGTGGAAAGATATTTTAGATTACATTATGACCACCTGCCTAATATTGTGTTGGTCCACCTTATGTGGTCAAAAATGCTCTGAACCATTGGACATGGACAAGAGGATCTCTCAGGGTGTCCTATGGGGTCTGGAACCATGACACAGGCACTGGATCCTTTGGGTACTCTGGCTTGTGCAGTGGGGCCTCTGTCAATCAAACTTGTTCCACTGCATCCTGTTGATGCTTGATCACAATGGAGTGTAGGAAGTTTGGAGGTCAAATCAACATGTTGGGCCATTGTCATGTTCAGTGGTTGTAATGTTGTGGCTGATCGGTGTAGTAGTATGGCTAAAACATGTCAGTAGTCTTTGGTGGACAAATTATGTCAGACTGTTGGAAGAGACACCAGAGACAGGTTGTAGAAATCAAAAGGCGAGATTTAATCCAAAAAAGCTGGTTCAAAAGGTAACAAAGTCCACATGAATCAAAAACAACACAGTGTACTGGCAAACATCAACCACAAATATCCAAAAGGCAACTAAAGCAAAGGAACAGACAGAAGCAAGAGATAAAATAACACATCAGGCTCAAAAAAACTAACCAAAGTCATATGAGGAAGGTGAGAAAAACCAGGCAGGTCAGCCCGAGGGAAACAATCCAGAGACTAAACGGCACAAACTGGCAAAGACAAAAAGAGAGATGAGACTATTTATACACTCAGAACTGATTCAGGAGACAAGACTCGGATGAAACTCATCAGGACGATCAAAAGAGGTGGGAAAAACAGACAAAGGAAGGAAGTAAAGGCACAAACAACATATAAGGAAAGATAATATCAAAATAAAACAGGAGGTAAACAGATATCAAAACCAAAACCCCAAAGATGATGACAAACTATGTTGTTGAATTATTGTTTCGAAAATATCTCAGAAATTTGTCTGACTAAACACGAGTGGCGCGAGACAAGCTGTGAAAGTTGTGTTTTAGAGAATATATAAATCCCTACAAAATGTTAATAGTTCATATAATACACACACATAGGAGTAAATACTGGAACCAATTATAATATTATTCATTAGATAATTTAATTAAACAACCCTCAGGCCCTTCAAAGTTGCAGAGAATGGCTGCACAGAGTGTGCGACATCTGCAGCCTTCCAAGGACCAGACTGCTCTCCTCTTTGATCCGGTTTCATTATGCAGCTTTGGACTGACCCATCATGAAAGCTGAGACGTGCTGCGTTCCAACCGCCGAAATTATCAACACAGAAGAAGAAGTGTCCTCAGACAGCCGGTTGAGGAGAAATTCATAATTAGGGTCACTGCTTTGCGGGAAAATACTATCACATGTTTTCCTGGTTGGTTAACAAACACTTTGTTGGTCATTATTTGCCCAAATTACGCTTTTGTTTTGCTCCTCCCTAATGACAGTTTTCCCCTGGAAGCCGTCGACTTTTAATCACATCCCCTCCTCACTAATCCCTTTTTCTCTCATTGACCTTATTTTACGCCTTTTTTTTCCACATTCAGGTTTTATATTACAAACATCGTCGTCATAAATATGTGATAAGGTGGATTTTCAGAGGAAGTCTTTTTTTCTTCTTCTGTTCAAATCAACTATTTTAACGTTGTAGTGTACCGTTAATGAAAATAAGCTTTGAAGTGAAAATCACACTCTTTCTGTGGATTTATGGTCATTTTGCACTTTATAGGCAGTCATTAATAAAGTAGCTGGAGTTCTGCAGTTCTTTAACAACATTACACAACGCCTTGGGCTGACACTTTTCTTTGGCTTTCTTAAGTGGAAAGTGTTATATTAAATTACATGCAGTAAAGTCTGCTTTTCTTGCTCACAGCCTCTCTCAGGAGACTGAAAAATGGGGATTTTTTAAGGTAAACAATATATTTCTGGAAAGATAGAACATATAATTCAGCACTTAGCGCTATAAATTTCTGTCTGGCAGGGGAAAAGACAGCACCTGCGTCAAACTTCTGCTCCACCACAATCTTTTAAACAGTTCAAACTGCCTGTAATTCTGAAGAAATGCTTTTATCTGAAAATTTCAGCTGACACATGAAGACGACATCGACCTGTGACCCCGCGCTCACCTTATATACCAAAGCTGCGGATTTGCTCGGCGCTTTATCTCGGATAATTCATTCCTTTTAGCACCTAATCTGAATATCAGCTATTTTACTGCACGTCACCTGGAGAAAGAGCGAGAGTTCAGGCAGCAGTGGTCACCTTCAAATGACAAGCTTTCTCTCCGGAATATCGCAGAGGCATTGTTGCACGCCTCACACTCTAAGTCCTTTTCTTTTTTCCCTCCATCCGGTGTCTCTCTCCTCGTAACCTTTGCCTTTGATTCTGTGCTTTCCTTCTTCCCGTCACATCCTCAGACTCTTGTCATGTTCTCATTGCCCTCTCCTCCCTTGTCGTCTTTCCCCCCCCTTTCTCTCTCTCCCTCCCTCATCCCCTATCTCTGCTGTCTTGTGTGGTGCTGCAGGGCTCTCTGGCTGATGTAATTTATGCTATCTATTTTGCTAGTGTGAGAAGAGAGCGTCCTGAAGCCAGTGCTCTTCATGCAGAGTGCTCCTGTGGGAGGCTGAGAGCCAGCGCCGACTGAGCCACCCCCCTTTTCTCTTCCCTTTCAACCATCCGTCTGCGCACAATGCAATGACCGTACGCGTGGCAAAAGATGCTCAATCTGCATGGCAGTATAGGATAGCAGTTAAAAATACCACACTGTATCTGTCAGCTGTGAAGGAAATTGGACGCGTTGTCACCACAGGTATTGGTTCTGTAGCCGTTCATTACGTCCAATGTCAGCTTAAGTGAAGATTTTGTATGCAGCATGCAGACAGGAAAGTGTTTGCTTAGATCTCATAAGTCAAATCCGTCAGGAGTCCATAGACAGATTGGACTTTTAGCAGCAGTAAACACTTCACACTGGGTTTTCTGGAGCTGGAAGAGATTTGATGCTGACTAAATGTTTATGTGTGGTTGCAGGACCGTAATCCATTCCTATGACAACAGAGAAGGGTTTGGCTGGGGAAATGAAGACCGCCATGGAGGGGGATGCCAGGAGAACCAATCAGGTGGGAGCACTGTGGAACTCGAAGCAGCTGTAGATCATTTTACTCGGGCCTCTCTATCACTCGGGGGGCCTTCAGGCTTTCTGTTTGATATGCAAGGCGGATATCCCGTCCTGCCTGTGCCAGCAACTTAACATCTTAGATCAGCAGCTCACACTACATCATGCACTTGATGATTGCCTCTCGTGATCAAACATTTTGGATTTATATCATTTTATAAAACAAGTACATAATTTCTCTTCTCAAAGTGTGGGGATTTCACACTCACCCACTCAGAGGAAGGATTTTTTTTTCTCTCTCCAGGTTCCAGAGGACCATGGAGATATGGATGATAGCTCAGAGAAGACCCCCAGCAAAGCCTCCAAATCCCCACAGAAAACCACCAAGCGGCCCAAGACTGTCCCCGTCAAAGTCACTCTGCTGGATGGCTCCGACTATGAGACTGCAGTCGAGGTATAATGCTCACTTTTTTGCTGATGAGATTTGGTAGAAAATGGGAAATTGGGCTGGTCAAACCCTGCAAAAGACTTTGATGATGAATATGTGTTTTAAAAATGATTACATCCAGGCTATTTTCATAGATTTTCCCATCCAGCAAATGACCCAATTGTGGACAAACACATTTTTCTGTTTTTATGTGCATATCAATCTTCCCTTGAGAAAACCAGGAATTTTTAGTTCTGCTTACCTTCACTTAGTGCATCCAAAAAGTCTGTCTCTGGTCAGTTATTTAACCCCTGAAATCTCATCTCTGTCTTACATATTTAGACGTTTTTCCCATGAGATTAATCCACGCATTCCCAAAAATTGCGTTATCTTTTACTCTGCATTGTTGCTTCTTTTAGAATGTGTTTGAAAGTATTTCAGCCTTTCATGCTTGAACTAGAAACCAATTCTGCAAAAGAATAATGATACAGGAAACTCCACCCCACAATAGACAGGATTGGTTCTTCTGGTTTGTGATGTACGAAACTCCTTGCAGTCTCAATCCATGTTTATGAGACTGTTATTGGTACGCTGCAGTTTCAAGGTGGAAATCTGCGGCCGTGACGTTGAATTTTTACTAGTAGTTTGCTAGTAAATTTAACAAAAAGCACCACAGGGACATGTTAACAAAGTGAAAACCTTGATTTTTACTGGAGTGGATCTCCAATGATATAGAGTTTTCAAATCCTGATGTACACGAAGCATCTGACTCACACATCACTCGAGCTTCCTTTTGCTAAAGAGATAAAACAGATGAAAGAAAACATCAGACCCGTGAGCAGCCATGACAAGATCTTGTTGGCCCTTCTACCTCTGTATCGATGATAGTGGCACCAGACTGGAAATTCAGTGTTTATCTTGATGAGTCCAACTCATATTTACCCATCTTACTATGTGTAACAGTTTTTTTTTAAAACAGTAGTTGACTAAAACACACATAAAGCAGATTTTCTGAAGTTCTTCTGGAGATTTGGTGAAAGTTTGCTTTGCATGCAGTATGTACAGATATTTGACTACGCAGGTTTGCCGTCAAATGAAATGGATTATATATTTAGGTTAAACAGTTGGTGTCACTTGTTCTGATGTGGCCCAGATCCAGGACTAAACTGTGTCCTGTATTAGGCTCCTGCATGCATTCATCCTCATGGATCAGCTAATAAAATCTGTTACTGGACAAATGTTGAAAATAGAAATGACAGAAAGCTGGGGAAAACATCAGTAGACTGGAAAGTAATAGCAGAATAACAAACTGATTTTGCATAGCTTATATTGACTTAAATAGAAACAACCTTTCTCTACTGCAATATGTTATGTTTTTGTCTCCTTTTACCAACCTGACATTGTTTTCTTCTCATTTGAGTGTGTACTCTCCTCGATTAGGACTATATCCCGTCTGACTGTTAGGATATCGCTGTTGTCATGGGAATTATTTGATGGGAACAAAATTATCATAACCGATATAAATGAAATCCAAAACCACAAAAACAAAATCTGTGTTTTAAAGCTGTTTTCAGCTCCACAGCCAAACACACGCCTCCCTTTTCGTGGTTACCCTTATGTAATTGCTTCACCATTAATTCCACGATCATGCAGAAGCATCATTAGAAAAAAATGAATTTGCAATTCTGTTAAAGCTTTGCTGTTTCTCAGCTCTAAAATGCACATGTGCTTTAAATTTCTGTTTTGCTTTGCAGGGGGATTTTTTTCTTTTAAAGCATTTTAAGAAGCTGGTGTGCATCTCCCTCATTTGAACAGAGCCCTTGACTCAGCATACCACAGCACAGTGCACCTCTGTGGGATTTAGTCTCCCTTGGTAATACATACCACTGAGTCAGGAAATGCAGCTCGGTTGCTATTCTTACTGAGAGGAGGAAGTGACAGGTGGAGAGAGGTGAAAACGAGCTCTGCGCCGCGGCGGACGGAAGGAAGGAAACCTCGGCTTCCATGAGATCGTGACTCTTTAGCTTTTTGTGTTTGCAAACAGGCGGTCGTGGGCCCCCCCGCTGCTCTTTGTTTATTTGAATTTCGCGTTAGCCCACACGCTTGTCAGGAGCGAGTGCTGCAGAAAATTAATCTGCTCCTTGAAATGACTCCTGAGTGGTGTCAGCGAGGGTGTTTGGATGCAGGGTACAGAGCTGCATTGATTCTCATTGAAACCAACCCTGCAGCCCCATTGGCTGCTGCGGCCCGCTGATGGAGTGTGATGCGGCTGGGAATGAGCTCGTTGGCCCCTCAGCCTCATTCATGTCAACTATATTCCTTTTATGGCTTGCTGCCTCCCACCTGACCTCACATATTTTACCTACAAGAGCCGGCGAGCGGAGAAATATGTCACGAGTCACACACACACAGATGCATCTTCCTTCAACTCCCCCATCTTTCCTTAGTTACATGCATGCATACACACACACACACATTTCTTCAGGTCATCTGGTCAGTGACAGTGGAGGTAGTGGGCTTTGACAGGAAATCCATACGCTTGACAGATGAGTGCTCTTATGTTTGACCGGGGAGAAAATAGAACGGGAGAAGGAAAGAGGAGGAGGAGGAGGAGGAAAAGATGAAGAGTAGGGAGGTAGAGGTAGGGAGAAGGATGGAGAGGAGGTTGGATACCGGGAGTGCTTATTTGTGTACTTGTAGTATGAATGGGAGTGCGTATATCAGCGTGTTTGCAAAGGATAAAAGGCAAGCAGGGACAGGATGATGAATGCAGTAAGCTCATTTGTTTCATTAGAGTCATGATGTCCACCGAGCACACGGGCCCAGATGATAAAGTAAAGGGAGGCTGTCTGAACCTCCTATTGACGTTTGGCTTCCAACATTATAGATATCGACTGAGCTCAGTGCATTTACGTTGTCCAATCCGCTACCTAGAGCCATACTATTAAAGCAGCAACTACACCACCCGCTTGTATAGTACATCCCTGCTTTCAACCTCACAAGAGAAACTCTACTTTTAAAAAAACAAAACAAACAAACAAAAAACATCTTAAGTGAAGCATCTGGCTTTTTAAATACAATCCTAAGGAGACCATTATAATCCGTTTTAACTACTTAAACTTTGGCTGAATGGTGTTTTCTCTGCAGGTCCAACCCATGAAATGCTAATGCTCATTTTCACGGTTCATACGTTTTTACTGGTTAACCGCATGAGCTTGCGAGTTTCCACTTTTATTAGAGAGGCAGAGCTGTTTGTGCAATACGTTGCTGTAGTCAATGCTTTCTGCGCTGCTGATAGTTCGGGGCTCAGCTGCTGATGCCAACCAGATGCACTATTTAAAAGGTGCCTCATTCAGGCGGTAGAAATAATTAAGAAATGCTTTCATGCCCTCATCCCCAATCCATCCCATGGTGCCATTATTGGCATGTGTTTCTTTGTAAACTGTGATCCAAACCAAATTGGTTCTTTAACTTCTGCTACAGAGAGTTATACTTTTACTGGGTGATGGATGCAGCAGTAGCAACGCTCATGCAGTTAAAAAGAAAAACAAAACTGGGCCAGCACGTGCAGGGTGAAAGCATTAAAGTTAAAGTCCAGGGTGCTCTGCAAACATTCAAAGTGTCTTTTTGGCAGAAAAACCACCAGTTCCCCTATAATGTGAGCTTCATGTGCTTGTGTGGTTTACTTGTTAAAACCAAATGAAAGATTCATGACAGTGGGACCAAGCTGTTCGTCCTTTGAAAAGGGCTGAAAATGCGATAAAATCAGTTTATCTAGGGTGCATTCTGTATCATTTCTTCCCATTATAACTGCACTCATCATAAAATGCGTCCCTGCATAACCTCTCCACTTCCTTCCCTCTGGGGAGTTTGGAGTCTGCAGAGCCTGTGAAGATTCAAATGGGAAGATTCAAATATGACTTGAGAATATACATTTATTAATACTCAAGCTCAACCTGTCTGATTGCGGGGTAGTTTTTCCAGCTAAGGTGGAAGATGAAGAATGAGAGGGTTAAATGGAACTATGAACAACTGATCAGATTTGCCCTTTTATGCAAGTTTTATATATCAAATAAGGAGAAAGGAATAGCTACATAGGTTGTGTGTGTGTATGTGTGCACTGTGTGAAGTTAAGCAAATGAAGGCTCTGTTCTCACTTTTTTTTAAAACTTTGCTTAAATCCTGCAAGGACCCTGAAACAAGGACTTTTGGAAACACTGGTGACTTTATTTTAGTGTGGAAACTCTGGATCTATGATGTAGTCTGGACAAGCAAGAAGAGAGACATGTGGAAACAATAACCCAGACACTCTCATTTGCATTCTAATAGGGTCTTATCGGTCACTATGTATCCTTGACTTATTTGTCTAGGTATCTGCCAGAGGGACGTTTCACCGTGATTTGTGTTTTCGGTTTGGTTAGGTTGGTCAGACAGCAGAACTGATCCAACGTTTTACCGACCATATAGTGGTTAATTTAACATGGACAATGAATTATAGGATATATTTACCATGGAGTCTGAACTTGCAGTTGTTTTGCAGTTAAAGAGATCTTTTTTCTTACTTGTTTGCCTTTGCTGCCTCTCTGTAGTATCTTCTAGTGTGTGTTCAAGTGTGTTTATGTAGATGGAGATTATTTCTGAAGCTTTTCTGAAAAGCTTGTCTGGGTGTAAGCTGCTTTTGTGTTTATCGTTTTCTCAGGCATTGTTTGTCTGTTTGTCTGTTCCCAATCTGCTAATGTGTTTCCTCCCCCTTCATCCTCCCCCCGATCGGTTGAGGCAGATGTCTGCCTTTTCTCAGCCTGATTCTGCCAGAAGTCTTTTTTTCCCCTTCCTAGTAAAGGGGGAGTCTTCACTTTACCATGTAAAGTGCCTTGAGATGAAATATGTTATGAGTTGGTGCTATATATATATAAAAAAACTGAATTGAAAACTGGGCTTCTAAATGAAAACACATTACTGTGAGAATAGCCGAAAATGTCAATGTCAAGAAGTCAATTAGCATAATAGGCAAGCAATTTTAAAAAAGCAAACAAGCAAAAACAAACAAGAAAAAAAAACATGTGTAGATGTTAAATAAAGTGATTCGTACACAATAAGAACAACTACAGTATAAATACGAAGGTAAAGGTTGTGTCCCCAGAATGGGGTTGTTTCAAAGTCCTGTTTGTCCAAAAGAGGGTTGTTTGTCTGAACAGGATTGTAGTGTTTGTGTGAGCAAGAATTATGGGTGTGTGTGTGTGCATAAGTAAATGCTGTGTGCAGAATTAGGCAGTGGAATGTTGGTGGTTTGGTTGTAGGTCAGTGCAAAGTGGAATAGGGTGAAGACATGCAGTTCGAGGATCGGGATGTTCAGGACTGAAGATTAAATTGATTGTTTTTGCTTGTTGTTTTTGTCCATTTGTTATGGACTGCTATGGCTTTTTGTTCTCTGGCAGAGTAATGTAGGGTGTGTGCATTGCAATTTTGAAGAGATCATGACGAACACTGACCTATGAGAAGTATCCCGGTATATGTAACACAGGAGACTTTAGAATGCAGCAGCTCTGCAGTAACAGTTTGTGAGTGATCTTTTCCCTGATGTGCTGTATGGAGGGGCCAAAACCAGAAGGCATGGAGGTGATTATCAGTGTGCATAGTGCAGTGTGAGCAAATGTGGGAGCTCCTGAATCCAATATTGAACAGTTTTTGCTCTTGCAGAAAAGAAAGGTCAATGTCACACATGCATGATGTTGTAACTGCCTAACGCCACTTGCTTGGAGTTGGAAGTCTTGCTGGGATTAAAATGCTTCTACCCTTAGATGTATTATGCTGTTACGCTCTAGCTCGGTTAGTCTCTGACAGTTAACGTTTTTTTTTTTTTACTCACATCCTGGGCTCTTTGGCAGCAAAACACACTACAAGAACCCTCAAACTTCATGCAGGTTAAACAAGACAATTTTAGGGCTGACTGACTCTGAAGACTCACTGTAAACAAAGTGTGACTCACCGGATGTAGGATGTGGGTAGAAGCCTTCTATTGACTGCTCTTGTCAGTTATTTTGGGCACCACTAATCTCGGAAGTAAAAATTTCATTGTTGATTAACTGCAAAATTTCCGCCTCAGATAATAAACACTGAAATTTTCAAGAGGAAAAGTTAACTGCTAAGCCCAATAGGCATTTTGGCAAACATGTGAACCAGTAATGGTGGGCAAGAGCTGAAGATTATGCTGTGGAGGAAACTAAAAACACAAACTGCTGCTGTAAATAGTTCACCTTTGAAGTCAGTGTCCACCAGTGTTTTAAATGTGGATGTATTTTGTCAAGCTGGCTGGTATACTGGATAACAGTTTGGTGTCAAAGTTATTAGAATGAACGTTGCTCAGTGGCACATACACCAAACACGTTATCCAATCTCCAAATGAAACACTTAGAGAGCGCGTATGTCCAAGATTCCTATCGACTGAGCTAATGGACTTCCCCTTCTTCTACAAATGTTTTGTACTGAACCAATCACATCTGATTAAAAACAGGAGCAATCTTTCTGAGATTTTTTTCATTGTTTATCAGCCGCTCCTTTTCCAGTGGTTTTTGGTGAGGAAAAAATCCTTCATGTGATTGAATCCCATACTGTTCCAAATGCCGCTACTGGCCAGCTTGTTCTCCATAGCAGCAAGTGCCAGAGGGTAACGGATGTTGCAATATTTAGGACTCTCTACCAAGTAGAAATATTCAATAAAACACAAACACCCAGTTGACACGATGAAACCGGGTAAATACAACTTAAATCAATAACGGTTGTTACATTATTTAGAAAAGTCAGGTGTTTCTGTGTTACGTAGCATTAGTAAGAAAAAACTTGAATTACAGAATGGTTAAAAAACACTTGCGGAACAAGCAGCCTTCTCACTTCGCAGGTGTAGCTTTCTAACTTCCGTAAAAAATACATCAAATGGGCCGTAATCAGATTGCCTCAGGGGAGTCACCAGCTGTAGTCAATTCTAATCACTCACGACAAGTTAAGAGGCCATGAAACTAAGAAAATGTGATTAACACAGCTTTCTGTCAACAAAACTGATAATTCAAGTTGCTGCGTGTATATTTTTGACCCAGAAGATTTTGACCTATAATAAATCTATGAAAGAACCAAAATGCATGATTGTTTTTTGTGACAAAGACAAGTTATGGGAGTCATTGGAAACTCAAGACAGCCATGATAAAAATACTTTACTTTACAAGTGCCTGGAAACTTTGCTTGCGACTGTAATCATATATACAGGCCAATAGAGTATTTATGTCTACAGGGAATCTACAGATTAACAAAGATAACAAGGCTGATTTTATTATGACTGACCTCTAGTGGCACAAGTTGTCCTCTACAATACATCAGCGTATTGGTGCCATTTGGTATAACAGTGAACAATTTAGAAATTGCAGTTTGTACGAGTAAATTTATTTATTGTTTTTTTTTTTTTTTTTTTTCTTAACTGGAGAAGGGTTTTTTAGATTGAGCACAAAATAGATGCCACACCCACTCTTACCACATTTTTCCAGTTCCCCTCCAGTCATTTGATTCCTTCCACTGCATTAGTTAAAGTGACAGACTTACTTTCTCCTCGGCCGGCCATTAACCCGTTCACCCAACGCTCTTCCCTTGTTTGTATGTGCGAGACGATCGGGCGAAATGGATTTCTAGGATTACACCAAATGGCTGCTAACACAATCAGGCCACAGAACTAGTTGCAGAAATGTGATTGAATCCAATTGGAGCGACAACAAAATCTCATCAACGGCTCCTGAATCGGTTGCCATGCTTGGGGAGCCACCAGAGATGTGTGTTGCAATTTCATTTCGTTGAAGAATCGAATGTACGTACCACTCCCACCCCTCAAAAAAAAAAAAATCTCTGACTGCAGCCTCTGCCTGTTAATCAGCATTACTCTCTCACTGCTTCATCCTTGACAGCCTCAGTGCAGCAGGGTCTAAATGATTATTTATTTGACCGAGAGAGAGAGACAGATTACTTTGTCATGCCTAATTAATTGCACGTCTTAAATTTTTAAAAGTTGTGCCGACTGTACTGCCAGCTTCTCTCGCAGGAGCCAAACAAAGGTCTGTGGTGGCCTTGTAGTAACCAGAGATAGAGAAAGTGAGAGGGCACACACACACACTGAAGGGACCTATTACTTCTGTTTCCATGGTAACAGCTGCTTGGTTGCCTTGTCGCCATAGGAGCCAGGTTTCCCTAGGAGATGGATCTGCTGTGTGTATGTGTGTGTGTGTGTCTGTGTGTGTGTGTGTGTGTGTGTGTGTGTGTGTGTGTGTGTGTGTGTGTGTGTGTGTGGAAATAGCGTTTTTGCCAAGGCCGTCCCACAGAGGCCTGGATTTCAGCCCTCAAGGGTTGGATAGAAAATAGGTGTGGTCTGCTGAAACGCCACTGATGCGAAAAGCTATTCCTCCCTCCTTATGGAGGCATAAAGCTCCTCCTACTCAGCAGGGAGGAGGACAGACCGGGAGCATCTCTCGGAGCTTGGTTTTTTTAGATTTTCATGTGGCTGACGTATTTGATCCCTTTGTGTTATGAAACAAGAATGCAGAGAATGTATTGGTATCTTTATTATTGAATTTGTCAGTAAATATCTATGTGTCAGTAAATCTATTTCATGCTTTGTGCATTTATGCCACCTCATGCTGCATGATGGTGTAGATACTGAAAGGAAATATAAGGAGGTGAAAGACAAGTAGGACATGCAACAAAGGTTTCCGGCAGGGATTTAATACAGAATTGGGATGTGATGTTAGTACAAGCCAGCAGATTCACCCCAAAGTCTTTATGTCTTTATTAAACTGTATTATTGCACTCAATCCCTACCTTTTTTTGTTCATCGCAGCATTTGATTTCATACTCAACCTGCACCTTTCTGTCTTCCCACTTGCTGAGTGTTCCTATACCTTTTTTTGTTTTGTTTTTTTTTTTTCCTGTATGCATGTGTGCGTGACAGAAATTTGCCAAGGGCCAGACCCTGCTGGACATGGTGTGTGGCCATCTGAACCTGCTGGAGAGGGACTACTTTGGCCTGACTTTCCAGGACACGGACAACTCCAAGGTCAGACACACAAAAACACACACACACACATGCAAACACATTAGGATAGCTTACTTGGGGGCATTTTACTTATGCACTTTTATTTATTCTAAAGATCTGCAACTGAAGCCGTGTAGCTGTTGCCAAGTGCAGTTGCAATTAAACCAAACATACAACAGCAGTATGGTCCAGAGATAGAAATCAGCTGATGTGACTTATCGCCAAATGTGGGCTCTGACAGTCTTCATTCATATGGTACATTTCTGATCCGTCCATGGTTTCATTATCCTCCCAAGCTGACATATAGAGCTTCAAGCAAAAAGCCATTAGCTTTTCATTTCATTTAATTCCTATTAGAACAGTGGCCATTAATAATGTATAGGAGCAATTTGGATGCTTTTGTGAAAAGCTTTGCAGTATTCAAGACCAAATATGTGTTTTTTTGCGGCTGCGTTAAATAGATTTTGGTCAGATTTTGTCACAGGAGCCCATTTAACTGGATTGTTTCCTCAGGTGTTATAAAACAGTGAGACCCTGTTTGCCCTTTTTAACTTTCCTTAACCACTTATTCTCTGAGAGTGGCATACATGGCCTTTAACATTTCAAAATGTGACCAGACGGTATGGCCTTTAAAAACGGGTGCATGGGCTCTATGGTGCACCATCATCGCCTGAGTGACATTAAGCAGACAGAGCTCCATTCATCTGGCATTTATACCCCCAATATTGATGCGTTTAGTGTTTATAGAAGGCTTCATCAAGTTCCTGGTAGCATGAATATATTAGGCTTTCAACTAGGGAGTAGATTTAAAAAAGGGAAGAGCAGCCTGAGAGGTACAGTGGGCTACTTTAAAAGGCTCTTAAAAATGTGAATATGGATGATTTTGCTGAGGTTGAATTTCTCAAAGGGGATTGTCTCTTTCTTTCCTTATCAGAACTGGTTGGATCCCTCCAAAGAGATTAAGAAGCAAATTCGCAGTAAGTGCAGTACACACACACACACACACACATACTGTACCCACACACAGTCACACTTGCAGTATTTTAATGAACAGACATCCTTTACAAAACAACCTGCTTTGTCCACAGTTGGCTCCTGGATTTTGGGGTTTTCTGTCAAGTTCTACCCTCCAGATCCGTCTGTGCTCATTGAAGACATCACCAGGTAGGTCTGAAAACAGTTTATTAACTCAGGGTTTGTTTGATGTAAAAAAAAAAAAATGTATTAGTTGTCTGGAGCTTCTAGGTTGACTTGTCCTTGGGATATCTTTGTTTTGGCAGGAGTTTTAGAAAGGACAGCTTAGAGAGAGGATCCTATTGAGCAAGTTAGACACAAGAAAATGGCTTAAAAGTATTAGAAACTGTCATAACAGAAAAGCTTCATATATTACCAAAGTAACTGCCAGTCATATGAACAGAAGAATACAGAAACTTGAACTTAGCCATTTTAAGCAGTGCAGATTCTTGTCAGGCTTGTTGTAGCGTATCTCGTGGGTGTTTAATCAGATTTGAATTTGGTGAGTTTGGATGCCGGGTCAACACCTTGTGCTCTTTCCTCGAGCCGTTTCTGAGTAGAATTTGCAATGTGGTGATGATGCTGGTATAAGCCACCACTCATTTACAACGCCATTCTCCTCCTCCTTCTGCAATCTGAATATTACCATTAACACTATATTACCACCACCTACCATGCTGAAAATTTCAGTTTTTGTGGAGGATTTGGATCATGCAGTAAACAGCCCTATTATTTTTTCTGGTGGAATATCAGTTTTAATGACAGGGCTTGTCTCTCTGCATGCAAATGTTCACAAAAACAAATCCACTTGTTGCTATTTTGAGGCAACCACTTAGCTTAATGCCACCCGCTACGACTTGTGATTGGTCTAATGAAATAAAAAACAAGTCAGTGTTTTTTTCTCCTATAGCGAAATAAGAGTGTGGTGAAGCCAGATCATATGCCCTACAGAATGGACTGGCCCAAGGTCATTGCAGTGGATCAAGATCATCAATATCATACCCTTCACCAGTCAGGTGTCTTAATGTTGTGGCTGATCGGTGTCTGCTCAACTTGACGAGGCTGCTGCTGATTGCAGTGATAAACTAAATCAGTGCAACACAGTGAAAATCAGCAATCACAAAACAAGCGTCGTAATAACAGCACTTACTGATAACGCTCCAAGAAATGAATTCTAGGAGTACATAAAAGATGGAAAATTGCTTGGTTACATCTCTTCCAAAGCGGTTGCTGTTTTGTGAAAATTGTCACTACTGAGCAAATCAGCCACTAGAATGTTCAACTGAAACCGAACAAGACTTAGATTACATTTCTGTTCTGTAACTTCAGTTTATTGAGGTGCACATGTAGAATTTTGAACCATTTCAAAAGCAGCTTTTGTTTGTAATAGTAGACAGTGCAAACACATCAGATCAGGTGTTACATGACCAAACCTCTATAATCTCTGTGATCTTTCTTGCATTGTGTTCATTTGGTTAAGGAGGATCAGCAAAGTAAGAATTTCATTGTGCAGTGTAACAGTCTGGTTTTCTGTGCATATAACAATAAACCTCTTGAATCTTGACAACTCTGGCAGCTACGTTTTGTTCTGTTTTTTTTTTATTGCTGTTGACTCAATTCTAAAAGTCAGACGAAGTTAGTCACACAAAAGAGCCTGTCTCCATTCAAAAATGTGTTTAGGTCATTGTTACTTATGTTGGATGTTTGGTCTCCATTGCAGGGAAAGATGCATGTTCAGAGTCTGACCCTAAAAAACAGTTTTTCATTGAGTGATGGGGTCCTGCGATGGTTAGTTTTATAGATTATCCTAAATACCTGTGACCAAAAAAATTGCACCACAACTTTGCTGGACTGGCAATGGGCTAATACCTAAACCCATCTGTAAATACCATTAATAGCATTTGTAATATAAGTCAGTATGAGTCAACTGCCCTTTTGAAACTGCCTATTTGATACTATAGGATAAGCATGGGTGTACTTTATGCAGACAAGCTGGTGGCTTTTTGAGACTGTACTTTCACAGCATTGCTTTAATCTACATGGTAACATCAGTGTACTAATTCTATTCAATTTTATTTATATAGCGCAAATTCACAACATATGTCATCTCACAGTGCTTAACATAGTGAGGTAAAGACGTTTTGAATTATAAACAGACAACAGAAAACCCAAAAATCCAAAGTTGCCTTTGGTTTCCCTATGAGCAAGCAGTCAGCGACAGTGGGAAGGAACCAAAAAACCATTAGAATAGGGAGGGGAAAAAAACTCTGACAGAACCAGGCCCAGCTAAGGCGGACATCTGCCTCAACCAGTTGGGATGAGGGTAGGGATGAGGGGGATGGGATAGCAGGACAGCAGGTGGTGAAACCAGCAGCTGCAGATCAGAGACATGTAGCTCCAGATCCAGAGACATCTGTGGAGAGATGCTCGCAATGACAATTTAAACATGCGGATGCAGGATTAATATTTACACTGTTTGCCATCGTAGTTTAGCCTGTTATCCTGCTGGTAATTGCTATTTCACACTGTCTTCTTCGGAGCCACAAGGCACTAGCATGGCTCAAACGTGAGTGACAGTCCAATTCCAACATTTCTTTCTACCAGTGGTTTTCTGAATCAACATCTGTTTCTTCGTCTCCTGTGTTCCTTCAGGTACTACTTGTGCCTGCAGCTGAGGGACGACATCCTGTCCGGTCGCCTCCCATGCTCGTTTGTCACCCACGCCCTGCTGGGCTCCTACACCGTCCAGGCCGAACTGGGAGACTATGAGCCTGAAGAACACGGCCCAGACTACGTCAGTGATTTCCACTTTGCGCCCAACCAGACACGCGAGCTGGAGGAGAGAGTGATGGAGCTGCACCGTAATTACAGGTCCGAGAATATGTGACTTTACAATTAATGCCGTGGGGATGCTGGTGTTTTTGATCTGTGGAACAAACATGAAGAAATAATAAGAAATGAAGAACCTTTTTGTGGCATTTTCACTGCAGGGGGATGAGTCCAGCAGAAGCAGAGGTGAACTTTCTAGAAAATGCCAAGAAGCTCTCGATGTATGGAGTGGACCTGCATCATGCTAAGGTACACAGAAAATGCTTAGATTCTATCAGATTTTTAATTGGCGAATTTATTTTTTTGAGGTCCTTTGATGCTCTGTGCCTCTGTTCACCAGGATTCAGAGGGAATCGACATAATGCTTGGAGTAAGTGCCAACGGTCTGCTTATCTACCGAGACCGCCTCAGGATCAATCGGTTCGCCTGGCCAAAAATCCTCAAGATCTCCTACAAGAGAAGCAACTTCTATATAAAGATCCGCCCTGGAGAGGTGAATAAAAACCATCATTATCTTTCCTTTAGCATTTTAACTGGGCTCAGTAGGAGTTCACTGCCTAATTACTGCATGCACAACCTCACCGGAGCAGCACATAGTCACTCTGGCAAAGCTGAGTCAAGTGGAATAAAGGATCATTTGGTAAAGAGCCAACTTTACATTTCTATTTCATGGTTTCACAGTTGTTAAAATTACATCATCGCCTCTCTTGACTCGTCCCGAGCAGCATAAATAGTCATTTCATGGTTTGATAAAAGTGTTACTTCTGAGATTTATCTGCTGCAAACCATGTGACAACTGCCAAGAGTATTTTTCAGACATTATTTATAGCCCTCAGAGATACCGTTCTTAAAGATTAGGCTGATAGGTCATGTTTTATATTCTTGTTCCTCTTTCTCTCTTCCTCTATGGTGTCTTTAAAGTCTGATTAGCCAGCCGTGAGGATTTGCATTTTCATCAAGGACTTTGCTTGCAAGTGTTAGAGCCACATTATGCTCACGCTGGTTTTTCAAGTCGCTAAAATTATTATGATTTTGCTTCGTTCTTTGGCCTT
This sequence comes from Dascyllus trimaculatus, assembly GCA_024666655.1. NCBI lineage: Eukaryota > Metazoa > Chordata > Actinopteri > Pomacentridae > Dascyllus > Dascyllus trimaculatus. Next base: position 25,150,743 of record CM045452.1, read on the forward strand.
TAGGGTATCTGCAGCGTGTTTTATATCCACTGTTAAACTGACAGTGACATCTTCACAGTGAATACCAAGGCCTTTCTGCGCGTATACTTTGTTCTGCACATCTATCCTCTTAAGTCAGCTGTCACTTCAAATTTGCCTGGAGGGTCATCATTGTGTTTTAAAAGCCCTTTTTATTCTAAACTGTCCCCAAAGAATTTTTATGTGGAACAGAAGTTTGCTTCCTCTTGCGAATGGACGACTCCTAATGCTTAAAGGCCTGTTATATTGCTAATAACCTATTGATTTGAAAGCATTTTCTTTTGTTCACTCTGCTGAACATCTGATGGAGGGAGTGCATGAACAACTAATTTATAGGTCGGTTAGAGATGGAAAATCCACCTGACATGGCAGCGGGAGACGCGAGAATATATTTCTGCGAGTAAACAGAAAAACATTGATTTTTCCATTGCTGCGGAGTAAACACAATTCACCCTGCCACCATCCCTCCATCTTCCTCCGCACTTGCTTCCTTCACTCTCTTTTTCTTCTTTACCCCCTCCTCCAATTCCTTGTCCTCCACCACCTCCACTTCTTTTCCTCGCCACTCAGTATGAACAGTTTGAGAGCACCATAGGCTTCAAGCTGCCCAACCACAGGGCCTCGAAGCGATTGTGGAAGGTCTGCATTGAGCACCACACCTTCTTCAGGTAGGACCTGGCACTCGCAGTTAAACAGACTGACCCACTTTCTCTGCACTGCAATCATTGCACCCTGCATGAACTGTTAACGCTTGTACATGTGTGTTGATCCCTTATCTTTTCATAGCAGAACTTTTGTTGAAGATTCTGTAATTCTGCACAATTTGCAAACGGATACTGCTTCGTTGCTTTATGAAGTGAATAGAAGTAAACACAACTCATGCAGCAGATGTACATAACATTTTAAGCTGTCAGCTTGTAGGAAGGTCATGGGTACATAGGGAATTCGATACTATTTATACTAAAAGCAATGATCACATGTATAGTGATGGGTTTAAACAGACATGTGTCAGTTTCTTCTCAGTCAACTGATATTAAATGTTGAGTCCACCTATATGAAGCTACAGACAGGACATGGTTAGCTTAGCTCAAGAAAAAAAGGGGGAAGCTGCTAAAACAGATAACATCAAACTGTAAAAATGGCATGTTCACTTTAATTTGCAATTTATTTATATAGTACCAGTTCAAAACATTAGTGATCTCAAGGCACTTTACATAGTAACGTGAAGACCTTACAAAATTCCACAGAGAAACCCAATAAAACCAAAGTTTCCTTTGGAGTGCCTTTGTTTGTTTTAGAAAAGAAAATTACAGGTCATCCAGGCATTTATGTCCTTACGACACACTTGGAGTTGAAATAACAAATTAGTTTCACCTGGCTTAGTAGATACATACAGCTGGGTGACATCTGCATAACAGTGAAAATGTATGTTGTGTTTCTTAATAATATTGCGTAAAAGAAGCATGTACATGATGAATAGTATCAGTCCAAACCCAGAACCCTGTGGAACTCCATAAATAACTCTGGTGAAAGTGAAAGAATCATCATTGACATGAACAAACTTGAATCTAACTGATTATTATGATTTAAACCAACCGACACCTAGTGCAGTTCCTTTAATCCCAATGACGACTAAATGTTGTGATCAACTGTGTCAAATGCAGCACTGAGATCCAACAGCACAAGTAATTAAGAAAGTTATAACTAAGTCCCAGTCTGAGGCTATAAGATCATTGGTGAAATTCACCAGTGCTCACCATAATACATTCTAAATTCTGACTATGCAGCATGTTGTGGTCTTGCAGAACCACTTCTTAGTTAGGCATTCAAAACTTCCTGGAGTCTCTGCTGACTGGCTGAGGAACATCACAGTGATTTCAAAACTCCAGGAGTGTTTGAGGCACTATTTAAGGGTTTTATTACCTTTGGAATGAGCCAGGCTAGTTATTTCCAGTCTTCGTATTAAGCTAAGTTGGCTGCGTGCGGTAGCTTCATAGTTACTGTATCGCCATGAATGTGGTATCTCATCTAACTCATCTACCAAGAATATAAGAGTATTTTCTACAATATAGAGCTGCTATTTTATGTCTTGAAATCAACACTTGCTTATAAACTCAGAATTGACATCAGAGAACATAGTTCTTTCAAGGAAAATTCCTTGGAAAATACTACGTGATGATGGATCTGTAAAGTAAAGCCATTTAAAAAACTATCTGTGGTAGATTTACTTAAATTGAACCTTCCTGCAGGTTGGTTTCTCCAGAGCCACCTCCCAAGGGCTTCCTGGTGATCGGCTCCAAGTTCCGGTACAGCGGTCGGACCCAAGCCCAGACCAGGCAGGCCAGTGCTCTGATTGACAGGCCTGCCCCACAGTTCGATCGGTCCGTTAGCAAACGATACCTGCTACCACGAAGCATTGATGGAGGTAAGAACCCAGAATATATTCCTGTGTCCACATGGAGACTGATGTGTCCTGATTTATGTTGTAAGGCAGTAACTTGGCTCCAGCTCCTTAGGTATAGAAAATGAACTGATCACTGGATAGCAACGTGTAAATGAAAACTCACTAATGAAATGTTTAGATTATTTTATGCAAGCACACTTAATACGAAGACCTGATAAACACTGTACACTAGATTGTGGCATTTAAAAGCTTTTAAACTTGCATTTTTACCAGCCTCAGCTCTCGGTGACAGTATGGACCAGCTGTCCCAGCGGAGCTCCAGCGAACGCACACAGTTCATGTCCAGAGAAGACCTGGACCAAGAAGGCAGCCTGGACCTAGACCACGATCATTATCACTACCAGGACCAAGACCAGGACCAGGACCAGTACACAGATCACGAACTAGAGCATGAAGATCAAAAGCAGATAATGGGCGCCAACATGTCAACACCTACCAAGACTTTGGAGCTCAAGGTACAACATGAGAAGATACAAACACTTCAAATGCACAAAAGCCTGACTACATTAGATGGTATCATTGAGAAAAACAGGGCCTTTACTGAGCCAAACAATCGAAAATAGTTCATTTGTAAAAGCACTTTCTGCGCCTCAACTGAGAAAAATCCCCCATGAACTTACACTCCTCATCTTTCCCTCACATTGCCTTTTATTTAGGACTGCAATCTCCGTCTCTTTTTTTCTCACTTTGGTCTGATTTCCCCCTATTTTCTGCGCCTCTCCAGGCTTATAAAACTCCTCAGTATGAGTCCTTTCTACTCACCAGTTCTTAAATCACCTCCCAAAATCTAACTTGACCTCTTTGCTTCAGATATTTTTCTAACTCACCATCCTGCCTCTAGCAGTCCCCTACTCTTGCTGCTGAAATGTTAACGCTCCTTGCTAACCTCTGCTCTCTTTCTCTGACATTTCTGTCCTCTACTTTGTCCTCTCCTGCAGGGTGAGGAGGCAGGTTCGCCTATAGACTCAAAGCCAGAGGTATTTTTGGCCTTGGGCCTTTGTGTCTGTCTGTGTGGTTTGGGTTGCTATAGGTCTTGCACTCTGTGTTTGTTAAGCACGACCTGTCATTTTTTGATTGTTTGTCTGTTAAGGAAATGTTCCTTCTTTTCATGTCATGATTTCCAGGATTCCACTAAGTATAATCCATGGAAATTGCATGATCTGATCTTCAGAAGAACAGATTAGAATTTGTTTGATATACATTTATTCCAGCTCTTTTTCCTTTTTGTCCGCTGGGAAAAAGTTTCAAAGGAAATACACATTAGATCTGAATAAACATTTCAATTTTATCTAAAGTGACACATTAGAACTCCAGTGGAAAAAGCCTCTTCTTCTCAATTGACAGTGCTTATTCAACAGCATGCATTTTTAACAGTGTCCCTGTGTGATATTAGTGGGATTGATTGTTGTTAGCAGAAGAAGCAGATGGCTCTTAAGCACTGCTGATGACTCAGTGAATCAGCGGTTCCCCAGTTAGCAAATCTCTTGGTAGTTCAGCTGAAATCCTCAAATATCGACACATATTTGAAATTTGACATTATATTTAGTGCAAACCGGCTTTCTAGATATACAGTCTGATTTGATTTGGGTTCTGTGCAGGTATGTGTGGCTGTGTTTTTGAGTACCACAGGAAATATTGGCATTGCACTAGTCACTTAATGGACTTCATTTGTGGTTTTGTAATGCGTTCTCATCAAACCTTTGGATGAAGAAGTCTGGGAATAATCCCCCTCTAAACACTTAGGTTCAGTCAATAAATGACTGCATTAATTATCAGTTGGCTGACACTGGAATGGATTGTCCCTAGCTTCTTGGCAGAACATTAAAAGGCTTTAACAGTCTCTGTCCAAAGCCCCCTGATGATGTCGGTTGTTTCTGTTTGTCTGTCTGGTCGCCTGCCTTTTTGACTCACCTGCAGCATTTTACCTCTTTGTCTCTGCACGCATCTGTTCTCCTTCCCCCTCGAATTCTCAACTTCCTGCTTTGCTCAAAATCCCCCCCTTCGCTTCATCTCACTTTGCCCCTCATCATCTGTTGGACAAGGATCTGGTCACCCTTCGGCCCAAACAGGAGGTACTGCTTGTCCTCTCTTTTTGGCATGTTGCAGTGTGTGACCCTCACCAGGTGTCCTGTGTTTTGTTATCTGTTATAACTGTGGCTGCACACTTACTGCTAGAACAGAGTAAACAGCTATGGAGCTTTGTTTTTCTGCAGTGCATGTAGTCGTTTGGTGCATCACTTTAAATCAAAATCATAGTGAAAGACAAACATCTTCCAGGTAAAGGTTTTTTTTTAATGTCTATTCATTTATCCATGAATAATTAAAGACCTTAACAAGTTTTGATTTTGTACTCCATCTTCTTAAAGCTGCTGGGTACAGATGCTTAATTGTGTATCTTTACAATGTCCATTTTTGTGAAGCAGTTTTGTCTATGAAATTTGAAGATTTTAAGCTGTAACTACATCTATTTTCTTCTACAGTATTGCAAAGGTAAAATGTTGAGTTGTTTCTGTTTCTAGTTATCGTAAAGACCTCTACCATCCATTCATGTGGTGTTGCGTTTAATTATAGAGTAAACAGAGAAGGAATTTCCACATCTAGTTCAATTGCAGAAATGCCTGTAACCGGAAAGCGATTTAAAAGCAGGGCTTTACCTTGTGTTAATTTGTTTTCCTGATGTTTCCTCCTTTGCTGTGTGAGTAGCAGTTCTTGGATAAGCCAGAAGATGTTCTCCAGAAGCACCAGGCCAGCATCAATGAGCTGAAGAGGGCTCTGAGGCAGCCGAACAGCAAGATGGCGCAGAGGGAGAAGCGCCTCTCCTCGGCTACTCCTCCTGGAGGAACTCCTGAACGGAAATCAGTAAGAATGAGATTGTATTTGCAAATCATTACGCTCACTATACAACATTATTTACAGTTTTCTAAACATGATCTATTGGTTCTAGCCCATCCTGTCTATTCGTCCCCTTCGCTGTCAAAATTGAAAGACAAACATCTCCAAGTTACCACTGACATAGGTTTCCCAGTTAATCATTGTTTTCTTTACTAGCCATTACACTGTATTGATGTGGAGGAACCATGATATCATGAATGGAAGAGCCGTTGATCTAGTTAGGCTAATGCAACTGTCTACTCTATGTTAACTTAGGCAACCAGTGATGCCAAATTGATTGACAAGCAGGATGCTTATGAAGGGACACTGGATACTTACCCTAAAGCGGAAAAGAGTAGAGACATATTTGCAGTGACAGCCTGGACCGAAGCGAATATGAACAATTGCCAAACACCCTGGGACACCTCAAGAACTAGAACTGGAATGTCTCCAAAACAGGAAACAGACTTTATGCCAGTGGGACTGAGGGATATAAACTCTGTGGATGATACAGTAGCAACTAATAGGCAACACGATTCCATATTAGTGAGGAATGCAATTCAAGAAAATGGATACGGCTCCCCGCCTGACAAACAGATGAGTGAAATAAACAAAAGTGTGAAACATTGTCAGTATGAGCATCAAGAGAGGCCCAAGAACTTTGAAACTCCAATGGCTGCGGATTGTTTCCCGAAGGGCAACAGGGCAGCGATCGAGAGCAGCATGAGGCATTGTGAGGCTCGGAAAATAAAAGAGCCGAGTCCCATGGGAGAGAGAGATTGCAACAAAACTGGGAACTCTCACTCAGAAGTCACCAAAATAGTTCCTCTCAAGCCACAGAGATCAAAGAAGTCTTTGAATAAGGAGAACAAAGATGCTGTAAACCCTCAAACTCAAAGCCGGTCTGACAGAGGCGTCTTTGGTGCAGCTGTGGATGTACAGCCGACAAAATCAGAAGACAGATCCTGCGAGTTAGGAAGGAGACTGGATGATAATACTGTACAGCAATCCGCCACAGATATTGTCAAGGAACATACAGCAGCCACCAGACACCACAGCGACTCTGCAGTGTTGTATCAGCAGCAACTCCAGCAACAGATTAGGAATGACTTGTTTGGACAACATGAGCTCAGAGACTGCAGAGACACAGCAGGGCAAGGCCCGGGGATTAGAGGAGGCGTTCTGCACGAAGATCACTTTCAAAACATCTCAGAGTTTAGCTCCAGATTTCCGACAGCTCCCCCCCGCTCCCTCCCTCTGAAAACACAATGGTCGCGAGACAGGCAGAGCAACATGGACAGCAGTCACATCCACTACAGGACGCCCAGCCAAGAAACAGCCAAGAGGAAGCAAGCGGTAAACCATCTGCCCCCCCCCCACCTAACCTGTTTGTCAATCATCGGAAAGTAAAACATTGCATGAGCTTCAGGCGATGTCGTGCAAAATCTTGTTTTTACCATCTAAAAACAAACCAAAAAACCCAATCACGCACACATATTACTTCAGAACTCATGTGGCTGTGTATGAAAAAGCACAAGTTCACGTTTCCTTCGCATCGCATCATTGACCGACTCAATTCACGTCCATGGCGCTCGGGGAGCCTTTTGCTTTCCCCTTGTTCCCCCCCTCTGCAAAAGCTTGACATCTGCTTGGCCATTTCCAGAACGCTGTGGGCCTTTAAGCAACGTTGCCATTGCTTAAGCTTCAGGCGTCTCTTTTATCCCACCTTAACTTGTCACGTTAACACCTGGTCTTCTCCTTCCAACATCCTCACAGAGTAAAAGGTGGCTGCTGTTGCAAGGAGTGCTAGACCTTTTCCGCCATTTTTCTTTGAAACCTCTTTTTTCGCATAATTTGAATACTTTTTGTAAATGGCTGAGAAGGGCATTTGAACCAAATGTTCTGCCTTGGCACCTCTGTAGCGATAGCAGCAAACGCAAGAAAGACGATCAGATGTAATCACAGGCTGCAGAGCTGCCAAACCTCTTCAGGGCTTAGGCATTCATACGCTGCATTTACGAATATGAATACCTCCTCCCTGAAAAGGATTTCTGAAAAATCAAGCCTTTTCAGTGCATGGCATTACCATTGCACTTGCAGTCATTTTTGATGATGTCAACCTGTGAAATACACCCTATGTGCATGCTTCTGACATTAGCGTTTAGCTTTGGAGTCTCTGGGAATTTACACGTGGTTATGCAAGTTTAGCATAAAGTATTAGGTACTCTTATTTTGAAACTCAAAAATCTGCAGTGACCGCCACCCAGTGCCAAAGCAATTAGCTTAAAAGCACTGAGAGTAAAAAACACTGCAAACCTGGTCACTCCAAATGACTGTTCATTCTTCTATCAGTCATGTTGTGCTGCAAACAGAAATTCACACAGAAGCAGTGAAAAAGAAAACTTCTTTTGACTTCCTGCTGTCTCCTTTTCTGATACACATTAGTGATAGAGAGGTTTTGTGATTTCTGGCTGCATTTCTATGAACTGAAACATGCTTTATTAGTTTTTATATCAACATCTGCTTGTTGTTTGTTTCTCTCTCTTCTATAGGAGACACCTCCCACACCTGCTATTCATGAGGAGCCTCTCAACGAAGCCTCAGTGAGTCATTCCTCAGCGCTACACTTGTTTGTTCTGTAGCCACACCTTTGGAGACGAGTAGACAAAGTGCAATTAAGTATTCAACACATTTTACTCCAAGGTGTTCTCATTGTTGTTTGTTTTTATGTTCAAAGTGTGTCGAGAATCTCACTATATTCGTGTCATTTAAAGTACAATCTGTAAAATTGTATCTAGTCAAAGGGGAGACAAAATTCAAAACAGAAAATTTTAAACTGAATAAATCTGATTTGTCTTGAGGTGTTGTTAGAGGTTCAGTAATTATAATTGAATCGGCCGACATTTTTAATTCTGAACAACAAAGAGACACTTTTTATGTTTTTTTGACAATACTATACCTCCGTACACCGAACAGGCATGATTATGACCACCTGCCTAATATTGTGTTGGTCCTCTTTATGTGGTCAAAAATGCTCTGAACCATTGGGCATGGACAAGAGGACCCCTCAGGGTGTCCTATGGGGTCTGGTACCAGGACATTGGTATTGGATCTTTTAGATACTCTGGCTTGTGCAGTGGGGCCTCTGTCAATCATGCTTGTTCCACTGCATCCTGTTGATGCTTGATCACAATGGGGTGTAGGAAGTTTGGAGGTCAAATCAACATGTTGGGTCATTGTCATGTTCCTCAACATGTTCCTGATTGTTTGATGTTGTTACCATGTGGTGGGGTGCATTTTCCTGTCGGGGTAGGCCAGTGACATTTGGGATTTCCATTTGCATGAGGGAGTGTGCTTGTTGTGGGACAATGTTTATTTGGGTGTCTAAGTCTCATCAACATGGATGTTAAAATCCAAGGTTTTCCATCAGAACAGCACATAGTACCAATATGATCAATGTTATTCACTTCACCTGTCAGTGGTCATAATGTTGTGGCTGATCAGTGTATGTGTGTCTAATTTAGACACATTGACTTAATTTCTGACTGGGAGATAAATCACACTATATGAGTGAATATCCATCTTCCTCTCTGCAGAGGGAACCGTGGGAGAGACGTCTGGGCTCTGTATCCGAGGACGACCAGGACCACGAGATCCTGTACCTGAAGGAAACTCACCTGGGCATCGAGCGTAAATGTTCCAGCATCACGGTCAGTTCCACGTCCAGCCTGGAGGCCGAGGTAGATTTCACCGTCCTCACAGACCTGCACACGGGGATGGAGGAGTTCTCCAGGGGAATGTCCGAATTGGGAGAGAGGGATTTGTCACCCGACGGGGGTATTTGCTTTGGCATCGACTTGCTCCAGCAGCAGGGTCCCTCTGAACCGCCTCCTCCCTTAGTGTCAGTCCCTCTGTCCAGGGGAGCCAGCAGCAGCCCTCCAGCCAAACTCATCCAGGCAGAAGAGGTCAGACCAGAAGTCAAACGGCCAGATTCGCAGGTAGGCCAAAGTTTAAATATCAACTCTACTTGAATCACGTTGGGGAAGACGAGAAAAGCTGCTATTTTTGCATTGTTTTCCATTGAAACTGCCTTGTAGATCATTATGGCTGTGAATGACATCCTAATGTACCACAAAATAGCAAGAAACTATTGATGAAGTGTTTTATTCAAATCTCTACATACTTCTAACTAGAAACACATGAGAAATAAAGAAAGAGAAAGTGTTCGGACAAGTGTTTTGCCAAAGCAACAAGGAGTAGGACTGGATTTCCATCCTCTCTTCTATAACATATTGCCCTTTTTGTGCTGCCCAAGTTTCCACCAAAGTGTGATGAAAGACCACCAAAGCGTGCAGTTGACGATTTTGTGGAAGTTTAGTTTGTAAGTTCTGGTTTTCCTGTGCAGCAGTTGGTCAATGTTGATGAAACACAGAAAACTAGAGTCGTGAGAAATTTTCCGCTTTGATTCAAGTGAAAAAAACAAATGGTGATGTGATCCCACAAGGGTTTGTCACAGATTGCAACGATTGCAAAGTGTTTTGTGGTGCCGATTGTTAAACTTGGGTTATTGTTTATGACCTGTCAAAAGGTTTTATAGGGAGTATTGGCAAAATGAGACATTCTGACAGTTTGTATTCTGGAACGATTTCTGCAATCAGTCTTAATCCTCAGCTCACAATGTGATACCTTTCTATAAACATTAACCTCCTGAAAAAAAAAAGATGAAGAGGAATCAAACACAAAACTGATGCATCCATCTCGATGTATAATAAGACGCCTTCATAGTCAAAATGGGACAATATATATTTTGCCAGATTTAAAAACAGAAAAATAAGAAGATGTCAGCCTTTTAGCATTTTCAAATAACTATAATGAAAATACAACAACACAACTGGAAACTATTTTTTGCCTTTCTTACAGGCCTTTTTAAACTATTTAGGCCACGGCCACCACATAGGCAATCTTATTCATTCTCTTAAAAATATCCATATTGTTAATATTTATTTAAATTATTATATTCATATTAGTGGACTGCATGGCAGCTACGAGATCCCCGGTTCGTGTCCCAGTTAGGACGCCTGGGATCTTTCTGCGTGGAGTTTGCATGTATCTCTGTGCAGCGTGGGTTCTCACTGGGTTCTCCGGCTTCCTCCCACAGTCCAAAAACATGCTCAGGGTTAATTGGTGATTCCAGATTGTCCGTAGGTGTGAATGTCAGTGTGCTTGGTTGTCTGTCTCTATGTGTTAGCCCTGTAATAGACTGGTGACCTGTCCAGGGTATCTCCTGCCTTCGCCTTAAGTCGGCTGGGATGGGCTCCTGCCCCCCTCCATGACCCTACAGAGGATCATAGATAATGGATGGATGTACATATTAGTGGAAGAAGAAAAATAGCCACAAATAGCCAACTAGAGCTTTAACTGGTGTGATAGTGCTGTCTATGAAGTAGGTGAGCTAAAACGCAACTTACCAGAAGTGATATCAAATTTATAAATGTATAAATTTGATTTCTTTTAACAGCATGTATTTTGGGATCTTCAGAAGCATTTCTCTTTTGCTATCAAAGTGACTGAGAGCAGTGTCCCGTTTAACAATGTGCAATTGGCAATATGGAATCTAATAATATTTGCATTTGCCAAAAGGAAAAAATGAGTATAGAAATAATTTGTCATAATTTTGACACATAATCACATCCTCTTAGAAAATAAATTGGAACAAAGTGGTGGTAATTTGTTTCTAGCTTTTTATAAGCTTTATAATTTTATTCTCAGACTGCTGCATCTGTGATTCTAGGATCACTGTATTGGATGTCATGCACTCTTTTGTGACATACCGATATAAACCTTTTTTCTGCATCAATTAACTTATCAGCAACGCATCAACAATGATTTAAAGTTATATATATATCTATCTTTTTAATATATACATTTCTTTGCGGGGGTCCATTTTTTAGTGATAGGGGAGAGACAGGATGAAAGAGGGTAGAGAGAAGAGAGAGACATGCAGCAAAGGGCCACGACCCGGACTCAAACTCATGACGGCTGCTGGCAGCCTGCACCTACATGGCAACGCACTAACTCAGTGAGCTATCCTGGCAGCATATTATGTATATTTCTTGAAAAGATAATCACTTGCAGAGCTTGTCCCAGTTTGCCAGGTGTCTCATTTTGTTAACACAAAACCCAAGTAGTGAAGTGAAACCAACCAACATGCAGGCAGGTCAAGTGTCTGAGTTCATTGCCCATCTGCATGTTACATTGTATTCACTTCAGTTTGCTTTTTATTCCAGAAGATTGATGAAATGTTCCTGTTGCAATCGAGGTGCTTCCAATCTGGCCTTTTGAAGCTCAAGTCCCGATTCAGAAAAAGACAACAAGTCTTCTGTGCTGTCTGCTCTTAAGCCCGTAGTTCCCAAAAAACCAAAGAGGTCGGTGCCGGTGTCGTCGTCGGTGGACAGAGATCAGCCGCACAGGGAAGCCAGTCGAGTCTCTGCTGTAGCGCCTCTGAGCAGGGAGGCCAGCGACGTGATGCCCACGCCGACGGTGAGGAAGACTGATGTCAGGACGGAGACGCAGCCCAACGGGTCAGAGGTCACCACAACCATCGTGGAGTTCACAGATCAGGTTAATGTCGTAGTTTTAGTGAGAAATATTGAATGTTTATTAAAAAAAACTTCATGAGAGCTGGAAACTTATGAAGCCAGCCTCTGAATAAAACACACTGAACTGGTCTGTTTCAGGATCACGGTCTCACCAGCCTGAGTGAAGTTTCTTACACTACGAGACAGAGCGTTTCCCCCGTGAGTACTAGCAGGAGGACCTCTCCAATTTTATCTCGACCTGCAGCGTGCTCCATCCTGCTCTCCAGGGTTTAAACCTACTTTCAGACAGGAATTCATGAATGTGTGCCTGACTGGCTGTTATAAAACACCTTCTACTCTGTAATAATTCATGCACATGTGTGTTTACTGTATTTGCCTGTTGCTTCCTCTTCTGTTTCCCCAGGTGCACAAGAGCAGTCTGGGCAGAGAGGCGTCAGGGTCGCCCATCCTTGTGACTGAAAATGTTACCTCAGCAACCACTCATGTGACAAAGGTAGAGAAGCTGGAATAAAACTTAAAAAGCACACATTTGAGGTGTATTTATGGTGTGCTATAGTGCGCCCCCTGGTGGTGATTCTGCAACACAAGGAAGTGCAGCTCATGTCTTCTGAATGTGGGCTATTAAAAGAAATACTGCTGTATTGTTGCAGACGGTGAAAGGAGGATATTCAGAGACGAGGATTGAGAAGAGAATCATCATCACAGGAGATGATGATGTAGACCAGGAACAGGTGAGCTCTGGAGGAAACAACCATGTGCATGAAAGTTACTGCTACTAACTTTTGAGTTTGGGTGGGTTTTTTTTGACATTTATCGACATTAGATCTTGGATAAGAAGTACTGTAACGGTTCATATGCTGTATTTCATTTAAACACACACAGGTTAGAATATAAGCCTCAGATTCTTTTAGACACTGAAAAATAAATAACATTTGTAAAGAAAATTGTAGTGTGAATTAATGAAATGGTAAATTATTGCTGCTAATTATTTTCCTATTCAAAGACCAATTAATAAAAGGAAAATTTATGAAATGTACTTCCTTGTATAAAAATCTCAGCTTTTTCCTAAAAATGTTCTGAGAATTTTAAAATTTTGGGTCTCAGATTGTTCTTCTTAAAGGCAGGTTAACAGTCTCTAAAGAAGACTTTTCTCAAAAATTGTTCTGAAATCATTTTCCGAATGATTCGCTGAGAATGTCCTTCCTTTGTCATTATGGAAACATTGTGGGAATGTTTTATAGAGGAACGTTCTCAACAATGTTCTGCCTTTCACACGTTACAGGAACGTTGTGTAGAATGCGTTCTTTCTTCTCAAGGCTTGAGAACATCTTGAAAACATATTTTGAATGTTGGTTCTTCTTTTGTTATTACATCAAATAGTCTGATAAAGCTGTTGAAACATTCTGTCTTAGTTCACTTTTAACGTCACAGGAACATTATTCAAAATGTTACATAGCCTTAAAACATTTACTGAACATTAGATTCAAATGTTTTCTTTAAAACAATATTGTAAACAATGCTATCCGACGTTGTGGGAACGTTCCCTGCTTGCTGGGGCTGTGTTGAGTTGCAGCTGAATATTAGCTTTATTTGTGTAATTGTAAAACACAGGGTAGTATTCAGTGTTTAAACATGCAGTTCTCTCTTTCCTTGCAGGCTCTGGCTATTGCAATACAGGAAGCCAAGCAGCAGCATCCGGACATGCAGGTGACAAAGGCAGTCGTTGTCAGGGAAACAGAATCGTCCACTGAGGATCGACACGGTGCATCAGAGGTACGGCCGCCATCCTGACTCCAAACGATGGTATCTGGTCAGGCTCTTTGCCTCCTCTAACCTCCTTTGAGGTTTCAGGGACTTAAGGTTTGTTTATCTTTTTTTTCTTTTCTCTGCTGCAGTCCTGATTTCCTGAGACAAGAGCGCCCCCCTTTGGACCAGAAGTGTCAGTGCCCAACCTGAAAATTGCCACCCACCATCCCGACTGATAAGACTACTGCCAGCGGCGCTCTGACGGAGCCTCTTGTACACTCACAAAGCTGAAACAGACTCCTTTTGAATTTTTTTGTTTTTATTTTTATTCAGGCGTTGAAATCATTGATTGTTCAGTGGAAGAAAAAAAAAAAACGGCAAACCTCATTCATGGTCATTAACTGGTCAATAACACGCCACCAGAACTCCAAAACATCTGGCACAACTTAAAGACATAATCCAACTAAATTCCCTGCAAACCTCTCAGGGACTCAAATCTGTTGCTTAAGTATTCCTAAAAGGTCAAAGGGAATTCACATAGAAGTTGGTTCGTTTAGAAAATCCGTGCGCTCATTCACTGTGGAACAACCCGAGGTCATGTGCCATGTTGGTACCTTGTCCCTTGCAGAAAGTCTCATTTGGGAATTTAGGAGTGTCTTATCCTGCTGTACTGAAAAACAAGAAGTCCCTGCTGTATGTGCTGAAAAACAAAAACCTGCTGAAAAACTTACTCTGTGTGTTTACACTTTATTATTAATAACTATCCATTACATGTAACTCCAGTACTGTTAAAGCAGGATTTAGTGAGGGCAAAAGAAGAAGATGAAGAAGTCCTCTGTTTAGTTTTCATTCCTGCATAGCCAGTCAGTCGAACAAATGAGCTCCGTTCCGTCCCATCACGCTGAGCGATGAGGATGCACTGATTGGAAAGGATCATGGTCCCCCTGAGGTGTGTGTTCAAGTGTTCTGTGAGGACCAAAGTTAGCTAGTCGGATCACTATGCTTCCATCTTATCTGTCTCGCCTTTAATATTTTACTTTCTCACCCTGATGCGTGGGTGGCAAGGATGCAAGGATATGCATATGTGTCTCGTCGTTAGCAGCTGTTAATACACAGTGTACCTGTTGTATTTATTCAAACGGTGGCCGTGTAGTTTTCTGAGCATGCCGATGTTTCAGAATGAGCCCAGTTTCTCTCCTTTTAGATATGCTTTGAGAATCCAGCTGGACATAATACCACTTTGGCCATTTTGTGTAGTAATTACATAGAAGTAGGCTTACATCCCGTTGTTCCGAGTGACAGAACGGGGCTGCTGTTTCGGTAAGAGTAGTGTTTGAGATAATGTTTGTGTGATGATTTCCCGCATTATTGGACTGTAATTGAGTGCGATGGATATTAACTCGCGAATGAGAGCGACGGATCACAATATCCAGGGTCGTGATAGAAACACAAAGACATGAAAAGGCTGAATTATTCACCATCTGAATGTGGGAAAGAGGAAATTAAGTTTCCTGAGAGGAAATGAAGAGCATTCATCAGAAGAAGTGGCGCACAATACGTTCAGTTTCCTCAATCCCGACACCTAATGACGGCAGGTTGGCTGAAGTTTATTCCTCTAACACTTTTATCTCATTTCCAGCCGCTGGTGCTGTCCAAATACATCCCGACGTATCAGTTTGACTTTAATTTAATTTGCTGATGAAGAAACAACCCCCGTGGTGACTGATGGTTTTTCCACCGCTGTTAATTGTTGCAGCAAATTTTTCCTTTCAAGCCGCCCTGCTGAAATGGTTTTTATGCATCAGAGCTGTTTCCGATACTCTTTCATGTAAAGTGCAGTGTTATAAACGAATAAAAATAATACAGTAGGAGAAGCATCTTTGAACTTTTAGCTGTGTGTGATTTGGTACATGAATGTTAGAGGGATGCTATAGACGTGTGATGTGCCAATTAAGGTAGCGGTCGGAACTGTACAAACACTGGTTTTGTATGAAATAACTTTATATGAACAAGCTACTTTTAAGTACAAAAGTGCCAGAAAGTCAAATGCATAAACTTGGCATGGCGAGGTTTCCCTTTAATTATGGTCTCTTTAGCATTTGAAGGAAGAAAAAAATAAACGGTGAAATTTTGTTCTTTGCAAAAGTCATATTTTATACATTAATTATCAATACATGCAGCAGAAGAAAAAAAACATTCTACTAATAAAACAATGTCAAAAACTGTCATGTCAGGTTTATAAGGGTTCTACTAAGGTATGACTTTGGCTTTCAGACACCAAACTTTGGTGTGTTCACATGTGTCGTGTAACTCCTGTTGTGTTTCAGAATTTTGGTTCCAGATCCTTTTAAAGGTGATGGTTAGTGATGGATGTCAAACTGGAAGGTGGAAAAAATATATAATAACAATGCAGCCGTGCATACCTTGTACTGTATATTTGGTGGTGTTTGGTGGATTGTGTAAAGTAGTTAAAAGGCTTGAGACACACTAATAAGGGGACCGAAATAAAAGGAAGCTTTGCAGCGGCATCAAGCAGCTGAAGTCCTTCTCACCAAATTATCCAAGTCCTCCTCGGCTCAACCTGTAAGGTCAAAACTCACCTCCCTCTGTCCACAAAAGGCCCGATCATGGAACGAGTGATTACCAGACTGTGATTAATCGCGGACACTTGGCTGTTGCTGAGGAACCTGGTGCCGGAGTCTGATTGGACGACCTCCGGCTGACCTTTCAACCTAAGCCCTGTGCTCTCCTCCTCCTCCTCCTCCTCCTCCTCCAAAGCTTCATCTCTTCTGCTCTGCTGCTCTCCATTGCTTGGTGCTGTGTCTTTTGCTGTACATTGTACTTGCATTTCCTTCCAAAAATGAATAAAGAAGAGAGGGGAAAAAAGAGCAAGATGAGAAGGGAATCCCTCTGTTTGATCTCTGTAACACACGTCTGTGTTTGTCTTATTAAGGCTGCTGCATGCATATATTTGTCACATATATATTATATATAGAGATATATAATCAAGAGTAATGTGTCTTTTTAACCAGGTGCCTTGGGATTTGTTGAGAAAAACATAAGCATCAATACAAATAAGATCTTCGCAAAATATGGCTTTCCAGCAAAAATGAATATAAAGAGTAGTTCCTATTTAAAAAGTAATAATTCCACATTCACCTGTTGCTGAATTTAGCAGTGCAAATGCACCATACAGCTAAAAGAAACCAATCAGACAGATACACATTTATATAATCTATAAAAAAAACCATAATGTTGTGAATGAGCATCTAGACCTCTTGGAAAATGGTTTGAATGAAAGGGAAGTTACACAATGTAGCGTTGGTTCATTGAAACACGTGTCTCGCCCTGTCAAGTTTGTTCTGTACAACATTTACAATAGCATAAGTGTTGCAGGTCACAGTTCTACAGCACATTGTATCGGACAATGTGAGAAAATCCAGCACTGAAGGTCTCCTCCCTCTGTGCAGAAATTCTTGCAGGAGCACCAAACAAATCTAAAGGAAGTAATAAACCTGGTGCCTACTGGTATGGATTTTAGAGATAATGATTGCACTTGCTTTTAAACAAAGATCAGGAGCATCTTTAGAGAGGAAACGGAGAAGAAAGTGCTAAATGATCTTTAAATGGGAGCTAAACTAGACAGGAGCACCTCAAGCAAGAATTTCCAAATATAAATAATGGCTATCGTGACAGACACAACTACAGCCTTTTTAGTTGAGCACAGTGTTGCAGACTTCCAGTAAATGCTTTAACGGATGCAAAACGCCATATTTTCTACTTTTTTCCAGGTACAGACAAGAGAATGTAGGTGATTCAACGGTTTCTGTTATACGGTAACTGAAAGGTACCATATTTAATAGGAGCTTCATGGTCTTTTCAGCTGCACTCCCGCCACATGCTTTTAAGGATGACCTTAAAATCTGTAAAATTACATAAAACCACTTAAATTTATGCACACAAGTTCATTTGTCACTCGAGAAACAGTAAAAATGATTCACTTTCATTTTTTTTTACAGCACAAACTCCACTTCTCTCAGGAAACTATTAAAATGTGACCTGTAGGTGGATGAAACTTCTCTTTTTGTCACACTAAAAATTTCAAAAACCTCTTCTAGAAAAGTGAAAAAATTACACCCACGCCTTTGAAAACTCTGTACTTGAAACTCCACGGCTCGATGAAGAAGCGGCACTCACATCTTGAAGCCCCCAGACTGTTTGGCCTCATTCGACATCAAAGAAAGAAATGAGGAAAAATGGCATTATGTTTATTAAAAGCAGACTGATCCATTCAGACACCCTAAGCGAGGTACATAGACCGACCGATCATCATGCCAAACAGCAGCTGACGGTAACAAACCGTCCCTACTTTGTAGTAAGCTATGTTAGAAAAGTCAGTAATCACTGCCACGTATTGTATTACAATGCTCATCAGGAAGGACATAGAGAAAAAGGCCTGTTTTTTTTCTGAGCCCAAAAATGCCCAAAAAATATGATCTAAAAATGACCAAAAGTGAGAAAAAATCTCAACATAGCATACAGTTAGGTCAGTTATTCATAAATTATAGCATGAGTGAGCCGAAATACAATGCGGATAGAACGAAGAAGGAAAATAAATAAAAGCTCTCTGGAATAATAACAACATGGAGTATAATCATAAGACTTAAGGCTCATTTGGGACCTGAGGATTTTCATACATACAGTGTACAACAACGCAGCGTGCCTTTGTTACACACCTAGCATGGATAAAGGAGGAAGGTAAGACATCGATTAATAAAACACAAGTCTGCCGTTTACAATGAAAGCCATGATGGAGGGGATATGCGCTGAATTATCTCACTATGATACAACAGGCGGAGTCGAACCTTGTTGGCCCCTTTGGTTCCAGTCTAGTTTCATGGAGGTTTGGATGATGTAACATAAAAAGCGTGAATAAAATCCAGGCAAAGTTAGAAAGGTCTCAAGGTCTGGTTGTCATGAAGCAATGAGGCCTCAGCTCCCTGTTTGGTTTTTTTTTTAATCTTTTTTTTTTTTTTTGACAGGGTTGAGTAACAGTTGGTTTTCCTTCTTAGAACAGTGCAGGACCGTCTTTCCCAAAGACAGTCCAAAATGTCCCCTTAATCCCCTTAAATCAAGCTTGAATATGACTTCAATCACATAAATATGCGCTTAGCAAATGGGTTTAGGTCTCCTCTGCTCCCGCGTACGTTTAAATCCCATCATCCAAGAAAAGTCCAGTGGTACATACAAATCCGTTTAAGAGAACCCGGCGCAGTCCCACCGAGAGAAACATATGCACATCCTATTGTGGCCTCTGAGGCAAAAAAAACCCTTATGAGAATATCCGTTGGTTAGAAAGGAGACGAGAAAAAACCTTCAAAGAGACCGCAGTCGAGTCATGGTGTCCTTTCAGTTCCGTAAAAGCAACTTCTGAAAGGGATAGTTCCTTTCAGTGACTACTTTAAGGAAGGTGGAGCAAAAAGAATCTTCCCCCAACAAAGAGACTCTTTGTAGCAGGAAGAGGAAAGACACAGTGGGGTGGGGAAGGGGGGAGCAGGTGGAAATGCTGCTGTCAGCCTCTGGTTGTCTTTGACCTGCTGTTTTTTCCTCTTAAAAAGCAGCTGTAGTGCCCGGTTCCTGCAGATGTTTGTCATAGCACCGTTCTGGCTGTGAAGATCAGGACTGCAAGGTTGACCGAGGGAAACGCGAAGGACTCTGGAGCTGCTCCTGTGGCTATGGGGCCTGAAATAGATAATAAAATCAAAATACAACAAGTGTTTGTACTCCTAATACCTAGTGTGGTCTAGTAATGTATGAAAAATCCATTTTGCATGAACTATCAGAGTACAGAAACATAGAAACCCAAGTAAAAATGCATGCAATCACAAGCTTCTGTTGTGAGTACACACATTCATCAATAGGTGGCACTATTGCAACACACTCAGCAGTCAGGGCGACCTGAACTTCACAGAGCGAGACTACTGAGGCCGCCTCAGCAACACACACAGCTTGATTAAAAGGGAACTTCTACTGTCAAACAACCAGCTTCTGGCAATATTTGCTGCATGTCGGAGACTATTTTGTTATTTGATTATATATATTTCCCCGTCTGTGGATAAGAGACTATATTTTAAAGCCGCCGCAGAAGAAAAAAACAGTCTCATAGAAGAGTCGGAGATGACAATTTATCTGTTTAATGCAGCTGCAGAATGTGTTGCGCTTAGAGTAGCAGAGTATATTTTCACACTGACAAGTCTTGATTAAAAGCAATACTTTCGCAGCCTTTCACTGAGAGTTCTGGGAAACTTAAGAAGTTAAAAGAAATCTGCTCAGAGAGGTGTCGACAAGACAATTTAAAGTTAAAGGAGACACAAATTAATTCCCAACATTTGCACATGTGCAGGCAGATTAAGCTCAGCTGGGTTCATATATTATGTAGCAGTGGAGTCTCACAAACAGAGACAGACCGATCAGGCAGAACATTATGACCACCTGCCTAATACTGTGTTGGTCCTCCTTGTATGGTCAAAAATGCTCTGAAACATTGGGCATGGACAAGAGGACCTTTCAGGGTGTCCTGTGGGATCTGGAACCAGGACGTTGGCAGTGGATCCTTTGGATACTCTGACTTGTGCAGTGGAGCCTCTGTCCATTGTACTTGTTCTGCTGCATCCAGTTTATGTTTGATCAGAATGGGGTGTAGGAAGTTTGGAGGTCAAATCAACATCTTAGGCCATTGTCATGTTCCTCAACATATTCCTGATTGTTTGATGTTTTTTCCATGTGGTGGGGTGCATTTTCCTGTAGACCAGTGACATTTGGGATTTCCATTTGCATGAGGGAGTGTGCTTGTTGTGGGACAATGTTTATTTGGGTGTCTAAGTCTGATCAACATGGATGTTAAAATCCAAGGTTTTCCAGCAGAACAGCACATAGTACCAATATGATCAATGTTACTCACTTCACCTGTCAGTGGTCATGATGTTGTGGCTGTTCGGTGTGTATTATATAGCAGGTGAGTCTCAAAAACAGAGACATACATCATTTTAATGTTTCTCATATCGGGATTGTTCTACCTGCTATCTTGGGGATGGTGATCTGGCGGCTGCTGATGCCTTCTCCTCCCTCGCTGAAGGGTTTGATCTGGATCACGTAGCCTTGGTTGACCGGCAGCGACAGCTCCAAGGAGGTGTTGTTGGTCTCCACCACGTTGGGCCGGCTGTGTTTGTCCTGGCTGTACATCACCTGCAGGAAACAGAGTGCAAAGGAAGATAACAGTGCGCGGCGTGGCATGAAGTCTCCATGAAACACGATGCATCATGTGAGAGGCTGAAACACTGACAAGAGCATCTAACTCAGCTCCATGAGACAGAGTCAACTCTGAGAGTAACAAGCATGAATCTTCAAAAATCTAGAGGAGAGGATGCAGTAGAGATTCATCAACCCTGACAATTTTTTGCTGTAGATTTGGTCGTGGATGCATCAGTCCCTTTTTTAACAAACACTGCACTCCAATTCCAGGAGACCCTTTCAGTGTAGTGGGAATAATGCACAGCGACTGCAGGTGACTAAGACCCAGTGTAGGAGGCTGCAAATTAATGTCCTATTTCGTTTTCAGATATACGAGCCAAATGGCACTTCAGAAGAATTAATAACAAACTGAAATGCAGTCGCTAAAATAATCATTACATTATGTATTATGCATTTGTTGCTGCAATGGCAAGTCAAATGTCACAATCTGGGAAGATGACCATCAATCAGATGGTGCAAAACTCCCCCTTGAGCAACAATCAGAAAAGTTTGGTAGCTTTTGTGTGACTAAAACTTAGATATTGCAGGAATTAGGGTTACCGAGGGATAGCCACACATTACATCACCACAATATCAGTGTGAACTACAGCTTCATGCATTAATAATACTGAGAGAAGTTTATCAGCAAAAATCAGTGCGCTCATAAACATGAGTGCAGTCAAAATTGGCAAGACAAGAAAAAAAGAAAAAAAACAGACAGAGTGCTCATATGGAGTAAATGGACCAAGTGACAATCTGTCAGTCTCTGTTATGTTACAGTCTATAAAACCACTCACTCGTCAGGGTTGCAGTGGCTCCCGTTCAGTCTCTACTTGAGGAATCGTAAACTCGCCCACTTCTTACCTTGTATCCTGTGACTTCGGACTCGTTCTCCAAGGCGTGCACTTGGTCCCACCTCAGGATGACCTTGGAGTTGGAAGTGTTCCACATGATTTTGACCGGGGCTTGGCTGGGCGCTGGAGGACGACAAGGGAGGCGGGTGGAAGCGAGCAGGACGAGAGGAGGAAGAGGAGGGAGGGAGAGGAAAAAAAACAACAACAGGCCGTCCAATCAATAACCAGTCCAGAACCAACCCAGCATGAAGGAGATTTCTCATTATCAGTTTATCATCCCACTGTTAGGAGTGAGCAGTGGCTCCAGGAATATGTGTGTGGGAGTCAGAATGAAATGACTTGGAGGAATGTGCAATAGAATGTAACTATAATGAATAAAAATATATATTATTAGCCCATTGAGTAAAAAAATGCTACACACCTGTCTATAAGTTCAAGTTTTTAATCATCATTGGATCCATCAAGCATTATCCTAATAAGCCCTTTTACATCTGGCACAAGCATTTGCACACAGATGTCTTGATACACATTGATGCCAACTGCAGATGGCAGTAAACCATACATGTGGTGCATTCAAGCCATAAAAAAGAAGGAGAAACAACATATAAAGCTCCTCTCATTTCTCTCTCTGGAACCGACTTGTCCCCTCTGTCCTCCTGCCTGTGAAATCGATCTTACGGCGCCATCTTGAAGGATGTCCCAATTCACAAAACGCACCTCGAGGACAGAGGAGGCTATGAGCAAGGATGCACAGGTGTGTCCTCAGAAAGATGCAATGGTGTGTCCTCGCTGTAACCTTTGCGGGAGTCTTTTGGACACCCCGTTGCATTTAAAAGGGACGTGACACAGAGATGGAATAGAAAAACCGTGCCGGACACTAATCATGCTGCTGCAACGTGATGTTCTGCTGGGAAACCCTGGATCCTGGCATTCAGGTGGGTAACACTTAGACATGCACCACCTACTTAAACATACTGGCAGACCAAGCTTGACCCACCAGCATGGTAACAGCACTATCCCATGGCTCTCCAGCTGGATAATGTCCACAACCACAACCCAAAAACTAGCTCAAAAACGGCTCGATAAAACGACTGAGAGACCCAAGACATTGACCCGGCCTTAAAACTAGTCAAAATTCAATCTGATCAAGCATCCATGAGATGAGCCAGAAGAAGGGCGAGGGGGGATTCTACATCAGTCAGTATAGAGCCATTCCATGCCAACTCACCTAGGGCCTTCCAGTTGAGGTCATAGATTTTCTTGAAATAAATCAGGAAAAAACTTCAACCTAAACCACGGACTCCTGCAAAATCACGGCCTTCAGTGTTAAATTTGATCACTTCAGCAATTCTTTTAAAGCATCTTTGAAGCCTCACCAGTTGCTTATTTTTTTTTACAGCATTTGAAAAAATCTTTCATTTTCAAAAACTCGTATCTCCACTAATATTCACTCAATTCCAACCAGATGTTTTGTTGTGGGCAGAAGCAACTTAGTTTTGTCACATCTAAATGATTGCCACATGTCTTCCTAAAATTAGCTTCATAGCTGGAAGATCCACTTTTTAGGACATTTTGACAGTATTTCTTTTCAGGAAGGATTGTTTTGATTTCTTTGAAACTTCTTGAAGGGGACGTCTTCATATCCACTGAAAACATATTAAAAAATTAAAGATGTTATATTACTCCTTCCTTATTTAAACATTTGATGAAAATGACACATTTTACGTAGTGTTCAGTGGCTTTAATTTCACATTTGGTGGCTGTAATTGTCAGATAAATATTTGTATTATGTTGATTTCAAGGTTTTATATGTCTGTATGGTACCTGCTGAGCTATTTTGTCAGTAGTTCAGGAAATAACCCACCCAGACTGTAGTGGCTTGGGTTATTGTGTAATGGATGATTCATCTTGTCCCATGTGTCTGGACGAGATGAGATTTTGTAAGTTCATCATCTTGTAGCACAACTTGTCACATGCTGTTGAAACATTACATTTAATGCATATTGGTCACAAGTATCAGTTATCTGCCTTTCTTGATAATAATCTGCATTGGCCCTATAAAAAAACCCCAAAAAACAACATGTCTCGATCCCTAGTTCTACCCAGTATTGAGCAGGTGGTTCTAATGTTGTGGTTGATCTCTCAATCATAATATATGTCACTCTTTATTTGTACATCACTCATTTGTGTGCCACGCTGCTTTTATTTTTTTATCTTCTACTTTGTGTTTATCAAAGTAAAAAATTAAAAATATGTATGACATCTGTACGGCCTTGTCACATTATGCTACACTGTAAATTGAATTAAAAGTAAATATATACTGTAAGTTCTCATGAACACAGTTCTGCTCCTCTGACAGAAATCATTGAACACATATGGTGCAGCTGTGCCACATGTCATATTTACTTGCTTTAAAATGATTGCGCCAAAGCAAGGGTTTTGTTCAATACTTGATGCTTCCTCTTTTTTCTGTCTCCTCCTTGCCTCCTCTGTTTCATCTCAAGAGGGAGGGGCTAAGACGTGAGGAGAGGGAGCAAGGAAAGCAGGCTGAGACATGAGAAGAGGGGCTGGATGAGAGGTTATAATGTTATTAGGAGATCCTTCCCAAGTTGGAAACCTCTCATCATTCGCCAAGTAGACCTCCATGTCAAATCAGCTGGCGTGGCAGTATATTAAACTGGCATTTACATAAAAAATTGGCTGTGTCTGTGAAATGAAATGAGCATAATGTGAGATAGTTTCATGCTGTGTCTGTCGGCAAGATGCCAGGAAATACAGCAAAGAGAAGGAAAGAGAAAACACACGATGATTTCAAAATCAGACAATGGATTAAGAAAGGGAGAAAAATACACTTAAGAAGCTGCACACTCTACACTTTCAGTACTGAATGGTCCCTGCTTTCATTATCGGTGAAATGTACATACTGAATGTGCACCTGCAGCCAGAGAAAAAGCAAAAAAAACAAGGACAAGAAGACACAAAAGGACACCGTCCTTCACCAGCAGCATCTTTTAAGCAGAGTCCTTACGTGGTTTCTTGGTTGTGACATTGACTATGCTGCTCTGTGGACCCACTCCGGCGCTGTTATAGGCCCGCAGGGACATTAAATAGGTGCTGCTGCCCTCCAGATCCCTGATGAGCACTGAAGTTTTATTCCCCACCGTCCTGATCACGCTGGCTGCAGCCTGCTTCTCCTTCTCGCCCCAATACTGCAACTAAAACACAAAAAACACACTTTATTAGTCTGCATCTAATTTCCTGCTCCCGTATGTAACTGTTTACAACCGTGAACATAAAACCTAGAGGGCCCTCTTCATAACGAATAATCATATAGACTCTAATACAAGAAGGTCATCACATTTTTTTATCTGATGAAAAAAAAATAAGCATATAATGCCACTAGCTTCTGGCCAATGTGTTTGCACAAGTGCTATTGTGTGGGCATGTGTTGGTTTGACCTCATAGCCCAGGATGCGTCTGCGGTTGTTACTCCAGGCCAGCGGCTTCCAGGTGACCTCTACCTCGGCTGCTGATACACTCCTCGCCCTCAGCCTCCCCGGAGCTCTGCTGGGCTCTGAAAGGCACACAGGCTAGTCAGGAGAGGGGGAAGAAGACATGGATTCACTACACCCACGTTTGCTGTCTGACTGACTGAACATGCCACAGCTCCATCCAGTCGATCGGCAGCAAAATGCGAGATGGAGCGAGTGTGAGGAGGATATAAGTGTGATATAATAACTTCATTTGGTGGGTATCCACAGTGTGAAGATGTGGTGCATTTAACAAATAGGTGCTTTATGTTAACTGTTAATATCATAATGATGGAATTGCTCGTCATCCTTTTCTTTGAAACTATCATCACACACAGAAAAACACTGATCTTTGGTGTAAAATAATATTATCTTCCAGCTTTTGTGGCCAACTTTCCCGGATTTCTCTTTGTGCAAAATTAACGCCACCACTGCCTGCTACGGGGCATTCATTTATCGACCGAACACGGTATTGCTGCCTACGAAAACTCTTGCTCAAGTCTTGTATCTCTTTAACCTTGAATATTCATGATTAAATGTGCAACAGCTTGGGTTAAAGTGCACAGAAAAGCGCTCCTTTGCTATTATTTATTGAGTCTTCTCCAGTCATAAACTTCTTCAGGACTGTGTGGGTGCGGTTTGATCGGTTCACAAGATCAACGGCACACAAAGTAAAGGTCAGGCTGAGAAGAATTCCAAAAATTAAATAAAACTAAAGAAAATATTAGAAATGGCATATTAAAGCTATAATTGTTGCCAAAGATGTAAAAAGTGAGTGTAATGTTCCTGCGGGCTGTATGTTTACTCAGTACTAGAGGTTCTATTGCTTTGACTGGTAAATTCTGCTACTACCTCATATTAGTGTTTGTTGTTTGTTGTGCCTGTGTTTAGAAAGGCCTGTTAAGTGCATATTTACCTCTAGACTGGTGTCTCGACAGAAGAAAACAACCCAAAACTTCCACTAAACTTACGCTTTTAAAACCTCAATTAGTATATAGAAGTGTACTTTTTTCCATCTCAGTCCTTAAAGCTAGTAAGAAGAGCTAAATACAAATAAAGATGTTACTCATGTAAAATGACCAAAGCTGGTAAAACGTTGGCATAAAGTTTAGTTTCATGTAGAATAACAGTTAATAAAACTGGAATTCACATATAAAGACATTACATTAATGACTAGAGCTAATCTGATAATGCCTTGTTATACTGTAATGTAACCACCGGCAATTTGTACGTGCTATTCACACTCAGAGACACTAATAATGATTGCTGTGCATTTGTAATATCACACACCTTCCTCTGCTGAGTAAATAGTGGTCACTGTACTGAAGGGTCCTTCTCCCTTGTTGTTGTAAACCCCGACTTTGACTTGGTAGGGGGAGAAGGGAGGGATGCTCTCATTCTTGAAGACGTATCTGGAAGCATCTGGCGATGTGACGGCAGCCTGCATCCAGCCCTGCGCCCCGAGTGGGCGGAAAGCCACCACGTATCCGAAGCCCGGGCCGCTCTGCAGCTCCTCGGGAACAGGCTGAGGAGGTACGAGATGACTCAGAGGGATGACTCAAGAGACGGGCATGACTGATCTCACAGATATTAATACCTAAAAGAAATGCAGCTCTGCACAGATTAGGCCACTTAGGCGAACAGCGCTGAGGGCATTTTCTGTCCATGCAGGCCTCGCATGAACTTATCACTCTGTCTGGTTAAGTGAAGAAAAGCATAATAGAAATATCCAAACAGAACTACAGACTTATTCTCAACATGTTCCAATTCTTTAACTATAAAACTGATGGCAGAAATCCAAACAATGTAAGAATCAATATTTCATTACTGTTATGTTTTTAATCAATCTTAATATGAACAGGAATGGGTTTTTTTTACATTTCATAGGCGTGTGGAAATTGAGTTTTATAATTAAAATCCCTCTCAATTATGTATTTCAATACAGCACGTCAATAAAAACAGATCTCAATCTAACTGCTAAAAGGTAACAACAACAAAAACACAAATAAAGACTCACCTCCCAAGTTATGACCAGCTCTGAACGTCCTCCACCGCCACCATTAACCCTCGCTGGAGTCACTCTTGGAACTAACAGATCAAGCACAGTTTCAGGTTTTAGGGGATGTTAACGTTTGTATATTCAGATATCTGCAATTCTTCCTGAAAACATGGAGCATTCTGGTCCTCACTAGTACAACACATCCAAAATTTACAACTTTTTAAATTTCTTCTGGCTCCCTGCGGAGCTATAAAAGTTTTAATGCAACTTTTTTATATTTGCAGTGGTGCTCCCAAAACCCATCACGTTATGGTCTTACTGAAGCAGTAAATTACTGCACTGTACTCATTTAGAGGGTGTTTCTGTGGGTTGGTTATTGTGAGACAGTGTATTGTGTTATGTTTCTACTGAGTATTATTGCATCTTGCACAGAAATGCATATTCAGATATTCATAGGTGTATACGCTTGCATGTACACCGATCAGCCACAACATTATGACCACTGACAGGTGAAGTGAATAACATTGATCATATTGGTACTATGTGCTGTTCTGCTGGAAAACCTTGGATTTTGCCATCCGTGTTGATGAGTCTTAGACACCCAAATAAACATTGTCCCACAGCAAGTATACTCCCTCATGCAAATGGAAATCCCAAATGTCACTGGCCTAATCCTGCAGGGAAATGCACCCCACCACATGGAAACAACATCAAACAACATGGAACAACAGGAACATGTTGAGGAACATGACAATGGCCCAACATGTTGATTTGACCTCCAAACTTCCTACACCACATTCTGATCAAGCATCAACAGGATGCAGTGGAACAAGTTTGACCGACAGAGGCCCCACTGCACAAGCCAGAGTACCCAAAGGATCCAACGTCCTGGTCCCAGACCCCACAGGACACCCTGAGAAGTCCTCTTGTCCATGCCCAATGGTTCAGAGCATTTTTGACCACATAAGGGGGACCAAGAAAATATTAGGCAGGTGGTCATAATGTTATGCCTGATCGGTGTAAGTGTAACTGTTACCATTTTTTCACATTTGGGGTGTTTAAAACTTATATTATACTTGATGCAAGTAAGTTATAAACCAGAAATACTGCATCTGTTATAGGTATTTCTATGCAGTGACTAAGAGAGGGTTTATTTTTTGCTCTCTACATACAAGCAGGTGAAACCATCTGACTGAAGGTGCCTGGAATCAATAATGTTGCTGGTTCATTCATGTGTTGTGCGCCTCGAGGAAGCAGAGATTTCTCTGAAAAAACTGCGCTACAATAAAGTTCTTTGAAGGAATCTAATTGCTGTCCTGAAGTCGGATCTCTCTCCCCATAATGTGCATAATTTGTGAAGCATTTGTGTCACTGTTGGCAGCAGAGGAGATGTAAGGAACTTCTGATACGTACGCATTTCTTTGGTGCGGGCCTTTTTGGACGGTTTGCTGGGCTCTCCTGTTCCTATGCTGTTGGTTGCCAAGACTCTGAACTCATACTCCACCCAGGGACTCAAGTCAATGACAGTGGCTGACAGCTGCTTCCCCCCCAGCAGCTCAGGAACTGAGAGACATCACAGAAATAACCTTTCATCAAAGCCCTGCAAGATCTGCCACTGAAAGTTAGCCAAGCTGGTGATGTGTTATTTACTGTCATTTTATGTGTGGTGTTCAGAAAAAAGGATCCCAGTCGCCGCCTTCGGTCCTTTTTATCTGCTCTGCGAATTCAACATTTATGAAAACCTACACACAGACTGTCAGATGAAACCGGCCTACCAGTGGTGATGGCTTGCCACCCCAGAGAGAAGGGCGTCCTGGCCTGGATGGTGTAGCTGAGGACGGGGCTGTGGTTGTCCGAGCCCGGTCCCCAGGAAACAGAAGCTGTGGTCTCTGTCATCTCGGTCACCTGACAGTCCACAGGGGGGCCTGGAGGACCTGGAAACATAATTAGTCACAGCTCACTCACACAGAGTGATGAATAGTGTTGAGATTAACGGAGAGGAGAGGCAGCAGAATGGAGACACAGAGTGGGTGGGCCACGCTAAGAGCTGATGTAACACACTGATCAGAGAGAGAGTATTAGGATAACAGCTGCTAATACTAACAGAAACAATCCTCAACGACAACCTGCCTCAACTTTAATTTCGCTGCTACATCTGTGGCAATTTATCAAAACAATATAAATGAAGTACAAATCTGCATTTTGTTCTTGCAAATGCGGTCTTCTATTCTTTAAAGTTTTTTTGCAATTTCATGATCAAAGCCTCTCCAGGGTTTTTTTGCAAGGTAAATCAAAGGGGCCACAAGATGATTCATAGGATAGGAAAACAGAAAAAACTACAAAATACATTCATTTTTCTCTAATATTGTTTTTTTTGTGACTGACTAGATAGCTTTACCTCTTCTGAAGTTGATTGGAAGTGGAACAACTGCAGGATATTGCAAGGGAAAAGCTCTCTTTTGTCGGAAAACACACGTACACAAAAATATACACTGCTTCATTTTGAGAGGTCAGAGGCCAAAAAGGTTAGAAACCAGTCACACAGGGGTTTATGTGGGCAAAAAAATGTGGAATTATACATCTCTGAATGCTGGTTCTGCAATATGTGCCACCAATATGGGAACTATCTTGTGTATATTTAAGCTATACACAATTAGTGTGGTAATAGGAAAGCTATAGCATGTGTCAAGCAGAGAGTTTGCAGTAGAAATGTCTTTGCTAACTGTATGTTACTGCATGGTAGCTAATAATTTTCTTTTGTTGCGTTCTCTAGCATGTCCATTAGAATAAGCATCCAGAAAAGTCAACGTGCGAATACATGTGTGTTACATTGCAATAGCTTTTTCATTCCTTCTGATCCTTATAAACAGTTGGTGTTGGTCCAGTCCAGTTAGCATCCGCTGCCAGTTCAGGGAAACACTCTACAAATGCCATGGAAATTATGTGGCACTTCACATGATGTGTTTAGTGCCCATTACTCATTTTAAAAAGCCGATCTCCGACAGTCCACAGCTGCTGGTCGTGAGCCCAGCTGCAGCCGCTCCGCCTGGCTGTGACGGGTGAAGCTGTGGCTGGATGTGGTTATTGTTCAGACTTTCGGCTCAATCTGTGGTGCAGTGGACGAGTCCAGCTGTTACCATTTGAATCTGTGGTGCTTCCGTGACAGATGTGAAGTTCAAGGATGCGGTAACTTCAATGCAGACCATCCCTGCTCAAACACAACTGCTGCGTGTAGTCAGTGTTACACCCATTAAAAATGAATGTGTGACAGCCAGAGTTCTACCAGCCAGAGCACAGCCACAGTCACAGTGACAGATATGTCATCCCAAGGCTGCAGTCATAATCAGAGCTACAGTCTGTCTCAGCAGCAGTGACGGAGTGAGCGAGAGAGCAGGTGAACCAGCTCCAGCTTTCCTTCTACACGCAGTGATGCAGACTTGTGCAACCACAGATGAGGCTGCAGACTGTAGTCACACCAGTGGGCTGTGGCAGGCTACTGTAATACATATTACTGCGTCATAATACCTCTTCTCTGTGGGTCAGAGGGAATGCAAAAGGTATTGAGAGGTAATGTAAAATCTCAGCTACAGTGTTATCGTAACCTCTTAACTAGGGGCGTCTGTATCCGTCAGTGATAAAAACACATCACAAATGTATTTGTAGCATTTAAATCTAGGGTATATTTGGAATATAATATAATTTGGATAATGAGTAGAGTGCATACAAGAACTTAAGAAGCTAGAAATTGTCCAGCTTGCTTCATTTTCTAATTTCCTTTTACCATTTCAAACATACTGCATTTCTGTAAGTTGAATGGCCAACAAAAAAACATAATCTTTTACTCACAAACCTGAATTAATTAAATATATCATGAGTTGCATTTGACAAAAGTGAAACAAATCTAAATTGGGTCAAAATAAAAGCTTATAGGAGCTTTTATTGTCTACTCTGCTTCATTTTCTGCCTTAAATTGTTTCCTTTTACCATTTATAGCCCGCGCACATTTATCTATAGGTTTAGTGACCAACAAGTTTAAATTAATTGTTTATGGCTCTGCTGTTTATTACAACGATACAATCTGAAGTCCACTGCATGTTGTGTAACTTCTTACTATGAACTGAAGGTTGTGTATATATGGGAAAATCCAAGAAGGAATAAAACTCAAAAATAAGATGTACACTTTCAAGTCATACTTTGTCATACTATTTAAAAAAAAAAAAAATTGAACCCCAAGATAAATAAATATTTTTAAAAATATTATTGCAAAAAAATTCTGATGATTCTTCCAGCGTGAGGGTTTTCTTACCTCTGACGACCACATCAGTGGCGATGGAAACACTGTCCACCTTGGTCTGGACTGCACAGGTATATTTCCCAGCATGCCTCAGCTGGATGTTCCGGATCATAATGTCACCGTCCGACCGCTGTTGGTGCAGAAGTCAGGAAATGAAAAAGAAAACAAAAAGTTTTTTTTTAAAAAACTGTAGATTTGCAGGATTTTAAGGTTACAAAATGAGGCAAAAGAACTGCAAAAACAAGGGCAATGCCACAGTGATTTTCTTCTTTTGGCATTCAGTTTATTACATTACGAAAGGAAAAAGGTGCAGCACGAGTCCAGGGACGCGCCACATGACTGAGTGCTGCTTTTCATGATCACTTAGGAGGACAGGTCTTTGTGTGGAATTAAAAAGCTTCTTTCAGCTCCATCCCTTTTATTCTCCCTGATTCCATTTACTCTGCAGACAACCATTCAATGCCAAGTGCATTATTAGCTCTGAACTTTAAAGTTCGAACTAATGTTAAGCTGATGCCGTATCTGTGAAAGTAAGGGATTGTGAAACAGGATGAGACCCGATAACTACTTTGATGTATAATCAGGGACACTTTATGGAGATAAGAATTCAGCTGCTCCAAGTCATCCGCTCTTTGAAACTCCCCTCCATCATTAAAATAATATGAGTGAAGACAGAACGGGTCACAGATCTCTCACTTAGGCAAATTTTATATACAGCAAGAAAAAAAACATAAAATCTCCGAGCTTGCTTTTGAAATGAAGGAAGACAGTGAGAAGTCCTGCAAGACATAATAATCATCCATTGTCTGCCTTTTTAGACACAGAATAAAAGCTAAATGTCATTTTCTGCCCTTACAATGCCGCATCTGCATCTTCCCGGGCGGTGCAGTTGCTTTAATGTGATGACTGACTACATTAAAATGTACAGGAATATTCTCTTTTTAATGGTTTTCAATACAGAGATAAAAATTGCTGTTTCGGTGGAGTTTACCAGTGCATCCTTCACCTTAAGCAACATAATCATGCTGTGTATTCGAGATAAAATATTCAGTCTGGTCCAATAGCTTTTATTCTGAAAGCTTAGTCAGTTTTTTTTTAAATGTCTTTTAGTCAAACATTTGCTTTTCTATACAGACAGTGTGAGTTTCATAATCTTATCAGTTACACTACTACAAAAACAATTAGCTCTACAAAAATGCAAGGAGTTGCTATTTGCAGCTGCAAAATATGAAGTTTAAAAAAACATGAGTGTCGTGCTGACAGGGAGGTTGTGTACACATCACTGCTGCTGCTGACATACAGTTTTTCTGTTGTTCAGCACTTGTAAAATACAGTTTATTTGCTACCAGATGATGCTGCTGGATTGTTTTCAGCACTGATAGTAGTCATCCCTAGAGTTTTTTTCCTTTTGTGAGCTGCAATGCAGGAGCTTTATGCTGCAGTTTACTCAAGATACTATGGTATTTATGTATATTTTAACAACGCAAACTGACATTCCTGAGTTTACTCTGTGCTGGACTGAGAAAGCGTATTTCATCTGTAACTGACAGTGTTAAAAGTAGAAATCAAATCCTGACATTCAACATTTAGTGGAGCAGAACTTGGACCGTACAGTCGCTACATTGATGACACCTACACCTTATGTACACCGATCAGGCATAACATTATGACCACCTGACTAATATTGTGTTGGTCCCCCTTATGTGGTAAAAAATGCTCTGAACCATTGGACAAGAGGACCTCTCAGGGTGTCCTATGGGGTCTGGAACCAGCACCTTGGCAGTGGATCCTTTGGGTACTCTGGCTTGTGCAGTGGGGCCTCTGTCAATCAGACTTGTTCCACTGCATCCTGTTGATGCTTGATCAGAATGGAGTGAAGGAAGTTTGGAGGTCAAATCAACATGTTGGGTCATTGTCATGTTCTTCAACATGTTCCTGATTGATTGATGTTGTTTCCATGTGGTGGGGTGTATTTTCCTGTGGGGGTAGACCAGTGACATTTGGGATTTCCATTTGCATGAGGGAGTGTGTTTGTTGTGGGACAATGTTTATTTGGGTGTCTAAGTGTCATCAACATGGATGTCAAAATCCAAGGTTTTCCATCAGAACATCACATAGTACCAATATGATCAATGTTATTCACTTCACCTGTCAGTGGTCATAATGTTGTGGCTGATCGATGTTTAAATTAATGACACTGCTTTTTGCATGTTTGAGCTTTACTCTCTAAACAAGCAAAAAGCAAGCAATGTCAAGAAAGAAAAGGTGGCTTTGTTTGTAAAGTCGTACTTCTGGCAAATAGGTTTAATAATGTAACTGTTTCCAATTAACATGTCACTGGGTTCTCAACCACAACATGTCATGTCAGGGGCATGTGAGGGAATAAAGTTACAGACAGTCATAAAGCTCTTCTTGTCCGTGATCATGCCAAAAAAAAGAAGAAAAAAAACAAAACAAGAGGTGACAGTGAGGCCAAGACCTCATAATTGCTTTTTCTAATTAAAAGATGATGATCAACTGTAACGCATGGCTGCCGTGCGCTGCATCGCCACTTCCTTGTTTGCTGCTTTTGTCAACGGAAGAGATGTTATTAACAAGCGGAACAGGCAAACAGAGCATCCTCCTGTTGAGTCGAAAAAACAAACAAATCAGACCTCGCTGAAATGAAGCTCGAGAGAGAAATGAGATGCAAATATGCTAAAATATGTAATGTAGTTTGACTGGAGCTCAAACAACTTCCCTGTGAATCACTTTAAACAGCTATATATATACTACATACAATTTCATCTGTAAGAGAACGCAAGTAGAGAAAAGCTGTTATAAAGAATGAAACTTTTCACAGATTGCTTTGCTTTGAGCTCATTTCTTTTTTAGATGCTGGAAGCTTTTATACGCGATCAAATCAAAAGCACAGAGTTGCCACCTTCAAATGGAATTTCCAAGAGAATATCAAAGTATTTCAGGGACTTTTACTTGGCCTATGCAGACAATACAGTGCTTCAAACGATATTCTGCAATAATGATGAGTTCAAAGGTCGTTTAAACAGCTCACATCAGGCACTAACCAACTTGCAGTTATGATCAAAAGCAGATGTTTATGTGCAACCACTGATGGTTAAGCCAGATTTTTCAGCATCACATAGGTGACTCTCTTTTAACCTGCTAGGTCTCCATGGTAACTCATGCTGTGGAGCTAACCTGGTCCAGAGCAGGTTATGTTTCCTGACGATTCTCTATTAGTTATTAGCAGATTCTCAGATAAGACACAACCTGTTGAGCTGTACGTTACTAAAAACCACTGAATGAAGCCGTGTAGTTACAACATCACACAATGTTTGCATCGTGTTGCCATGGAAACCTACATGGATTCAGCTGGTGATGCAGAAATTGCATAATTATGTTTTTAATGTTTGGTCCAGTTTTGCACTGCTGGTGCTGCAACACAGATTAGAAAATTTATCACAGAGAATATTCAACCAATGACATTAATTTCACTCTGATGTGGCCAGAAATTAACATCATATTCTGCATTATGGGAAAGCGTCAGACCTACTGCATCATTTACAGTAGTGCGCTTTGTACCGTCATAACTTTTTATATTCCTCATTTGCAATGTTGACTGAAGTAAGTGACCCACGATCGATTCATGTTGTGCAGAA
This sequence comes from Dascyllus trimaculatus, assembly GCA_024666655.1. Classification (NCBI taxonomy): domain Eukaryota; kingdom Metazoa; phylum Chordata; class Actinopteri; family Pomacentridae; genus Dascyllus; species Dascyllus trimaculatus. Next base: position 25,186,067 of record CM045452.1, read on the forward strand.
GAATATGGCTACTTTCATGTGAACACACAAAGTTTAAAACAGAAAGCCTGACTTAACAAAGAAAGCCTGGCTATGCCAAACTCGCTTCACAGTGCGGCCGCAACATCTCATTTTTACATCGTGTTTTACCCTCAAGACATGGCGGATGTAAAGGTGCACTCACCCCGCCAACTTTTTCAAAATAGGCCCCGTGGCTTCCAAAGTGAATGAGCTGCTCGTTGAAGAACCAGGTGAACTTGAGGTCCAGTGTCGGGTCGTGTGACACCTGACATGGCAGTACGATGCTCTCACCGACTGTCACGTCCAGGTGACCGGCCGGGCTGGTGATTACAGTCGCCTCTGAAAACAGAAAGCACCAGGTTAGAGATGATACGCCTACTTCCAGACAGTCTGCTG